>OX377204.1:82030104-82630104 GCA_947396885.1 Heligmosomoides polygyrus polygyrus | reverse complement strand
CCATTTACAATCTATCGCTCGTGTAACCATTCACGTTGTCAATAACACCCATTGTTTATCTTCTCGCCTTTCAGTGTCAGGGACACGAAAGCGACTGGTGAAGTTGACGCCGATGTGAGAGAATGGACGCTAGGGCTGCATGCGTGTCGATGGTAACTGCGAGGAGAGTGGATACCGAAATGGTCTGCCATTCCATTTCTCACATACCATACATTTTCTTAAACGATTTTTTTAATTTATCTGCCTTTATGTATCCAGAAAGTTCATGAAGGTTCATTAGCGTTCCGCTGACCCCTTGATGACCGCAGCGATTGCATTTTTAGCTATTATGGGGTAAGTTGTTGATTTAGTAAAAGAAGAATTGCCTGAAAGGAATCTTTTGAGAGATTTTTACAGTTTATTCTACCATATCATTCTATAATCCAGTTTTCATCCTTTGACAAGGACAAGTTTTCCCACTGTTTCATTTCCTTTTGGTTTATTTGTCTTTGCATTAGATGAGTTATTTGCAGATGCATTAAGCAGATGACCACCTGGATCCGACGTGATTAAGTTCAGATACGTTTTCCAATAACAGATTTTGTTGTCTGGTTGCAGTTTTTCATGCACCTGTCTTTTAATGAAGCGTAAGACAAGACTTGTAAATCTTTCCATTTTGTTGATTGATGAATAATTTTGTGTGTAGAAAACGATAGGTTTCATAACGGGCTCTTCTACTACATTTGCTTTGAAGGACTTAAAGCTGACATCGCTGTTTGTACAGCAGATTTCGTCTTTTTTATGCCATTCGAAACTTTCTGATTTGTTGGAGATATTCCACGGCTGACCTAGCAATGCCGGCCGTGACCACCACATATGGTTGGTCGTGTTCTATTTTGGAATACCACGTGTAGCACAATCAGCAAGGTTGATGTTGGAAGAAAGATAATGGGGATGTGTTAGGATGTCATCTTTTATCCAATTTTCCATTTTTGTGCGGATTTCGTTACAACAATTATTTACGCAAATGCCGTTATTGCTCGTCGATTGAACCTAATGTAAAGCAAATTTGGAGTCACTATATATCCTGGTAGCATCTAATTTACATGTTAATTATGGTTTGACCAGTAAGTCTTACACCGATGAGCAAAGCTAAAAGTTCTATGCGAGAAATTGTCATTGCCTTGTTTTTTGTGTTTATGGGGGCGAGTTTTTGTTTCGCTTTTAGCAAGTGACTATTCCTATCACATGGGTATTGATGGATATCAAATAAACAGCTGCAGCGTACGACATTACCGATGCTCCGACGAACACTGAAGTTCATATCGATCGTTCGCATCCCCGACTGCTTCTGAGCGAGGAAATGTTGCTAAGAATCCCGCTGCGCTCTCACATATTGTGAACCATTTGCACTCGCTTTCAGGAGGTAAGGGATCGTCCCACTTGCACTTCCGTTTACAAAGATCATGGTGGAATACTTATGCACATAGAAATGTTGGAATAAGAAAGAAAGAAATCCAAGCAGGTCAAATGTTGAATGAACTGCTTGCAGAGCTTTGCGCTCAGTTGCCGGAGAATAGTAATTAATTTGCGCGCTATGGAAAATTGGTCGTCTGTAGGATTCCATGGTATGCCTAGGACGTTTACTGATGTACACTTTGTCAAATACTTGCTTTTGATGTATTTGGCATTTGCAGGCCTTATCGTTAGTGATGAACTGACGGAGGTTCATCGATATATTACTAGAGACCTTTTACATACCTGGTATTTTTATAAAGGGGCTCTGTCGGCTTGTCGGTCACGAGCCGTTGTTGACTTATAGACACCAAAATAGAGTCTGCAAAAGCAAAGAATTCTTGCATTATCATGAGTGGGTGGTTGCATTACATCCTTCAAGCAAAGGAAACGATCTGCATCCTCGGATGCCTGCAAATGAATCATGTAAAAAGCTTTTCCGACGTCCGTAATCATAAGTTTGGAACCTATTCGGGATCCTAAGAGGATTCCACGAAGATTTGGCAATATTAGATGTCCTTAGTGAATTACATCATTTAAGCTTAGCTCCCACCTCTATTTAGAGGAGGCATCAAGAACAATTCAGGTTTCAGTCGTCTTTCATTTGGAATTACGGCTTGATGGAATACGTTAACATGGAGAAGTCTTACACTCTGGAGTTTTGGGCGCCATCGATGAAATTGTTTTGCAGCTGTTCATCGATTATGTTACAGCATTCTTTCCAACATTGGGGCAGTTTCTCTTTCATTGAAATAGCTTATGTAAACGGCTCAGTGCTAAGTTGTAATTACCGGTTAGTTCTCCTTTATTATCTTTCCATTATTTTTTCTGGAAAACATGCATAGATTCTTCCTTACCGCATTACAACTGTGAAATAGAAATCTGATACAACCTTTTCATTGATATTTTCTTCGGTAGTTAGTTCCCCTATTCCAACTCCAGGCAATTTCCTTAGGTCCGAGTAATATACTTTGGGTTCACAGTGCTATTATAATAGTTCTGTTAGTGTTGACAATGTTTTCGCAATAACTGTTCATTTCAGGGCAATCGCTGTTGTGGCAAAAATGGCTCGACTGAAGTCGCATTACATGTTCGTCCAATTTTATTACAATATTAAAACCACCTATTCCAATTAAAATTACGGTGATTACGGTTTAGGAGAATAGGAGCTTTGGGTAGTTGAAGAACTTATTGCTGATATTTTATCTGCACTGTTTAGTTCGTGTATGTGCACTGCAGAAGTGATTATTGGAGTTGTGAAGAAGTCCATGGCGATGTTCTCAGCTGTAGACGTACCTAGCACCACAGATGTGCGCGTCACACGTTTTATGTCTGCTTTCTGCAAATGTATTTATGTTAAGGAGTTCGATCTTTTGGTCTGGCGTGGAATGTCTCTTGCAGTATTAAAAGAGATGCGGCTTTCCGCGCCCAATACAATAGAAGGGCGTTTCCCTCCTAGTATGGAAGTCTGTGCGTTTTTCCAAGCTGTTTCCGTTCCGTACTTCTAGGTGTTCTCTTTTTTGTGAAGAAGCTAGGGTTTTCCAGCAATTCATGTTTGTCTTTTTTCGCGATTTCTTCCCGCACTTTTCTGGAGAATGTATCTAACACCATCGTGATCATGAGTGGTGTCCACCGTTTCACCTTGTATTTGTAAGGAGGCGACAATTGCTTCGATGTCATTTAAGTTGCTACGAAGAGATCTAGAGTCACTCCTGCATTGTTGCATTGCTCTTTGCTTGCGAATAGTGGTAAAGGTGATACAGGTAGGGTCTTGATACTGATTTTTTTGATTGCGTTACGACCCCCATACGAATCTTCTGTGCTCGGTATCATTTTCAGGGATCGCGCCGCGTCCCCTTCTAACAACTGAGAAATATGGAGAGCTTTTCAATATTAGAGAATGTGGCTGCTTATCTACTGACTCTTCGAATAATTCCCAGAATAATTCAATATTAGAGTATATGGCTGCTTATCTAAACTCCTCGAATAATTTTCAGAAATCCGAGCTGGTTATTCATCGAAATCCAGCACTTTCAATTCATTATCATAAAGACGGCGGTCGAGAGAATGGTACGGGTACTTCCACTCCCAGTTTGTTGAGTGGACGACGCCGGCTTTATAGCCTGACCCAGAATTGCCAGTCTAACTCAACCCTTCTTCTTTCCAATTGTCTGCTAGTTTCAAGAATTGTTTCAGTTTGGTGGTTTCTTTCCTTGTCGTTCCGCTATGGGTCAAAGTTTATTTCAGGTCTTTCTCACTTTCGCTTATAATTCTTTCAATTTGGCAACTACACTCGACGTAGTAGTCCCATAGAAGTTGACGTTGTGCCTTTAGTTTGCTGCAAAGATTCTTTGAAGATACACGGTTGGTTGACAGAAAGATCTTAAGCTCTGCGATGTAAGAGTGGAAATTCCAAGGATCTACAAACGTTTCAGCGTCTTTTATCAAAGCTGTCAAGCCGTTGACTTGTCGCGTTAATTTCTGTATTGCAGCTTTAAGCGTGAACGTTGACAAAGACATGATGAGCGTCAATGAAGATGAAGGCGACGCGGTGAAAAAGAATTCATCTCCATTCCACGGCTTTATATGTGTATGTCGTCAGATATGTGCTTACACAGTAAATTCTTACACTCCTTGATTTTACTTGCTGCATTTCTCAGAACATAAAGTTTTGCTTGTCGCTATCTCTTTCGTTTGTGGGAAAACGCGAGATATGAGTTGTGCTATGTTGCACCCGGGATTTTGCAAGCAAAACACAGCTGAATTAGTATTTGCCACAAATGTTGCAAATGTGAAACTAGTTTTCAGTCACGAGACTATGTTTTTCAGAGTTTTTCTTCTCGGTCTCATTTTTATTGAGTACCATGGCTTCGCTGTTAGCTTTCATACGGCTCGACCAGGCTTTACATGTTTTTTCCTCATAGGGTGGCCATTTTGATAATCCACCACTTGTGTATTCCGGTCGAAGGGAGCCGACGCGCGCCCTTCGACCCGGCGAGTGTGAAATGTATGCGAGCATCACTGATGCAAGGACAGCACCGGGCGAAAATATGTTATTTCAAATGTCCCGCAACGTAAGCAAGACCCGCATGGCTACTCTGAATGTGGGTACATTGTCGGGCCGCCCCTTTTCGTTGGCAGAGGTACTGGAGCGGAGGAAGATTGACTTATGTGCGGTGTAGGAGACGAAGTGGTCCTGTAGGAAGTCAGAGAACATAGGCCGAGGCTACAAGGCCATTCTGTGTGGAAGTTCCAGGACCTCCAGCGGTGTTGGAATAATTGTCTCCGAACGCTTTCGAGACACGATTGCAAGCGTGGAACTTCAGTGACCGCTTAAAGGAGGTCGCCATCGCCGCAGAACGGCGGCGGTATCATCTTTTCTCTGCATATGCTCCACAGACCGGTGCTCTGAACGAGCCAAGGCTCAATTTCGGAACCTGCTTGATGAGAAGACAGTAGAAGTGCCGTCACAAGACGTAAGGATCATTTTCGCAGATAACCTTTACGGGCAGGTTGGCGCTGCGAAAGAGGGGTACGGCTGTCACGGTGGTCTCGGTTTTGGTGATTGTGAGCGTATCCTCGATTACGCGTAGTCGCACGTCCTCACCATCGAAAACAACACGTTCCGAAAACGTGAATCCCACCTTATCTTATTCATCAGCGGGAATTATAAAACGCAGATCGACTTTGTTCTTGTGCGAAATCGTGACCAAGGGCTTGCCACAGACGCAAGGACCTGTCGTTGAAACCGTCGCCACACAACACCGCCCACTGGTCTGAATTATGAAGATCACACCGCCGATGTTTAGGCAGGTCGAACGGAGCGGTCCGTCAAAGATCAAGTGCTGGCGACTGAAAGAGACGGAAGCAGCTATGACTTCGTGCATTCAGTTGCCGACGGTTACGACCGTCGACGAGATATATCAAAATGCCACCGACACAATACTGAGTGCTGCGCGTTCCGAACTCGGCACTACGGAACCGGGACGGCGTAAGGTCGATAAGCAGACATGGCTGTGGACTATCGTTAAGGAAAAAGTTAAGAAAAAATCCCGAGAGAAGAAGAGATTATACCATGCATTCCTCGGTGATAAAACAGCCGACAAATGGCGTGTGTATCAGGAAGCCAAGAAAGCCGATAAGAAGGCGGTAGACGTTGCAAGAGGCACTTTTTACGATAATGTCAACGGAAAGCTTGAGTCACGCGATTTCGAGCGATTTCTTTATCGATTCGCGAAGGTTCGTCATCGCCAGACTGAGGTTGTCGAGACGTTTTTTGGCATCATTGCCGAAAGGTGATTTTAAATCGGTGGCACACTCTCAGACTCTGACTTGGCGGACGACTTGAGGAAGTCGAAATCCTGGTACTCAACGAAGTGGCTGACGACGTTCTTTAACCAGGTTATGGCAGAGAAGAAAGTGCCCGATATTTGGCAGAGAAGCACTTGGAAGAAGAAGGGCAGACTGCACAAACTTCCTATCCAATCCAATTGCTTTCGCATAGCATCAAGATAATCGAGCGGATTTTCACCAGGCGCATTCAGGATATCGTACAGCTTCTACCAACCAGTGCGGCTTCGTAGCTGGTTGCTCCACAGTTGATTTTATAGACGTGTTTTGTCTTCTAATATAAAACACCGTGAAAAACAGAAGCCGGTGCATCTTGGGTTCCTGTATTTGGAGACGGCTTTTTATCGCGTTCTGCGTGAAGTGATATGTTATGCCTTACGAGAACATGGAGTCTCCGAAGAGCTCATAGAGTGGGTACGAATACTGTACTCCTTTGTCCAAGGAGTCGTGTGCAAGCTGCAGCAGCTGCGTCGATAGAGTTTCCCATCTGTTAGAGTACATCAAGAGTCTGCGACCTCCCCACTACTCTTCGTCGTCGTTATGGATGCTATATTGCGTGGTCTTCAGCAGCCTGTTCCTTGGACATTGCTTTATGCTGGTGAAGTAATGCTCGCTATCGAGGACAGGATTGAACTCCAGAGGCATGAACAAGCGTGGTGCTATAGCTTGTAGAGATTTGGGTTTAAGCTTAACGTCAAAAAGACCAAGTACCTGACCACTGTCAATAATGAGTCTTGCTCCATTCAGGTGAATGGCATAGAGTTACCACGTACTTCGATTTTCAAGTACTTGGTATCAGCATTCTCGTCCGATGGTAGTGTACTCGCTGAAGTGAACTCACGAATGAATGCAGCTTGGTCTAGATGGCCCTCTCTGACAGGAGTGCTCTTCTACAAGAAGATACCAGAGCCACCAAGGTCGAAGATCTACAGTGCAGCCATTCAATCAGTAGCTACTTACGGAGCTGAGTGCGAGTCCGTTACTAAAGAAATTGAGAGGCGTCAGCGTAACAGAAACGAAGATGCTGCGGTGGGCGGCCGAAGTTACGCGTTTGGATCGAGTACACAACGACTCCATACGGCAGAGGTTCGGTGTTATCCCGTTATTTGAGAAGATGCGCGAAGCTTGTCTGCGTCTGCGATGGAACGGCCACCTACTTCGCGAAAAGATGACGCTGTTCGAAAGACTGTCTGAACCTTGATGTGCCAGCTAGGCGGCCACGAGGGCGACCAAAACGGCGGTGGCTTGATACACATCAGGACTTGAAGATGGCTAGGTTGCACCCTGATCAGGCATTTGATCGGAAAAAGTGGCGCCAAAATTCTAGGAAATCGGACTCTGCAACTAAGCAGGACAAATGCT
The DNA here is from genome assembly GCA_947396885.1 of Heligmosomoides polygyrus polygyrus. Classification (NCBI taxonomy): domain Eukaryota; kingdom Metazoa; phylum Nematoda; class Chromadorea; order Rhabditida; family Heligmosomidae; genus Heligmosomoides; species Heligmosomoides polygyrus. Next base: position 82,622,898 of record OX377204.1, on the reverse strand, counting down.
GAATAAGAAGAAGTTCGTAACATCCATAAGATTTCCATTACGTTCAGTGCCAAGATCAGCGTCCGGCTTTTTGACTTGCTATCTCGTTGTCGTCGTCGGGCTCCAATGGTGCACCTATATCTCGTCATTCCGGCGCAAACTGTAGAGAGTAGTTTCTGTCGAAAGGACAGGTTGAAACAGCGGGGACGTTAGAGCAGCCGTGACGCGTAGGTGGCGTATTATCTGTTAGATCTAAGCTCGCATTCCGTCGCCGATTTGAGGGAATTTATACCCGCTTTGAGGGAATTCCTGGTAATTTTCCGTGAATCATCGTGAACCTGAGTTCAAGACAGTGGATCATGTTGTCTGGAATCGATGAAATACTGTGACTTGGCTTTTTTTCTCTAAAAAGCATATACAGTCACCTATCGTTACATCGTGTTTGAAGGGACAGGAGAAAATCCTCGTTATAACGGGAGTCGCGTCCTAACCGGAGTAGAAGTTTCTTACACCATCTTACGCACGGATTTATCTAAAGTCACACATGGCACTTAAATATGGCTACATTGATGAAATATGTGGCAATGAAGAGAGTGTGGGGCAAAGAACAACTTTAACTTATAAATGAAGCTCTGTCTTTACTAGAGGCACTCCATACTGTATACATAAGTACGCAAACGAGTGTGAGGAATAGCAGAGTACCAGGGGCAGTTAGACTTGATCAATTATGCATCCCAATGTAGCAAGATCTTTTGTTGTGATCAAAACTATCGCACCAGGCGGGAATCGAACCAACATTCCCAGCCTGTGGGCAAGATTTTAGCCCACCACGCTGTCAGCGCTGTTACATCGCGCGCCACATCCGAGACATCCTCGCTGCAAATGACTTATCAGCACTATCCCATGATTTCAGACTGTTGAGTGCGATCAAACAGCGCCGCAGCTGTAATCCCGGCCAAAAAGTGGAGCATGCAGGCAGAAGTCCCGCATGGTGCGAAAGTTCTGGTCGCAACAAAACATACTGTAGCAGTATGTAGCATTCATACTAGCAGCCTCAGCCTTGAATCCTAGGTGCAGGGCATTGTTTTGAATAATCAGAGTTTGTTTCCACATCCTCTCTCGTCTCTGGTAGAGGAAATCTCCCAATATTCGGAAGCTTCTAACGACTATCAGGAGTCTTCCGCTGTGCTCGACATGTTACTGACTATGAACATTTTTTGTGACCGCGCATGCGAGGAGAACATTGCATCTAATATGCATATGATATGCATCTAATACGTTGCCACCCGGGTGCTGGTCGTGACAGTGAACGAAGCAGTCGAAGGGCAGGTCTGATTACAGACGCGGTCAACATCTTTTTGGTCTTAATTTTTGTGTGGGACCGCAACTGAGCCAGCGTCGGTTACGGGAGTCATTTTGAGCGGAGTTTCCCTCAGATCCGCGCTATAACGGGAATAGTGTTATATCCGACGCGTCTTAAGCGGAATTGATTTGTATTGGCGTGAAGGTAAGCTGGCCGGGCCAGAGTTCGAAGGCACCAGCGCACCGTACTCAGTTTCTCGAGACAGATCTCACTTTAGCATAAAAACAACTTAACGCTTGAGTAATGCCCACTACCTATTTTTTCTGGGCATTGGCATCTATCAGCCTCAAGCGCAGGTGTGCTGCTTCGGCCCGGTGAATCCCGAATAGGTGAGCCAGGCGAAGCTCGGCTATCTTCTGCCCGAGTGACGTTTCGCTCCTCTCTTCGTCGTTACAACTCCTCTTGTGACAGCGATTCCCGAAGGAATGCGCAGTTTTCGGAGAAGAAACGTAACCGACGCAAGCGATTAACCGCCATACGCTGAAAGAGCCTAGCAGGCAGATCAACCTTCAGTGGTCTGTGATTATTGGGTAAAACCTTCTTTTCTGCGCGGTAGACAGTAACTGGGTTACAGTCCACATTCAGAATATCTAAGATATTGCATAGATTCAAAGTCCTAGAAAATTTAACCAATAGTCAGATCTAGAATAGTCAACCTTAGCAATGCCAGAGATTGCAATAAAGCGTAGCCTCCTCAATTTCTTCCACGGACACAATTGATTGTACGACGGAAGCGAGCATTGTTGTTGACGTAGCAATGGTAAGGTATAAGTGAAGATATTTTCTGAGAAGTTTCAGAGGACATTTTCTACGCAGAAGATATAACTCCTTTTTAAGCTCTTCTTTTTGAATAAGGTATGATCTTAGCCCAGCCGTTATCGTCTGACCTTCACGTATGTCGGAACCGACCCGACTTAAGAGGAAGGTCAAAGGAGTGACCGTGGAGTTTCACAAAGCGACCTATAAAGGGTTGTAGGGCGTTGTCTGGGAAGCACCATAGTGGTTTCTAAATTTCCTGCGGACCTCTGGGTAGGTTAAAAATTGTAAAAAAATTGTAGCGCTTTAGTGCGACCTGATAACGCAAAACTGACACCTGAAATACCCTTGCCGCGCTCAGAAATGATCCAACAAAATGTTTGGAGCTTCAATCATTGCTAGAACGTGAGATTTGGCAAATTCCTAATTGAAGCGAGAAAGCACATTCAGAGGAGGCATCCATCAGGAAGCCATCAATCGGATGTCCGAGTGGATAAAGAGGTGGACTTGCAGGAGAGCGACCAAAGGATCGATTCCCTGGCCTGGGTAATGCATGGGTAGATCTTTTTTTTGCTTTTATCATAGAGTAGATTTCGCTCTAGCGGGGTACCGTATTCGCTTTTCGAATCCGTCCTTAACCTCTTGCAAGATAGCTTTCGTCGATTAGAGATGTGGTCCAAGCTAGCTTTCGTTGATTAGAGATACACCGCTGGCCAGTAAACCATGCTTGTCTTGTTTTGGAGAAAGTTTTCTTTAGATGCAGTCTATGTATGATTCCTTTATTTTGTTTTCTGCTAGTCTTGGAGCTGTTTCGTAGCGTCCTCGTTTGACCGCACCTCCCTACTCTAGCGGCTGCTGGAGGAGGCATTACAGATAAGGGCAATCGTACTCAAGACACTCCAGTTGCTGAAAAAACCCTTGGTCCAAACCTCGTTTGAACCGTTTTCTGGAGTACTTATCACGAGTCTGGAATGTATTTCGGTGCGAAGGTGGAACACATTCGGTTAGAGTAGACGTGGATACTGTAAAAACGGCATGAGGCAACGGCACAAATAAGTAAATATGCACTTTTGCAATGATGCATTTTTTGTCATCTGGTGTGTCTTTCAAGATGATTTCTTTTTCGTAGCTACATTTAGTTTGTGAGCATTTGCATCTTTTTTCCATAAGAAACCTTGCATCTTCACCGGATAAATATTTAAATAAATACTAGTACTTGCTGGAAAGGCAAATCATTAGTCATAGCAGTAATAGTAACACCAACAATGAGATCATACTCTTTCACGTATAAAACCACCCGTACCACAAATTTGTAGCATACCGATTGGCTAGTAAAACCGCCGTAATCGTTTCGCTATCCTTATTTTCAAATAACGAGCTATAGTGTTTGTGCATTAATTCTCTGTTAGACTTCATGGCGATAATGGGCATTGTTTTCGAATAGAACAATGGTTATCATACTGTATAGAAAAAGTGGCTATCTACCAGTCAACAACCAGTTGCCGAGATCTAAACGTGGTTTCGACGAACAATAGCAACAATGTGTACTTTGGTGCATGATGAAGTGAATACAGACCTGAAACCCGATCGCAGGTTTGCCATAGGAGTGGGTCATGACGGGCTCCTTAATAAAGGCGCTGTGGACCAAAAGCGCGCAGGAGACGTAGACAAACATCGGTATCGCTCGACTTCATTCCTCTTGGTTTTATAAAAAATATGGTCCACTATATAACTTGTCCTCTAGAACAAATTTAATCCCGGCTATATCAGAGCGGAAGTTCCAGTTAGATGGAGACATGCGTTTGTGACACCTATTTCTAAGAAAGCTTCCATCAGCGATCCCAGCAACTATCAGCCAATTAGCAGTAACTCAATTTTTGCAAGAACCTTTGAGAAAAATCTAAAGAAACATATTTTACTCCATGTTGAATGCAATAACGTTATGTTTGGTTTCCTCAAGGGAATATCTGTAGAAACGGCTGCTCTAACTTTTCTGAAAGGGCTTTAGGAAATCGAGTTTCCTGTAGAAATGTTGATATTTAAGATGGAGGCAACTAAGAATACAACGTATGATTATAAACTGTATTCGACAATCTTTATCTAGTACAACATATCAGGTTAGGATTAAGGGCAAATACACCAAAGTTTTTCCCGTAACAAGCGTGGTTCCTCAGAGTATAGTATTATTGCCAATCCAATTCTTGCTTTATATCTACGAACTTTCTGACTGAATCACCAACCTAGGGGTCACGTGTAAAGCGTACGCAGATGATTTAAAGATCTATAGAAGAATCAGCTATACATAAGATTCAGCGGCTCTCCAGTCAGCTATTGATTTCATTTGTTGCTGCGCAGGAAGATGAGAGCCCCCATTAGCAGATAAGAATTCATACTACCTGATTCGTGGACCCAGAAACTGTGCTCGAACACAGGAATGCTCGAACGTAGTATCAGCGGCCAAATTCCAAATAAGGTTGATGAAGTTAGAGATTTGGGTTTTATTATAACCCCCAACCTGTGTTTTTCTAACCACTATAGACTTTTGTCAAAGACGCTAACTACTGCATCTACAATCTCTTCAGAGCGTTAAAACCCCATTGAAACATTAACATCCCTGATGTCTACGTACGCTGTTTAAGACTTATGTACGATCTAGTGTGGAGAAGGGGACATCGGTGTTTAATTCAACAACGATAAAGAACATATACCTTCTAGAAAGCATTCAAAATAGCTTCACTAGGCATGACATGGTGAGATGTTTTTCAATGGATTACAATGATATTCTAAGAGGACCGCAGCTGAGCTATTTGGTCTTCCTTCGCGGAAGAGTAGAAAAAAGATTGCTGATATTATATGGATGTACAAAATTCCCGCTGAAAAGCCATCCATAAACTCATCGGATTTCTTCGAAGGGATACTGATTAGGTCTTTAAGAGGTAGGCTGGAAATTAGGTTCCCGGTTACTAGATCGCATATCAGGTCCGAGTTTCTAACCTATATAGCTCTCAAGGATTTCAACCGTTCGCTTGGTATGCACGAAGACCTGAGGGAACCCTCTGATCAAAACTGTAAAAGGTGTTTGTTAGGGTAAAAATTGTGTAGTTTTTGACTACGATGGACCTGGGAATCCCCCGGTGACCAGTTCCACAACGAGATCGACCTCATCATCGCAAGTATTGCCTGACTGACGTCTCTGTTGTCCCCAAGTTCAACATGGATCGGACCACCGCCTCCTTCGCGCGAGGTTTCGCTTTTCGTGTCAAGGAGAGAAGGGCGCAAAGTTCAACAAGAGGAGTCCCAGAACGACCATCAACTGGGACCTCAACACCTCTTTTGCCGGCCTTTGAGAAGATGCCGCCATGAACAACGTCGATGAGGAATACGAGCGCTTCATGCACCATCTTCACGATAGTGCTAAAGAAGCCGAGAGCTTGAAGACCACCAAGAGACGCCTGTTTCCGGAAACTCTCGAGTTGATACGCCAACGCGGAGCAACACGAGCGTCAGTCAATTACCAGCTGACGTCCAAGCTTGCAACCTATGAGCGACGATAAAGGAAGATCTCAAGGAGAGAAGGGCGGAAGTGTTGGCTGAAGCAGCAGAGGCAGGGTTGAACATCCGCAATGCCCGCCGGAACTTCGCCTACTTCAAGTCCTGGATGACCGCTCTCCGACGTCCTGACGGAACCGTCACCTCTTCCAGAAGGACCATGGAGAAGATCATCCACGACTTCTACTTCGATCTTTTTGATAGCCACGTCCACCTGCCCCCATGCCATTTTCCGCAGGATGGATGCGTTGTCCCCTCGGTTTTCCCTTCCGAGATCCGACACGCCATCTCGTCGCTGAGACAGGATTAGACTCGACACCTGAGGAACCTCCCGCCAGCGCTCATCAGCACCTTGGCGAGGCTCTTCACACGGAGAACAAGGTTCCATCTCAGTGGAAGACCGGCAAGACCGCCTTGCTGTGTAAGAAGGGAGACGTTCACGACATTGACAACTATCGCTCGATCTGCCTGCTGTCCGTAGTCTACAAGCTGTTCACTCGAGTCATCCTGAATAGGATTAGCAGAACGCTGGACGAAGGACAGCCATGCGAGCAAGCAGGATTTCAGAGAGGATTCAGCACGATCGACCACATACACACCATTACGAAGCTCATCAAAGTGTCGCGAGAGTACAAGCTGAAAGCGTAATCTGTCGGTGTAGAGAAGGGGCCTGGGTGAGCGCTAACGTAACAAGCTGCCACCCGCGCGCATGACAGTCACGGCCGAAACACCGTAGAGCAGAACTGTCGGTGGGTTCTGGGTTATAACCTGCAGTCAAAAGAAAAGTCACGGGTGGTACTCCATTTGAATAACATTGCATACCAGTTGCCTATTTTAAACAGAAATATCACCTGTATCACCTGTATCACCTGTCGTCCCGTTGATCATCGACTTGCTCGAGCGGGCGCCAGCAGCGCCTCCAATCGTCCCTGTCGCGTGCCAGAGTGGTCCAATGGATCCTCCTCGCTCGAGGGACACGAAGAGCGTCATATCGGTCGTTCAGGGCTTTCACGAAGAAGTCCGACCAACGCGTTGGTGGGCGTCCTGGTGTTCTTTCGACATCCCGCGGAATCCAATCTGTGACGACTCTCTCCAGCGGGTGTCTGCGAATCGCATTACGTGGCCGGCCCACCTAATTTTCGACGACTTGGCCCATGCGACAGGGTCTCTGATCTTCGAACGTCGGCGAAGCTCGGAACTCCGGAAGCCTTCTCTCACTTGCGTGAGTCGTGTCACTCCGAGCATCGTCCTCTCGATTCCACGCTGCGCGACGCTGATCGCGTGTTCATCCTGCTTTCGTATAGCCCAGGTCTCTGAGGCGTATGTTAGGGCAGGAAGAACAGTGGAATCGAATAGGTGGGCACGGAATCGGACGTTCTTCGTCTTCTTAGCGACTTCTTCGACGCTCTTGAAAGCTCCCCAAGCCGCTTGTTTCCTCCTGCTCAGCTCTGGTGCTAGGTCGTTGGCCATGTTGACTTCGCGACCCAGATACACATTGCTGGAGCATTCGGAGATGTTCGTTCCGTTGAGCGAGAATGTAGCATCAGAAACCCATCCGTTCTTCATGAACATCGTCTTCGTAAGATTCAGCTGCAGTCCAACGCTTCGACATACACGATCGAAGTAGGCCAGCATTCGTTCTGCCTGACTGATGCTCGGTGTTATGAGCACGATGTCGTCAGCGAAGCGAAGATGGTGCAGTTGCCGGCCGTCGACCTTCACTCCCATGTCTTCCCATTCTAGTTCGCGCATGACGTTTTCGAGGGTGGCACTGAAGAGCTTCGGGGATATGGTATCCCCTTGTCGAACCCCTCCCTTCACGTCAATGACGACGTCGTTGTAGAATGGTGAGATCTTGGTCGTGAATCCACTGTACAGCTCTCGAAGGACCCTGATGTACTGAGTAGGAACGCCCTGGGTGAGCAGGGCTTCCATGACCGCTTCAGTCTCGACGGAGTCGAATGCCTTCTTCAGGTCGATGAACGTAAGGCATAGCGGCAGCTTGTACTCTCGCGACACTTCGATGAGCTTCGTAATGGTGTGTATGTGGTCGATCGTTCTGAATCCTCTCCGAAATCCTGCTTGTTCGCATGACTGTCCTTCGTCCAGCGTTCTACTAATCCTATTTAGGATAACTCGAGTGAACAGCTTGTAGACTACGGACAACAGGCAGATCGGGCGATAGTTGCCAATGTCGTGCACGTCTCCCTTCTTGTACAGCAAAACGGTCTTGCTGGTCTTCCACTGAGATGGAACCTTGCATTCAGACAGGTAGCGTGTGAAGAGCCGCGCCAAGGTATTGATGAGCACTGGCGGGAGGTTCTTCAGGTGTTCCGCTCTGATCCTGTCAGAACCGGGTGCTGTACGTTTCTTCACCGACGAGATGGCGTGTCGGATTTCGGAAGAGAGAACAGAGGGGACGACGTATCCATCCTGCGGAAAATGGCATGGGGGCAGGTGGACGTGGGTATCGAAGAGATCGGAGTAGAAGTCGTGGATGACTTTCTCCATGGTCCTTCTGGAAGAGGTGATGGTTCCGTCAGGACGTCGGAGAGCGGTCATCTTGGTCTTGAAGTTGGCGAAGTTCCGGCGGGCATTGCGGATGCTCAGCCCTGCCTCTGCTGCTTCATCCAACACATCCTCCCTTCTCTCCTTGAGATCTTCCTTTATCTGCATAGCTTTACAAGCTCGGACGTCAGTTGGTAGTTGCCTGACGCTCGTGCTGCTCCACGCTGGCTACCAGCTCAAGAGTTTCCGGAGACAGGCGTCTCTTGGTGGTCTTTAAGCTCTCGGCTCCCTTAGCATTATCGTGGAGATGGTGCACGAAGCGATCGTATTCCTCGTCGACGTTGTCCATGACGGCATCTTCCCAAAGGGCGGCAAGAGAGGTGTAGAAATCCCAGTTGATGGTCGTTCTGGGATTCCTCTTTTTGAACTTCGCGGCCTTCTCTCCTTGACGCGAAAAGCGGAACCTCGCGCGAAGGAGGCGGTGGTCCGATCCCGTGTAGAACTTGGGGACAACGGAGACATCGGTCAGGCAATACTTGTGATTAAAGATGATGTGGTCGATCTCGTTGTGGAACTGGCCACCGGGGGATTCCCAGGTCCATCGTAGGTAGGGAGGCTTCTGGAACTGCGAGTTTCCATGGATGGTCTTGGTCGACATGATAAACTCAGACAGCCTTTCACCTTGCTCGTTCCACTCCAAACCGTGGGTTCCGATGTGAAGTTCTTCCGGCGACCTTCGTGGCCCGATCTTGCCGTTGAAGTCGCCGACGATCACCTTGTAGAAGGTGTGATCTTCCTTATAGAACTTCTCCAGCTCCACGTAGAAGGCCTCGACGTCTTCGTCGTCGTAGTCGGATGTTGGGGCATACGCGACGAACACAGTCAAGGCTGACATGGAGCCACATCGCTTCAGTCGCAGACGTCCGATTCGGCTTGTCAGAGACTCGTACGAATCGATGTTCATGGCCAAGTGCGTGTTGACGAGGACACCAACGCCGCCTACTCCCCTGCTGTCGCATGTTCCGAGGAACAGTTCTTCTCCGGAGTCGTAGGCGGCGTGTAGAGGGTGGTGTCTTCTCGTCTCGGTCAGTCCGATGACGTCGTACTTGATCTTCCTGGCTTGCAACATCAGGTCCTCGACGGATTCTTCCGACGCAAGCGTGCGGGCGTTGTAAGTACAGATCGTCATCCTAGTCCTTCTCAGTTTGCGCAGCCTGGTTAGGCCCTGAGATTTTAGCAGCCTCTCCGTACTCGTCCTTCCCATCGCTGCAGAAATGGGGGCTCTTTCGGGGTCAGGGGAATGAGGCCCTTTAGTGCTGCTGTGTTTAACTTCCACACAACACGGGTAGCTAGTCAGGCTCTGTCGTGCGGGCGAACAACTCCTAGCAGCTAGCCGGACTGCCCGAATGGACGGGGCGAGACTTAAGGCGGCCTCGAATCGCCTTACATGTACTCCCAGTCTACCGAGTGCAAGCTTTTGGCCGAGCCGACACAGTTACAATCCGCACAGTCACGGACACATCCACGCACACTGTGCACGAACCCACGCACAAGGAACGCATCGACCCGACACAGCAGGAGCAAGGAGTCCATCCCCTGCATCCCACCTGCGTCTCTGGGCAGTACACGGTCGCATTTGGTTCGCGTTTAATTCCCCTATCCACCACCCGGAGACGCGCCACGTGGCCCTGCGACAAGCGGCCCGAGATCCCTCTTAACAAGAGAGCCCGAAGGCTCTTTATCGAGGGAGATCCCCGTGGAAACAGGAATATATTTTATATAATACGCCATATATATAATATATAAAATTAGGTAACTGAGTTTGGTACTCCTTATTTTGTGAGTAGTACCTGTTTCCTTTCTTGTTCGTTGTGACCGATCCGCCTTTGAAATAAGGGTTTATTTCAACCCGCCGCAGAACAAGAAACAAAACTCCTAACCTCACCCGTGAGCCCTTTTTATATAGAAATTCACGGGGAGAGTCTAATCAAAACAACAATATCTATCACTATCACTATCATGCTACATGGCTCCCTCCCCTCGGTTGAGAGTCGCCTCGACTCTAAATACGTATCACTTAACGCGATCTTCTTCAGTTTTTCGATGCCACGGTCGGGAACTTTTCTTCCATTGTCTATCGGTGTTGCGGATGTCGCGGCTGGAGTCGTGGTCGCTGTCATGGTAGTGCGCGGTTTTTCTCAGTTGCTTCGGCTCCTTGAACGAGATACTCTTCTTGTGGCGCTGACGGTGTGGATATTCTATCACCCAGAAGTTTGGCTTTCTTTCTTCGTATCGGCGTTTCGCGATGATCATCTTCTGTTGGCGTCTTCTTTCTTTTTCTTCTTGAGACACGTAATAGAATTCAGGCAATTTGATGAGGTCGTTCGCACTCAGGCGAACTTTTTCCAGGAACAATAGAATTTGCCTGTCTAGGTACGGTGAGCGTTTGTACCTTGGTTCGGTTCCGAGACACATCGCAGGATGTGTGTACCGAACACTCTCCAATATATCACTGTAGTGGTCCTTCACCACTCCCTCGAACGCCCGCTCAGGTCGAGTCATGTATTGCACAAATTCACGGCACACTTCTCCCATACGCCTCCATTCGTCTTCATTGTTATCCTCGAATGGGCTGGGGTAGAAGAGTAATGTTCCGCCGCATTGTAAAAGCCTCTCAAGTCCGATTAGGACCTGTCGCATTTCGAGACTCTCTGGTATTTTATTGGGCCACACCACAATGATGGTAGTTGTTATTTCGATGTCCAACAGCCTCGATGCTAGTGTAGCCCAATCGGCATAGACGTATGTCCTCACGTGAGAATCATAGCCGATTTTCGCGTTGACGCGAGAGAATGCCTGTGGTAAGGCAATGAGAACAGGCTGTTTTGCAGACACATTAGGGCTACTTCTCTTGAGTTGGCCCAGCATAGATATAGCTGTGGACAAATATGCTCCTGTGTCATACGTTACGCCTTGTGGTACGACGGGAGCATGATCGAACTTCTTTCCTCTTGCATTGTCGATAGCATCCGCATATTCGTGGCATCTTCGTCTGTGTGCGTCCAATGCTAAGGCAAGACCGTATGGCACAAGATAAGAGGAATTCTTCTTCCGTAACTCTTCTTCTTTCCGTTCATCTCCCCAACATTCTTGTTCCGAGATAGATGCCACATTGGCTAATTGAAACATGTCGAACATTTTCTTCGACCGAGCCATAGGATGCTTGAGTTCAGGCAGTGCCACGTGGGCCATCTGCCCAAACAATCCGCATTGACAACGACGGCGAAGATTGAGAATATCATCGGCCAGCACCATGGTTCTGAAACATATAACTTTGTTACAACTAAGTGCACTGCTTTCAATGTTTTGTTGTCTTTTTGGTCCCTTTTGGCCTCGTATTCTTTGTGTTATGATTGGGTCATCTGTAACGCCCCGTGGTAATTTTCTCAATGAGTCAAAAGGCACTCGTATTGGCTCGCGATCAAAGTTTATCTCTGTGATGAGAGCACTGTTTTCGCTGGTCTCTATAACTCGGTAAGGACCTTGCCATTGATTTACTAACTTGGGGTTACTGGATGACCGTTCCTCCGACGGTATTTTCACATAGACTCGATCACCTACTTTGTGAGGATTTTCACAAACGAGATTCTTCCTGTCATAGGTTGTTTTCGTCTTTTCTCGCATCTTATTGTTAACGGCTTTGGCGAATTCTCGAGCAACTTGCGTTGCTACTGCCACCTCCCTATATAAGTGTCTATGTCCGCAGCGCACTTCTCAGTCTTATCTTCTGGAGCTGTGTTCCAGGGAACATACGCGTCGAAACCATGAAGCAGAAAGAAAGGTGATTCTCCAGAGTCGTGTACGGAAGTGTTATATGCAAACATGCAGTGCGGAAGAATTTGTTCCCACTCTGCACGTATTTTCACCTTTTTTCTCAACATCTGTATTATAGTCCGATTAAATCTTTCGGTGACTCCATTTTCTCTGGGATAGTAACCCTTAGTAAATGTGTGCCCGATCCCTAGAAGTGCTCGCAACTCTCTCATTAGACTGTTGTCAAACTCTCCTCCCTGGTCAGAAAGAAGGCATCTTGGTTGTCGGCAACCCTCTGCTACCCACCTCTGAAAGAAAACGCCAGCTACGAGAGCTGCATTTTTGGAAGGAGTGGCATACGCGGCGCCGAACTTGGCAAAGTGATCCACCACAGTCAGAATATATCGATTTCCTTCCGCAGTAGGTCTCATTTCGAGGATGTCGATACCAACTAGCTCGTATGGTCTCGATGATACCACTGGTTTGAGTGGTGGAACCATTGCATGCTTGACGTTATGACATAAACAGTCACGGCACTCCTCTGACCATTGGTAGACGTCCCGTTTCATTGTTTCCCAGAAGACGCGCTTAGACAACTGTTTCAGCACATTCTTTGGACCGAAATGTCCGGCAAAAGTACCCGAATGCGCTTCTTCGAAAACATCCCTTCGCTTTGAAGGAGGGACAACTTTTCTAGGGTCACTACTGCTCATCAGAACAAGGTAGCCTTGCTTCATTGCAAAATCCGAGACCTTGTATATTTTGTTTGTTTCCGGAAACTTCACTCTATCGCACATGTTTCCTTTCTCGAGGTTCTCGATAATTTTGCCGTAGATCTCGTGCTGTCGCAGTTCTGATGTCCATTCAAAGTCTTCCTTCACTGAGGCAACAATTATTTCATTTATAGTTGGCTCCTCTGGCTGGCATTTGTTCCACGACAGTGGGCCACGACTTAGTGCATCAGCTACGCGGTAGGCTGCTCCTTTCATATACACTATCTTCAAGTTGTACTTCTGTAACTCTAAAGCTCACCGAAGGACTCTTGGAGAGACATTAGTTTTCTTGAATATGGCTGTAAGCGCTTGATGATCGGTGTAGACTTCCACTGGAAGACCATATACAAAAATGTGGAACTTTCTCGAGGCGAATACCACTGATAGTGCTTCCAGGTCGGTGACATGATAATTCTTTTCGCTTTTGGAGAGTCCTTTCGAAGCGAAAAATATTGGATGTACGAATCCATCGTCTCCAAGTTGGCTTAAGGCTGCGCCGATTCCCTTATAGCTGGCATCATTGTGTATTTTGAAAGGTTTTTCACCGCTCCTTGCACCTTCGATGTCAGGTTGGGCAAGAACTGGAGCTTGGGTGATAATTTTCTTCAATTGTTCGAAGCATTCCTGGCTCTCCTCTGGCCAATTGAACTTTTCTTTCTCTGATGTTAGTTCATGTAGTGGTGCCGCCACTTTAGAAAATCCTAGAACAAACTTTCTATAATACGAACACATTCCAAGAAATGTGCGATGGTCAGGACGCGTCTGTAGTAGAGGGTAGTTTATTATAGCTTCCACCTTGGCCGGATCCATGTGCACGCCATTACAGTCGACTACATGACCTAGAAATTGTACTCTTTCTTTCCAAGGATGCACTTTTTAGGATTTAACTTCAGTCCGACTTTTCGTAGCGCACCAAGCACTCTTTCCATCATGGCAAGATGACTGTTCCACGAAGAAGTTGCAATCATTATGTCATCAAGGCAACAGAATACCTCGTCACCTAAGAGTCTGCCTAAGGCGGTATGTATCAGTCGTTGAAATACCGCTAGTGACGACGACAGTCCGAATGGAAGTACGCGAAACTGGTACAAACCCTCTGTCGTGGTGGAAGCAGATTTCTCACGGGCGTCTTCCGAGAGTGCTATTTGCCTGTATTCTGACGACAAATCTAGCGTCGAAAAAAATTTCTTGCCACGAAGACTTTGCAAAATCGTATCTATAGTAGGCAGCGGATAGCTGTCTAGCTTGGTGACTTGGCTCACTTTGCGGTAATCCACATATAATCTGAGAGAGTCATCCTTTTTCTGTACCAATATTGGCGACGCCCAGCTAGATTTACTTGGCTCGATGATTTTTCTCTCTTGCAAGTCGTCCAAGATACGACGTAATTCTACTCCTGTTGACATCGAAATAGGCCTTGCTTTCTGCCGTATTGGAATGTCATCTCCAGTATCAATTGAATGCTCCACAAGATCTGTTTGGGTCAACTCCTGATCGGTGACCGCAAAAATAGTTCGATATGAGCGTCACTATGTAGGTGTTGTTTACATGGGAGTCCTCACTGAGCGTAAGCTTACTTAGAAGCATTTTCAGTCGACTCTCATTATTCGTATCACATTGTTTAACTGAATTCACGTGACATCGAATTGCTTCCCGTTCCACTATTTTCGCTTGCACACACTCCCCTATCTGTTGTCCTTCCTTGAACAGTGTGGCAGTTGAAAGGTTGTTAGTGATGGGAACCTCTAAAGTTTTGGCTCTACCACAAACAATACTTGGAACTATGCCGCAATTTGACCACATTATGCCTTGTTTGAACGCACTTCGGCAATTGATTTGCAGCCACTTTGTCTCCCCTGGTCTGAGGTAGACTCGCTTGGCTACTGTAGCAAGCGTCTTTGCATGGTCCGGAGATATTTTCTTTCGGTATACTTTCTTTTCGTGGCATGTTTGGGTTAAACCTTTGAGAGTGGTCTTTTCTGGAAGGGAAGGCATCTTGACTCCCAATTTTTGCAGCGCATTGGTGCCCAGGACCAGCATCTCCTCGGTCCCTTTCATTACTAAGCAGGCTATTCTTTGCTTTACACCGTTCCCAAGCTGCTTTGTTAGTCGAACAGCTCCCTTGAACGACATTTGGTTTCCTGATGCGTCATACACCACAGTTCCATTCTCCATAGGAATCTCCTCCACATCAGCGTCCAGGTCAAATCCGGATTTCAGTGCGGATTCCAGTATTGACAGGGGCACTATTCTTACCTGCGAGCCAGTGTCCTCAGTGCTTGCCTCTGGAATCCTAGTAAGTGAACAGTAGCAACTACTGGTCTTCCAACCAAGTCACTATTGACTTTCACAACATTCACAGAACTGCACATCCACTTGTGAAGTGAGGCTGTGAAGTTCCTTGTAGATGGGGTATTCCGTGTTTCTGATTTCTGCTTTCTGTATTTGTTGCTCTGTTGCAATAGGAAGCTTACAGTCCCTAGCGAAATGACCATGCCGACCACAATTGTAGCACTTTATTGTGCCTTTTTGTTTTGCCTCCGTCTTTTCACTCGGGTGCTCCTTACATTGGCCAGCTTGACGTGGGGTTTGCTCAGCAATAAACTTTCTTCTCATCTCGATATTTCCTCGAGATGACGACTCCGTTAGGTCTTGTATCACCGTTGCCACTTGCTTACTTCTTTCACAACGCTGAGCCATGAGCTTCACCATTTCAGATGCCATTCCTTTCGGCGCCATCTACATAGTTGAGTATAACTGGAGATATTCTGGCCAATCAGTTAACTGGCTCACTATCTCTCCTGCCCTGGTTCGGGAAAGGTCTTCGGTAGCTTCTGGATATGCTTGCCTAGTCAGCTTCTCTAGTTTGACACAATACTGGGTGACATCTCCCTCTCTTTTCAATTTTTTTAGCTCAATGTAAGCCTTCATTTGCATTGCGGAATCGTTTTCGGCAAACTTTGACTCAAGTGTTTTCACAAATACTTCGAAATTTGCCTTTTTTACCATAACTGGCAATGATTCCGCTACAGCTCTTGGGTGCCCTTCTAGCTTCGACACGAATAGGTGGGTTAACATGTCATGCTGCAACCCCAGGTTGCCGCATTTCATGTTAAACCTAACGACGAAATCGCTAAAGCCTTTGCCTTGTGGGTCACTAAACCTTTCCACTTCTGGTAATGTCATCGCTGCGAACATTGCTCTTAGGTGTGGATAGGACTCTTGACACACACCTACAAATTGGCTCAGGGAGCTCCGACCTAGCTGGTTCAGCCTCTGTGAGTTCGTCTCTCTTGGCTGAAACGGAACATGATGAGATTCAATCTCCTCTGCTGATGTAACGGCATTAGGAGCTGAACGCTTGCCTTGTGCTGCAGCAATGGGGTCAAAAGTGGCGTGATACTATACGTTATCAAACTCTTCGGCGTTCAGCTGCTGAACAGCTGGCTTCTGAGTTGACCCTTCTATCGTTTCTGGTTGCGGCACCTTAAATGAACGCGTCTTTGGTTCCATAGATCGCAGGAACTGATAATTTTGGCCAAGTATTTCTCTTGTTTTATCAACTACGTGTGTTGATGCGACATGTAGTATGCTAGCTAGCTCGCGCATACAGGTGTCGTCATGCTCGCTTTGCATGAGAATGCGGTTGAGTATCGTGGCAAATTTTCCTGACATGATTTTATCTACAGTTGTCTGTCTCTGCCCCACTAGTCTCAACTTATGCAATCCTTCTGCAGCGATATCGCACTGTACCATAATCTCTTCACTTACAGACTGCGAAAACTCCGCAACAGTTTTTGATACCACTCTTGACATACCCTTTTCCATTTTCTCTAGTGTTGATGTGGGTATGGTTCGCAACAAAGCTACTGTACTATTTAGGACCAAAAGTGAGTCATTCACCTGTGTAGCAGTCTGTTGTGCGAGAGCCGACACCACACTCGTTAGTTTATCGAGCGTCATCTTCATCGACGATAGCTGCTCCTGCGTTGACAGATCGTCTAGCAATAACCTCTCGATGTCTTCACTGTCATTGGAATCCTGCTCATGTGTCATGTTTGCTCCTGAACGAGCAGTATGAGGTGAGCACATGGTCTCCCAGCAGTGTACACCGTCAGCAACCACGTCGCAATTGCAACGGCGATCAAGCGCACTGGCCTGCCGTGTCTGTTGCCTGATACTGTACACTGTCTCTCTTCACTGGGAGACAGGAGACACGCCGTAGCTGCTTCTCACAGCCTAAGGGCGGATGTCAAGAGG
Organism: Heligmosomoides polygyrus polygyrus; assembly: GCA_947396885.1. NCBI lineage: Eukaryota > Metazoa > Nematoda > Chromadorea > Rhabditida > Heligmosomidae > Heligmosomoides > Heligmosomoides polygyrus. The sequence goes on along the minus strand of OX377204.1, from coordinate 82,605,897 downwards.
CACCGGTTCAAAGTTCGGCCCCCAAGTTTGGTACTCCTCTTTTTGTGAGTAGTACCTGTTTCCTTTCTTGTTCGTTGTGACCGATCCGCCTTGAAAATAAGGGTTTATTTCAACCCGCCGCAGAACAAGAAACAAAACTCCTGACCTCACCCGCAAGCCCTTTTTATAGAGGAACTCACGGAGAGAGTCTTATCAAAACAACAATATCTATCACTATCACTATCATGCTACAACTGGTATATTTGATACCAGTTACCTACTTTCAATATATGAGTATCTCTGTGCATTTACGGTATTATTTGTGATACGGTACGATATGATCGTGGTGCAGATACGAATCCTTGTTAAATCAGCACGTAAGAAGGCGCAAATAGACAGCCTTGGTTTGTTGTAAGCATTGATGGTGTAAAATTGACTCCTGTGATCATGAGAAAGCGTAATAACAACGAACTAATACCCGCAAAAATAATGGCAGCATTCGGACTCGAACTGAAAACCCCGCCGGTGTGCTCCTATGAGGCGACCCTCCTACCGTGTGCGCCACTGAGGCACATCTCGTGGGGTGTCGTTGAGGTTGATGAGTGTTGCGCACCCGTCTTCAAAGCTCCTTTCCCCTCTTTAAAAAGCGTTCAGCAAAAACTGGCTGTGGTTCTGGACTCCGCTTACAGGGCCCTACATCTTGTCAAAATAGCATCTCAAAAGCTCACCATGAGTAGGGAACCTTTCCTTGTTAGGCCTATGTCATACCACGGCTCACCCCGAGCGAAGACTACTGATAGGCTCTCATATCGATCGCGCGAAGCGATGAGTCGATATCGGAGCCTATCATTAGACTTCGCTTGGGGTGAGCGATGGTACGACACAGACCGTAAGCTCTTCATTTTAAATGCGGTATGATCTTAGCTCAGCCGTTATCGTCTCGATGACCTTCTTCACGCATGTCGGAGCCGTCTCGACTTAGTTGGCGGCTACCTCTATCTGCTACCGTACATACAATCGATGAAGAGCCACTTCTTAGGTCCAGGCGGTGGACGTCAGTAGATCAAATCAGCATTCAAAATATTGAAGATCCCGGGGTCCGTAATGCTGACACGTTTCAATAGTTGACTCGAATACTAGTTGTCCTTTCTCAGAAGTAGAGAACACAAAACAAGTAACTTACGATCCTCCCAGACAGCAGTAAACAGGGATTAGGATTTAAGCCAGAAGAGCAGAAGGACGGTAGAAGATCAAGGTGTTCCTTAATTCTTACGCAAAGAGGTTGACCAATCTCTTCCAGGTCCTCCCCTCTGCAAACTACACATGGGATTAGGTATATTACGCTAAAGACCGTGCAGTCTCCTTCGCCTCCCGATCGCCGACTGAAGAACTCAAAAAATTCTAATAATAATAATAATAATAACAATAGTTATAATAGGTATAATGGTACTACTACTACTACTACTAATAATAATAATAATAATAATAATAAACATACTATATAATAATCCGCTAAGCGATGAATCACACTATCGATTGGCGATGAGTCACAAAATAGGGAAAATACGGGGCACAAATTAAGGCAAGAAATTAGCGGAAAATACCCAGACGGCCTTCACAGCAGTAGAGACGATCAATATCGATCAATGTTGTCGGTTTTCTGTGGGTGTCGTTCAAGCGCCACGAAACTTCAGCCTTGGGGCTAATCGAGGTCCTGACCGGTGGTTTTCTCTCAGACTTAACTGATCAGGGTGGAGAGGTGGGGGTGGCAAACACGCCGGTGGTTTTCTCCCAGATTTAACCGATCGAGGTGGGGAGGAGTTGGGAGACACGCGGGTATTATGGCCGAAGGAGCGCTCCACATCAGGGGGAATGTTTCAACGTGGAGGCCAGTATCGATCGATATTATCGATCGCCTGACCTGACCGGTGGTTTTCTCCCAGATTTAACCGATGGGGTGGGAGACACGCGGGAACTACGGCCGAAGGAGTGCTCCACAACAGTCTGAGGACGAAAGCACTGATTATCGCAAATAAATTACGTTTCTGAACTGTCTGAAGATAGTGCCGACGTTGAAGAGATGTTGAGGATGGAGGGAGGCAGAGCTGGACGGCTTCATACTGAAGAACTACTCACCTGATCTTAAAGAAGGTAGACCAAGGTTCGAAATTATTAAGTTTTTCAAATACCTCTTTTTACTGGAGAAGGCTGCACAAGCAGAGCAGCTTCTTGAAGTGAGTGATCTTGGCGTAGTAACTCTCTAAGGTCGCGCGAAGCGCGCAAGTGCGAGACAGCGCAACGAAACGCAACAAATAGGCAACTGCATATAGAAATGAGTAAACTACGCTAGAAATCTCAGAAATCAATACATCCTACACGGATTGCACAATAGTCATATATATAACCACCATAAGAAGTATTGAAGAAATTTCAAAAACCCCAATTTTATATTAAACTCCAATCACTTAAACGTGTGCCGCGTTAACCTTCTAAAGAACTCTTCACAGTGCTCTGTCATATATCCGTCAATTCAAGGACACGATGCAAAACGGTCACACCTAGCCATAGGCTTCACCGCTAAATACCGTGAATAGTAAATGTTTTCCCCAGACTTTATAATTCTTTAATGCGCATTGCTGTTATGAAACAACAGCTTTGGAACTGTTTCTATGTTGAATCGAAAGCTGGATTTCCGTCCTCCACTTTTCTTAACGGTCTAATCACCATAATGACGTGCTTTCTTTGCCAGCAAATATTACTCGTCTTATATTCTCCTTCTCACATTTTTACTCATTTTAAAGGATCGACATGGGAAACTATTTTGCAGTAATCAGAATTTAGGGTTTCGTTATTGTTATTGTTTACGACGATTGCATAAGGCATTATGTTAGCACATGAACACAGTAACAATTACAAAAAAGAACACAGGGACCACCTCCCCAGTAAGTGGAAGACATTGTTTGTAAATCGGTTCTTGGCCCAGATAGTTGCACCTTAGCTAAGCCATATCGTGTGTGTGAAGTCTTCATGTTAAAGAACCTATATACATAGCCTAGAATTGGTGGTAAAGTATAACGACTTATGTACAATACAGATGTCAAAAACCTTGCCACGAGATTCCAGGGTGGTAGTCGGAGATGCATTATTTACTTCTGATTTATGCTTTCGATACACGTGAACATACGAAACTCCTTGTTCTGAGGAGAAACCTCCTAGTGAAGTTGTTCTGTACCTTCGCCATAGCAATGATGTCCTTTTTTGTCATCTGGTGTGTTTGTCTTTTTTATCCTTTTCATGATGATTTCTCTTTCGTAGCTGCATTTAGTTTGTGAGAATTTGTATATTTTCTTCCATAAACATCCATGCATCTTACAAAATAAATAAATTAATAAATACCAGCGCTTCCTAGAAAGTCAAAGGCATTAATCATAGCAGTAATAATAACACCAACACTGAGATCATATTCTTTCATGTCTAAAATCACCTGTACTACCAAACGTGTAGCACACATGTTGGCTAGTAATACCACCGTAATCGTTTAGGTGTTCTGATATTAAAATTATGGGCTTTGGTGTTCGGGCATTAATTCTTTGTTTGGCTTCATCGCGATAATGGGCATTGTTTTCGTTCAGAACAATGGTTATCATATGATATAGAAAAAGCGGTTATCTACCATCCACCAATTCACCGAGCGAAAAAAGTGGTTTTGACGAACAATAGCAACGATTAACACCAGAAGACCCAGACCAGAAGCGCGCAGGCAACATAGACGAACACACGCATCACTCGACTTTATTCCTTATAGTTTTATAAAAAAATATTGTTCACTATATAACTTACTTTAGAACAAATATTTAAATATAGGAGAAGAGAAGTTTCTGCTAGATGAAGACATGCGTTTGTAACACCAATCTCCAAGAAAACTTTCCCCAGTGATCCGTGGAACTATCGGCCAATTAGTATTACCTCGATTTCTGCAAGAGCCTTTGAGAAGATTCTGAAGAAAATGCCTTATTCCATCTTTTATGCAATGACATTACCTCAGAAATCAATTCGGCTTCTTCACGGAGAGATCTGTGTAAACGGCTGTTCTAACTTTTATGAAAACTGGTCGAAGGCTTTTGAAGATAAAAGTTGGATGGATATAGTGTATTTCGATTTTTCAAAAGCATTCGAAGAGGTTCCTGTAGAAAAGTCAATCTTTCTCTAGTAGAAGATATCAGGTTAGGATAAAGGGCTAATTATCCAAAGTTTTTCCCGCATCAACCGCTGTTCCTCATGGTAGAATAATAATGCCAACCTTATTCTTGCTTTATATCTACGAACTTCCTGACTGAATCACCAACCTGGTAGTCACATGTAAAGCGATGATTTAAAGATCTATAAAAAACGGCTATATACAAAATTCAGCCACTCTCCAGTTAGCTAATGACTTAAGTAAAGCCACTAGATCACAAGTACTTCTTTCGACTAAGCATCAACTTTTTAAGCCGCTGATTGAAATAAATCGTTTGGAGCCAGTGGACATTCAGGAAAACTGCATTTATCACCAGCTTACAAAAGGGACAGTACGTAGAGGAAATCCTAAGGTTGTTTTACGCTTTTGTCAAGCTAAGAGTAGTCAGTTGGTTGCAAACTGTAGAATGACGCGATTCTTTTTTGAATTTTACTCTTTCTCTTCTATTATGACTCTTAGCTCACTCAAAAGATCAACAAACACGAAGCTTTCTTTTACCAAACCACCAGTGGTGCATCGTCCAGCTCTCAGTGTCCGTTCAAAGATAAAGGACAAAAGGATAAAGGGCGGCGTTACTCAATCACTTTTTGGGATGTGCCACAAACCCTATGCCTACGGAATGCGTGGAGGCGGTATGTACGCCTGTTTGGCCACACAATGACTTGCGGTAGTCAGCCGATGGACAAGTCAGAGCTCCATCGCCCTAGACAAGTCTGGTACAAATTCACTGATCATGGAGGGATGGAAGGCTTGGTTGGTCTGAACGGGAAATGCGAACCAGGAATCTGGTATCGGTGCACGCGACAGCCCACACTTCCGACTGCGCTACACACGCTCTCCGTTTATAGATATTTGTATAAATAGTTGTTAAGCTTTTTGATTCTTGAGAGTATCAAAACACAGCTACACACGTTTGCAAACTATTTTATAGAGAAAAAGCATCCTCCACAATATAGTTTGCAAATTGTGGATTAACAATGACATTTGCCGAACTTTGATTTGAAAACCTCATGAAAACATGGGTCTGAATTCTTGTCTTGCTCGTCTAGGTGTCAAAGCAACGTTCACATTTGTTTCCGGATTCATTGCCTTCAATGCACTTCTTGCAGTGTATTCGCAAAAAGACTAATAGAAAAATAATGATCACCCACACCTTTTTCTACATTTGGAATGCGTGACCTTATTCCTGCACCATCTCCTTAAAAGTAAATCGTGATTCTGTTTCCGCAGTTCGGCAACTATCCGCAACTTTTCCAACAAAATTTTTTCCCAAACCTTATACGCACTTGCGAGACGTTTTAATTCATCCTCTCACGTGATGGTACACGTCAAGATGCTCAAAAGATAAATACACTAGTCACGATATCCGCCTATGTATAAGAACAAATCCACTCAGAATTGGGAACCGCAAGACAATGAGACTAGGTGGTGTTAAAGATGTTACTCCGCGGGAACTGCATGGAACAACCTTGATGTTGTGTTCCTGGATATAAGGTATTCGTGCAATCTATTCGCAGTGGCTGAAAGTATTGAGAAGATCAAGAAAAAAGGGTAAAAGAAAAGCTTCAATGTAAGTAATCGTGCTCCTATATCTGCGAATAAACTCCTTGCACGAGTGTGGTGACATGAAATTCGTTTTGATTGAATCCAAAGTATCTAAGAAAAGAAACCACACAACCTAGGCACCGCACAGAATAAAAAGATGACTTTGGTTTATGTACAGCACAATTAGGAAAAGTTCTGTCTGCAGCACAAGATTATAACAGTCAGGAAGCAGTAGAGCACTACCGGAATGGAATTCAATGCGACTGTTAGTTTAGCAACGTTCAACATCACACCAACAGTATCACGTGCTCAAGGACACCCGAATCCAACCATACTCCGTTCGTCTGAAAAAAAACTATAATTAAGCGTATAGCTATCTCGAGGCAGCTGAGGAAGATTAGACATTAAATTGCTCACTGAATAAGAATGTAGTTCCGGCGTCTAACACGTTCAGTGAAACCAATAAAAAAATGGAAAAGACATGATAAAAACAAGACACCTCCACGTAGAAGGGTAGAACAAGGTTTCAACGTGTGAAGTATGCAGTTTGAGAGCTGCTAGTGTCATGGGCGGTCCTAATCTGAATGTGGATGTGGCAGTACAGTATCTGCTTTGACGTGACTTCCGAGAGCTGCAAACAGTATAAAAGCCGACGTCAAACCCTCTAATCCAGTCAGCAATGTGGCTTCTGCTCATTGTGCTGAGTGCTGCTGTAAGTTCGCTTTTACGATATCAGTTCTTCAGTGATCCGGGCGCCTAATGTCATATCTTTCAGACCAACCAGGAAGGCGCAGGTAAAGTCCAGCCTGCTGTACCTACAAAAGTATGGCTCCATAACTGTAATAAATAGTGATGGATGTGGTCCTGTTGGTAAGCAATTACACTAGTTAAGCAGAAAAACTCGGTTGGAGAATTTAGAAAGAGTTAGACAATCATTGAAGACTTTACGCGCATGCTTTACGTGACGGTACCTTCAGCAACGACATGCCCTAGCGCCAATGGGGTTACGGATACTATTAGAGATGCAGCTTTAACTGCAATCAATCAGTATCGTCGAACGGCTGTCAATGGTCTGATGCAGAATGGCGCGAATGCTGGTACTTACCTTCCTCATGGGGCAAACATGTATATGTTGGTACGTCGGAACCGTTCTGGTTTTTTTTATCTCGAACTGCACCTGACAATATTTTCTAGGAATGGGACTGTAATCTTGAAGCACTAGCTAGTGTGATGATTCCAAATGACTGTACTGCTCCAACAGCTGGTCTTCCGAACTATGGAATAGGTGCAGCAGAGGTGTAAGTGCCGATTACCAATACGTTCGTCAAATATTAGATTCTAGACCTAGTGTGAGTCAATAATGAGCAAACTCGAGAAGATCAAGCAACATTGTGCTTCCTCGACTTCTGGACTGGCACAGATAAAATCTCCTAAATCTGTTTGCCTAATCCTGCACGTTTCCGTCAGCACTGGGCTCTAGAACATTGCTCCAACGCTACGCGGCGTCATTGAACTAGCGACGTGGACACGTAGTATGCGGAACGTACTCTTGTCTAATGGTAAGTAGAGGTAGGCTCTGGAGCGATTAGGCGACTTGAAGAGCTTTCACTTAGTACGGTGAGGGGCGCGAAATCTGCCCTTTTGAACTGATGATCTGGTGCTTGCATCGTCCGTGAAAATTAAAACGCTGACTGCCGCTGAAATACCCTTTATAGCTAGAATGGGTACAACATCCCAAACAGTGATTAATTGTCACATATTTTCACCTTTTTTCCATCAGGAAGTCCAAATTATGGAAATTATGCAAGAGCTAGTGGTATGAATAAGGAACTTGTAGTTGACGCTTTTACATCCATCACAAACTGGAGTTTGATGAAATACGAGATTAACGCTGAACCTGTAAACTAAAAGCTAAGAACGAATTGATTAGCACTGGCACTATTCATGGTCCTAAGTCGTCGTTTTGACGCGGGCGTGCGCATGAAACATTCCAGCTATCTTAAGACATAAGAGATTTTGCTTTTCTCCCTTAATTTTTTATACCTTAGCCGACTCCAAAACCAAGGTCTTGTGATCATTTGTAAGAGAATCAGATCCACTGTTATGTGCTGCGGTACTAGTGCCCATTTTACTGTTTAAAAAATGCCTACTAAGCAAAATTCCTCTTGAAGGCCCAGAACATTTCCTCACGTCGATGTTTCACCATGGGAAGGTGGACAACTACTGTAGTAACAATCGTATTCGCGCAGTTTGCGCAACGACCTGCGACGTTCACGTTCTCGAAGCGTTGGAGTAATGTCTGCCTTCCCTCAGAATGGCATTTACTGCTCCACTTTAAAGAAAAACGAGACTTGAAAACATGGGGTGCTTTCAGGAATGCTCCAACAACAATTGACAAAGTCTTTACTGAAGGTATAGACTCTTGGCCGGACTTACTTAAAGTCGCAGCAAACGCATTTGCAACGCCAACAGCTGGAGATCCAGTTAAATACGAGGGCCCCCAAGCCGGCAATGCTCTTCCACCAGCAGTGCTACCACTCGGCAATGTAAGCCTTGACCTCTTCTATGATTTAGTTTATTTCACTTTCATGATGTTAATCGTTGAAGAACGCGGTCTAATCTGAACTCTGGAAGCAAGAATTTGATAGCGTATCACCTGTTCCTGTAGGTCAACTGCAAAAACTGGGCACCGGCAATAAAAAATGAAAACACAGCTATGCATCGAGATAGACAGGTATAATCGATTTCAAGGGGTGAATTGACTTATATTCCCTTATTTCCTTGCAGATACAAGAAGATACCGAGTCAAAGAAGAGCCGAAAGGCAGTTCCCCTTTCTATTACAATAGCGACACATCTACATTTCAAAAGGATTTTGTCACAAATCTAGCTCTCCGGTGTTAATGAGGAAGATTTTGAAGAGCTGGACTTTTAGCGGGAGAAAGTGTACTAACTCCGAAAATAGAGCAGTTTGTCTTTTATAATTTTACATTTTAAAGCAATAACAAGTTCAGTTATGCATAACTGTTAATCTAGGGCAATGATATCGAGAAAAGGTCTTAATGCCTAAGGGGAGGGGAGAGGAGGAAATTCGACCAAGTAGGCAGCTCTAGGTGGACGAGACTGACTTCTAGCAGTTCCATGGGCTCCCTCATTTACAGCCAGTAGCCCTGAAGGGCTGAGGTAGCCATCGTGAGTGGCTGTGACGTGCTGGTGAATTCAGCGTGAAGAATAAAGGAGCAGTCTCCATAAAAAGAGCGGTTTTGGATCTTATTCTGCCATACCCCCGCCTAATTTCGTTCCTGGTATTTTGAAAAGGTAATTGCCGTCGATGTCTACACGCTCGCTAAGGTCGCTTAAGTTGGGGGAGGGAAGGCATGCACGTGACCATGATGCCGTTAAATACTTCTAATCGCTTTCTTATTCTACTCATCTTTTTCTATCATATACAATTAACTTGAATTGTGAGGTGAGCAACGATATACATGTGCTCTATGCATTGCCTGCATTCTGTTTCATCCGCTTATTCCGTTCATTGGCCTTTGTAGAACTTCTTGTGGCAGAAAAAACAGTGGCACCAAAATCATGCTCTTAGGCCGTGAGGTCTCTGTATTTTTTGCTTTTTAAAAATCATTAATGCTTCTTAGCTCATCCGTGTAGTCCTTACCTTCCCTAAAGAGGATTTCAGACAAACCTTCATATAAAGTCATATCTTTGAAGAGCGCGCGCAGTGCTTAGGAATAATTTCGTCCTAATCACAACATGTAAGAATTTTATTGATACACTGTGGCTATACTGAATATAAGTTGTTGTTAATATATAAGTTATTGATGGCAACACTATAAAAAAATGACTTGCAAAATTTACCTGCAAGGTGTCAGTATGCTTTAACCAATTCATCAGTATCATGAATGGCTTCGAGCTCTTCGTGGGCGCAACCCGATATTAAGGCCTTCAGTCATAGACGTCCACGTCGAGAAGGATCAGGCTACCAAAAAAAAAGAAAATAGGTATGATTCACGAACAAAATCTACCACGAATAAATAATTTAAAACAGATTTACTTTCTGATCGCTTTTTTGACATTCTTCCGCAAAAGAGGTACAATTATACATTTATTTCAGATGATACGAGGAAGTACTACGAAAGTTGGATGCACTGCTAAAATATGTACAGCGAAAGCCGTACTTGTTTGCCTATATGATCAGCCGTTAGTGAAGATACTTTAAGAATGGTGGCAATATTATGAACAATGTCCATATTTAATTTTAGAGATTTGAAACAAAGCGATATTGTCTACGAGTCTGGAGCTGGCGTATGTCAAAGTTCAACGGCCGATAAGCTCTGCACGACTTACGCTCCACCGACTTGTGACATTAATACCGGTCTATGCGTTAAGACAGATGTTACGACCACAACAACAACAGCTGCAACAGCAACAACAACTATTAGTTCCTTAGCTGCGTTCCCAGGTGGAGCAGGAGGCACTGGAGGTACTGCACGCAGTTCTTATTCATCGCCCTACATTGGATTAAATTACGATGATGGCACTTAACCAACGTTTTTCGCTGAACAATGACATCAGTTCCATTTTTGAGCAAATCGCAGTTCTTATCCGATACAGAACAGAAGAGTTGGTTGACGAATACGGATTTGTAGACACGTGTAGAAAATGTTACACATTTAGGCGCGAACACCAGATGCCCTCAGAACCCTCTAATGACAGACGATATAAGATTTCTCTTCCGTGACATGCACAACTACAGAAGGTGTGTTGAACGTAATTTTTATGCAACAAACTTTTTTACTAGTTCTACTAACATCTTTTTTTGTATAGGCTTAAAATACTTTTTAAGCTCTTTCCATACTGAGGGTTAATTCGGCTCTTCGGTTTTTCATTTGCATTCCCCAAATTGTGAAGCTATCTAGTCTTCTTTCTACCACTACAGCTAAAATTCCATTCAATTCTAAAACGTCTTGTAACAGCTGACCAATTTTGATGTATACAATTCATCTCTCCTGGAAACATTCTTCTCTAGGTTTTGAGGCTAACAGTCTGTGATTCGTGGGGATTATCACAGCAATTGTCCTTCAGATTTTTCGGATTTTTCCATAAACAGCTCGTGTGTGAGCGTTTCAGTTGTAGCTGACATCAACTATTTTTGTGTAACAGCTCAAAAAACACAGTGAGATCTTCCTTCGTTTTCTGCGCCTAAAAAATACAGAAATTCGCCACAAACATTGACGAAAGGGGGTTTTGTATGCCTCATATAACAGTTTGAAGACATTTATTTTTATGACACCACATGGGTTGAAGTATTTTCAGATCACAGACTGCACTCGGAAAGACAATTAAAAACAAGGGCAGATACCTACCCAGCTCATCCAATATGCAGTACATGGTAGTAGATTTCAATTTAAAAGGGGGGTGGCCGTATTAGGTCAATTTCGCATTGTAGAGGTACAACTGTCCTTTGGAAGCTGTTGCAATACAACTCGCTGGCACTTGCCCATCCCCACTAATACAATCTGGAAGGCTCATCGGACAAGTTCCCATCGGCACATACACCTTCACGACCGCTACTCAAGAGGTTTGTGAAAGGCTATAATCTATGTTAGAGTGAGCCCCAAGCCATAGATGTTGTCAGATCGTCAAGTCATTGTGGAGAGTCGTCAGACAAGTCAATGGCCCTGGAATGCAGGTCACGTTCAGAGCACAACACGTCGGCACTCCTATTGCAAGCTTCACACAGGTGACCTCTAAGACTTTTTGATTTCGTTCACCTACCCATTGGAGAAGAAATGTGATCTTGGCGCCTAGAAATTGTTTCAAAGAAACTGAACTGCCGCAGTAAGTAGGAAGCTAAATAGCATACAAATTTACAAAAATCAGATTTCAAAAAAGTGAAAATTGCTTCAGATGGCTTGGGCAGCGAGCCGAAAGCTTGGTTGCGCTGTGGCTAGGTGCCCAACTGCATATGTTGCCGTCTGCAATTACGAACCGATGTTGGTATCTCTTCGCATTCATGGACATGACAGAAAATGACACCAGAACCAGTCTCTTTTTAGCGGTAACGTCGTCGGTCAGCAGATCTACACTCCCGGAACACCCTGTACTGCCTGCACCTACGGCTCAACTTGCACTGCTGCTGAAGGACTTTGCACTCTCCCCTAAGCAGGGGCAGTTCTCAAAATCTACGTCCAAAAAAGAATTGGAATTTTTCTATTCAACCTTTATATTGTGCAGCAATTTTACCTAATAAATTTTTGCAGCAATTGAATGTTCTGAAAAATGAAAACTGCAGACTGTTGAAACTGTAGATCCTTGATCCTAAAACTGGAGGATATTAGTAATTTGTTGCCCCACCGTGTATGCGCTGTGCATACGGTGTCCGAAAGGTAAATTATTTAATGAGGAAACGTTTCGGCCGTCAAGCCTGTTCATCTGAACGATAATATTCACAAATTTGTTACCACTTCTAATGTCCATTTCTCGTCTTATAAAATCCATACCAAAGGAAATTTGCTTCATTCTTTCTATGTTTCCTTCCCTCACCAACCTGAGCAGTAAATCTTCATAGCCTAGAAAGCCTAAGTAAAATGTGGACCATATATCTCGAAGTTTCAGTTTTTCATTTCACAGTGACAGATCAGATAGAAAAAAAACCATTATGAGATGCGACGCCCAAAAAGACATATACGATGCGCACATGATGACGAGGAAATGAGTTAGTGGCAGGCCACCTACCGTTGTGTATACAAGTTAGAGTATGATAATATGATGAAGGCTTTCTTGACATGAAGACGTTCAGCTCCAAATCTGTAGAGGTCAAGGAAGGAGCGAGCTCATTGGTGATGACAACACATTTTTTCTTTCTGTTGGTTTTCGGGTCTTCGGCTGTTATTCAACAACTCTCTAACGTTTTGCGCTCAGAAGTTTTTGGGCTCACAGACCGGGCATCCCGATGGAGATTTCAGGCTCTTCGCCATCATGAACCTCCACTCTGTAGAAACCAAGCGGTATAGCAACGTGTAACCATCTATCAAGGTGTTCCTTTATTCTTACGCAAAGACAGTCTCTCCTAGGTTCTCCCCTCTGCAAACTCCATATAATATTAGGTACATTACGCCAAAGTCTCCTTGCAGTTTCCTTCGCCTACCGATGGGCGACTGAAAGCGCAAACAATTCAAATGACAAAAAAGACAGTAATAACAACAGTTTTAGGGCATCCCTAATTGGTATTAGCCGCTATAACCTCCAAGTTAACAAAGCAACAAATAGGCAACAGCATACAGAAATAAGTAATCTTCACGAACACGACTGACCGGGCAAACTAAGTTAAGTTTCGGAGTTCCTTCTCGGGAGCGGGAACCCAAAAGTCATTATTTATACAAAAAACAAGTAGAGGAAGTCTCCTGCTTTTTTGTCATGAAATCTTAGCATTGTATGCAATTGATGTCAGTATTTTTGTTAAGTGCCGTTCGGCGTTGTTAATGTGGACCTTTATTTGCAGGCGTAACGCTTCGAGGTTTCTAATAGAAACTAAATATTCGATTTAAGTCACTTAATGCTATCACCACTCTAGCGGTTTCGCTTCCTTGGGGAAATCACCCCTGAAAGTCCACTCAAAGAAGTATACAGTCACATTCTTTCCACATAATGAACCGCAGCATCATCGTACGAATGAGACGTAGGCATATGTTATACTTCGGCGATGCGTCGTCGACGCTGCGACACGTCGCCTTCACCGACGGCCCGTCACCGAAGTCGATGAAGTATAACATACATCGGCGACGCGTCGCCGACGCTATGTGGCGACGGACGAATTCTGTGACGGCGTCGGCGACGTCGTTGACAGGAGAGCATCGGAGCACATTTTTTGCATCGGAGCGCGTTTTCAATGTCATCATTTGGTAACCAGTCTGCCAACAGAAACGCTAGGTGATCACATCTGCCTCGAATTTGCATACATTTTTTTTTGCTTTTCTTAATACAGTACCGCGCATGTCTTTTGGTCAATTCCCGAAAAAGACGCTTTGGAGCGTTCCAAAGCGGCTTTTTTATATAACTTTCTTTAAAGTCAAGCACTTGTGAAAAGAAACATATATTTGAGCTCAGCAGGCAAAGTTCTATCTTCTTACGTATAAATCAATAGAGCTGAACAATGCATATAGGCCGGACATAATCAATCGAGTGGGCGCGAGAGCCTGTAGAGTGACAGTTTGGGGAATTTTATTGAAATTCCCAGCCGCCCTATTCAGAAATTGCCTTAAGACTGTCCAGCTTGCCTTTGGAGTGCGCCGTGAACAATGCATATAGAATCGAACCTATCAATCGAGTGGGCGTGCCCACTCGCAGAGTGAGGTCGAGTAAGCGCGAGAGCCTGTAGAGTGACCGTTTGGGAAGTTTTATCGAAATTCCCAGCCGTCCTACTTAGCAAATGTTCTAAGCCTGTCCAGCTTGCCTTTGGAGTGCGCCGTGAACAATGTATATAGAATCGAACCTATCAATCGAGTGGGCGCGAGAGCCTGTAGAGTGACCGTTTCGGGAGTTTTATGGGAAATTTCCAGCCGCCCTACTCAGAAATTGCCTTAGGACTGTGAAGCTTGCCTTTGGAGTGCGCCGTAAACAATGCATACAGAATCGAACCTATCAATCGACTAGGCGCGACCACTCGCAAATTGCACGCGCGAGTGTGTTCAATGCGCAATAACTCTGTCGAGATCGAATCGTTCCGACTGCGGCTTGTGTTTTGTAGGCAGTAGAAAGCTTTAGTAGTACGCGAAAGTGCAGCGTTATAGCTTTTAAAGAGGCGAAATTATAGCGGCGCGAAAATGCAGGTTAGCCGTGTGGGACACGATTTTTTCCGACTTCAGTTGACCCCTGCAGGAAGACGCGGCGTGCTAACGGCATGCAAACGCGTATGTTAGCAGAACACTGAAGGCACTTCACGATGACATGCTCACCACTCCTCAGCTGCCTGAACTGTCTTGGCCTCATCTGCCAGTTTAGAGCGGCGTAAGAAAGCGGTTAGAGTTTCTTGCGCTCCTACTCACCCAGATTTGAGCTTTCGAATCTCACAATGGTACCGTTATCTTCAGCTCGAAAAGCTCTATCGAACGGTCGTACTATCGACCAATTTCGGAAAAATGGATTTTTCGACGATTTCCTATCGAGGACGTGGGCGCCCGAGCCGAGGCCGCGCGGGCGATGACGTCATAGAAAATCGATATCTTAGAATTGGGCCATGATAGATACCATTCGGTCCAGCTTTTCATGCTGAATTGAACGGTGTTATTGGGAGTAGGAAGAACTGTAATCTGGGTGAGTAAGAGCGAGGAGAACATGGACCGTTGTTGTATTGCATTGCACGCGTGGCCGTGTTCTGAGCGCGATAACTCTGTCTCGTGTAAAGCTTTCCGGCTGCAGCTTGCGGATTTTGTAGAATGTAAAATGTTCGAATAGTGCGCTGAAACAGAGCAATGTAGCTTATGACTGGACTAAGTTACGGCGCTGCAAATGTGCAGGTTAGCCTTGTGTCCCACAATTTCTTCCAATTTCAGTCGACCACTACGGGAAGATCCAGCGAGCAAACGGAATACAAATGCATGGGCGAGCAGAACACTTGAGGTGCTTTACGACGACATGCTCACAACTCCTCAGCTGCCTAAACCGCCTTAGCCCCAGCTGCCATTTCAGGGCGGTGGACTTAGCGTTGAAGTTTCGTGCGCTCTTACTCGCCCATATTTGAGTTTTCGACACTAACAATAAGACCGTTAGCTTCAGCACGAAAAGCTCTATTGAATGTTGTCACTCACGACCAATTCTGGAGAAAGCGATTTTTTGACAATTTCCCATCGAGGACGTGGGCCGAGCCTGCGAGGACGACGACGTCATGGAAAATCGATATTTTCGAAATTGGCACCCACCCTCAGTTATCCAGAAGAAAATCCAAAACTTACCGAAATCGGCGAATTTTTCAAAAAACGGACGTCGGACTTGTAATCAGCGCCCCAAATAACCCCTAGATGATTTTGAACGAGAAAATTTGGCCAATTTCGAAGCGCGGTACTGTATGTTTCAAGACTTGATGATGATTTTTGTTCTGTACCAACGGCAGTCTGCTCAAACATTGTTAATCTGCCGAATTTTCTCTTACTAACTAAATTTGGCTTTTAGAATGATGGATAAGTGTGATCTCAAGCAGGTTTTCAAGAAGGTCTTGAGGAAGAGATGTGTGAGATGTCGAATTAGAGGGTCAGAGCCCTCTCCTTTTATCTTTCTTCTCCTCTCTATTGATTGCTGACATAAAGCCACTTGATTTCCAGGCGCAAAAACAAAATCAAGGTAAGTGGTACTATTACTAGCACTTACAAAGACGACATATTCGAGTTCGAAACATGAGTAAACTAAGCGTTACTTTGAGGAGTCTTTCAGTGCAGCAAATCATGCAATTGCATAATATTTATGTCCGCCATGAACAGAGCGTAGCTCTGGCATAGCTGCTATAATTTGCCTATAGCAGGCTATCTGACCCACGACCTAAAGGCATACCCTGAAGTCACTGCCCGCGATACGCCGCGGGGTATGCGCCATTGGCCAACAGCCTTTTCTGCCGCCCAGTAGCTGCAATTATGCTGATTAACCTCTCCATTCACTTTAATGTTGCTACATCACTCCCCAGAATCCGTCTCGAAAAATGGGGTTGCTGCTCACATTTAAGTTGTACAATCACTAAACTCGCATGCCGCGTGTCGTTCACGTCATTGTCAAGTTCTAAACATCAAAAGAAAGCACATCATAGGTCAATGTGGCCAAACAGCAACAAGACTGTAAGCATTCAGTCCTTGCACAACCAATCAAGTCTGAAAAGTAAGGTTATAGACGGGAGCATGGCGCAATCTGGGCTATTTACAAGCTAGATAAATCTCGTTACCTTGCGTTTCATATGAGCCTTGAACGTCTTCAAAGGCTTCCCTAGCAGCAATGTTAGAACCTTTCAAACACTTCCTGCGTTTTTTAAGGATACCCTGCATTTTTCGCAAGCTGTAGTGTTTTTAACTTTTAAACACTTAAAGAAACACAAATCAATCGATACGGTCACTTTGTCAAGAGATTATGACAAGTATTCAAGCGAAAGACAATCATTCGAGTTCAACATGTAAGAAATCAGACGAGTGCATGGCGCAATCCAGACCGCTCATATGTCAAAAACTTCTATTTTTAGGCTTTTACATTTATATATGAGGTCTTAATCTCTTTAGTACCTTTATGTGAGTAAAGTTATCTCCTTTCAAACACTGTATGCAGTTTTTTGAGACACCCTGTATAGAAGAGAAGAGTAATTGTTGTTAAACATGAGGTCGCAACTGTATACATTCGAAGGTTTTTAAAATATGACTGATGGAAGACGACTTGAATGAAAAGAAGCACAGTTAAGCAAGTAAAACTAAGTAAAGAGTAAAAATTTCACCATAGCTGTCCGCAAGACGGGCGTTTTTACACTTCCGATTTCGTAATTCGAGGTCCGCCGAGGATGATGACAGTGCCGGAAACGAAGAACCCACCCACAAACAAAATACTCCCCCCGAGCGTATTTTCTGCCACCCTTGGATGAGGTCGGCGACGGCCTGTCGCCGTGCACAGCACGGCGACCGACCCACGGCGTCGGCAACGCCCGTCGACGACGCGTCTGTGGCGACAAGTCGACGTCGGCGGTGGAAGTATAACACCCCTGCGGAGCTCTCGCTGACGTCGGCGACGCGTCGCCGAAGTATAACGTAGGCCTTACTGTGCAGCGCCGGAAAGAACAGGCATTACATTTTACAGCTACACGCTGTGTTATCACCTCTACACGAACACGGCTGACCAAGTAGACTAAGTTAAGTTTCGGACTTCCTTCTCGGGAGTGAGAACCCAAAAGTTATTATTCATACAAAAAAGTAGAGAAAGTCACCTGCTTTTTTCTTCATTAAACCTCGGCCTTGTAAATAATTGCTGTCAGTATTTTTGTTAAATGCCGTTCGAGGTTGTTAATGTGGATCTTTATTTTCCAGGCGTAACGTTTCGACGTTTCTATTAGATATGATTTAACCCACTTAATGCTATCACCATTCTAGTGGTTCCGCTTCCTTGGAGAAATCACCCCCTGAAAGTCCACTCAAAGAAGTGCAAATTCACGTTCTATCCACATAAGGAGCCGCAGACTCATCGGGCGGATGAGGCTTACTGTGCAGCGCCAGATAGAACAGGCCCAACATTTTACAGCTCGCACAGAAATGGCAGAAAACGATTCGTAATTGACGGGCGTTCATGCCAAAGTTTTTTTTCGCAAAAATCCAAAACGCCTCCAATGCTTTCGCCGATATTTCTGCTTCTGCCGCAACCCTTGCATTTAGTCTCAATGTCGCTACCGTCATGCTCATCTGCTCTGTGCTTTTCGAGAACTGTTTTGATGTTACCACGTTATTTAATAGCCAGGATGTAGAAAACTGGACAGCAAGGGCTATTCAGCTATACTCTAATGCTCAGCTGTGGATATGGGACTGCGGTTAGCGCCCGTACTCGCCAACTGCTTTATGAGAAAAGTAGAGTGACCAGTGCTTACGCGAGCACCAATAATCTACTGCATGAATATAGACGACTGTTGCATTGAGAAATCTGTAAACTACGTATGAGATTAGGTGTATTACGCAGAAGTGAGTGAAATCTCCTTCGCCTCTCGATGGGTGACCGAACCGCTCAAACAATTTCAATGATAATAATGACAGCAACAACAATAGTTTTAGAGCTACCATAGTACTACGAGAATCTTCTGCCTTCATATAGTAGAAAAACATGTTTCCTTTCGCTGAGTCCTTGAACCAAAAGAGCTACGGGCCCTCGAAGGCGGGGCACAGCAGCGCCCCGTCAGCACGTGCCCACTATACTTGTGTCCTTCCAAAATTTTTTCGAATAAACGAATAATCGAATATATTCGGTTTCACGAAAAACCGAATATTCGAATTATGAATATATTCGAATTTTGGACCTTGTCGAATATTCGAATAATGAATATATTCGAATTTTGGACATTATCGAATATTCGAATAATGAATATATTCGAATTTTGGGCCTCGTCGAATATTCGAATAATGAATATTTTCGAATTTTGGGTCTCATCGAATATTCGAATAATGAATATTTTCGAATTTTGGGCCTCACCGAATATTCGAATATTCGAATTTATTCGAATATTCATTCGAAATTATTCGATTCGGTCCGAAGTATACGACAGATGTATTTGAATTGAAAGCCAAATTGAGCCCTATGCTAAATGCCTTTTTTCTAATTTCTTCTGTAAGATCGTGTCTTCAATTTTCAAATCCAAACTCTTCTAATCTTAATGAATTCCGACACAACTGACATAGTGCCACAAAATTTATCAATAGCGAATACTTTGGTTGAAATTGTAGATATTCTACGGCTTCTAATGACCCTCTAAAGCAAATACAGAAATAAACGTAATCTCAAACATGACATGTTATTTAAAGGCATTATGTTAATATGTATCTTCTTCTTCTTCTCCTGAGCGTTTAGTCCCGCGCAGTCGCAGGGTCCGCTGTTCTTGTGATCTGTCGCCACCTCATCCTATCAAGGGCGTCATCTGCTGTGGCGCCGACTTCAGCGAGATCTCTCTTGATGACGTCCTTCCATCTTTTCCTTGGGGCTCTTCTCGGACGCTTACCGGGTGCCTCGAAATCTAGGGCCAATCTTGTGGGGTGATCCTCTGGTCTTCTGAGGACGTGTCCATACCACCTCAGGCGCTGCTCTCTCATCTTCAGCTGGATCGGGGCTGTCTTCATCACTGCCCTAACATCCTCGTTTCGCACCCTGTCCCGACGGGTCCATCCGCATGCCCACCTCAGCATCCTCATCTCCGCCGCGTGCAGTTGCCGCTCCTGCGCCTTACCCAGGGTTCGTTTATCCGTCCCCTGACCGCCTGGTGCACACTTCCTTCCTCGGATAGGTCACTTCCGAGGTAGCGGAATTCTTCCACCTTCTCGTCCGTTTCCCCTTGGCAGTCTAGGATCGATCCAGCGCACTGCTCAGAGCTGATGAACTTCGTCTTCTTCACGTTCAGCCGTAGGCCGTTCTCTGCGAGGGCTCTCTGCCACAGCTGCACCTTTTCCTCCATCTCCTCCTGGTTGTCGGCTTCTAGGGCGATGTCGTCCGCGTAGAGGATCGTTCTGAGAGGGCCTTCCTCAAGGTGGTTCACTATACAGTCAAGCGTCAGCAGGAAGAGGAACGGGCTCAGAGCCGACCCTTGGTGTACCCCCACTGTAATGTCCACTTTCCTTGTCACCCCGTGTGGAGTTGGTATCGCCGCTTTCGAGCCCTCGCACATGTCCATTATGACCGTGATCAGACGTTCCGGGACACCCCTCCCTCAAAGGGCATTCCAGATTACGGCCCGAGCTAGCCTGTCGTAGGCCTTCTTCAGGCCCAGGGATGCCAGGTAGCAGGGTTTTCGTTTCTCCCGATATTTTTTAATCACCTGACGAGCGATGAAGATGGCGTCTGTGGTGGACCTCTCAGGCATGAAGCCCCACTGCACCTGGGAGATGGGTACCATCTCCCTCAGCCTTGAGTCGACCAGTCGTTCGTAGATCTTCATCGTGTGTGAGATCAGTTAGATTCCTCGGTAGTTGGAGCATTCGGAAGCGTCTCCCTTCTGCTTGAAGATGGGGACTATGGTGCTGTTCCTCCAGTCATCCGGCATCTTACCTTCTTTCGTGATCCTGTTGAGGAACTGCGTCAGCCATTGATTCCGAGGTCCCCAAGCACCTTCTAAGCCTCTACTGGCACACCGTCAGGCCCTGCTGCCTTTCCGAGTTTCATCTTCCCTATGGCCTTGCGAACCTCTTCTTGTGTCCAAGGTGGGATGGGTCCTTCCGTTGGTTGTTCTTCCTCGGCCTCCCGACGAGGGAACTCGTCGTTCAGGAGTTCCTTGAAGTACTCCTCCCATCTCTCTCTGACCTCGGCCGGCTTCCGTAACACCCTACCGTCAGCACTCTTCACAGTCTTCACTACTCGAATGTCGAGGCTAGCTCTATGACGCGCCTTGGCCAGGCGGATGGCGAACTTCTCTCCCTCTGGCCCGTTTAGTTTCTTGTACAGGGCATCCATTTCCGCGTCCTTTGCCTTCGCTACAGCTGTTTTTGCAGCCTCTTCAGCTTCCTGTAGGCTGTGAGATGCTCGGGTGCCCTCGTCTTCTGCCACAGCTTGTAGGCCTCCTTCTTCCTCTTCACCGCAGCCTGCACCTCTTCGTTCCAGAACCATGCCGATTTATCCCCTCTGGTTCCGCCCTTTGTTTCTCCCAGGGTTTCCTTGGCACATCTCGGGATTGTTTGGGCTACCCTCCTCCAGGTCTCATTCACGGGACCAGCTGGATCTGGAAGGCCTGCTTCGAGCACTGCCCTTCGCAGCTCGTTCCGCTCTGAACCCCGCAGTGTCTACCATCGGATCCTGGGTTCCGTCCTCACTTTGGGCCTGCTGGGTAAAGTTATGCTAAGGTCGGCTACCAAGGGTCTATGCTGTGATGCCACGTCTTCTCCCGGAATGACCTTCACATCCCGGACTGTTTTCAGGACAGCCCTTCGAACCAGGATGTGGTCGACTTCCGTCCTTCTTCCTCCACTAGCATAGGTCACCTTCTGGCTCTCCCTCTTCGCGAAGAAGGTGCTACACACAGCCAGGCCGTGGGCGATAGCCAGATCCAGAATTCGTTCTCCATTCGGGTTTATCAGGCCGATCCCTTTACCTCCATGAACCCTTTCCACTCCTCTTCTGCCACTCCCCACATGCCCGTTCATGTCCCCTGCTATGGAGAGGTAGTCGCCTTCTGGTACGGACCTTATGGCTTCCTCGAGCGAGAGATAGAAGTCATCCTTGTCGTGCTCGGAGCATCCGGTCTGCGGAGCGTAGACAGACATGATGGTCCAGTAACCCTCCTTCGTGTCCAGCCGCTGTGACATGATGCGGTCGTTTATTCTTTGGACAGCCGCTACTGAATCCTTGAGGGACTCCGCGACAGCTATCCCTACCCCGTTCCGGTTGGTGTCCTCTCCGTTGTAGTACAGCTTGACCCCTTCTCCGATGTCCCTTGCTTTCGCCCCTTTCCATCGCGTTTCCTGCAGACACAGGACTTGTGTCCTTCTGCGCTTCATCAGGTCAGTCACTTCCCTAGATCTTCCGGTCAGCGTTCCCACATTCAGAGCCCCCAGTCGAACTAGCTTCTTTAGCCGAGGTCGTTCGGCCCTCGGTAGCCCTCGCATACTGACCACAGAACTCGGGCGGGGTTCTGTGCGCCACTTCCGGGTGACGTCCTAGCCTTTACACTGATTCTATTGCGACTTGTGATCATGGTTTTGTGACGAGGTTTCTCCATCAGCCGGCCTGTAAACTTGAGCCTGAGCTGGAACCGTTGCCATTTTTGCAATTTTTGCAGGGCATGGCGTGCCGGAGCCGGGAGTCGAACCTGTGACCGTTTGTGCATGAAACTACCCTACTAACCACTAGGCTAACTCGGCATTATGTTAATATGTATATGATGTTTTAAGTTACAAACCCGGACAAGAAAAAACAACAATTGAGTGAGGAAACACCTCGTCGTTGAGCTGAGAAATAAGGTCTCCTACAAGTGAATCACAGAAAAGGACTTTGAGAAGGATGAATGATGCTGTGGCAATTTGGGGTGAGATCGCAGCCAGTCTATACCCTTCCGACTGAGAAGATGAATGCAAAGTAGTCCGCCCATGCGACACTTTTCGAACGGTATGACTGGAAGATGGTCTCCCAGACACATATTACTATTAACCAAAAGATCGCTCCTATGGCACTCAGCGTGACATACATCCGATTGGTATTGGTGGCCGGTGATTGCGGTCGAAGAAAGCCTCAATCAAAGAACCAGATTGTGTTCTTAAGCCACACCAACGGTAGACCAAACAAACCGACAATGAAGTACTTTCGACAGAGGTCGACCTTGGCCGCATCATTCATGTTTCTCAAGTCCATCGTAGGTCGGCCTTCAAGCTTAGATAATTGAACATGTTTCCAATTTTGAATAATTTCATGGCTACATATGAAATATGTATATCAAACGATAGAGCTCGAGCTGCTGAGCTCAAATATATCCTTGGTTTTTCATATACTTGACTTTAGGCGAGTTATATCCAGAAGGCGCAAAAACTGACACCCAGTAGTCTATCTCAGTGGCGTCGAATATATTTGAATATACTCGAATTTTGGGGCACGTCGAATAGTCGAATAACGAATATATTCGAATTTTGGACCTTGTCGAATATTCGAATAACGAATATATTCGAATTTTGGGCCTCAGCGAATATTCGAATAATGAATATTTTCGAATTTTCGGCCTCATCGAATATTCGAATAATGAATATTTTCGAATTTTGGGTCTCATCGAATATTCGAATAATGAATATTCGAATATTCGAATTTATTCGAAATTATTCGATTCGGTCCGAAGTATAGTGCCCACGTGCATGCGTGCGCGCGCGTTGTTGTAAGGGACTCAGCGAAACGCTGTACTGCATACGAGTCGGTGGCTCAGTAAGTTGCGAGGCTGCTTCAAAGTTGCTAGACCACATGTTCTCCTCCCTTGCGAAACACTATTTCTGCATTTTTCATAACCGCTGCCCCTCTTACCAATTTGCTTCCTACACATCTCCTACATACTTATATCACTCTAAATTGTCAAAAGGGTCACATTCGTGATGAACACCCAATGATCTCGACAACCCTTATCACCCCTACCTGCTGTAACCTGTAATCAAATAAAACTTCAAAACCGAATGTCAGATTCATGATCAGCACCTCAACCGCATACCTAATATATGACGAAAGAAGCAGGAGACTTTCTCTACGTGTTTTTTTTTTGTATAAATAATGACTTCTGAGTTCCTGCTCCCGAGAAGGAACTCCACGGCTCAGTTAAGATGGCCGAACGGTGGGAAATTCTGCACTTTGTCATTCCGGTCAAACCTGAAGGGTTGGTTGGCTTGGTTGCCCCGGGCGTGAGATCCGAACCAGCAACCTGGAATCTGGTGCACGCGTGAGCAGGCGCTTGTTTTAACTCTGTTGTCTATCGCGAAGCTTGCAGAATAAGTAAGCAAGTAAAAAAACGTAGGCTCGAGCTTTTAGCAGTCAACTACGTAATCTTTATCTTCGATAAATCAGGCGAAGAGCTACCACACTACCAAAACACAGAAAGTTTTCTGGTCCGGCTTAGGAAACGGGAATCAAACTAAGGGTCTCCCAAACCCTGTTCTGCCTGTTGAGAAGTTCTTCAGAAGCCTGAGAATCAGTGATTTCCTCATTCAATCGAAATAATAGCATACTTGTACTGATTGCCTGATCGACCTCTGCTCCGTTATACCACAATAAAGTTATTTGCTTAAACCGTGATGAAATTAAATTACTGGTATTTACATTATCAAGCCATCCATTGGTCCAGGCTTCTTGTATTTGAGCTTCTTATTTGAGCGTGTTGAGAAAAGTACACAAAAGGCGTTCCATCGAAGCTCATCACCCGTCTATTTTGAGAGCGTCCTAGAAACTTTCACATTTTGTTCTTCTTATAGCTAGGAGGAAAGTACGATGAGCATTATGCGCTCCGATGCTCCACTCTTGCTGAAGAACAGAGTGCGAACAAAAACACGTGTTCGCGGGCCACAGCTGGTGGGTCTCGACGGAAGAGGAGACAGCTAAAACCGCACCACATTTGGACTCCTCCACGAGGCATCCGAGAAATTATCATATTCTTGGCTACATGTTTGTCAACAGCTGTCAACAAAGAAAGGTACGTCCCTGCACCAATCCAGGTATCTTTTTTAAGAGTTGGTCATTGGCTGGCAAGTTATGAAGACTGGTAGAAGTACTCCGAGAATTAGGAAAAATTTTGAAGCTACAATGATACTGCTTTCAACAAGGTCTCACCGAGTCAACTGGAGCTAGGTTTTCTCCCCAATTTTAAATTGGTCCAAAAGGATATCGGACTTGAACTGCTAACATAAAATGTAATTTCTTCGCTCAAGCATAGCTTTTTATCTCGTATGGACTTCATCAGATTCTTCATCTTCTGGCAATGATTTGATAAAGCATCTGCATCATAAAGGACACGTTATATGTAGCACATCCGCAGAAGGCATCGACTGTCGCGTTAACCTCGAATAGGGTTTTTAAATTCGGTTCCCCCTCAGGTCAATGAAGCCATTAGTTTCTTGGGTTCGGTGATGTGGTACCGGACTTGCTAGTGAATGCCGACCCTCTAATTTTCATCAGCTGGCCACCGCAGCTCATTGTATACCCTAAATAAGGGTTCAAAGTTGCCTCAACAATATCCTGAAAAAGTAGAATGCAAGGGGCGTCCAACAATGCTTTTCATTGACTCCCTCCTTTGTTTTGTCATTAGCAACTAAAATCTCTTATTCTTTCTATGGAATGCTATGGAATGCTAGCATCGATGAAATAATGTGCGGTGTCTTAAGAAATGTATACACTGTTTGAAAGGTCATAACTTTGCTCACACTAAAGGTACCGAAGAAGATGAAAGTTTATATGAAAGCATAAGAAAATAGAAATCTCCGGCACATGAGTGGTAGGGAATGCGCCATGCGCTCGTCTGATATTTTGCATTTTACACTCGACTGATTGTGTTTCGCTTGAATACTTGCTATAAT
This sequence comes from Heligmosomoides polygyrus polygyrus, assembly GCA_947396885.1. NCBI lineage: Eukaryota > Metazoa > Nematoda > Chromadorea > Rhabditida > Heligmosomidae > Heligmosomoides > Heligmosomoides polygyrus. The sequence continues at coordinate 82,580,392 of OX377204.1, read as the reverse complement.
TTCTTCGCAAAGTAGCCGTTTTGATTGATTCAGGCTCACCAAAGATCTATAACTTAAAAACGCCCTATAGTTTGCAAAAATGCAGAGTATCTTAAAAAGTGCAGGTACTATTTGAAAAGTTTTAACATTGCTGGTAGTGAAGCTTTTGAAGATATTTTAGGCTTATATAAAGCCACAGCGTAACGAGATTTCTGTGGAGTGTAAATAGTCGAGATCGTGCCATGCCCCTGCCTAAACCTTTCATTCCAGACTCGATTGATTGTGCATCGGCTGAATGCTTGTAACAATCTTGTTACTACATGGCTACATTAGCCTGTACTGTGCTTCTTTTAACGTTTTCCGGTAACCAGTAGCTGCAATTATGTCGATTAACCTCTTCCTTCAGCTTGAATGCTGTTTCATCAGTTCACAGAATCCGTCTTGGAAAATGGGCTTCTGCTCACATTTCAAATGTGAATCAATAAACTTGTATGCTGCGGGTCTTTCACATCATTGTCAGGTTCTAAAGGTTAAAAGAAGTACAGCACAAGTTAATATGGTCAAGTAGTAACAAGATTGTGACAAGCATTCAGCCCATGCACGATTAATCGAGTTTGAATTGCAAGGTTTAAGCGGTGGCATGGCGCAATCTTGACGGTTTACACGGCACAGAAATCTAGTAACCCTGTGTTTTTATGTGAGTCTCAAACATCTTCAAAGCTTCACAAGCAAAAATGTTAGAACCTTTCAAAAAGTACCCGCATTTTTTAGAATCCCCTGCATTTTTTTGCAATCCGTAGTGTGCTCTTAAGTTATAAACCTTAAAAGAAGCTCAAGTCAATCGAAACGGCTACTTTGTGAAGAAATTACGGCAAGCATTCAAGCGAAACACATTAATTGAGTGTAAAATGCGAAACATCAAAGGAGCGCATGACGCATTCCATACCGCTCATATGCCAGAAAATTTCTGTTTTCTTATGCTTTCATAAGAACCCTCAACTTCTTTGGTACCTTCACTGTGTACAAAATTATCATCTTTCAAACAGTGTATACATTTCTGAGACACCCTGTTCGCGAGACAGATCTCACATTAGCATAAAAACAACTTAAGAAGCTTGAGTAATACCGACTACCTAGTTTTCCTGCTCATTGTAGGCAGCATCAACCAGAAGCGCAGGCATGCTGCTTCGGCCCGGTGAATCGTGAACAGGTGAGCGAGGCGAAGCACGGTTAACGTCTGCCCTTGTGGCATTTCGCTCCATTTCGTCGTTTCAACTAACGTTGTGAAGGCGATACCCGAAGGAATACACTGTGTTGGGAGAGTAAACGTAACCGACGGGGCGATTAACCGCTAAATGCTGAGAGACCTAAGCATGCAGAACAACCTTCAGTGGTGTTTGATTATTGGGCAAAATCTTCTTTCCTATGCGGCTTACAGTAGAGCTCAGCAGAACCACCTTGTGTGTGTGTGAATTCTTCATCTTAAGCAATCTAAATACAAGGCCCAGTATCGATTGTAAAGTATAACGACTTATGTACAACACGTCAAAACCCTGCTTCGAGATTATGGTGGTAGTCCGAAATGCAATATTTACTTCTCATTCATGCTTTCGGTACACATGAATATACGAAACTCAATGTTCTAAAGAGAAAATTCCTTTTGAAGTTGTTCTGTAAATTCGCCATAGCAATGATGTTGTTTTTTGTCATTTGATGTCTGTCTTCTTTGTCCTTTTCAAGATTTCTTTTTCAAAGCCGCATTTAGTTTCTGAGCATTTGTGTCTTATCTTCCATAAGGAATCTTGCATCTTCAATAAATAAATAAATAAATGCCAGTACTTGCTAGAACGGCAAATCACTAGTCATAGCATTAATAGTAGCACCAACAGTGAGATCATATTTTTCACGTCTAAAACCACCCGTACCACCAAATTGGTAGCACACTTGTTGGCTAGTAAAACCACCGTAATCGTTTCGATGTTCTAATTTTCAAATAGTGGGCTTTAGTGTTTAGGCATTAATTCTCTGTTACGCTGCTCTGCGATAATGGGCATTGCTTTTGACAAGAACAATAGCTATCATATGACACGATACAGAAAACGTTGTATCAGCCACCAATTCACCGAGTTGAGAACGTGGTTTCACCAACAATAGCAACAGTGCACTTTAATGCACGTTATTTCATGTTTACGTTAATACAGGCCTGAAACCCGATCACAGATTTGCCACAGCAGTGAACCCACTATGCGATAAGTACCTCTTTCGACTAGGTATCAACTTTTTAAGTCACTGATTGAAATGAAACATTTGGAGCCAGTGGACATTCAGAACCACTGAAGTCACATCAGTTTGCAAAGGGACAGTACGTAAGGGAAATAATGTTCTTTTACGATTTTGCCAAACTGCAAAGTGTAGAATGACGCGATTTATCCTTAACTTTCGTTCTTCCTATCCTAATACGAGTATTTGCTCACTAGTAAGAAGATCTACAACAAAGCTCTCTTTTCCCACGCTTTCAGTCGTGTATCGCCCAGCTCTCAGTATCCGTTTATAGATAAAGGATAAAAAGGATAAAGGACTGAGTTACTCAATCGCTTTTTTGTGGACAAGTCGGATACTAATTCAACGATCCGGGAGGGATGGAAGACTGCCTGGTCTGGTCGGGAAATCCGAATCAGGAATCTGATATTGCGTGCACGCGACATCCGACACCTCCTCCGACTGCACTATACGCGCCCTCTGTTTATAGATATTGGTATAAATAGTTGTTGAGCTTATTTAGAGTGTCAAACCGACCTACATACGTTCGTAGTTTTGTGAGAGGAACTAGAGGCTTTGAATGCTGGTAAGTGCTACTATCTGAGCTGGTAAATCGTTCTGCTAACTGACTTGTGTTTCTTAAGCCTTTTCGGACGTTAAATTTATTTTTATTCCAAATAATTTGTATTTTGCATGGAATTACATGTCATGATGTTAATCCATAAGGAAAGTATCCTCCATAAAATAGTTTGCGGATCAACATTAATTTATGCCGCTTTTTAACTTTGGTCTTCCTCATAAGAACATGGGTCTAAACTCTTGTCTTGTTCGTTTAGGTATCAAAGCAACATTCACATTTGTTTCCAGATGCATTGCCTTCAATGCACTTCTTGCAGTGTATTAGTAAATATACTATTAGAATTATAAATATCACCCTCACCGCTTTTTCTACTTTTGGAATGCGTCGCCTTATTGCTACACAACCTCTTTAAAAGTACATCGTGATTCCATTTCCTGGACCGCTGTTCCGCAGCTGTCTTTTCCCAACAAATTCTTTGCCCAAACTTTATACGTGCTTGTGAGACACTTTTATACATAATCTTCCATGATGGTACACATCAAAGTGCAGAATAGATAAATACACTAGTCACGATTATCGCCCATGTATAAAAAGGAATCCTCTCAGAATTGGGAGCCCAAAGACAAGGAAATGAGTAGTATTAAATACGCCATCCCGCGACAAGCGGGCTATGCATGGAACAACCTTAGTTTTGTGTTCCTGGATGTAAGGTATCTGTAAAATCCAGTAGTCATTGTGGCGGAAAGTACTAAGTAGATTAAGAAGAAGAATTAAGAAGAAAAGCTCCCGATATAGGTAATAGTGTACCTATAGTTGCACACGAACTACATTACACGAGTGTGGTAGCGTCGAATTCGTTTTGATTGAATCCAATGTAAAAGAAAAGAAACAACACAACCTAGACACCGCACAGAACAAAAAGATGAGTTCATTTTATATATGGCACAGTTACAAAAAAATCTGTCTGCAGCACAAGATTAAGGCGAGGAGACAGTAGAGCACTACCGGCAAAGAATTGAATGCGACTGTTAATGTTAATTCAGCAATCACACCAGCACTATCACGTTCTCAAGGACACCCGAGTCCAACCATACTGCCTTCGTCTAAAATAGAAGTTGCAAAACTTAAGCATTTGGGATACTGGATCAACTGAGACATGTGAGTCGTTAAATTGCTCCGTTAATAAAGAAATATTTTCTTCGTCTTACATGTAAAGTAAAAACAATAAGGGAGAGGAGGAAAAAGAGATGAGAAAAACAAGAAAAGGTACACTTAAATAGGTCATTAAGCATAGAGCAATATTTTTTCTACCACTGCTATTCGACTATGCTGTCTAACATTTTCCACGGACGTTTTGTCGGTTGGCTGACGCTACCTCCACCGCTCGAAAGCGGTCTTCCAGCTTCACTACAAACTTCGATCAAAATATCGAAAAATAAAGGTACGCAAAAGAGTTATGTTAAACTGTGCATTTTAAAGATTGAAGCTGTTCATGGTATGACCATGTTAGGCAACATCTGGTGGCCGCTATTAAAATGATAAGATTTTACAGCGATGCTTTTTTAGTATATAAGTTATTGTTGGCAAAACGTTAAAAAATAACTTGTAAAATCTACCTGCAGTGTGTCAAAATTTTTTGACCAATCTATCAGTGACGCAAAAGGCTTAGACCCCCTCGTAGTCGCTACCTGATATTAAGAGCTTCAGTCATAGATTTCCATGTCGAATCGGAACAGGCGTACCAATAAAGCAAGCAGGTAAGATTTACAAACAAAGGATATTACGAAAAATAACTCAAAACACCAGCGATTTATTATCTGGTCGCTCCTTTTACATTCTTTCTTAAAAGCGCTACGATGAGAAATTTATTTCAGATGATACGAGGAAGTACTACGAAAGTTGGATGCAATGCTGACATCTGTGCAGCGAAAGCTGTACTTGTCTGCTTACACGATCAGCCGTTATTGAAGACACTTTGGGATCCACTTTGGGATGGGAACAACGTCCATGTTTATTTTTTGAGATTTGAAACAAAGCGATATTGTCTACGAGTCTGGAACTGGCGTATCTCAAACTTCAACGGCCGATGAGCTCTGCACGACTTACGCCTTAGTCCACCGACTTGTGACGTTAATACCGGTCTTTGCGTGAAGACAGATGTGACAACAACAACAACAACTGCAACAGCAACAACAACCATTAGTTCCTTACCCAGGCTGCGTTCCCAGGTGGTGCAGGAGGTACTGGAGGTGCTGCAGGCAGTTCTTGTTCATCCCCGCACTTTGGACTAAATGATGGCGGCGTTTAGCTAACGTTTTTTCGCTGAACTATGGTAGCAGTTTCGTTTCTGAGCAAATACGTTATCCGTTTCAGAAAAGAAGAGTTAGTTGACGAATATGGATTTTGTAGACTTACGTGTAGAAAATGTTACACATTTAGGTTCGAACACCAGATGCCCTCAGAACCCTCTAATAACAGACGATATAAGATTTCTTTTCCGTGACATGCACAACTACAGAAGGTGTGTTGAACGTAATTTTTGTGCAACAAACTTTTTCACTAGTTTTATTCACATCATTTTGTTGCAGAGGATCAAAATACCTTGTGTACTCTTTTCCAAATGAGTGGTGCTTCGGTTCTCAAAAAATTGTAGTACTCAATAATGTGATGTTGTCTAGTCTTTTTTCTGTCACTAGAGCTACCAATCCATACAATTTCAAAACATCTTGTAATAGCTGACCAGTGTTCATGTATGCAATTTACCTCCCAAGAAAACATCCGTCTCCAGGTTTTCAGGCCAGCAGTCTGCGATTCGAGAGGACTATCACCGCAATTCTTATTTAGATTTTCCGCGTTCCATAAACAGCTCGTGTGTGAGCTTTCAGTTCTATTAGGTTGTAATGAATTAAATGGCACTGGCTCGCGCCATTTTTTGGCGCGTCTTTACGCGTTTGATCAAGAACAAACCGTAACAAGTGGCATATCGTTTAGAAGCGCAAACTTTGCTCTACCGGTGCGTATTAAATTTTCTATGTAAAAATAGGAAAACTTTAGAGTTTTATTGACTTTTTTGCAGATGGACAAAAGGGTAATCCGAGGCATTTACTTGTATGAATTCAAGCTGGGTACTACAGCTAAGGAGGCGAACGAGAAGATCAACGCCGCATTTGGTCAAGGATTTTCCACAATTCGGACGGTGTATCGTTGGTATCAGAAGTTCCGGAATGGAGAAGAGAGCTTGGAAGAACATGAAGGTAGTGGGAGGCATAGTGATTTTGATGAGGACAAGCTGAGAGATGTGGTAGAGGAGGATCCACACAAAGGTACAAGGGAGATAACGAAGGTTCTTGGCGTCGGTCACAACACAGCTGCCCGGCATCTGAAGGAAATTGGAAAGACCAAAAAGCTGGAAAAATGGGTGCCTCACGAGCTGTCTGAGGAGCAAAGAAACCGACGATATGAGATCTCGTCCGCACTGCTTCTACGGAACGAAACGGACCCATTCCTTGATCGCATCGTAACCTGTGACAAAAAATGGATAATGTACGACAACAGGCGACGATCGGCACAGTGGGTGGACAGCGATGAGAGCCCCAAGGTTTTTGCGAAGCCGGAATTGCACCAAAAGAAAGTAATGGTGACAGTATGGTGGTGTTCGCTGGGAATTATTCACCGCAGCTTCCTCCCTCCCGGTGAATCCATCACGGCAGAGAAGTACTGCATTGAAATTGAAGAAATGATGAAAAAGTTGAAGGATATCCGGCCGGCCTTGGTAAACCGAAGGCGAGTTCTCCTTCTGCACGACAATGCTCGCCCCCATGTAGCACGAATGACGTTGCAGAAATTGAATGAGCTGAGCATTGAAACTCTACCACATCCTCCGTTTTCTCCCGACCTCTCCCCAACAGAATACCATTTCTTCAAGCATCTTGGCGACTTCTTCGTAGGGAAAATATTCAAATACCAACAGGATGCCGAAAGTGCCTTCGAAGATTTCGTCAATTCCAGAACTTATTCTTATGCTATTGGGATAAAAAAGCTTGTGTCACGTTTGCAAAGATGTGTAGAATCAGAAAATTTTTATTTCGAAAAAAATAAATATAATAATAATATAATAATAATAAATAAAAATAATAATATAATAAAACAGTAAGCGCCTAGAACAAGAGCGTTATGTTTAGTAGTCCTCCACAAATGGGAAGCGCAATTACAGTATCTCTGCTGCTGCTAGTCCCAACGCTGATTAGCAATGGAGAGCGGCGAAAACCTTCGGGCGTCCTGCTCCTTTAGCCTCCCGACATTTCGTCACGTTCTTCTGTAGGGTTTAATTAGGAGTTTAATATTATTTCCACAGTTGAACTTCCACTATGGGATTCTAGTTAGAAAATGACTTTATGCTGGGTTCTGCTATATTTGAACAAGGAACCTCAAACTCAAAGTGTTGTGAACCCAAGCCGCTTGTGTGGAATAGCTTTTCTCTCTCAGCTGTCGTCCGCAGCTGGGTTCTGCGCTCTCCGAGCGCCGAAGCGCATACGGCTGGAGAAACACCTGAAAATTGAGTTGACCTCAAAAGCCCTTAAATCTCAGAAATTCGGTTGAAATGCAAAAATGCCGGGAGAATCGAACCACCGACCCCCCCCCCCCCGCATGATACAACGCCACTATCCACTGCGCCCCGAGCCGCTTGCTGGATGTGCTATCACGGGCGCGTGCAAGAGGCCGTCCTCTTCTTCGCTTCGATGCTGATCTGCGTTGGGAATAGTAGCAGCTGGGTGTACTGTAGTGTCTTCACAAGTGGGTACTTTTGCGGGCCATGTACACAACAACGCAATGTACTTCGCTTCCAAATCATTTGATATCAAGCGAACAACCAACAACTGGGACACCTATACCTTTCTTAGCGGTCTTTGGGAAGACACCGTTAAGGACAACATCGACGAGGAATACGACCACTTCGTGCACCATCTCCGGGATAGTGCTAAGGATGCCGAAAGGTTAAAGACCACCAAGAAACGTCTGTCTACGGAAACTCTCGAGCTGATACGCCAGCATGGAGCAGCACGAGCGTCAGGCAACTACCAATTGACGTCCGAGCTTGCGAAGCTATGCAGAGCGGCGATAAAAGACGATCTCAAGGAGAGAAGGGCGGAAGTGTTGTCAGAAGCTGCAGAGGCAGGAATGAACATCCGCAATGCCCGCCGGAACTTCGCCAACTTCAAAACCAAGACGACCCCTCTCCGACGTCCTGATGGAACCTTCACCTCTCCCAGTAAGACCAGGGAGAAGGTCATAAACGAGTTCTACTCCGATATCTTCGATAGTCACGTCCACCTGCCCCTCTTCCGCAGAATGGATGCGTCGCTCCCTCTGTTCTCCCTTCTGAGATCCGACACGCCATTTCCTCGGTGAAGAAGCGTACAGCACCCGTTCCAGACAGGAGCAGACCCAAACACCCTAATCTCCCGCCAACGCTCATCAACACCTTGGCGCGGCTCTTCACACGCTACCTGTCGGAGTGCAAGGCTCCATCCCAGTGGAAGACAAGCAGGACCGTCTTGCTGTACAAAAAGGAAGACGTGCACGACATTGGCAATTATCGCCCGATCTGCATGCTGTCCGTAGTCTACAAGCTGTTCGCTCGTGTGATCCTGAATAGGATTAGCAGAACGCTGGACGAAGGAGAGCCATGCGACCAAGCAGGATTTCGGAAACGATTCAATACAATCTACCACATACACACCATCACGAAGGTTATCGAAGTGTCGCGAGAGTATAGGCTGCCGCTGTGCCTTACGTTCATCGACCTGAAGAAGGCATTCGACTCCGTCGAAACTGAAGCGGTCGTGGACGCCCTGCTCACTCATACTGTCCCCAATCATCGTCAGTACATCAGAGTCCTTCGAGAGCTGTACAGTGGATTCGCGACCAAGACCTCACCATTCTACAACGACGTCGTCATCGACGTGAAGAGAGGGGTTCGGCAATAGGATACAATATCCCCGAAGCTCTTCAGCTCCGCCCTCGAAAACGTCATGCGCGAACTAGAATGGGAAGACATGGGAGTGAAGGTCGACTTTCGGCAACTACATCATCTTCTCTTCGCTGACGACATCGTGCTCATAGCACCGCGCATCAGTCAGGCGGAGCGAATGCTGGCCGAGTTCGACCGCGTATGTGGGAACGTTGGACTGCAGCTGAATCTAACGAAGACGATGTTCATGAGGAACGGACAAGTCTCTGAGGAACGGACAAGTTTCTGAAGCCCCGTTCTCGCTCAACGGAACGAAAGTCTCCGAGTGCTCCAGCTACGTGTATCTGGGTCGCGAAGTCAATATGGCCAACGACCTAGCACTGGAGCTGAGCAGGAGGAAACGAGCGGCTTGGGGAGCTTTCAAAAGCGTCGAGGAAGTCGCGAAGAAGACGAAGAACATCCGACTCCGCGCCCATCTATTCGACTCCACTGTTCTTCCTACCCTAACATACGCTTCAGAGACCTGGGCTATACGAAAGCGGGATGAACACGCGATCAGCGTCGCGCAGTGTAGAATCGAGAGGATGATGCTCGGAGTGACACGTCCCAAAAAAGAGAGAGAAGGCCTCCGGAGTTCCGAGCTTTGCCGACGTTCGAAGATCAGAGACGCTGTCACATGGGCCAAATCCTCTAACATTAGGTGGGCCGACCACGTATTGCGCTTCGCAGACACCCGCTGGACGAGAGGCGTCACCGACTAGATTCCGCGGGATTTCAAGAGAACACCAGAACGCCCACCGACGCGTTGGTAGAACTTCTTCGTGAAAGCCCTGAACGACCGATATGACGCTCTTTATGTCCCTCAAGCGAGGAGGATCCATTGGAGCACTCTAACACGTGACAGGGAGGAATGGAGACACTGCTGGCGCCCGCTTGAGCAAGTCGACGATCAACGGGACGACAGGTGATACAAGTGATGCAGGTGATCTGTCAAAATCTTCTTCTTCTTTTTCTTCAGCGTTTGTCCCGCTTCGTCGAGGGGTCCGCCCTTCTGGTGTCATGACGCCACCTTTCCCGGTCCTGCGCTTGATCAGAGTGGACGCCAGTTACTTTCATGTCCTTGTATAACGTATCCGACCAACGCTGCTTTGGGCGTCCTCTAGGCCGCTTTCCTGACACCTCCAACTCAAGGCCTATCTTGCGGACGCTGTCTTCCTTTCCGCGCAGAACGTGGCCGTACCATCGTAAGCGAGCTTCGCGCATCTTGTCCGCTATCGGCGCAACACCGAACTTCTGCCGAATAGCTTTATTTCTGATGCGGTCCATGCGGGTGACTCCAGCCGACCAGCGCAGCATCTTCGTCTCCATGACGCTGAGGCGCGTTTCAACTTCCTTAGTCGCAGGCCAACTCTCAGCGCCGTACATTACAACCGGCCGCACGACTGTTATGTAGATCTTCGACTTCAGGTGCTCTGGTATCTTCCTATCGCAGAGCACACCCGTCAGCGAACGCCACTTGGACCAAGCTGCACTCACGCGTGAGTTCACTTCAACCATCAGACCGCCGTCAGACGCTATTGCTGATCCCAGGTATTTAAACACCGAAGTGCGTGCAAGCTCAGTGCCGTCAATCTTAATGGAGCCGGACTCGTTTACATCAGTCGTTAGGTACTCGGTCTTCTTGACGTTCAATTTGAGTCCGAACATCGCCAGGCGGTCGCACCAAGCTTGCACCTGCCGCTCGAGATCATCTTTATCTTCGCAAGCGAGCATCACGTCATCAGCGTAGAGCAATGTCATTGGGACAGGCTTCTGAAGATCTCTCGTAATGGCATCCATGACGACAACAAAGAGGAGCGGAGAAAGCGCAGAACCTTGGTGCACCCCAACAGAGATGGGAAACTCTATTGAGGCTCCAGCTGCTACTTGCACTCTCCTCTTTGGACAAGAGTAGAGCATCCGCACCCACTCTATGAGTTCCTCAGGTACGTTGTGCTGTCGCAAGGAGTACCACATAACCTCACGCGGTACGCGGTCGATGGCCTTCTCCAGGTCGAGAAAGGCTATATGCACCGGCTTCTGTTTGTTGCGATTCTTCTTCACGAGGAGGCGGGCGGCGTGTATAGCATCAATGGTCCCACAACCAGACACAAAACCGCACTGGTTGTCGGAGAGCTTGACGATGTCCCGAATACGTCCATCCACAATTCGCTCGAAGATCTTCATGCAGTGCGAAAGCAAGCGAATCGGACGGTAATTGAAGCAGTCCGCAGGACTGCCCTTCTTCTTCCAAATCGGAATCGTCGAACTGTTGTGCCAACACTCCGATGCTTTCTTCTCCTTTACTACCTGGTTGAAGAACTTAGTCAACCACCCAGCAGGATACCAGAGCTTCGACTTTCAAACATCGGCTGCTAGATCATCCGGTCCTGTCACCTTGCATGGCTTCATCTTCTTCAGAGCCGCTTCCGTTTCCTCCACGATGATCTTGTAAACGGGACCGTGAACAGAACCCACAGAAGGGATGGCCGGGTGAGGAAATTCCATAGTGGAAATTTCCTCAAAGTATTCACGCCATCGCTTTAGCGCCTTTTGCGGTCTGTCAGAAGAAGGCCGCTTTCATCATTGATGCCAAAGAACTTTTCAATGTCCTCGGTATGGCGATGACGCGTCTTAGCAAGTCGGTACAAATACCGCTCACCATCGCGCAAATCGAGCTTTTCGTTGATATCACTATAATGAGTGGCTTTCGCAACAGCCGCGGCTTTCTTTGCAGCCTTCTTCGCCTTCTGATACTTCTGCCAGTTGTCGGCTGTTTTATCGCAGAGAAACGCACGATAAAGCGATTTCTAATCTCTAACCTTCCTTCACATCGTCCATCCACAAACATGTCTGCTTGTCGACCTTGCGTCGTCCAGGCTTCGTTCTGCCGAGTTCCAACCTCGCAGCTTGGTGTATCGCGTCGGTTGCTCTCTTCCAAGTTTCGTCGACAGTCGTGACTGTCGGCAACCGTACGCGGGAAATCACAGCTGCTTCCTTCTCTTTCATTCGCCACCACCTGATTCTCGCAGCACCGCATCGCTCAACCTGCTGCACTTTCGGAGGGGTGATCTTAAAGGTGCAGAACAGCGGTCGATGCTGTGGGGCGACCATCTCATACGGCACGATCTTCGCGTCTGTGACAGTGCTTCGGTCGCGATGACTTGACAATGACAAAGTCTCTCTGAGACTTGGAGCTCCCACTATAGTATGAGATGAGGTGGGAGTCGCGTTTTCGGAAAACGGTGTTCACAATGGTGAGGTTATGCGATTCCGCATACTCAAGAATGTGCTCACCATTGGCGTTACGAGACCCGTATCCGAAACCACCATGACAGCTGTACCCGTCCTTCGCAGCACCTACGTGCCCATTAAGGTCACTAGCGACTATGATGACATCTTTCGGAGGTACCACTGCTGTTTTCTCATCAAGCAGGCTCCAAAACTCTTCCTTGGCTTGATCGGAGCAGCCACTCTGCGTAGCATACGCAGAGAAGAAGTGATAGAGTCGCTCCTTCGCGGCGACAACGATCTTCATCAACCGATCGTCATAGCGTTCGACGCTTACAATTGAGTCACGAAATCGTTCGGAGACGATTATTCCGACACCACTGGTGGGCCTGGGACTTCCACATAGGCCGGACTTGAAGCCACGTCCTATGTCCCTTGACTTGCGGCAGGACCACCTCGTCTCCTGCACCGCACAGAAATCAACTCTTCTACGCTCCAGTGTTTCAACCAACTCGCACGAGCGGCCCGTCAACGTATCCACATTCAGCGTTTCTACGCGGGTCTTGCTTACGGGACTTTCGGACTAGCTCAGTTGCCCCCCGATGCCGTCCTCGCATCAGGGACCCTCGCATACTTTCCATTCTCGCCGGGCTCTGCGAGTGCGCGTCGGCTCCCGCGGACGCCGTAGCCGTATCTCGAAAAACATGACTCATCATACACCATGTGATGTGACATGGGTCTTCGTAGGCCGGCCGGTCACAACGGCCTGTCGCCTGCATTCGAGTATCCGTGCTTAGCTTAGCTCCCAAAGCGAGTAGTTTCCAGTGGCACCACGTGGAGGAACGAACATCGCCACCGTGATCTGTCAAAATATTCATACATAATTCTATGTATTTCTCAGTCTTTGAAGAATTTCTGTGAACGATTTTTAATTCAACATCGCTTTAACTATGGTTTGTTGTGCTCTTGTTTTCTACGTGTGTCATCGATTTTAATTTACTCCTAAAAAGATTGGAGAATTGCTCACCATTTTCAAATCAAAATTGGGCAATCTTCTAAGCCAGCCCAAAATTTTGAAATCAAAAAAAAACTTTTCCAAATCAAAATGAGCTTCTTCTACTTCAAACTAGAAACTCCTCAAACAGCTGAGAATAATTTTTCCTTCAGAAAATTTTACTATAGCTCTCTTCGAAGTTTTGATTCATCTACACAATAAGTGAACACATTTGAAATTTCATTCAAAGTCTTTCAAATAAATAGTGGTTTTAAGGCTTTTTGTGAAAGATTGGAGTGTGCCGTGAACAATTCATGTAGAATCGAACCTATCAGTCGAGTTGACGCGACCGCTCGCAAATTGCACGCGCAGGCTTGTTCGAAGCGCGATAACTCTGTCAAGTGCAAACCTTTCCGGTTGTAACTCGAGGGTTTTTAGGCAGCGAAAGATTCTTAAAGCACACTGAAACGGTGTAACTGATGAAAATACTAAGTTACAGCGGTGGAGAAATGCAGGTTGGCTTTGTGTGACACGATTTTTCCCGATTTCAGTCGACCACTGCGGGAAGACGCGATGAGCTGACGGAATAAAAATGCATAGGCAAGTAGACCAATTAAGGAGCTTCACGATAAAATGCTTGCAACTCCCCAGCTGCTTTTACTGCCTTAACCAGAGTTACCAGTTTAGGGCGTAAGACGGCAGCGGTGAGCTTTTTTCACCCTTACTCGCCCACACTTGAGTCTTCGACACTCACGATGGTATCGTTCCGCTCAGTTTGAAAAACTCTATCAAGCGGTATCACTCTAGACCAATTTTAGAGGCATCGATTTTTAACAATTTCGCATAGAGACAAGGCCGCAGCGAAGGGGCGATAACTTCACCGAAAACCAATATTTTCGAATTTGGTCAATTTGGGTACCATTCGAATTGAACGGTGTTACTCATATTGGCGAGAACTGTAACCTGAGCGAGTAAGGGCGCGGAGAACATCGATCGTTGATGTGCCAAATTGCACGCGCGAGCGTGTTGGGAGCGCGGTTACTCTGTCAACCCTTTCGACTGCAGCTTGTAGATTTTGTAGTAGGTGAAAAAGTTTAGCAGTTCGCCAAAGCATAGCGATGCAGGTTAAGAACGGACAAAGTTACAGCGGAGCGAAAATGCAGGTTAACCTCTGCGAACTAATTTTTCTGACTTCTGTTGACTGCTGCGATAAGACGAGGGGAGCTAACGGCATGCGAATCCTTAAGCTAGCAGAGCACTGATGGCACTTTACATTGACGAAAAAAATTGGGCCACACAATTCGGAAAAAATAGTGTGACACAAGTCCAACCTGCATTTTCGCACCGCTGTAACCTAGTATTTTCATCAGCTACATCGTTGTGCTTTAGTGTTCTTTAAGGACCTTTTGCTGCCTCAAACAACAGCCGGAAAGGTTTGCATGTTACAGAGTTATCGCGCTCCGAAGACGCCCGTGCGTGCAATTTGTGAGCGGTCGCGTCAACTCAACTGATAGGTTCAATTCTATATGCATTGTTCACGGAGCACTCCAAAGACAATGGAAAGAAAAAATGGAAGGTTTTGGAGCAAATCCTGAGCAGGGCGGCCGAGAATTTCTGATAAAACCCCAAACGCTCACCTTACAGGCTGTCGCTCGCTCTACAGGTTGTCGCGCCCACTCGATTGATTCTGCCGGGCCTATATGCATTGTTCACAACACGCGTCATGCCGGCAGTTAGTTCCATACAGTAAGCCATGCTCGTCCAAACGCGTGGATAGGCTTCTTCCATCAGCCTAATGTCCAGGGGCCGGATTCATCAACAATGAAACCCGTAGGTATGCGAGGTATAAGGGGTAGAGATAAGGGAAGATTCAGAGGCGCAGGCTTCATCGTGGGTATCTCTACCTCTTAGAATGAATCCGGCCCCAGAAGTTGAGGGTGCGGAGCTATAACGCGACTTGCGTCAGACGCGACGCGTGCCGAGCGGAAAACCGTCATAGGAGAAAGACTGACGGTGTCCTTGAAACAACTCCCTAGTAATTTACACCGTTTCAAACCAGGAAAGGCAATCAAAAATTTCTTATATTATGGAATCTAGGGAAACGTGGTCAATCCTGTAGAAGAGGCATCCTGACGAAGGGTAGCCGCAGGAGCATCCGAGTCCACCGCACGATTCCGAGCAGTATATGATACAAGTATAATTGTCCTCGGTATCCAATTCTTCCACTAAAGTTTCTGGGTTATAGAATCTCGTGTGAAGCTGTTGAGCCAAGATTGGTTACTTCTTTATTCGGCTTACGTTTCAGCGTAATCGCCTTCTTCAGAGCCTGGAGAAGGCAAAACGAGTTGGGGAAATTACACGTCCAAGGATCATTTCAAGTTACAAAAGCTCCGGGAGTAAATTATAGAATGAGACGAAAAGGGGAGTAAGGCAATCCGACTGACTGCTAAGTCACCGTCGGATGGAGAAATATGTAGATGAATGAGACTCTCCCTTCGGGCCACATCTTCAGCGACCTTCTGGTTGGCGCCCTCCTAGGTGAAGGCCACAGAGGTCGGCAAATTGGGCCAGCTCCTGGATAGTGGCCACCCGCTTCGCTTTTCTGCCACTTGCTGCGATATCGGACTCGCGTGCTAAGATCGTCACCTCCACCCCAATCGCTGTGCCATTGTGGATTCGCAGTCTGTGCCCCAAGTGAGTAGAAACTTTGCACATATTCATCCCATCCGCGTGTTCTTTCACCCTGACCCAAAGAGGTCTGCCCGTCTCGCCAATGCATTCTTCCTTGCATTCGTTGCAAGCAATGAGATATACGGAACCCAACATTCTGCAGTCATCTTCCCTACGCGAGTCCAATATCGCAGCGCGGAAGACCTTGAAGGCGTTGTGGATTGCGTTCAAGAACCCCGCAATTACAGAAAGTCATCTTCCCTACGCGAGTCCGATATCGCAGCGCGGAAGACCTTGAAGGCGTTGTGGATTGCGTTCAAGAACCCCGCAATTACAGAAAAGCACAGCGTGGGACCGCTACCCAGGGTCTGGCCCTATTTGCCGACCTCTGTGCCCTTCACCCAGGAGGACGCTAACCACCAGAAAATCGCTGAAGATATGGCTCGAAGGGAGAGTCTCATTCATCCACGTTTTTCTCCATCCAAGGATGACTTAGAAATCTCTTGGCTATCTCATAAAGTCAGTCGGGTTGCCTTACTCTCCTCTCGTCTCATTCTATCACTTGCTCCTGGAGCTTCTATAACTTGAATTGATCTTTGGACGGGTAATTTTCCCAACTCCTTTTGTCTTCTCCATGCTCTGAAGAAGGCGGTTATTCCGAAACGTAAGTCGAACAAAGAAGTATACCAATCTTGGCTCAACAGCTTCACAAAAGGTCCTACAGCACAAAGAAAAAATGCCAAGATTCAACGACAGTCGAACATGGAACATTCTATGTGACGTTTCGTGGTTAATCTTTGCGCATTTCAATCTCGTGCACGTACCCATGCGTGGGCAACGCTTGATGTATTGTACCCGTGTTTCAATGTTGCGGGTGTAGTACAACCATTTTTCAACTGCAGGATCGTAGTTAGTTACATGTTGTTCATTTTTGCAGGAACGGTTGATGTGTTACGGCATGCTCTATCCACCGTGATTACGCACTGGGCGATAGACGGTGGTATTAGTATCGTCTGTTGGCATGCTGAGACCATTGTGCAATAGGTGATATCGATAGCGAATACTTTTACAAGGGTCGAGGAGTTCAATGCGCTATTGAGCGGTCTCCTAATTTCCACCATTGGTATTTCATCGTTCAGCGATCGATGGCGCAGCACTGCCACGCATAGATCCAAGCGCTCAAAAGGGTATAAGCAGCTTTTTGCTTATATCCTGGTTTCCTATGCGGAAGCATTTATTAGTAAGAAGAATTGTGAATATGACCAGCGACTGACGCTGAATGTGAGGGCCACCCCAGGCTTGCCGGCATCGCCGGCTTCGGGTATGGTTGGCCACGCTATGAACGTGGCCCAAACCTAGCTATTCCGTCGCCGGCTTCGCCGGCAACAAACGCTGGATAAGGAAGCATCCCTAGCGTAGAAACGCACGCCTGCTACAGATTGATGTTTTGCTGTGTATCACTCACATCCCTGTATAGCACTCAAGAAAATGCCCGCAGCACTCCTGCTTCGTCCGGAGTTGTGTTCACAACCTATTGCAGCTCGTCAAGCCTAATCGAACGCCTGACCGTTTCCGTCCAGTCGCCGTGGCTTATGTCACGACGTGTGGCCATCTTCGGAACAGGTGACTTAGGATAAAAATACTATCCTCCTCTGCATACAGTGCTATGGATGTTGGTCAAAGCACTGCAGAAAATTGGGACCTAGGGGCAGGACTTGGTTGAAAGCGTAGGTCCGACGAACTTCCTTCGCTGAGCTGTGCTCTGGTCCACCGCTCAAACTTCGAGGACC
This sequence comes from Heligmosomoides polygyrus polygyrus, assembly GCA_947396885.1. NCBI lineage: Eukaryota > Metazoa > Nematoda > Chromadorea > Rhabditida > Heligmosomidae > Heligmosomoides > Heligmosomoides polygyrus. The sequence continues at coordinate 82,562,879 of OX377204.1, read as the reverse complement.
TGGGCGGGTATAAATAGCTTAGTAACTCAGCGCGCAAAATTAGTATACAGAAAGTGAACAATTTTCAAATCAAAAAGAGCGCCTTCCAGATTATGACATTGGCCGCTAATTTTGAGGAGACGTTCGGTTGAGATTGATTGCCTGATCGAAGTCTCACCATGGTGGCTGATTACCTGATCGACTTTCCCTCGGTCGTCATAACCACAGAACACCCACCAACATCGATTAAGTCTTGAGAGCCGGTAGCTCCGTAGTTAACACCGGCGGTCATGGCTGCCTGTCATGCTGCCATGTTGTGGTATTTACCGTTGGCGGCGGCGATACGATGAATGACTGGGTGTAGCATCCACTGTCGGCAGACGGTGGCAGAAGTCACCCGTCATGACTCATGTCTTTCCGCTTTATGTAGGAGTACTATTAGCAGGAAAAACTTCAGTGATTGCAATGGCTATGTGTAGCCAACAGTCTACATGCGAGACCATTCCCGCGCAGTTACACGTAATTTGTCCACAGAATGGACTAGCAGAACATGCCCATTTTCCGCTATTTTTACGTTTTCTGTTAGAGATTTTACAGTAACTATGCAAGCTAATCTAAGCTGGAAACTATATTGTAAAGTTCCTCTATGGTTGTCTGATGTTAATGTAGTCATCGTTACCGCACAGCTTGATTCCGTCCTTGTTTACTTTCATTTGCACTCGTATTCTACCCTTCACACATTTTGCTCGTCAAGGTCGTGCTCGTTCTTTGCGTCAGTCGACGTCCAAAGACACGCGATCAGTGCCAACACAAGCCAGCGGTGCCATGGCAGCCGTAAACGATTGATTATGCTGACGTTGTGTCTCTGTGTTGCATTGAACGCGTTGGGGTGCTATTTCTCTGGCGCGTCGCAGAAGCACCGGATGTGTGCGTCCTGGTGGGGTGCTCTTGCTGTTTTCCGAGAGGCTATTGTTCTCCGTCGCGATGGGGTTTTTCTCCACACAGTGGGATTCCGTCGTTCACGGATCGAACTTTGCCATCGTGATCGATTATCAGTTCCTTTACAAGTCCTAGTTTCCATTCAATGCGCGGTAATGCGTCATCCATTAACAGAACAACTTCCCCAACTTTCGTTTCCTTTCGTGTGAATACTTTTTGTTTGATGCGACGTTGATGGAAGTTGCGCAGTTATAAGAAGTATTGCTCACTTCAGATTTTCCACAGTCCCCGGAAGAATTACGACGATCATAGAAATGGGGAATTGAAATCTGTGCTGGTCCCGTGGAGGGTGTGGGCACAGAATAAGAAATTTGTAACAAATGGATTTGACACTGACACAGTGGATTGGAGAGATAGAGTGGGTCCTAAAAGAAAGAACAAAGCGAACAAACAAGGAAAAACAAACAATTAACCGCAGTTCTAAAGAAGTATGGGCGGGCAAGGTGCATTTTCCTTTCCCAGCGTGGTAAGGAAGCATCCCTACTATCGAAGTCGAACATGTAGAAACGCACGCCTGCTACAGAGTGATGCCTTACTGTGTATCAGTCACAGCCCTGTATAGCACTCAAGTAAATATCCACAGCATTCCTGTTTCGTTTGGAGTTGTGTTCACAACCTATTGCAGCTTGTCAAGCCTAATCGAACGCCTAACCGTTTCCGTCCAGTCGCCGTGTCTTATGCCACAAAGTGTGACGATCTTCGGAACAGGTGACCTTAGGAAAAAATACTATCCTCCTCAGCATACAGTGCTATAAATTTGGTCAAAGCACTGCTGCAAATTGGGACCTACGGGCAAGACTTGGTTGAAAGCATAGTCGAACCGAGCGTAGGTCCGACGAACTTCCTTCGCTGTCCTGGTCCACCGTTTAAAATTTGAGGACCTTGGCAGCTAGAATGTCTTAGTAACCCAGCGCTCGAAGTTAGTATGCATCAAAGTGAACAATTTCCAAATCGAAAAGAGCGCCTTCCAGATTATGACATTGGCCGCTAATTTTATGAAGATGTACGGGAAGAATTATATTCGGGAGCCTGGTGTAGTCGAAAAACTAGAAAAGGGGAGGATGGGAACTTTGTTTTTGCTATTGAAGGACCACTATAGAAGGTGGCTAATGTCATCCTCCATTACATTAGGTTGTCCCATAAGTCCCCACCGTTTTTTCAACGATTCACTGCAGATTTCGCCGGCGGTCTCTTGCATAGCGCTGCACAGCTTTCGAAAGAGAATGATTGGCTCTATCAGAGATTGTATTGCGTTTCTTTTTTAATCATGAAATTTGTCAATTTTTAGGTCGTTGAAGTGAAAAGTGAAAAAGTGAAAAAGTAGCCATTGGCGCACTTGTTCTCTTCGCTTAAGTTTGTAATTTTTTGCGCAGTTTTTTATAGCACTTGGAAGACAATGTTCTGTACTACAAGAATATTTGTTGGTCCTATTTTCTCACTTGCCATTTATTGATTTTTAGTCCATCAAATTGGAAATTCCGACTTTTCGTCCGAATTTTTACCAAAACTCAGGTTCTGTGGTTGAACTTTTTTGCTTGGTGTTATATGTCGTTTGGAAGAGGATGTCTTGATCAGTAAGAATTTGTGTCGCGTTTATTGGCTCACGCTGATTTCTGTCGAATATTAACAACTGAAGAAGGAGAAGGAGTTGTTGGTGAAGACTATTTTTCTCTTTTTGGCATTCTGTTGATATTCAAAAGAAATCAATAAACGCGACACATGTTCTTAAAGAGCACCACGACATTTCCTTTTGAATAACACATAATAGCAACCCAAAAATTCCAGCCACAGAGCAGGAGTTGTCGACAAAAATAACCCTCCTCCCTCGGAAGTTCCAATTTGATGGCCTAACAATCAATAAAGGACAAGTGAGAAAATTGGACCAACACATATTCTTGTAGTACAGAACATTGTCTTCCTAATGCTATAAAAAACTGCGCAAAGAAAATTACATACCTAAGCGGAGAGAACAAGTGCGCAAATGACTACTTTTTCACTTTTCACTTCAATGACCTAAAAATTAGCAAAATTCATGATGAAGAAAGAAATGCAATACATTGTCTGATAGTGCAAATCATTCTCTTTCGAAAGCTATGCAGCGCTATGCAGGCGACTGCCGGCGAAATCTGCAGTGAATCGTTGAAAAAAACGGCGAAGACTTATGGGACAACCTAATGTATTGCGAGATTTTCCGTCTCTATTTGATTTTCCTTCCTTCAGTGCATCTGAGAGAAGTTCGGTATCGCGTTCAAAAGATCGATAATACCGAGCGATATTGACTGCTTGATCTATATAATAGGATATTGATTGCCTGATCGAAGTCTGAGCTAAAGACGCAACACCCGCCTCGACAAATTTAGTCTGATAGGGAACCGGCAACACAGGTGAAGCAATCGATAATGTTGATCGATGAAATGTCTGAGAGGAAACCAGTATCACCGCTGAAAATATCAATAATATCGGTTGAGATTGATTGCTTGACTGAAGTCTCACCATGGTGGCTGATTACCTGATCGACCTTCCGTCGGCCATCATAGTCACAGAACACCCACCAACATCGATTAAATCTTGAGAGCCGATAGCTCAGCTCAAGCGATGGATAATATCGATCTGTTTTGATTGTCTGAACGGCTATAATAGGATCGACTGTCCCATCGAAACACCTTCGGCCATCATAATTTGCTGTTACTAAAGTGTTGGGAGCTGAAGGAAGAAGTACACCTATGCAAGAACGTGTAGCGGAACAGTAGCGATCTTGGATGGAAGCAAAAGCGAATGGTGAGGCACGTCTTCTATCACAGATTATGGGGCCTGAGCCGTGAACCTCGCAGACCTCTTCCGCAATGCTTCACGTGTTCTCTGAACACGGCAGCAGCGGGTCGTCATAGCCGTGGACGTTTTGCAAAACCTCATCAAGTGGGTGTTCTTTGGCGACCACCCGGCAGTGGAAGCGCCGTGGTAATAAACACCGGCGGTCATGGTTCCCTGTCATGCTGCCATGTTGTGGTTTTTACGGTTGGCGATACGACGAATGGCTGGGTGTAGCATCCACTGTCGACAGACGGCGACAGAAGTCAAAGTCAGTGATTCATGCCTCTTAGCTTTGTCACGGTATAATGGCCACCGCCTCTGTAAGCCACGTTCCTACATGTGTTGGAAGGTTGGCAGTCTCCCTAACTGCATTCTTGCCACATGGTTGTTGTATATAATATAGACTAATAATAAAGGTTTGTAAACCCTGAGGCAGGGCATGTAACTAAACAGCTATTTTCAAAGGATTACTATTACTATTTTCAAAGAATTTGAGTCCGTTTACACCATACTATTTTTAAACTCTAATTATCGATTGCGAAGACTACGATTTTCACTATTCGCGTAAGCGATTTCAAGCAAACATCGCATTTTCCGACCTGGCGTCTTCAAAACCACTAATTGTGCGGAAAGTACGTTCTTCACATGAGTCACTGCCGAGTGCAAACTACCTCCCTTGTGAACCTCGTATTTTTCCGATTTTTCTTTTTTAACACACGTCCTAGATGATTTCTTTGCATTCATGGTTTCGTGATCACGTTAATAGCTTAATCAAATCTTTCACTATTAGCTTATTAAAAAAAATTATAGCTCATGTAGTTATTCTTCGATTTAACCTATTAATTCACTTGCTACAGTTTACTCTGCAATTCATGCCACTACTAGCTTGTAAATATTTTGTATATAGGACGTCCAAAAACAAAAAAGAAAAATGTTTTTAGATTTATTTTTATTCGATGTTAATAGAACTTCACCAATTGGCAACATTACCGCATACTATGCAATGTCGGCATTAGAAAGGAGCCGACACGTGGCTTCGAGCATACACTCGAGGGCGTCGACCAGAGCTCACGTAAGTACTCACTTAAAAATAGCGGCGTCAACGAGGCTATGATAAACCCACTCGAAAGGAAAAGAGGGCGGTAACTCATAGTGAGGTCATCTAAGAGGCAGTACGTCTTCGTGACTGCGGTTGGACGGTTGTGTTCAACTGCGTTCTTTGCTAACTGCTTCTTCAGCTCTCAGCCTGTCTCCAATTTCTTCATCTTAATAGCGACTCATCAACATAACGGATAATTACTTAGTGCTGAATAGCTCATCAGATGAGAAACGGTTTGCTCGCACCGAGCAAAGTAATCAAGCAAAATATCGAATCGACTTATTGAGGAATCACCGGAATTAATAGAACGGTTGCTCATTACGAACATGGCGAGAAATGATAACGGACCAATCGGGGAGTCTGTCCAGATTTCAGAAAGGCTTCTTCGTAGCCAGGTCAATATATCTGTTTCTTCCCGCATTGCAGTGCTGGCCGAATTATAACGAAACTAACATGTCAGTGGTGAATTTTGTTAGATAGATGAACGAAAAAGCCAATGCAGCGGGATATGACGAACAGAAACTGGCGAGGCCCCCACCTCTGCAATTAAGCGGAGAAGCCAAAATAAAATACGAGAACTATGATAACAATGTTAAGCTAGATTACAGAAAGGTTGTTGACCAGTTGAAAAAGACTTTCGTAGCCCTAATTATGTCGAAACTACGAATCTTCGAATTGCGGTAATGAAAAAAGGCAGTCATCATAGACTTTCAAAGATCTGCAGCAAATTGCAGAAAACGAAAGTTATCTTCTTGAAATTGTGACGCGTGAGAGGGGAGTAATTGATAACACCCTTGTAAATGCAATTACGGAAGCCGTTCAAAAGGCACACATTAAAAAATGCTGTCTAAATCGAAGTTGCAAAAATCAAGGGACATACCAACATCAGCAGTGGAATTTTGCTGTTAGTTCAACGCGAAATTTTTCTGAAGGCTTCAACAATAATATGGAATATCACTAATGCGATCCTCAATCCTATAACGATAACGGTTATTACAATGACGGAGGAAATCGGAACCAGAGTGTATATCACGGACGCGGCTTTCAAATCCCTGGAAACAAGGCGTCACACAATTACGTGAGAAATTATGGTCAATGTGATAAACACCGATATCAGGATCATTCTAATGAATTTCGGCACAACTGAGAGGTCACAGTGACGACATATAAATCTTTTGCATTCGAAATAATGCCCTTTATTATAACGAGGGGAAAAATATTTGGTTAGTTAAAGCAGACGAGGGTCAGCAAAAAGAGATTTTTCAGCACCACCACGAAAACCCCATTGACGGAGGTCACTTTGGTAGCAAAACTACTTTAGAAGATTCCTGCACAATTTTACTTGAGGAATATGAATAGTGAAATAGTGAGCTTTGTTGTTTGCTGGGTCATTTGCCAGAAGGTCAAGTCATTACGATTTCGAAATTTTTTGATATTTTACAGTATATAACATGTCCGTAGCTCGGATAAAGACATCGGGAAATTCGGACTATGATAACGGCAGCGACTACGCTCCCCCAAAAACTCATCTCGAGGTAACTTTTCATTATTCTCACAAGAAGGTCGGAAAAATAACGATTGGTAGAATAACGATTTAATATAAACCAATTTCATAACGATATCTAATAAATATTTGAAGGAGCTATGCAAAGATAACAGTGCTCGAACTGGTATCTTGGAAGAAGAGGTACGAGAACTCCGAGAAGCATTCTTGACTTGTCAGGAGCAAGTTGATGCGATGGCAAAGATGGCGAACAAGGACTTAAACCTGGTCGCCGATGTGGGTCACGCCGATAAAACGTGCCCTAGAGATGTGGTTGCTCCAAGCAAGGCTTCGTCTCTGTGTCCATCGACCCATCATTTTAATTCATCATTGGAGTGAATATTTGCTTATGGTGTCATTTAAAAAGTGCCGTGTTGTAGATTTTTGTCTACGCCAACAAATTCGAAAGGAAGGGCATGTCACGGTATAATGGCCACCGCCTCTGTAAACCACGCCCCTACATGGGCTGGAAGGTTGGCAGTCTCCCTAACTGCATTGTTGCTACATGGTTGTTGTATATAATATAAGACTAATAATAAAGGTTTGTAAACCCTCAGTTCCAAGCAGCTTTATATCATTATCATTATTATATATAATCGAGAGAGGCATGAGTCACTGTCCGACGACATACACCCTTATGTGCGACAATGCACTCATATGCAACAATGCACTCTTATGTCGACACGCACTCTTGTTGTGAATACCCAACTAGGGTTACGTCTGATTATATAAATTTATGATATTATATCCTATTATATAAAGCAGAGAGGCATAAATCACTTACTGGTGACATTCCCAGCGAGGTTACATTCTCAGCGACCGGTGACATTCCCAGCGGCTGGTGATGGTTGAGACTATACCCAGCCGTTCGTCGTACCGCCGTCGCCAACCGTAAACACCACAACATGGCAGCGTGTCGACATCATTATTATATCATTATAGGCCGGTGGTGTTTACTACGACGAGGTGTTTACGACCATGACGCTTCCACTGCCGGATGGTCACCAAAGGACACCCACTTGATCAGGTTTCGCAAGACGTCACCGCGACTATGACGAGCCACCGCTGCCGGGTTCAGAGAACACGTGAAGCGTTGCGGAAGAGGTCTGCGCCGCGGCACGGCTCACTCCGCATGACCTGTGATGGAAGACGTCGATGAGCTGCACCGCTTGCTTCTGCTTTGCGGATTTTTGCTAGTGTGTTCTTCTTTATCCACCTCCCTACACATTAGCAACAGCATATGACGGCCTGAGGCGTTTTGATCGGGCACTTTCTGGGGTGCGTATTGCATGATTTTCGCGTCGAATTGGACAGTTTTCAAACCAAATTGGACACTTTTCCAAGCTGCCCGATGAAAATTGAAATCAAATTTAACGTCTTCCAAATCGAGACGAGCTTCTTACAGGTTAAACTGCAGGGTCTCCAAGATGGTCAGAGTATTTATTTATTTTTTGAGAAAAAATTGCATCGAAAGACTGGATTGAGCCATGCGCTCGAAAAGTTCAACGTAACTTTCGTTTGATAAACTCACACGTAATCGATCCGGGTGGGTGTTGTGTGATTACGATGGCCGACGCAAGGCCTATCCCACCATATATAATAGAGGAGGGTTTTTTTGTCTCAACGTGACCGTGGGAAACTTCGTAAACTCCGCGGGCTCGATGGTTTAATCACCCAAGTTTGAGGCAGGTTCTCGACTTCTCTCTCCGAAGGGAAGCGCAGGGAGGTGAGCAATCGTCGCTGCTGAGGAGGACACGCGAGCCGTTGCGAAATAGGCCGGCGCCGCGGCTCTGCCCGCGCACGTGTTGGGTGGCTACTGCTTCGAACTGACCCCCTTGGAGGCTCCTGTCCTTGCTACCGGTCAATTAGTGCTTGCAATTAGGTGCTGCTACAGTTGTGTTACCGCAGGGTACGACTCTGCCGCCTGTGTGCATGACCGAGGTCACTGCTCATTCCTGTGTTCGGGCATAACCTTCTGATGTGTACGAGCTTCCGCCTTCACTTTTCTAAGAACAGCTGTTCTGCTGTGTTAATCCATACTGCCGCTCTTCGTTACTGCCTTTGTCACCGTTTCACTTTGTTTCTCTTCGAGAGCCTTTTAAGTTGACGTCAGTGTTGTGGTGAGAATTTGCGGCCCTATTCTAGTGCTCCTCGCTCTACAAGTTAGAGTATGTCCCTTGGTAGGAAGGCACATGTATGCCCATTCACAGCAGAAGTGAACTAACTTGGTTCACCACAGGGCTAGAACCCACCAGTGCTGCTGATAATTTTGAAATTCATACAACACAAAACGGAGGATTGGGCGCTCCTATATCGTGGGCCTCCCGCCCCAGCCTATTTGATCCCCACTGCTAGTTGTACCACTTATATCCACTCGTGTGCTTCTTAAAGAGGCTGACAACTACTTAACACGATGAGCCCTGTCCACCCGAGCCGTTTTGCGCCTGATTCTGTAGGCTTTAAGTAAGATTCTCCCATTCTAAGCTGGTTGGATTGAGCCCATCAGTTTCTCCCGCCCACATAAACTTCCTACTTTCTACACCCTTCCAAGCTGTTGGATTTTTATTCGTGTGATAGCCGAAGTTGAACAACAAACACAACGGTGAGGAGCATGCATATCTCACCTTTGTGATTAAGTGGCTTTTACACTAATTGCGCTATATGCTTGCTCATAGGCTGTAAGTAAGGTTCTCCCATTCGAAGTTCGTTGTGTCGAGCGCATGCAACAGTTCCTCCCCCCCCCCCCACTCATGATTGCTATTTATCGCTTGGGCCTCCTAAGAGGTTACGATATTTATTGATAGCGTAAGTTTAACAACAAATACAACAGTGAGGAACACACATATCCCCACTTTTGGTGGATCAATTAGGTTGCATTTTTGGAGTGCATGGCGCGATCTCATCTTTTAATGCCCTATATGATTGCTTTCTGCGGGCTGTAAGATTCTCCCATTCGAAGTTATTTCGACTGAGCGATTTTTATTTGATTGATAGCAGAAGTTGAACAGCAAATACAACAGTGAGGAGCACACATACCCCCACTTTGGTGATTCAATTAAGAGGCATTTACGCTATCAATCAAATAACCAGTGGTGCTATCGGTTTCTCTCAGACCTAACCGATCGGGATTGGAGTTGCCTGATTATGTTGGCCGACGGAAGCGTTCCATAGTAGATTGGGCGTTTTGATCAGGCAGTCAATATCGATCGATATTATCGATCATTTGAGTGGAGCTATCGGTTTTCTCTCAAACCGAACCGACCATCTTTCTATCTGACACATTGGAGGTAGAGAAATCAGAGACACAAAATCGCACCATAGGCCTATGTTAAACTTCGGCGACGCTGTGCTGTAGGGGCTGCTACGCACTGCGTAGCAGCCCGCACATCACAGCGTCGCCGGCGACGTCGCCGAGGGTGTTATACTTCCGCCGCCGACGCCGGGGGTGTTATACTTCCGCCGCCGACGTCGGCGACGCCGGTGTCGCCGACGTCGCCACAGACGCGTCACCGACGTCGCCGACGTCGCCACAGGCGGGCCGACGACGTCAGCGTCGCCGACGTCATCCAAGGGTGGCAGAAAATGCGCTCCGATGGAGTGTTATGATTATCGGTTGGTTATTCGTTCCCGGAACTGCCATCATCACCACCGTACTTCGAATTACTAAATCGGGAAGTGCAAAAGACGCCGTCATGCGAACACAAAAAGTTCAATTCACTAGAACACTAAGTGTTTGGGAGGGAGTGGGACCCTAAACCTTAGCTCCCTTCACTTTGTCACTTTTCTTCCTTTTTTTTCCTTCTCAGCCTTTCTGTTCGCATTTTCTAGGCCTATTTGCTTCCTTGTAGAGCAAGTAATACTAAATAAAACGGTGTAGAAAGTAAGTAGTGCTTCCTCGCTTTCTCAAATGGTAATGCAAACCTAAGAGTTAAATTTTTCTTTGAACTTCGAGAATTCAGAGTAAATTTAATTTAAATACGATTTAACGAAAAAGGTCGGCACTAGTTAAAAGTTCCGACTCCACCGACAAGACTTCGGTCGAAAAAAATTTTTTCGCTGAAACTTTGTCTAGGGGGGTTATTTGGGCTGCTGATCACGAATCTGACATCCGTTTTTCGTTTTACGCTGGAGTACGGTAGGTTACGGTGGGTACCGGTGAGAAAGGTAATGGTCACCGATTGCGCCCAAACTCCAGCGTAAAACGAATAACTGGTGTCAGATTCGTGATCAGCACCCCGAATAACCCCCATAGGCGAAGTTTGGGCAAAATCGGTGATTATGACCTCGACAGCCTTAGTCGACGGTACCTACCGTAATCTACCGTACTCCAGCGTAAAACGAAAAACGGATGTCAGATTCGTGATCAGCACCCCAAATAACCCCCCTAGACGATGTTTCAGCGAAATCGGTGACCCTGCCTGGACCACCCATGTTAACGGTATGGGTGGTCTCCGGCCGAATCGTGAAAAACGGATGTCAGATTCGTGATCAGCACCCCAAATAACCCCCCTAGACAAAGTTTCAGCGAAAAAAAAATTTTCGACCGAAGTCTTGTCGGTGGAGTCGGAACTTTTAACTAGTGCCAAAAGGTCTTTGCTAAACCGAAAATGCTGGTAAAATCGTTAAATTGGTAAATCAATAGTCGTTAAATGCCCAACACTATCCCGTATTTCTATTGTTATCGGGATAGACTGCGCCATGCACTCGTCTGTTATTTTGCATTTTACAATCAATTGATAGTGTTTCGCTTGAATACTTGTTATAATCTCTTTACAAAGTAACCGTATCGATTGATTTGCGCTTCTTTTAAAGTTTAAAACCTAAAAACACACTAGGTCTTGCGAAAAATACAGGGCATCCTAAAAAATACAGTTACTGTTTGAATGGTTCTAACATTGCTGCTAGTGAAACCTTTGAAGACGTTTGAGACTCATATGAGAGCACAGGTAACGAGATTTATGTAACGTGTAAATAGCCCCGTCTGAAACCTTGCATTTCATACTTGTTTGATTGTGCATGGTTTGAATGCTTACAATCTTGTTACTACTTGGCCACATTAATTTATGATGTGCTTTTTTGATGTTTAGAACTTGACAGTGACGTGAAACACACGTGGCATGCGAGTGATGACATTGAAAACGCGCTCCGATGCTTAAAATGCGCTCCGATGCTCTCCTGTCAACGACGTCCCCGACACCGCCACAGAATCTGTTGACGACGTCGCCGACGTCGACCACGCGTCCGTGGCGACGTCGGTGACGGGCTGTCGGTGACGGGTCGCAGCGTCGGCGACGCGTCGCCGAAGTATAACATAGGCCATATATAAAGGAGGGAGGCATAAGTCATTGTCTGAAGTGGTTCGTCAACAGCGGAAACCAAGTTCCCGTCCCACCCCATTTTTCGACTACACTAGGCTTTCGGAATAATTCTTGCCGTACGTTCCCTCAAAATTAGTGGCTAATGAAGTCACCTCCGGAATTCGCCACACCTAGCGGCTCGAAGCACGACGACTGGACAGAAGTGTCAGACATTTCTTTAGGCTTGACAAGCTCCAATAGGCTGTGAATTCAACGCTAGATGAAGAAGGAGTGCTGAGAACATTCTTCTGCGTGCTATAATGAGTGAGTGGTACCAAGCTAGGAATTAGTCTGGAGTAGGCGCAAGTTTCAACGCGCTCGACGCTACGGACGCTTCCTTACCCAGCGTCGGCGCCGGCGGAGCCGGCGACCGACGCTGGACGAGGAAGCATCCGTAGCTAGGTTTCGGCTACGTCCCTAGCGTGGCCCGCCATATCCGACGCCGGCGGAGCCGGCTCGCCCGGCGTGGCCTGCGGATGCGATGCCGGCGAAGCCGGCTAGCCTGGCGTGGCCCGCACACTCCAGCGTCGGCGCCGGCGGAGCCGGCGACCGACGCTGGTGAGGTAAATATTGGCTCCCCTTCAGACCTTATATCGATCGATATTATCAATCGTTTCACCTGTGTTATTGGTTCTCTCTCAGTGAAAATAAACTTAATCGATCGGGGGTGGGTACTCCGCGATTATGATGGCCGACGGAAGGTCGACAGGTAATCAGCCACCATCGTAAAGCTTCCATCAGACAATCAATATTAACCGATATTATTGAATAGTCAATCATTGCCTGGAAGAGGCTTTTGATTTGGAAACTGCTCAATTTGTTCTCAAGAACATACGCACTGAGTTACTAAGGTCAGCGAAGAATGTTGGAAGGACCTATACTTGATTCGACTACGCCTTCAATGAAGCCTTGCTCCTTGGCCCTCCATTTTCGACAATGCTTTGACCAGTTTCCATACTACAGTATGCAGAGGAGGATTCTATTTTTTGTCCTAAGTTACACTTTCTGAAATTCATCACACCTCGTGGCTTAACGCACGACGACTGGACAGAAGCGTCAGACATTCGATTAGGCTTGACGAGCTGCAATGGGTTGTGAATAAAACCCTAGACGGAGCAGGAGTGCTGCGGACATTTTCGTGAGTGCTGTACTGGGATGTGACTGATACTCAACAAGGCGTCAATCGATCTGCAGTAGGCGTTCGTTTCAACATGTTCGACTTCGACGCTAGGGATGCTTCCTTACCCAGCGTTGGTTGCCAGCGAACAGGCGGCCGTCGCTGGGTGAGGAAGCATCCCTAGCTAGGTTTGGGCTACGTTCCTAGCGTGGCGCGCCATACCCGAAGCCGCGAAGCCGGCAAGCCTGGCGTGGCCCACACGTCCAGCGCACGGCGCCGGCGAAGTCGGCGACGAACGGTGGGTGACGAATCATCCCTAGCTAGGTTTGGGCTACGTTCCAAGCGTGGCTCGCCATACCCGAAGTCGGCGAAGCCGGTAATCCTGGCGTGGCCCGCACGTCCAGCGTACGGCGCCGACTAAGCCGGCGACGGACGCAGGTAACAATATGGAGCAAATAGGTATGAATGAGCAAATAGGTAACACTTACTATGTTTAGGTGAACAATATGAGAGAAGCATCACTGCATAGCATCAACAGATATGACCTAACGATATCGCAAGTATCAGCTGTATCACCTGTCGTCCCGTTGACCATCGACTCGCTCGAGCGGGCGCCAGCAGCGCCTCCATTCGTCCCTGTCGCGCACCAGAGTGCTCCAATGGATCCTCCTCCCTCGAGAGACACGAAGAGCGTCATATCGATCATTCAGGCCTTTCACGAAGAAGTCCGGCCAACGGGTTGGTGGGCGCCCTGGAGTTTTCTTGGCATCCCGCGAAATCCAGTCGGTAACGGCTCTCGTCCAGCGGGTGTCTGCGAAGTGCAACACGTGGCCGGCCCACCTAATTTTCGACAACTTGGCCCACGCGAGCGCGTCTTTGACCTTCGAACGTCGGTGAAGCACGGAACCACGGAGGCCTTCTCTCACTTGCGTGAGTCGTGTCACTCCGTGAATCTTCCTCCCGCGTGTTAATCCTGCTTTCGTATAGTCCAGGTCTCTGAGGCGTATGTTAGGGCAGGAAGAACAGTGGAGTGGAATAGGTGGGCACGGAGTCGAACGTTCTTCGTCTTCTTCGCGATTTCTTCGACGCTCTTGAAACCCCCAAGTCAATATGGAATCCATTGTACAGCTCTTGAAGGACCCTGAAGTACTGAGCAGGAACACCCTGCGTGAGGAGGGCATCGATGACCGCTTCAGATTCGACGGAGTCGAATGCCTCCTTAAGGTCGATGAATGTAAAGCACAATCACGTAATGAAGTGTATGTGGTCGACCGTGCTGATTTTTCTCCGAAATCCTGCTTATTCGCATGGCTGTCCTTCGTCCAGCGTTCTGTTAATCCTATTCAGGATCACGCGAGTGAACAGCTTGTAGACTACGGACAACAGGCAGATCGGGCGACAGTTGCCAATATCGTCTCCCTTCTTGTACAGTAAGACGGTCCAGCTCGACGTTGACTGAGATGAAACGCTGCATTCCGACAGGTAGCGTGTGAAGAGCCGCGTCAGGGTGCTGATGAGCGTTGGCGGGAAGTTTGTCAGGTGTTCGGGTCTAATCCTTCGGGACCGAGTGTTGTACGTTTCTTCACCGACGAGATGGCGTGTCGGATCTCGGAAGGGAGAATAAAGGGAACGACGTATCCATCCTGCGGAAGATGGCATGAGGGCAGGTGGACGTCGCTATCGAAGAGATCGGAGTAGAAGTCGTGTATAACCTTCTCCATGGTCCTTCTGGAAGAGGTGAAGGTTCCGTCAGGACGTCGGAGAGCGGTCATCTTTGTCTTGAAGTTGGCGAAGTTCCGGTGGGCATTGTGGATGATCAACCCTGCCTCTGCAGCTCCTGCCAACACTTTCGCCCTTCTCTCCTTAAGATCCTCCTTTATCGCCCTCTGCATAGCTTCGCAACTCGGTCTTCAGTTGGTAGTTACTTGACGCTCGTGCTGCTCCATGTTGGCGTATCAGCTCGAGAGTTTCCGGAAACAGACGTCTCTTGGTAGTCTTCAAGCTCTCTGCTCCCTTAGCACTATCGCAGAGATGGTGCACGAAGCGGTCATATTCCTCGTCGATGTTGCCCATGACGGTATCTTCCCAAAGGCCGGCAGGAGAGGTGTACATGTCCCAGTTGATGGTTGTTCTGCGGCTCCTCTTCTTGATCTTTGCGGCCTTCTCTCCTTGGCGCGAAAAGCAGAATCTTGCGCGAAGGAGGCGGTGGTCCGGTCCCGTACCTAGAACTTGGGGACAACGGAGACGTTGGTAAGGCAATACTTGCGGTTGAAGATAATGTGGTCGATCTTGTGGAACTGGCCACCGGGGGATTCCCAAGTCCATCTTAGGGAGGGAGGCTTCTGGAACTGTGAGTTTCCAAGGATGGTCTTTGTCGACATGATAAACTCAGACAGCCTTTCACCTTGCTCGTTCCACTCCTAACCATGAGTTCCGATGAGGAGCTCTTCCGGCAACTTTCGTGGATCGATCTTGGCGTTGAAGTCGCCGATGATCACCTTGTAGAAGGTGTGATCATTCTTATAAAACTTTCCCAGCTCCACGTAGAAGGTTTCGGCCTCGTAAGATTCGATGTTCATGGCCAAATGCGTGTTGGCGAGGACACCAACGTCGCCTACTCCTCTGCTGTAGCATTTTCCAAGAAATCCCTGAGATTTTAGCAGCTTCTCCGTACTCGTCTTTCCCATCGCTGCAGAAATGGGGCTCTTTCGGGGTCAGGGGAATGAGACCCTTTACTACTGCTGTGTTTGACTGGAGAACACACGGTAGCTAGTTAGGCTTTGTCGTGCGGGCCAAGAACTTCGGGCAGCCCGCCAGACTGCCCGAAGGGACTTGGGGCGGCCTGTTCATGGACAAGTACCGCCAGACTACCGAGTGCAAGCCTTTGGCCAAGAGGTGTGATAAACCTCCTGGTGATAGTTCCATGAGTTAGAAAGTTTTGCAGTGGATTACCATGTGGATGGAATTGTATCATAACATTGCCGGTAATGTCACTTCCTAGAGCAAAGTTCGATGCGTTACCAAACAGAATCAGTGTGAGTTTTCTACCTCTTGTAATAAATCTTCGCAATGCATTTGCGCATTGTATTGCACTTGGGCCATTCACAATTTTGAAATCTATCGCTCGTGTAACCATTCACGTTGTCAATAACACCCATTGTTTATCTTCTCGTCTTTCAGTGTCAGCGACACGAAAGCGACTGGTGAAGTTGACGCCGATGTGAGAGAATGGACGCTAGGATTGCGTGCATCTCGATGGTAACTGCGAGGATAGAGGATAACAAAAAGGTCTGCCATTCCATTTACTACATAAAATACATTTCTTAAACGGTTTTTTAAAATTTATCTGAGGAATCCAGAAACGTTCACGAAGGTTCGCCAGCGTTCCGTAGACCCCATGATGACCGCAGCGATTGTGTTTTCAGCTATTATGAGGTAAGTTGTTGATTTGGTAAAAGAAGAATAGCCTGCAAGAAGTCTCTATTTTTACAGTTCATTCTACCACGACATTCTATAATCCAGTTTTCATCCTTTAACAGGGACAAGTTTTCCCATTGTTTCATTTCCTTTTGGTTTATTTGGCTTTGCATTAGATGAGTTGCTTCTCAGATGCATCAAGCAAATGGTCACCTGGATCCGGTACGTTAAGTTTCGGTATGTTTTCCAATAACGGATTTTGTTGTCTAGGTTGCAGTTTTTCATGCACCTGTCTTTTAATGAAGCGTAAGACAAGACTTATAATATTTTTGCGTGTACAAAACGACAGGTTTCATAACGAGCTCTTTCAGTTCTTTGCATTGAGGGACTTAAACCTCACATCGCTGTTTGTACAGCAGATTTCGTCTTTTTCATGCCATTCGAAACTTTCCGATTTGTTGGAGATGTTCCACGGCTGACCTAAAAATGTCGGCCATGACCACCACATATGGTTGGTCGTGCTCCATTTTGACAGACCACGTGTAGCACAATCAGCAAGGTTGATGTTGGAAGAAACGTAACGGGGATGTGTTAGGATGTCATCTTTTATCCAATTTTCCATTTTCGTAATTTCGTGATTTCGTATTGCTCGTCGATTGAACCTAATGTAAAGCAACTTTGGAGTCACTATATATCCCGGTAGCTTCTAATTTACATGTTAGTTATGGTTTGACAAAGTCAGTAAGCCTTACATCGATGACAAAAGCTAAAAGTTCTATGCGAGGAATTGTCGTTGCCTTGTTTTTAGTGTTTATGGGGGCGAGTTTTTGTGTCACTTTTAGCAAGTGACTATTCCTAGTGCCATGGGTACTGATGGATATCAAATAAATAGCTGCGGCGTACGACCTTACCAATGCTTCGACGAACGCATGGAGTTCATATCGATCGTTCGCATCCCCGACTGCTTCTGAGCGAGAAAATGTTCTTAAGAATCCTGCTGCGCTCTCACATATTGTACACTATTTACACTCGCTTTCAGGAGGTATGGAATCGTCCCACTTGCACTCCCGTTTACAAGGATTTTGCGCATAGTAATGCTGGAATAAGAAATCCAAGTAGGTCAAGTATAGAATGAGCTGCTTGCAGAGCTTCCGCTTAGTTGCCGGAGATTAATAATTAGTTTGCACGTTATGGAAGATTGGTCGTCTGTAGGATGCCATGGTATGCCTAGGACGTTTACTGATGTACACTTTGTCAAATCTTTACTTTTGATGCATTTGGCATTTGCAGTCCTCATCCTTAGTGATGAACTGACGGAGGTTCATCGATATATTATTAGACACCTTTTTAGATACCTGGTATTTTTATAAAGGGACTCTATCGACTTGTCGGTCACGAGGCATTCTTGACTTATAGACACCAAAAGGGAGCCTGCAAAAGCAAAGAATTCGTACATCATCATGAGTGGATAGTTGCATTACATAATTCAACCAAAGAAAAAGAATTGCGTTGTTGGATTCTTGTAAATGAATCATGTAAAAAGCTTTTTCGACGTCCGCAATCATAAGTTTGGAACCTATACGGGATCGTAAGAGGATTCCACAAAGATTTGGCAATATTAGATGTCTTTGGTGAATTACATCATTTAAGCTTAGCTCCCACCTCTAGAGGAGGCATCAAGAACAATTCGGGTTTCAGTCGTCGCACTTTCATTACGGCTTGGTGGGATACGTTAGCATGGAGAAGTCTTACACTCTGAAGTTTTAGGCGCCATCGATGAAATTCTTTTGCAGCTGTTCATCGATTATGTTACAGCATTCTTTCCAACATTGGGGCAGTTTTTCTTTCATTGAAATAGCTAATGGAAATGGCTCAGTGCTAAATTGTAATTACCGGTTAGTTCTCCTTTATTATCTTTCCATTATTTTTTCTGGAAAACATGCATAGATTCTTCCTTACCGCATTACAACTGTGAAATAGAAATCTGATACAACCTTTTCATTGATATTTTCTTCGGTAGTTAGTTCCCCTATTCCAACTCCAGGCAATTTCCTTAGGTCCGAGTAATATACTTTGGGTTCACAGTGCTATTATAATAGTTCTGTTAGTGTTGACAATGTTTTCGCAATAACTGTTCATTTCAGGGCAATCGCTGTTGTGGCAAAAATGGCTCGACTGAAGTCGCATTACATGTTCGTCCAATTTTATTACAATATTAAAACCACCTATTCCAATTAAAATTACGGTGATTACGGTTTAGGAGAATAGGAGCTTTGGGTAGTTGAAGAACTTATTGCTGATATTTTATCTGCACTGTTTAGTTCGTGTATGTGCACTGCAGAAGTGATTATTGGAGTTGTGAAGAAGTCCATGGCGATGTTCTCAGCTGTAGACGTACCTAGCACCACAGATGTGCGCGTCACACGTTTTATGTCTGCTTTCTGCAAATGTATTTATGTTAAGGAGTTCGATCTTTTGGTCTGGCGTGGAATGTCTCTTGCAGTATTAAAAGAGATGCGGCTTTCCGCGCCCAATACAATAGAAGGGCGTTTCCCTCCTAGTATGGAAGTCTGTGCGTTTTTCCAAGCTGTTTCCGTTCCGTACTTCTAGGTGTTCTCTTTTTTGTGAAGAAGCTAGGGTTTTCCAGCAATTCATGTTTGTCTTTTTTCGCGATTTCTTCCCGCACTTTTCTGGAGAATGTATCTAACACCATCGTGATCATGAGTGGTGTCCACCGTTTCACCTTGTATTTGTAAGGAGGCGACAATTGCTTCGATGTCATTTAAGTTGCTACGAAGAGATCTAGAGTCACTCCTGCATTGTTGCATTGCTCTTTGCTTGCGAATAGTGGTAAAGGTGATACAGGTAGGGTCTTGATACTGATTTTTTTGATTGCGTTACGACCCCCATACGAATCTTCTGTGCTCGGTATCATTTTCAGGGATCGCGCCGCGTCCCCTTCTAACAACTGAGAAATATGGAGAGCTTTTCAATATTAGAGAATGTGGCTGCTTATCTACTGACTCTTCGAATAATTCCCAGAATAATTCAATATTAGAGTATATGGCTGCTTATCTAAACTCCTCGAATAATTTTCAGAAATCCGAGCTGGTTATTCATCGAAATCCAGCACTTTCAATTCATTATCATAAAGACGGCGGTTGAGAGAATGGTACGGGTACTTCCACTCCCAGTTTGTTGAGTGGACGACGCCGGCTTTATAGCCTGACCCAGAATTGCCAGTCTAACTCAACCCTTCTTCTTTCCAATTGTCTGCTAGTTTCAAGAATTGTTTCAGTTTGGAGGTTTCTTTCCTTGTCGTTCCGCTATGGGTCAAAGTTTATTTCAGGTCTTTCTCACTTTCGCTTATAATTCTTTCAATTTGGCAACTACACTCGACGTAGTAGTCCCATAGAAGTTGACGTTGTGCCTTTAGTTTGCTGCAAAGATTCTTTGAAGATACACGGTTGGTTGACAGAAAGATCTTAAGCTCTGCGATGTAAGAGTGGAAATTCCAAGGATCTACAAACGTTTCAGCGTCTTTTATCAAAGCTGTCAAGCCGTTGACTTGTCGCGTTAATTTCTGTATTGCAGCTTTAAGCGTGAACGTTGACAAAGACATGATGAGCGTCAATGAAGATGAAGGCGACGCGGTGAAAAAGAATTCATCTCCATTCCACGGCTTTATATGTGTATGTCGTCAGATATGTGCTTACACAGTAAATTCTTACACTCCTTGATTTTACTTGCTGCATTTCTCAGAACATAAAGTTTTGCTTGTCGCTATCTCTTTCGTTTGTGGGAAAACGCGAGATATGAGTTGTGCTATGTTGCACCCGGGATTTTGCAAGCAAAACACAGCTGAATTAGTATTTGCCACAAATGTTGCAAATGTGAAACTAGTTTTCAGTCACGAGACTATGTTTTTCAGAGTTTTTCTTCTCGGTCTCATTTTTATTGAGTACCATGGCTTCGCTGTTAGCTTTCATACGGCTCGACCAGGCTTTACATGTTTTTTCCTCATAGGGTGGCCATTTTGATAATCCACCACTTGTGTATTCCGGTCGAAGGGAGCCGACGCGCGCCCTTCGACCCGGCGAGTGTGAAAAGTATGCGAGCATCACTGATGCAAGGACAGCACCGGGCGAAAATATGTTATTTCAAATGTCCCGCAACGTAAGCAAGACCCGCATGGCTACTCTGAATGTGGGTACATTGTCGGGCCGCCCCTTTTCGTTGGCAGAGGTACTGGAGCGGAGGAAGATTGACTTATGTGCGGTGTAGGAGACGAAGTGGTCCTGTAGGAAGTCAGAGAACATAGGCCGAGGCTACAAGGCCATTCTGTGTGGAAGTTCCAGGACCTCCAGCGGTGTTGGAATAATTGTCTCCGAACGCTTTCGAGACACGATTGCAAGCGTGGAACTTCAGTGACCGCTTAAAGGAGGTCGCCATCGCCGCAGAACGGCGGCGGTATCATCTTTTCTCTGCATATGCTCCACAGACCGGTGCTCTGAACGAGCCAAGGCTCAATTTCGGAACCTGCTTGATGAGAAGACAGTAGAAGTGCCGTCACAAGACGTAAGGATCATTTTCGCAGATAACCTTTACGGGCAGGTTGGCGCTGCGAAAGAGGGGTACGGCTGTCACGGTGGTCTCGGTTTTGGTGATTGTGAGCGTATCCTCGATTACGCGTAGTCGCACGTCCTCACCATCGAAAACAACACGTTCCGAAAACGTGAATCCCACCTTATCTTATTCATCAGCGGGAATTATAAAACGCAGATCGACTTTGTTCTTGTGCGAAATCGTGACAAAGGGCTTGTCACAGACGCAAGGACCTGCTGTTGAAACCGTCGCCACACAACACCGCCCAATGGTCTGAATTATGGAGATCACACCGCCGATGTTTAGGCAGGTCGAACGGAGCGGTCCGTCAAAGATCAAGTGCTGGCGACTGAAAGAGACGAAAGCAGCTATGACTTCGTGCATTCAGTTGCCGACGGTCACGACCGTCGACGAGATATATCAAAATGCCACCGACACAATACTGAGTGCTGCGCGTTCTGAACTCGGCACGACGGCTAAGGTCGATAAGCAGACATGGCTGTGGACTATCGTTAGGAAAAAAGTTAAGAAAAAATCCCGAGAGAAGAAGAGATTATACCATGCATTCCTCGGTGATAAAACAGCCGACAAATGGCGTGTGTATCAGGAAGCCAAGAAAGCCGATAAGAAGGCGGTAGACGTTGCAAGAGGCACTTTTTACGATAGTGTCAACGGAAAGCTTGAGTCACGCGATTTCGAGCGATTTCTTTATCGATTCGCGAAGGTTCGTCATCGCCAGACTGAGGATGTCGAGACGTTTTTTGGCATCATTGCCGCAAGGTGATTTTAAATCGGTGGCACATCTACTTCGAGTGCGTTTCCACAGTAGAGTCTGCTCATCTTAGCATTCCATCTTCTCCTCCTTTATAAGAGGATGAAGCCAGGCAAGGCAACGGACCCTGACTTGGCGGACGACTTGAGGAAGTCGAAATCCTGGTACTCAACGAAGTGGCTGGCGACGTTCTTTAACCAGGTTATGGCAGAGAAGAAAGTGCCCGATATTTGGCAGAGAAGCACTTGGAAGAAGAAGGGCAGACTGCACAAACTACCTATCCAATCCAATTGCTTTCGCATGGCATGAAGATAATCGAGCGGGTTTTCGTCGGGCGCATTCGTGATATCGTCCAGCTTTCTACCAAACAGTGCGGCTTCGTAGCTGGTTGCTCCACAGTTGATTCTATACACGTGTTTTGTCTTCTGATATAAAAACACCGTAAGAAACAGAAGCCGGTGCTTTGCTGCTTGGGTTTCTGTATTTGAAGACGGCTTTTTATCGCGTTCTGCGTGAAGTGATATGGTATGCCTTACGAGAACACGGAGTCTCCGAAGAGCTCATAGAGTGGGTGCGAATACTGTACTCCTTTGTCCAAAGAGTCGGATGCAAGATGCAGCAGCTGCGTCGATAGAGTTTCCCATCTGTCAGCGTACATCAAGAGTCTGCGACCTCCCCACTACTCTTCGTCGTCGTTATGGATGCGATATCGCTTGGTCTTCAGCAGCCTGTTCCTTGGACATTGCTTTATGCTGATGAAGTAATGCTCGCTATCGAGGACAGGATTGAACAGAGGCATGTACAAGCGTGTTGCTATCGCTTGTAGAGATTTGGGTTCAAGCTTAACGTCAAAAAGACCGAGTACCTGACCACTGTCAAAAATGAGTCTCGCTCCATTCAGGTGAATGGCATAGAGTTACCACGTACTTCGATTTTCAAGTACTTGGTATCAGCATTCTCGTCCGATGGTAGTGTACTCGCTGAAATGAACTCACGAATGAATGCAGCTTGGTCTAGATGGCCCTCTCTGACAGGAGTGCTCTTCTACAAGAAGATACCAGAGCCCCCAAGGTCGAAGATCTACAGTGCAGCCAATCAATCAGTAGCTACTTACGGAGCTGAGTGCGAGGCCGTTACTAAAAAAAATTGAGAGGCGTCAGCGTAACAGACACGAAGGTGCTGCGGTGGGCGGCCGAAGTTACGCGTTTGGATCGAGTACGCAACGACTCCATACGGCAGAGGGTCGGTGTTATCCCGTTATTTGAGAAGATGCGCTAAGCTTGCCTGCGTCTGCGATGGAACGGCCACCTACTTCGCGAAAAGATGACGCTGTCCGAAAGACTGGTCTGAACCTTGATGTGCCAGCTAGGCGGCCACGAGGGCGACCAAAACGGCGGTGGCTTGATACACATCAGGACTTGAAGATGGATAGGTTTGATCAGGAAAAGTGGCGCCAACATTCCAGGAAATCGGACTCCGCAACTAAGCTGGACAAATGCTGAATAAGAAGAAGTTCGTAACATCCATGAGATTTCCATTACGTTCAGTGCCAAGATCAGCGTCCGGCTTTTTGACTTGCTATCTCGTTGTCGTCGTCGGGCTCCAATGGTGCACCTATATCTCGTCATTCCGGCGCAAACTGTAGAGAGTAGTTTCTGTCGAAAGGACAGGTTGAAACAGCGGGGACGTTAGAGCAGCCGTGACGCGTAGGTGGCGTATTATCTGTTAGATCTAAGCTCGCATTCCGTCGCCGATTTGAGGGAATTTATACCCGCTTTGAGGGAATTCCTGGTAATTTTCCGTGAATCATCGTGAACGTGAGTTTACGACAGTGGAACATATTGTCTGGAATCGATGAAATACTGTGACAAGGCTTTAGCCCCTTTCTAAAAAGCATATACAGCCCCTCTCGTTACATCGTGTTTGAAGGGACAGGAGAAAATCCTCGTTATAACGGCAGTCGCGCCCTAACTGAGTTGAAGTTTCTTACACCATCTTACGCACGGATTTATCTAAAGTCACACATGGCGATTAAATATGGCTACAGTGATGAAAAAATGTGGCCATGAAGAGAGTGTGGGGGCAAAGAACAACTTTAAATTATAAATAAAGCTCTGTCTTTACCACTAGAGACACTCCCTACTGTATACATAAGTACGCAAAACGAGTGTGAGGAATAGCAGAGTATCAGGGGCAGTTAGACCTGATCAATTATGCATCCCAATGCAGCAAGATCTTTTGTTGTGATCAAAACTATCGCACCAGGCGGGAATTGAACCAGCATTCCCGGCCTGGTCGCAAGAAAACATACTGTAGCAGTATGTAGCATCCATACTAGCAGCCTCAGCCTTGAATCCTAGGTGCAGGGCATTGTTTTGAATAATCAGAGTTTGTTTCCACATCCTCTCTCCTCTCGTCTCTGATAGAGGAAATCTCCCAATATTCGGAAGCTTCTAACGACTATCAGGAGTCTTCCGCTGTGCTCGACATGTTACTGACTATGAACATTTTTTGTGACCGCGCATGCGAGGAGAACATTGCATCTAATATGCATCTGATATGCATCTAATACGTTGCCACCCAGGTGCTGGTCGTGACAGTGAAGGAAGCAGTCGAAGGGCAGGTCTGATTACAGACGCGGTCAACATCTTTTTGGTCTTAATTTTTGTGTGGGACCGCAACTGAGCCAGCGTCGGTTACGGGAGTCATTTTGAGCGGAGTTTCCCTCAGATCCGCGCTATAACGGGAATAGTGTTATATCCGACGCGTCTTAAGCGGAATTGATTTGTATTGGCGTGAAGGTAAGCTGGCCGGGCCAGAGTTCGAAGGCACCAGCGCACCGTACTCAGTTTCTCGAGACAGATCTCACTTTAGCATAAAAACAACTTAACGCTTGAGTAATGCCCACTACCTATTTTTTCTGGGCATTGGCATCTATCAGCCTCAAGCGCAGGTGTGCTGCTTCGGCCCGGTGAATCCCGAATAGGCGAGCCAGGCGAAGCTCGGCTATCTTCTGCCCGAGTGACGTTTCGCTCCTCTCTTCGTCGTTACAACTCCTCTTGTGACAGCGATTCCCGAAGGAATGCGCAGTTTTCGGAGAAGAAACGTAACCGACGCAAGCGATTAACCGCCATACGCTGAGAGAGCCTAGCAGGCAGATCAACCTTCAGTGGTCTGTGATTATTGGGTAAAACCTTCTTTTCTGCGCGGTAGACAGTAACTGGGTTTCAGAATCCACATTCAGAATATCTAAGATATTGCATATATTCAAAGTCCTGGAAAATTTAACCAATAGTCAGATCTAGAATAGTCAACCTTAGCAATGCCAGAGATTGCAATAAAGCGTAGCCTCCTCAATTTCTTCCACGGACACAATTGATTGTACGACGGAAGCGAGCATTGTTGTTGACGTAGCAATGGTAAGGTATAAGTGAAGATATTTTCTGAGAAGTTTCAGAGGAAATTTTCTACGCAGAAGATATAACTCCTTTTTAAGCTCTTCTTTTTGAATAAGGTATGATCTTAGCCCAGCCGTTATCGTCTGACCTTCACGTATGTCGGAACCGACCCGACTTAAGAGGAAGGTCAAAGGAGTGACCGTGGAGTTTCACAAAGCGACCTATAAAGGGTTGTAGGGCGTTGTCTGGGAAGCACCATAGTGGTTTCTAAATTTCCTGCGGACCTCTGGGTAGGTTAAAAATTGCAAAAAATTGTAGCGCTTTAGTGCGACCTGATAACGCAAAACTGACACCTGAAATACCCTTGCCGCGCTCAGAAATGATCCAACAAAATGTTTGGAGCTTCAATCATTGCTAGAACGTGAGATTTGGCAAATTCCTAATTGAAGCGAGAAAGCACATTCAGAGGAGGCATCCATCAGGAAGCCATCAATCGGATGTCCGAGTGGATAAAGAGGTGGACTTGCAGGAGAGCGACCAAAGGATCGATTCCCTGGCCTGGGTAATGCATGGGTAGATCTTTTTTTTGCATTTTATCATAGAGTGGATTTTGCCCTAGCGGGGAACCGTATTCGCTTTTCGATTCCGTCCTTAACCTCTTGCAAGATGTGGTCCAAGCTAGCTTTCGTCGATTAGAGATACGCCGCTGGCCAGTAAACATGCTTGTCTTGTTGGAGGAAGTTTTCTCCAGATGCAATCTATGTATGATCCCTTTATATTTTTTCTACTAGTCTTGGAGCTGTTTGATAGCGTCCTCATTTGATCGCACCTCCCTACTCTAGCGGCTGCGGGGGAGGCATTACAGATAAGGGCAATCGTACTCAAGACGCTCCAATTACTGAAAAAACTCTTCGTCCAAACCAAGTTTAAACCGTTATCTGGAGTACTTATCACGAGTCTGGCATGTGTTTCGGTGCAAAGGTGGAACACATTCGGTTAGAGTAGACGTAGATACTGTAAAAAACGGCATGCGGCAACGGCACAAATAAATAAATACCAGTACTGGAAAGGCAAATCCTTAGTCCTAGCAGTAATAGTAACGCCAACAATGAGATCACACTCTTTCACGTCTAAAACCACCCGTACCACCAAATTTGTAACATACCGGTTGGCTAGTAAAACCACCGTAATCGTTTCGCTATCCTTATTTTCAAATAATGAGCTATCGTGTTCGTGCATTAATTCTCTGTTAGGCTTCATGGCGATAATGGGCATTGTTTTCGAATAGAACAATGGTTATCATACTGTATAGAAAAAGTGGCTATCTGCCAGTTAACAACCAGTTGCCGAGAAGTAAACGTGGTTTCGACGAACAATAGCAACAATGTGTACTTTGGTGCATGATGACGTGAATACAGACCTGAAACCCGATCGCAGGTTTGCCATAGGAGTGGGTCATGTTAGAGTTAGATGGAGGCATGCGTTTGTAACACCTATTTCAAAGAAAGCTCCCATCAGCGATCCGAGCAACTATCAGCTAATTAGCAGTAGCTCAGTTTTTGCAAGAACCTTTGAGAAAATTCTAAAGAAACATCCCTTACTCAATGTTGAATGCAGTAACGTTATGTTTGGTTTCTTCAAGGGAATATCTGTAGAAACGGCGGCTCTAACTTTTCTGAAAGGGCTTTAGGAATTCGAGATTCCTGTAGAAATGTTGATATTTAAGATGGAGGCAACTAAGAATACAACGTATGATTATAAACTGTATTCGGCAATCTTTATCTAGTAGAACATATCAGGTTAGGATTAAGGGCCAATACACCAAAGTTTTTCCCGTAACATGCGTGGTTCCTCAGGGTATAGTATTATTGCCAATCCAATTCTTGCTTTATATCTACGAACTTTCTGACTGAATCACCAGCCTAGGGGTCACGTGTAAAGCGTACGCAGATGATTTAAAGATCTGTAGAGAAATCAGCTATACATAAGATTCAGCGGCTCTCCAGTCAGCGATTGATTTCATTTGTTGCTGCGCAGGAGGATGAGGGACCCCATTAGCAGATAAGAATGCATACTACCTGATTCGTGGACCCAGAAACAGCGCTCGAACACAGGAATGCTCGAACGTAGTATCGCGGCCAAATTCCAAATAAGCTTAATGAAGTTAGAGATTTAGGTTTTATTATAGCAACCAACCTGTGTTTTTCTAAACGATTTGATTTTTGTCAAAGAGGCTAGCTACTGCATCTACAATCCCTTCAGGGCGTTAAAACCCCATTGAAACGTTAACTTTCCTAATGTCTACGTACCCGTGTCTAAGACTTATGTACGACCTATTGTGAAGACGGAGACATCGGTGTTTAATGGTGTTTAATTCAACAATGATAAAGAACATAGACCTTCTAGAAAGCATTCAAAATAGCTTCTCTAGGAAACTCATGGTGAGATGTTTTTCAATGGATTACAATAATATTCTATAAGGTCCGCAGCTGAGCAATTTGGTCTTCCTTCGCAGAAGAGTAGAAGAAAGATTGCTGATATTATAACGATGTACAAGGTCCTTGCTGAAAAGCCATCCATGAACCCATCGAAATAATTCGATGGAATACTGGAAAAGTCTCTAAGAGGTAAGCTGAGACTTAGGGTCTCTGTTGCTAAACCGCGTACCAGTTTCTAACCTATACAGCTCACAAGAAATTCAACCTTTTTCTCGAAGTTCAGAGGGAACTCTCTGTTTAAACATGTAAAAGGTGTCTCTCAAAATAAAATTTGTAGAGTGTCCTACTATTTCATATGCCATGTTGGTAACAATTTTCTGTGCCACTCGGCTGATGCTTTGATTCACAAATGTTGTTGAAATTGTGTGTTTGTGTTTTTGTATCCATTTGTTTCTTAATTTCCTCACGATAGACCCGGGTCTACGTATTGAGCAAATAAATAAATAATAAATGTCTACGTGAATACAGGCCTGAATCTCGAACCCAGATTTGTCATAGCAGTAAAGCCACTAGATCATAAGTACTTCTTTCGATTAGGCATCAACTTTTTAAGCCGCTGATTGAAATGAATCGTTTGGAGCCAGTGGACATTCAGAAAAACTAAATTTATCACCAGCTTACAAAAGGGACAGTACGTAGGAGAAACCCTAAGGTTGTTTTACGATTTTGTCAAGCTAAGAGTAGTCAATTGCTTGCAAAGTGTAGAATGACGCAACTCATTTTTGAATTTTACCCTTTCTCTCCTAATATTACTCTTAGCTCACTAGTCAAAAGATCAACAATCACGAAGTTTTCTTTTACCAAGCCATCAGTGGTGCATCGTCCAGCTCTCAGTGTCCGTTCAAAGATAAAGGATAAAAGGATAATGGACGGCGTTACTCAATCCCTTTTTTGGAATGTGCCACAAACTCTACGTCTACGGCATGTCGTGGAGGCGATATGAACGCCTATTTGGCCACACAATGACTTGCGGTGGCCAGCCGATGGAAAAGTCAGCGCTCCATCACCCTAGACAGGTCTGGCACAAATTCACTGATCATGTAGGGATGGAAGGCTGGTTGGTCTGGACGGGAAATGCGAACCAGGAATCTGGTATCGGTGCACGCGACAGCCCACATCTCCGACTGCGCTATACACGCTCTCCGTTTATAGATATTTGTATAAATACTTGTTAAGTTTTTTGATTATTGAGAATGTCAAAACACACCTACACACGTTTGCAAACTATTTTATGGAGGAAAAGCATCCTCCACAAAATAGTTTGCAAATTGTGGATTAACATTAACTTCTGCCGAACTTTGATTTTCCTCATGAGAACATGGATATGAATTCTTGTCTTGCTCGTTTAGGTGTCAAAGCAACGTTCACATTTGTTTCCTGATTCATTGCCTTCAATGCACTTCTTGCAGTGTATTCGCAAAAAGACTAATAGAAAAATAATGATCACCCACACCTTTTTTTCTACTTTTAGAATGCGTCACCTTATTCCCGCACCATCTCCTTAAAAGTATATCGTGATTCTGTTTCCAACCATCCGCAACTGTCCGCAACTTTTCCAACAAATTTTTTCCCAAACTTTATACGCACCTGTGAGACATTTTAATTCATCCTCTCACGTGGTGGTACACGTCAAGGTGCTCAATAGATAAATAAACTAGTCACGATATCCGCATATGCATTAGAACAAATCCACTCAGAATTGGGAGCCGCAAGACAATGGGACTGAGTGGTGTTAAAGATGTTACCCAATTTGCATGGAACAACCTTGATGTTGTCTTCCTGGATATAAGGTATTCGCGGAATCTAGTCGCAGTGGCTGAAAGAATTGAGAAGATCAAGAAAAAAGGTTAAAAAGAAAAGCTTCAATGTAAGTAATCGTGCTCCTATATCTGCGAATAAACTCCTTGCACGAGTGTGGTAACATGAAATTCGTTTTGATTGAATCCAAAGTATCTAAGAAAAGAAACCACACAACCTAGGCACCGTACAGAATAAAAAGATGACTTTGGTTTATGTACAGCACAATTAGGAAAAAGTTCTGTCTGCAGCACAAGATTATAACAGTCAGGAAGCAGTAGAGCACTACCGGAATGGAATTCAATGCGACTGTTGGTTTAGCAAGTTCAACATCACACCAACAGTATCACGTGCTCAAGGACACCCGAATCCAACCATACTCCGTTCGTCTGAAAAAACCTATAATTAAGCGTATAGGTATCTCGAGTCAGCTGAGGAAGATTAGACATTAAATAACTCACTGAATAAGAAAGTATTTCCGGCGTCTAACGCGTTCAGTGAAACCAATAAAAAATGGAAAAGAGATGATAAAAACAAGAAACCTCCATGTAGAAGGGTAGAACAAGGTTTCGACGTGTGACGTGTGCAGTTTGAGAGCGGCAAATGTCATGGCCGGTACTAATCTGAATGTGGATGTGGCGTACGGTATCTGCTTTGACGTGACTTCCGAGAGCTGCAAACAGTATAAATGCCGACGTCAAACCCTCTAGTCCAGTCAGCAATGTGGCTTCTGCTCATTGTGCTGAGTGCTGTTGTGGGTTCGCTTTCACGATATCAATTCTTCAGTGACCTAAAGGACGCCTAATGTCATATCTTTCAGACCACCCAGGAAGGCGCAGGTAATGTCCAGCCTGCTGTACCTACAAAAGTATGGCTCCATAACTGTAATAAATAGTGATGGATGTGGTCCTATTGATAAGCAATTACACTAGTTAAGCAGAAAAACTCGGTTGGAGAATTTAGAAAGAGCTAGGCAATCATTGAAAACTTTACGCTCATGTCTTACGTGACGGCACCTTCAGCAACGACATGCCCTAGCACCAATGGGGTTACGGATACTGCTAGAGATGCAGCTCTAACTGCAATCAATCAGCATCGTCGAACGGCTGTAAATGGTCTGATGCAGAATGGCGCCACTGCCGGTACTTATCTTCCCATGGGAAAAACATGTACATGTTGGTAGGTCAGAATACTTCTTAGTTTAATTAGAGTTTTGTTTGGTGGACTGCACCTGACAATATTTTCTAGGAATGGGACTGTAATCTTGAAGGACTAGCTGGGGTGTTGCTTCCCCCTGACTGCAGTGCTCCAGCAACAAGACTTCCGAACAATGGTATAAGCTGGGCAGTGGTGTAAGTGTCGATTAGCAACACATTCGGTAAATGCTCGATTCTAGTCCTAATGTGAGTAAATATTGAGCGAACTCGAGAAGATCATACAGAAGATCTGCGGTAATGGCGCCCATTCTAATGCTTAAAGAAAATGCCTGCTAAGCAAAATTCTTCTTGAATGTCCAGAACGTTTTCATGCGTCGATCTTTACCATATGAAGGTGGACTATTCCAATCCCATTCGCGCAGTTTGCGCGATGACCTGCGACGTTCGCGCAGCGTTGGAGTAATGTCTGTCCTTCCCTCAGAATGGCATTTACTGTCCCACTGCAAAGAAAAACGAGACTTGAAAAACATGAGGTGCTTTCAGGACCACTGTGCCAACGACAATTGAAAAAGTCTTTGCTGAAGGTGTAGACGCTTGGCCGGCCTTACTTAAAGTCGCAGGAAACGAATTTGCATAGTCAGCTACTGGAGATCCCGTTACATACGACCCCCAAACCGGCGCTGCTCTTCCACCAGCAGTGCTACCACTCGGCAATGTAAGCCTTGGCCTCTTCCATCGTTTATTTCATTTTGCTGATATTAATCGTCGCTGAAGGCGGTGTAATCTGAAGTCTAGAAGCAATAATTCGATAGCGCACCACAACTGCCTGAAGGTCAACTACAAAGTGTGCCCGGCAACAAAAATTAGAAAACATAGCCATGCATCAAGACAGGCGTGTAGTATAATTGGTTTTCAGCTATATCTGAATAATTCCAAGCGGTGAGTGACTTATATTTCCTTACTTCCTTGCAGGCACAAGGATGATGCCGAGTCAAGTAGAGCTGAAAGGCATATATTAGGAACACATTTAGATTTTAAAAGATTTTGTCACAAATCTAGCTGTCCGGTATGCCAATGAAGGATATTTTGAAGCTGAAGCTATAGCGGGAAAGGTGTACTAAATCCGAAAATGGAGCAGTTTCTTTTATATAAATTTACATATTAAAGCAACGGTAACTACAATTATGCATTACTGTAAATCTAGGGCAAACACATCGAGGAAAGGTCTTAATGCCTAAGGGGAGGAAGAGGAAGAAGTTCGGTCAACTAGGCAGTCCTAGGTAGACGAGAGAGACTACTGGCATTTCCATGGGCCTCCCCGTTTACACCTGGGGCCGGTTTCTCAAAGTTACTACAGCAACATTAACGGAGAATTGTCCGCGTTATCTGAGCTTTCGCTTACAATTCTCCGTTAACGTTACTGCAGTAACCTTGACGAATCCGGCCCCTGGAGGGCTGCGGTAGCCAATGTGAGTGGCTGTGGCCTGCTGGTGCCTCAGCGGCACGAATGAAGGAGATTTCTCCACAAAAGAACCAATTTAGATGCTATTCTGTCCCCCACAATTCCATTTTGCAGTGGAATTTGGCAGAGGAAATTGACGTCGGCGCCCACACGCTCGCTAAGCTCGTTTTAGTTGGGATTATGCTGTTCATAGGTCTTTTTAGAACTTCTTGTGACAGAAAAACATTAGTGTCGTAATTGTGTTCTTTGCGTTGTGTGGCCTTGCATTTTTTACCACTGCATAAAAATCCTTAATGCTTCATAGCCTACTCGTGTAGCACTAGCCTTCTTTAAAGAGGATTTCAGACAAACCTTCATTTCAGGTCATATCTTTAAAGCGCGCACGCAGTGCTTAGGAATAATTTCGTCCTAATCAGAAATTGTAAGAAAATTATTGATACACTGTGGCTGTACTAAATATAAGTTATTGTTAATATTTAAGTTATTGCTGCCAACAATTCAAAAAAAAACTTTTGAAATCTATCTGCGAGGCGTCAGTATTCTTGTACCAATCTATCAGTAGCGCTAAAGGCTATAATCTCTTCGTCGTCGCAACCAGGTATTAATGCCTTCTGTCATAGACGTCCATGTCGTGACGGCTCGGTGTACCAATAAACCAAGTAGGTAAGATTTACAAACAAAATCTACCTCGAAGAAATATTTCAAAACTGATTTACTCTCTGATCACTCCTTCGACATTCCTCCTTAAAAGCGCTAGGATTAGTCATTTATTTTAGATGATACGAGGAAGTACTACGAAAGTTGGATGCACTGCTAAAATATGTACACAGCAAGCCTTACTTGTCTGCCTATATGGTCAGCCGTTAGTGATAATACATTAGGATCAGTGACAATATTATGAACAACGTCCATATTTATAGAGATTTGAGGCGATACGGTCTACGAAGCTGGAGATGGCGTATGTCAAATTTCAACGGCTGACAAACTCTGCACGACTTACTCTCCACCGTCTTGTGACGTTAATACCGGTCTATGCGTGAAGACAGATGTGACGACCACAACAACAACAACTGCAACAGCAACAACAACTATTAGCTTCTTAGCTGCGTTCCCAGGTGGTGCAGGAGGCACTGGAGGTACTGCATGTAGTTCTTATTCATCCCCGCACATTGGATTAAATGATGATGGCACTTAACCAACGTTTTTTCGCTGAACTTTATATCAGTTCCGCTTCTTAGCAAATACCTTATCCGATTCAGAACAGAAGAGTTGGTTGACGAATACGGATTTGTAGACATACATGTAGAAAATGTTACACATTTAGGCGCGAACACCAGATGCCCTCAGAACCCTCTAATGACAGACGATATAAGATTTCTCTTCCGTGACATGCACAACTACAGAAGGTGTGTAGAACGTAATTTTTATGCAACAAACTTTTTCACTAGTTTTACTCCCATCATTTTGTTGTATAGGCTTAAAATACCTTTTGAGCTCTTTCAAAACTGAGCGGTAATTCGGCTCTTCGGTTTTTTAATTGCATTCCCCAAAACATGAAGTTATCTAGTCTTCTTTCTACCACTACAACTACCATCTCATTAAATTCAAAAACATCTTGTAACAGCTGACCAACGTTGGCATATACAATTCACCCCTCACGGAAACATTCATCTCTAGGTTTTGAGGCTAGTAGTCTGCGATTCGTGAGGATTATCGTAGCAATTCTCCTTCAGATTTTTCGCGCTCGATGAACAGCTAGTGTGTAAGCGTTGCAGTTGTTGCTGACATCAATCTCTTTGTGGAACAGTTCGAAAAACCCACCGAGATTTTCCTTCGTTTTCTACGCGCAAAAATACGAAAATTCGCCGCAAACCTTGACGAAGGGGTGTTTTGAATGCCGCATAAAACAGTTTGAAGACATTAATTTTTTGTCAGCGCATGGGTTGAACCATTTTCAGATCACAGACTGCACTCGGAAAGACAATTAAAAACACCGGCAATTATCTACAGAGCTCATCCAATATGCAGTTCATGGTAGTTGATTTCATCATAAAAGAGGGTGGTCGCATCAGAGGTAACTTTGCATTGTAGAGGTACAACTGTCCTTTGGAAGCTGTTGCAATACAACTCGCTGGCACTTGCCCATCCCCATTAATACAATCTGGGAGACTCATCGGACAAGTTCCCATCGGCACATACACCTTCACAATCGCTACTCAAGAGGTCTGTGAAAGGCTATAATCTGTGTTAGAGTGAGCCCTAAGCCATAGATGTTGTCAGATCGTCAAGTCGTTGTGGGGAGTCGTCCGACAAGTCAATGGTCCAGGAATGCAAGTCACGTTCAGAGCACAACACGTCGGCACTCCTATTGCAAGCTTTACACAGGTGACCTCTAAGACTTTTTGATCTTGTCCATCAACACGTTGGAGAAGAAATGTGAAGGTGCCTAGAAAATCTTTCAGTACTCTATCCTCTATCCTGTTCCTACATTTTCAAAGAAACTAAACTGCCGCGTTAAATAAGAAGCAAAATAGTACACAAATTACAGAAATCTGGATTCAAAAAAGTGAAAATTGCTTCAGATGGCTTGGGCAGCGAGCCGAAAGCTTGGTTGCGCTGTGGCTAGGTGCCCAACTGCATATGTTGCCGTCTGCAATTACGAACCGATGTTGGTATCTCTTCGCATTCATGGACATGACAGAAAATGACATCTGACTGATCCTCTTTTCAGTGGTAACATCGTCGTTCAGCAGATTTACACTCCAGGAACACCCTGTACTGCCTGTACCTACGGTTCAACTTGCACTGCTGCTGAAGGACTTTGCACTCTCCCCTAAGCACTAGCAATTGTCAGAATCAAGGTCGACAAGGGAACTGGGATTCGCCTATTCAAACTTTATATTGTGCAGTGGAATTTCACCAAATAAATCTTTGCAACAATTAAATATTCTGAAAAATGAAAACTGTTGAAACTGTAGATCGTTATTTCCAAATCGGAAGATAATAGCAATTTGTTGCTTAGCGGTGTATACGCTCTGCATGCAGAGTCCAACAAGTTAACCTATTTAATCCGCTGACTTTTCAGCCGTACAGAGCCTGTTCCTCCAAAAGGTTATGTCCACAAATTTATAACCAATTCACATGTCTATTTCTCGATGTATAAAATCCACAACGAGCGAAGTGTGCTTCATTCTTTCTATGTATCTTTCCCGCACCAACTGGAACAATAAATCTTCACAGCCTGGAAAGCCTAAGTGAAATGTGGACCACTTATCTCGAAGTTTCAGTTTTTTTCATTTCGCAGTGACGGTTCAGGTAGAAAGAAAACCATTATGAGGTGCGGCGACCAAAAAGACATACACGATGCGCACCTGATGATTAGGAAATGAGTTAATCGCAGCCCACCTCCCGTTGCGTATACAAGATCGAGTCTGATCATATGATGAAGGCTTTCTTAAAATGAAGACGTTCAGGTCCAAATCTGTAGAGGTCAACGAAGGAGCGAGCTCGTTGGTGATGGTAATACATTCTTTCTTTCTGTTGGTTTTCAGGTCTTATTGTGTCATTCAAAAAGTCTCTAACGTTTTGCGCTCAGAAGTTTTAGGCTCATAGACCGGGCATCCTAATGGGGATTTCAGCCTCTTCGCCATCATGAACCTCAATTCTGTAGGAGCCAAGCGTATAGCAACGTGTGACCATCTATCAAGGTGTTCCTTTATTCTTACGCAAAGAAGTTGACTAGTCTCTCCTAGGTTCTCTTTCCTGCAAACTCCATATAATATTAGGTGTATTACGCTAAAGTCTCCTTGCAGTTTCCTTCGCCTACTGATGGGCGACTGAAAGCTCAAACAGTTCAAAAAAATGAAGACAGTAATAACAACTGTTTTGGGGCATCCCTAATTGGTGGTAGCCGCTCTAACCTCCAGGTGTAACGAAACAACAAATAGGCAACAGCATATAGAAATAAGTAATCTACACAAACACGACTGACCATGTAGACTACGTTAAGTTTCAGAGTTCCTTCTCGGGATCGGGAACCCAAAAGTTATTATTTATACAAAAAACAAGTAAAGAAAGTCTCCAGCTTCTTTGGTCATGAAACCTTGGCATTGTACACAATTGCTGTCAGTATTTTTGTTAAGTGCCGTTCGAGGTTGTTAATGTGGACCTTTATTTGCCAGGCGTAACGTTTCGACGTTTCTATTAGATATGCGATTTAAATATACCACTTAATGCTATCACCATTCTAGCTTTCCGCTTCCTTGGAGAAATCACTCCTGAACGTCCACTCAAATCAGTATAAAGTCACGTTCTACCCACATAAGGAGCAGCAGAACCATCGGGCAAATGAGACTTACTGTGCAGCGCCGGATAGAACAGGCCCATTACATTTCACAGCTGGAACAGAAATGGCAGAAAATCATTCGTAATTGACGGGCGTTCATGCCAAGGTTTCTTGCAAAAATCCAAAACGCCTCCAATGCTTTCGCCGATATTTCTGCTTCTACTGCCAACCCTTGCATTTAATCTCAAAGTCGCTACCGTCATGCTCCTCTGCTGTGTGCTTTCCGAGAAGTGTTTTGCTGTTACTACGTTGTTTAGAACAGCAAGGGCTATCCAGCTCTACTCTAATGCTCAGCTGTGGCTGTGGGACAGCGGTTAGCGCCCGTACTCGCCAACTGCTTTATGAAAAAAGTAGAGTAACCAGTGCTTACGCGACCACCAATAATGTACTGCATGAATATAGACGACTGTTGTATTGTGAACTCTGTAATCTCTGTAAACTACGTATGAGATTGGATTTGTTACGCAGAAGTCCGTGAAATCTCCCTCGCCTCCGGATGAACCGCTCAAACAATTTGAATAATAATATTGACAGCAACAACAATAGTTTGAGGGCTACTATAGTAGTACGAGGATCTCCTGCATTCATATAGTAGGAAAACATGTTTCGTTTCTGCTGAGTCCTTGAACCAAAAGCGCTACGGGCCCTCGAAGGCGGGGAACAGCAGCGCCCCGTCAGCACGTGCCCACGTGCATGCGTGCGCGCGCTGACGTATGGCAACTGGCGGAAGGCTGTGCGGCGAGTGAGTCGGTGGCTGCGCAAATTGCGGGGCTGCTTCAAAGGTGCTAGAATAGATGTGCGACTCCCGTGCTATGCACTACTTTTGCATTTTTTCATAACCGCTGCCTCCTTTTCCAATTTGCTTCCTACACATCTCCTACACATTTATATCACTCTAAATTGTCAAAAGGGTCACATTCGTGATCAACACCCCATGACCTCGACAACCCTTGTCACCCGTACCTGCTGTAATCTACTCGCGTCGTCGTTGGAAGATCGCCAGCTTGCTGTTTCGCGGCAGCAGATGGTCGACTCAGCGTGCGTACCGACTTCTTCTGCCCATTGGCTGTTCACTCGCGTCAATCAATAGATTGCTCCGCTGGAAATCGAAGAGGGGACCGTTTCCCAGAGAAGGACAACTGACTCCTACCCAAGAGCACGTCTTTGCCTAGGGAGCGCTTCATCTCACGGAGAAATCGACGCGGACGACATGTCGGCGCGTTTGGCTTCACACATGCGCTTGCTGACACAACACTGCAACAAGCTGGACACCTGCTTGCGCGTTTCAAGACATATCCGATCAAAGAGAAACCGTTCAAACCTTAACTATGGTGGGGAAGCGACCCATGCATGTACTGTAGCAGTGTGAACACAAATCGGGAGCATGCACTAAGTACAGGACGCCTCAAGAGCGGGCAAACTACCTGCGTGAGTACAAGTTATGCTTTATTTGTGCCTCACCTTAGCACGCAACGACAGAGTGCAAACGGCGGTGTACTTCATTTGTCAGGGCAAACACCACACCTCTTGCTGTTTCAAAACGGCTGCACCTCCGAAGATCCCTACCAAGCGACAACCGAAATCGACACCGGTGAGTAAAGCAAGGGATAAAGGGAAACCCAGCCAAAAGCCGATCTCTACGGCAGCACACCAGGTAAATAGGTATCTGCTCAGACACGTGAGAATGATCAACCAAATCCAGAAGCTCAATTGTACTCGAGCGAAAACAGTCCTAGGATCCTGAAGACTTTTCTACCAATTGGAGAGCTGACCATAATGGATCCAACCACACGTAGACTATGGAAGGTGCCTGCACTGCTAGACTCGGAAGCCGAGTGTTCGTTGATCGATCAGAAGTTAGCGGATGAGCTTCGTCTACCCACCTTGGGTAACACTACGTTACACGCAAGGACGTTTGGCTCAGATTGCGTACAGGAGTGCAAAGTCGCAAAGTGCCTCTAGAGATATGGGACGAAGAAGGCGAATGATGTTCCTTGGAACTGCTGACCCATAAATCTCTCGCGAGCACGTTTAAAGCTCCTTCAATTTTAGAAGTCAATTTTAGAAGAAGATATCGCGTTCATCAGATCGAACAATCCCCGGTGAATCTGACTCAAGAACGCACAGCCACCAAGCCATTGATCCTGTTAGGATGTGATCAGCTTTGGCAACTCGTTCGACACAACCTGACGCAGGTGCGGTTACCATCAGGCCTACACCTTCTACCAACTCGTCTTGGTCATCTTCTACAGGACAAATCTAAGGAACCGCTCAGATAACGCAGATCCTAAAAGAAAAAGACGCGCATGAAGAGTGGGACAGGTCCTGGTCATTGCAAGCGGCAGTAAACACGGTTTCCGCTGAGCGTTCCGTAACGGAAGAGCAGTCGCTTTGGGAAAGATACTGGACGATGGAGCAAGATGGAACAGAGGAGTTCGTCCAGCCTGAGCAAGAGGAGCAAGCGATGATTGATAAAAAGGCAATGCAGGAATTTCTCGACACTGTGGAGAGAAAGGAATATGGCCACTACGCGCGTCTACCGTGGATGAAAATTCCCATGGCTCTTCCAGATAACCGAGCCATTGCGTTGAAAAGATTAATGAGCGTAATACATTCCACGTCCGACTCTCGATGAATCTTAGCATTTTTGACGTTGTATCGACGGTGCTTTCTTCAGCTGACCAAGATTGGTATAACTCTTTATTGCGGCTTACGTTTCCGCGTCGTCGCCTTCTTCAGAGCCTGTGAAAGTCGAAGTCGTCTGAGATACTCTGCTCCCAAATCCCATTTCATTCTGCAGGAACCTATCCAAAAGGCTAAGAGACTACGAAAACGACGTCATAACAAGTCGACAACATGTCTAACCTTAGATGTGGACAGAAGGCGTCCACCGTCACCCTGGCTGGACGAAAGATGGGTGAATGAGCTTAGAGCCCTTGGTATCGCTCGCCTTAGGGACCTAACGGGTCATGACCCAGAGGTCAAAACCCGCAGAGGGCGACGTACGGCGCCACCTCGTGGGTCACAGCAAAGCACTCGTGCTTCCTATTGATTTGGGGGACCTCGCCGCAATGTACAGCGCTTCGAGAGTTCGGCGCGCCGAAATCTCATCTTCACGCGCAAGGATTTTGACCTCCATGCCGAAACAGCTGTTCGCGTGCCGCCGCACCCTGTGCTCGCCCAAGGGAGTAGAGATATGGGACCTGCGCAACCCGTCCAAGTGTTCCTTGATCCTTACGCACACAGGTCTTCCTGTTTCCCCCACATACTGCTCTCCACATTCCGTACATGTGATTAGGTACACCACACCAGATGTTAGACAGTCACCAGCCCTCCCAGAAAAACAACACATGATGGCGTTGTGCATAGGCGGTCATACAAACGGTTTCGGACTAGCTGCCTTTTAAGCTTGCTAGGGGTACTGCCACTACCCTCACATCGTCTTGCAGCCCAGCCTTCCTAACGCAGCCACGTGTGGCTGCAGTTAGAGCGTCCGAAATGAACGGGACGCAAAATGTCACTTTTGACCGCTCTCGCTGCAATCCTTCAACGGTTTCGGCTGTCGTCTCTGCCTACTAGCTCTGCTTGTGGGAGCATATCCATTCAGAATCGCGATTTCCAAGCTTCGGATAGTATTCGACACATCAGCTCACTTCAAGAGCTGCCCGTCTCTGAACGATGCTCTACACAGAGGAGCGGTACTTTTTATCTGTATGACCTACTGCTAAGGTTTTGGATAGGCCGGGTCGCGTTGATTTTAGATGCAAAAAAGGCCTTTATACAGGTACGTCTACACACGGTGGATAGAGACTCAACGCTTTGCCTTTGGTTGAGGGACCACAAGAATCCACCGACAGCGAGTAATCTCCAAATTTATCGGTTCAGTCGCGTTACCTTCGGCTTATTACTATCGCCATATCTACTCTCAGCCACTACTTATTACCACTTGGATGAGTATGCCGAATTGGTATAGGAGATCAAGGAGAACCTTTACGTCGATAACCTTTTGGTAACGTCGGATACGCCCGAGGAGGGACTTCGTGTGTATTCGAAAACCAAGACAATCTTCAAAGAGCTGAACATGAATTTCCGAGAGTTCGCCTCGAATAATAAAGAAGTCATGGAGACCATTTCGCAAGCGGACAGGTCTACGGAGGAGGCTCCGAAGCTGCTGGGTATCAAATGGAAAGCAAATGAAGATTATTTGGAAAATTCTTGTAATGCGCGAAACACACAAAGATTACTAAAGGAATAGTTGCGAGTACGATTGCGTCAATACACGACCCAGTGAAATGGATTGCGCCACTACTTCATAAAGCGAAACTATTTCTGCAATCTCTATGGAAATAAGAATTTGAGCAGGCCATACCGCTTCCACCAAGCCACGTTGAACAATGGGATGCCATTCTCCAGGAGATGCATGGGTTTTATTTTTATTTTTTTTTTACCCCGTTTCTTGTCTGATAAGTTATCAAAGGCTCGCTTGGTAACCTGTGCAGATGCGAGCAGCGACGCATGTGCGGCCTGCACATATCAACATCCATCGACATCGGCGGGATTGGTCATGGCCAAAGGAAAACTCTCTAGCTTGAAAGTAAAGATGATTATACCAAAAACGGAGCTAAATGCGCTGACGTTAGGTACGAGACTCTCCAATTCGGTGGCATCGCAGATGGCTTCAGTGATCGCTATAAAGCACATACTAATCCTTACCGATTCGGAAATCGGCCTAAATTGGATCAAAGCAGGGCCGACAAGACGCAGGACCATTCATCAGAAATCGCGTGTTCGAAACCCACAACATTGTTCGTGTTCGTCGACAGTGGGTATTCGGTACAATTTGGACACATGCCGTCTCAAGAAAACGTAGCAGACTGTGGGACAAGAAGATTAAACAAATCGCAGCTGGATAATCACATCTGGTGGAAGGGATCTCCCTTCATTAGCCATCCCGTGAAAACTTGGGAAAGCGTATTCAATTCTATTGTTCTGCAAAGGCCTCAAGAGAACGGCGACCAACCACAGGACAACGAGGACCACAAAGAACCTCAGGTAGTTACCGTCTTTAACCAATTCAAAGACGCATATGAGGATATATTTCACGAAATCAAGTTTGCAGACTTGCGGATAGTCAAGAGGGTGGTAGCATATGTCGCCCACTTTATACAAACATTGATCAGACTTGTTAACGGAAGACGAACACAACCTCTTAGGGTATCATCATTGCTTGAAGAAGAATCAGCAGTGAAAATTTCCTCCTTGAACGGGAGGGAAATCAGCCAGGCAGGCAAGATGTTAGTCAAGCAACAACAACTTTCTCGAGTAAGTAACACGCTTTTAAGATCGCTTCATCATCTTAGTCACTATACGGACGAGTACGGGATTCTTCGTTGCCGAGGGCGATTAGGACGGAGCGACCTGGACGAAACGGCAAAATTCTCCATGCTCATTCTGAAAAAGTCATGGCTACTTAAAATGATCATGGGAGTGTCACGGAGAGCTCCTTGCATTTTTTTTCATTTTTAGATTTGACCTTGGAGGACGAAACGAATTCTTATTGATGTTGAATGAACATAGCATGCACACTACCGAAATAAATCAAGTTCCAAGGCTACTGAGTCGAGTTCGCTGTACAGCACTGAAGTAGCACTGAACGCTCTACGCTCTGTACTGTGGTTTTTTGACAATCTGTATGGTTGTGAGGTAGAGTATGTTGTAGAGTTTCGCATGCCATACACGATATGGACCGCTTCAAAGTCACACAATGTAGTTAGCTTTGGCGCGATCGGAAGGGAAAGGGTTGCGGTTCGATTCTGAAAGAGTCAGCAAGTCGCTATCGCTTGTTCTCTTCCTTGATTTCTCTTCAACAAACAACACCGCTAACTCTGAACGTCACTAATTGAAATTTCTGTAATTCTACGATATAGACTAGAGCGGTCAGTTTGCTCTATAATTTTCGACAAAAGAAAAGATCCCTGAAAACAGGAATTCCGTTCTAGAAAGCCTCAGTGTTGTCAGGATTCTGATTTTCACCAGGGAACTGGCCTGACTATAGGCACACCTCGATGCGTTTAACCGAATGCGTAGAAGAATACTGCTCCGAAAGAGCAGTGACAAGCAGTGGCAGCTCACGATAAGAAGAGCAACTCAAGGGAGAAATTTCGTCTGCTAGACCGACTGTGCTGCATGGAATGGCTGCGATGTGACTGACTTTCTCATCAACTTCGAGAAAAGATGACCATAGAAGCTAGTGACTATAGATGACGACAGATTAACGAACGATTAGAATTTAAAAAGAGGAAGGAATCGCCTGGAGAAACGCACTCAATGCGGTAGGTCCTTTCTTTCTTATTTGAAGAGCGCTGTCTGTTCCAATTGAATACTGCTGTGGCAAACCAAGCAGAGTAGAAGTCGAAGAAACCTTTTGTTGAACATCTGCGTATAGTATACAAAAAGGGCGCGATCATTCTAGGAAAAACACCATAACTGCACGTTCTCCTTTAGTGGAGGTTGAAGCGTTAGAGTGCTCGCAATTCAAAAGCTAAGGGTATCCGCCTTGAAAACATTTAAAAACCCACATATAGTAATTGAAATACAGCAGCGATGTGAAAGCAGAAACAACTACAGAAACAATATCAAAAAGGCAAGCAATAATTGAATCAGAAAACCATAAGAAAAACCTAACCTGTACGTTGTTAGCTGGAATCTAGGTGAAAAGATGGCATATTTCTCAACGCCGACGATTAACCTCACCTCTCGCTTCTGAACGAGATCTTGAATTCGCTATTTGGTTAAGTTTTTGCGTCCACGAAAATCTTTGCTTAAAACAGAAACCACAGTCGAATATTGGTTAAATGTATTGGTTAAATAAATCTTTTTTATAATAATTACGCAGGCTACAATGGGAGGAAGAAAACCTAGTCAGTCAAACATCAATAAACCAAAAGCACTAAGAACCAGGAAAGACATAGAAAGAAACAATAAAAATCAGACGGCAGTTGCTTCTTCATCGACGGAAACAGAAAAAAAGGGTATTTTCAACTAGCTTTTCACGGTGAATGAGTGTAGAATATAAGGATTAATAAAGCGCAAAGGACGACCTTCGTCAATCTTTTTTTCGATGCGAGATGCATTCCACTACTGCGA
Source organism: Heligmosomoides polygyrus polygyrus (assembly GCA_947396885.1). Taxonomy (NCBI): domain Eukaryota; kingdom Metazoa; phylum Nematoda; class Chromadorea; order Rhabditida; family Heligmosomidae; genus Heligmosomoides; species Heligmosomoides polygyrus. Next base: position 82,519,377 of record OX377204.1, on the reverse strand, counting down.
AAGCAATTTGAGTGAGAGAAAGGGTCTATTCAATGACGACATATTACTGGCATGTCCATGATTTGTTCACATAGGGCGGCCGACAATGGACAAGCAAGCACTTTGCCTTCCAGTAGACCCCGTTGGTAGGCTTGGTTGTCTTGAGGGGGAGATCCGAACCAGCAACGTGATATGAAGTGAAGTGCACGCGTGAGCCGGCTCTTGCATCAACTCCGTTGTCCACCTCAAGGCTTGCCGAAGAAATAAATAAACAAATAAATTAATGTAGGCTAGGGTTTTTGGCAGTCAACTACGTATTCTTTATCTATTATTATTCAGTAGAAGAGCTACCAACTAAAACACACAGAACATTTTATGAGTCGGGCTTAACAAAGGGAAACCAAACCAGGGGTATCCTAAACCCTATGGGAGTCAGGCTGCTGAAGAACTTCTCAACAAGCTGAGCATCATACAGAATTATCGCGAATATTTGTTAAAGCTTCAGCTGTTTCTTGGTTGTGTGTTCATTTCAAGGCATTCAAATCCTCGTCCATGATCCAAGAAATCTCTTGGGAAATTCATAATACATTCAGGCGTGGCTTATTGCAAGTTCGGCTAGGCCAGTTCAGTTCCTGTTGTACCAGCATCGAATGGAAGCTTAATGAAGGCCGGAATTAGGACAGGACTCCTAGGTGATTCCTTCTTTTAGGCCGTTCGAAAGTGATTTCGTCATTCAATCGAAATCATACCGTAGCTATACTGATTGCCTGATCGACTTCTGCTCCCTTGTACCACAATGAAGTTAATTACTTAAGTAAACTGTGATGAAATTAAATTACTTTTCATTGATATCCACATTTTCATACCATCCGTCGGTTCAGGCTTTTTGTATTTGAGCATCTTATTTGAACGTTTTGAGAGAAGTACATGAAATGCGTTCCATCGAAGCTCATCACCCATCTATTTTGAGAGCGTCCTAGAAAATTTCACACATTGTTCTTCTTATAGTTAGGAGAAAATTATGATGAGCAATATGCGCTCCAATGCTCCATTGTTGCTGAAGAACAGAGAGAGAACAAAAACACGTGTTCGCGGGTCTCGGCGGAAGAGGAGACAGCTAAAACCGCACCACTTTTGGACTCCTCCACGAGGCATCCAAGAAAGTGTCATATTTTTTATTTTTGTTTCTGGCTAAAGGTTTGTGAACAGCTGTCAACAGAGACAGCTATGTACCTGCACCAATTCAGGTGTCTTTTTAAGAGTTGGTCACTGGCAAGTTATGAAGGCGAGTACATCGAGAATTCGGAAAAGTTTCGTAGCTAACACGATACTGCGTTCAACACCGAGTCAACTGTGGCTAGATTTTCTCCATAATTTTAATTTATTCCAAAAATGATATTGGACTTAAACTGCTGACATAAAATGCAAAAAAACCTAGCTTTCTATCTCGTATAGACTTTATCAGATTCTTCATCTTCTGGCAATGACTTGATAAAGCAACTGCATCATAAAGGACACGTTATATGTAGCACATCCGCAGAAGGCATCGACTGTCGTGTGAACCTCGAAAAGAGAAAAATAAAAAAATAAAAATATATATAATAATATATAATATAATAAAAAATAAATATAAAATTTAAATTTGGCTCCCGGTCAGGTCAATGAAGCCATTAGTTTTTCGTGTTCCGTGATATGGTACCAGACTTGCTTGTGAATGCCAAACCTCTAACTTCCATCAGCTAGCCACCGCAGCTTATCCTAAATATCTGTTCAAAGTTACCTCAACAATATCCTGAAAAAGTAGAAAGCAAGGGGCGTCCAACAATGCTTTTCGTGGGCTGCCTCCTTTGTGCTGAAATACTGCGACTTGGTTTCAGCCACCTTTCCGAAAATGCCTGTATTTCGAACCACTACGATGTATAAGTATATATGTTTATATCGTAGTGGTTTGAAAGCACCAGCGCATTGTATTCAGAGTTTCTCGAGACAGATCTCAGTTAGCAGAAAAGCAACTTAAGGAGCTTGAGCTATACCGACTACCTAGTTCCCTGCGCATTGTAGGGTGCATCAGCCAGAAGCGCAGGCATACTCCTTTGGCCCGGTGAGTTCTGAAAAAGCGAGCCAGGCGAAGCACGGCTATCGTCTGCCCTTAATATTTCGCTCCTAGCTTCGTCGTTTTAACTCCTCCTGTGACAGCGATCCCTGAAAGAATACACCATGTTCGGAGAAGAGACGTAACCGACCGGAGCGATTAACCGCCATACGCTGAAAGGCCCTAGCACGCAGAACAACCTTCCATGATCTGCAATTATTTGGCAAAATCTTCCTTCCACCGCGGTTTACAGTAATGGGCTACAGTAGAGCTTGGCAGAGCCATCTGGTGTGTGCGAAGCCCTCATCTTAAAGAATCTAAATGCAAGGCCCAGAATCGACGGTAAAGTATAACAACTTATGTGCAAGGTCAAAAACTCTGTATCGAGATTCCATGGATGGTAGTGCTAGATGTAATATTTACTTCTTATTGATGCTTTTGGTGCACGTGACTGTACAAAACTCCCTGTTCTAAAGAGAAATGTCCTAGTGAAGTTGTTCTGTACTTTCGCTATAGCAATGATGCCTTTTTTGTCATCTGGTGTGACTTTTTTCAAGATGATCTCTTTTTCGTAGCAACATTTAGTTTGTGAGCATTTGTATCTTTCTTCCATAAGGAACCTTGCATCTTCACCGGATAAACAATTAAATAAATACTAGTACTTGCTAGAGAGGCAAATTATTGGTCACAGTAGTAATAGTGAGACCAACACTGAGATCATATTCTTTCTCGTCTAAACCACCTGTACCACCAAATTTGTAGCACACCTGTTGGCTAGTAAAACCACCGTAATCAAGTCGGTGTTTTGATATTCAAATGGGCTCTAGTGTTTGTGCATTCATTCTTTGTTAGGCTTATTTGCGATAATGGGCATTGTTTCAGCCAAGAACAATGGTTGTCATATGATATAGAAAAAGTGGTTACCTACCAGTCACATATTCACCAAGCTGAGAGCGTGGTTTGACGAACAATGGCAACGATGTGCACTTTAGTGCTTGTCTACGTGAATACAGGCCTGAAACCCGATCACATGTTTGCCATAGCTGTGAACCCACTAGATCATAAGCATCTTCTTTCGAATAGGCACCAAATTTTTAAGTCATGATTGAAATGAGTCGTTTGGAGCCAGTGGACATTCAGAACCACTAAAGTTATCAATAGTTTACAAAAGGAAGAGTACGTAGGGAAAATAATGTTTTTTGTCCTGCAAAGCTGGTAGTACTCCCTTGCTTGTAAAGTGACGTGATTCATCCCTAATTTTTGTTCCTCCTCTGCTAATGTGACTCTAGTCAGAAGATATACAAAACGAAGCTTTCTTTTTCCAAGCTTTCAGTGGTGCATCGTCTAGCTCTCAGTATCCGTTTTTAGATAAAGCATAAAAAGGGTAGTGGACCGCGTTACTCATTCCCTTTCTTGGGATGTTCTTCTTCTAGGCGATGTCGTGGTGGCGATATACATGCGTATTTGGCCACACAATTCTGTGGCCAGCCGATGAACAAGTCAGCGTTCTTTCGTCTCAGACAAGTCTGGTACCAATCCATCGACCGCGGGGGGATGGAAGGCTTGGCTGGCCTGGACTGGAAATCCAAACCAGGAATCTGGTGTCGGGTGCGACAGGCGACACCTATTCCGAATGCGCTACGCGCCCTCCGTTTGTAGATATTGGTGTATGTATAGTTGTTCAGCTTTTTGATTTTTGAGAATGTCAAAACACACCTACATACGATCGCAGTTTTGTGAGAGGAACTAGAGGCTTTGAAGGGTAGTAAATGCTAATATCTGAGCTAGTAAAACGTTTTCCTAACTGAATTGTGTTTCTTAAGCCTCTTCGCACCGTCAAATTTATTTTTGTTCCAAATAAATCTTATTTTATTTTCATTATGTTATTAATTAATGAGAAAAGTATCCTCAATAAAATAGTTTGCAGATTAACATTAATTTTTGGCGGACTTTGATCTTTCTCATCAGAACATGAGTCTTGATTCTTGTCTTGTTCGTTTTGGTATCAGTACAACATTCAGATTTGTTTCAGATGCATTGCCTTCAATGAACTTCTTATAGTGTATTAGTAAAAAGACTAGTAGAAGTATAATGAGCACCCTCACCTCTTTTTCTACGTTTGGAATGCATGACCCTATTATAACACCATCTCGTTAAAAGTATATCGTGATTCTAAATACTTTCTGGACCTCCACTGTTCCGCAACTGTCTTTCCCCAAAAATTCTTTCCCAAACTTTATATGTACTTGTTAGACATTTTAATTCATCCTCTTCCATGATGGTACACGTCAAGGTGCAGAATAGTTAAATACACTAGTCACGATTATCGCCTATGTATAAAAACAAATCCACTCAGAATTGGGAGCCGCAGACAATGGGAAATGGGTGGTGTTAAAGTTGTTACCTCGCCAGCAGTGTGCTATGCATGGAACAACCTTGATGTTGTGTTCCTGGATCTAAGATGATCATAGAATTCAGTCGTGGAGGCGGAAAGTACTGAGTGATTAAGAAAAAGGATTAAGAAAAAAGCTTCTGATATAGGTAATAGTGTGCCTAAGTTTGCACTTGAAATCCTACATTGCACAAGTGTAGTAACATGGAATTCGCCTTCATTGAGTCCAAAGTGGAAGAAAAGAAACTACCCAACCTAGACACCGCCCAGAATAAAAAGATGACTTTAGCTTATATACAGCACAACTAGAAAAAAATCTGTCGGCAGCACAAGATTAAAACGATGAGCAAGTAGAGCATCAACGGCAAAGAATTCAATGCGCCTGTTAGTTTAACAAATTTCAACAGCACACCAACAGTATCAACTCAGGGACACCCAAATCCAACCACACTGCGTTTGTCTAAATAGAAGTTGTTTATATATATTTATTTATTTATTTATTTATTTATTTATTACATAAGCTTACACTTATGTTGAATGGAATAAAACTAACGGTAAACAGCAATAAAACGTACGAAGAAGAAAATCATTAAAAAAGAAAGAAGAATGAAGAATGAAGCCTGCGCAAGAACGAGAACGACATAAGGTATCATTCGGGCAAAGAAAGTACGTGACTCCTAAACTTGTTGTAGCTAAGGATAGCAGAAGAATTTTTTAAGAGCTTTTCGAATAAAGGCAGTGTCCTATTGACGAAGAAATACCGGCGACAGTTGTGTCTTGCGGTATTAACCTGTACCTTCCTGACTCCCCCTCTGGTAGAAGAATTTCTTACTGAGAAGAAGTCCTCCAGCTTAACTCTAGATTTACCGAAGAAAATTTTGTATAACAGCAACAACTTGTTTGCCTTCCTTCTTGTTGACAATTTTTGTAAGCCGAGATTTGCATTTCGTTCTGTGCTTGAGGGAATTTGATCATACAGGAAACCAAGCATTCGGATCATTAGCTTTCTTGTAAAGCTATTCTGAACCTTTTCTAACTTCTCGACAACTGAGCGCTTATACGGTGAGAAACTGGCGTTCCGTACTCTAGGAGTGGCCTTATGTAGGACTTATATGCTTGGATGAGAACCTCAGGTTTTATGGTAGACAAAGCCCTAAACAGCCTGGAGTCCATCACCATAGCTTTGTTTGCAATGACCTCACAGTGCTTATCAAAGTTAAGATTCTTAGTAACTATAAAACCGAAATCAGTCACTTCGTCTACCCCCACGATTGGGAAACCGTCAAGATGGTATTGATGCCTAGGATTGGCATTCCCCAAATGTAGGACTTTAGTCTTGATTTTAGAGATCGGTAGTTTCCAAGTGGTAGACTAGGACTGCAGCGCGTTAATGGCCAGTTGTAAAGCAGTGAAGTCTTCTTCAGAATCTACAGTGCGAAAGATCTTTATGTCGTCGGCAAAGCGCTGAACTCAGTCCCCTCGACGCTAAGTATGTTGGCGAGCTCATATGTATAGATATTGAAGAGGATAGGTGATAAAGCACCACCCTGCGGAACTCCACTGGTGATAGCTCGAGGTTTGGAGAGGCGCTCGTTGATGCGGACAGAGAACGTTCGGTTTTTTCCTACATTGCACGAGTGTAGTAACATGGAATTCGCCTTCATTGGGCCCATCGTGGAAGAAAAGAAACTACCCAACCTAGACACCGCCCAGAATAAAAAGATTACTTTAGCTTATATACAGCACAACTAGAAAAAAATCTGTCGGCAGCACAAGATTAAAACGATGAGAAAGTAGAGCATCAACGGCAAGGAATTCAATGCGCCTGTTAGTTTAACAAAGTTCAACAGCACACCAACAGTATCACCTCAGGGACACCCAAATCCAACCACACTGCGTTTGTCTGAAATAAAAGTTGTTAAACTGAAGCATTAGGTATCATGGGTCAACTGAGGAAGGTAAGACGTTAAATTGCTCTCTGAATAAGGAAATATAACCTACTTCTAACATGTCCAGTAAAAACAATAAAAAAATAAGGAAAAGGGATGAGAAAAAACAAGAAACCTTCACTTAGATAGGTCATTAAGCATAGAGCAATATTTTTGTTACTGCTGCAATGCGACTATGCTGTCTAACATTTTCCATTGGAGTTCTGTCGGCTGTCTGACGGCTTCCTCACCGCTTTCTAGTTTCTTCCGCTATGCTACAAAATTCGGTCAAAACATCAAAATAAAGGAACGCAAGAGGGGTAAGTTACACTTTATGTTTTAAGATTGGAGCTGTTTATGGATTGACCATTTTGAGTAATTTCCAGTTACTGCTTTTAAAGTGATAAGATGTTACAGCGATGGTTTGCGTATTTGGGAGTCAATTATGGAAGTGCCGTCAGACTATATGATTGTTGTGGCAAGTGACCTTAATTGTCACGTCGGAGCAACTAAAAATGGCTACAGTTGCCGTGGTGGTTTTGGATATGAGTCGCGCAACGCCGATGGTGAGCGTATACTTGAGTGTGCAGACTCACTTGACCTTTTTTCGAAAACGTGACTCCCACTTCATCTCATCTTATAGCGGGAACGCCAAAACGCAGATCGACTATGTTAGGCGTCACGACCAAGGCCTTGTCACAGATGCGAAGACCGTGCCGTATGGGACGGTTGTCACGCAATATATCCACTGATCTACTTGCTGGAGGTCACACCTATAAGGTGTAAACATGTCGAACGATGCGCGCCGGCTATAATCATTGGTGGAGGCTAAAATTGAAGGAGCGGCAGTTATTCCTCACATTCGGTTGCCGACGGTGACAACTGTCGACGAATCCTGGAAGGAGGTTACCGATGCAATAACTCGGGCTGCACGCACAACGAAGCCTGGACGATGCTGGGTCGACAACCAGGCATGGCCGTAGACTGATGATGTCAGAGAGAATTCCGAGAAAAGAAACTGCTCTATCACGTATTCATCGGTGATAAAACCGTCCATAATTGGCGGAATTATCGAGAAGCGAAAAAGGCGGCAAAGAAGGCAGTGGCTGCTGCTAAAGCCGCATACTACGCTGAAGTCGGCGAAAAACTGGAAACGCGCGATGGTGAGCGTTTCTTTTACCGACTCGCCAAAGCTCGCTGTCGCCAAGCAGAAGACATCGAGAAGTTCTTTGGCATTAGCGACGAGAACGGTCATCTTCTGATGGATTGTAAGAGGGCTGTGAAGCGATGGCACGACTACTTCGAGGAGATCTCGAATGTTGAATTTTCCTATCCTGCTATTCCTTTTGCATTTTCTGTATACGGTCCCGAAGATCACAGTGAGCGAAACCGAAGCAGTCCTGAGGAAGATGAAGTCAGGGAAAGCCACAGGCCCCGATGACCTGCCAGCCGACCTGTGGAAGTAGCGGGGCTGGTGCCCTACTGACTGGCTGACAAAGTTTTTCAATCGGGTTGTTGCTGAGAAGAAAGTGCCCGAGAGCTGGCAGCAAAGCACGACCATCCCGATTTGGAAGAATAAGGGCAGTCCTGCGGACTGCGCTAGTTACCGTCCAATTCGCCTTCTTTCGCATAACATGAAAATCTTTGAGCGAATTGTCAATGGACGTATCCGAGATGTCGTCCAGCTTTCCACGAATCAGTGTGGTTTTGTCTCTGGCTGTGGCACCGTTGATGCCACTCACGCCGTACGTCTTCTGCTAGAGAAGCACCGCGAAAAACATAAACCGGTGCATTTTGCCTTCCTGGACTTGGAGAAGACCTTCGACCGCGTTACGCGAGATGTTATATGATACGCGTTGCGACAACATGGCTGAGCTTATTGAGTGTGTGCCCATTCAATACTCTTGTCAAGGGAGTCGAGTGTGAGCGCCAGCGGGCACCTCGATGGAATTTCCCATCTCTGTAGGGGTGCACCAGGAATCTGCGCTATCCCCACTGCTCCTCGTGGTCGTGATGGATACAATTTTACGAGATATTCGACCGCGTTACGCGAGATGATATATGATACGCGTTGCGACAACATGGCTTCCCTGCAGAGCTTATTGTGTGTGCGCATTCTATACTCTAGTCCAGGGAGTCGAGTGCGAGCGCCAGCGGGCTCCTCGATGGAGTTTCCCATTTCTGTAGGGGTGCACCAGGGATCTGCGCTATCCCCACTGCTCTTCGTGGTCGTGATGGGTGCAATTTCACGACCAGACGGCGGCACCTTGGACACTGCTGTATGCTGACATGCTCGTCATGCTTACATATGAAGACAAAACCGTACTCGAGCGACAGGAACAGCCGTCGTGCGATCGCATGGCATTGTTCGGTCTCAAGCTAAACGTTAAAAAGACAGAGTACTTGACGACGGGTGTGAATGAGCACGGATCTATTAAGATCATTGGTAAATTGGTAAATGTCTCTCACGGGCTGCATATTTCAAGCACAGTGCTTTCTCGTTATAACGCCTCCGGAAAAGACGCGGCTCTCGATGTAACGTAGATTTTCTCTGCTCCCGGCCAGCTCACCTTTACGCCAGTACAAATCAACCACGCTTAAGACGCGTCGGATAGAAAGTTACTCGTTTTATAGCGCGGTTTTGGTGGGAACTCTGCGTTCAAAATGACTCCCATTATAACGCAAACTGGCTCAGTTCCGGGCCCACACGGAAGACAAAGAGGAGCAAGATGCTGACCGCGACTACGATTAGACATATCCTTATATTGCCTCGTTCGTAGCCACCACCAGCACCTGTGCGACGATGAATTAGATGCATGTAGATGTAATCATGCATGTTCATAGTTCCCAAAAGTGTTCATCTCATAGTCAGCAATATGTCGAGCACAGTATAAAAGGCCTTCCCACACTTTTGCGGGAACGCGGCAGCCATATCTTTAAGCAGAGAAGAAGAGTTTGCGGCTGATGTGCCGCCGACGCGGCAGAGGTAATACATAATGGTTCAAGCCATTATTGCCGCTGCAGCCGCTTTGCTGCCGACAATTGCTGTCTGGGTTTCACCTGATCGTGGTGCGCTCTAGAACGGAAGCTGATAATGATAGTGACAATGACACCGCGTCGGCGATGAATTGGGAGGCAAAACTGAGAATGTGTGCCGCCTACTTGGCAGTTTTGCCTCCTCCGAGACAGTTTTGCTGCTTTCCACGTGCCGCGTTGCCGCAAAAGTGTGCGGTAGATTTAAGACTCAAAGTAGTCGTTAGAAGCTGTAGTAAATTGAAGGGTTTCTGCCATCAGAAACGATAGAAGGTGTGGACTAAAGCTCAGATTATTCAAAACAATATCCTATGCATTTGTTCCAAGCCTAGAGCAGCTGGTGCGGAGGCTATATTACGCCATATCTTGCTGCGATCAGAACTCTCGCGCCATGCGGAACTTATGCCTCTACCCTCTCTTTTGGACAGAATAACTTAGGAATAATGCATTTTGATCACGCGCAACATCCCGACATCGTGGAGGAGTGCTGAGAGGTAACTGCACCGGGCTCGATTTAACAGCGTTGATAGCGTAATGGGCTAATATCCTGCCTTGAAGGTAGAGAGTGCAGGTCCATGTCCCGCTCGTTTTGATGGCAGCAAAAGATATTGTTACATCAGGTTACACAGTTTTGTTGTCGATTACTTTTACTTTCCGCTGGAACTCGATGTTTCTCTATCTATCACACTTTTGCATTAAGCAGAGAGTTTCGCTGAAGACAAGACTTCATTAATCACCTGTGTAATTCTTTGCCTTCATACTCTACTCTTAGTCGCATAATTCATTACTCTGGCTATATTTAGCTATTGGTATGCGATTCTATATAAATCTACGCGTAAATGAGTCTAAAAAAGGGCAGCTCCGGTTAGGATGCGACCCCCGTTATAACGCGGATTTTCTCCGGTCTCTTCAAACGCGTTATGTCGAGAGGGAACTGTATCTTGGATCAACAATAACGTTATATGGTAGCCTAAACTTGGAGGTGAACGGACGCGTGAGTGCAGCCTGGTCCAAATGGCGCTCGCTGGCTGGGGCGCTTTGCAACAGGACAATACCTGAGCACCTCAAATCGAAGGTTTATAGAACAATCGTCCGCCCAGTAGCAACGTACGGCGCTGGGTGCTGGCCAGTGATGAAGGAAATTGAAAGCCGCCTCTGTGTAATGGAGACGAAATTGCTACGGTGGATGATTGGAGTTACGCGTTTGGAGCGCGTCCGCAACGACACCATGCTAGAGAGGTTCGGAGCCGCCCCGATAGCCGAGAAGCTATGCAAAGCGACACAAGATTGGCCTTAACATTGAGGTCCCTAGAAAGCAGCCAAGGGGACACCCAAAGCAAGGTTGGCTAGATAAGTTGCATTTGGACATAAAGATGGCTGGTGTCCATCACAAGAGCGGGCAACACCATCAAGCGGGACAGACGCTAATGTTAATGATGATGATTTGAGACTCAATTAAAATGCTTGAGATAATTAACGTTCTTCCCGAACTTAAGCCTGACTGATCTCATGCTCAACCCAATACACGCGTGCGTGTCGGTTGGTCCTACGAAGTATGGAATTTACGTCCCTTCAAACAGCGTCGGTAGAGCGCATGCCCGCCAAGCAGGGCTACAAGTTCGAGTCCTAATGAAGATAGAGCTTTCATCTCAACAAAATCATATAACAATAATTCCAGGCTTTAGGCTTCTCAAGGAATGCTGAGAGATTCGATGCTCAGTTAGGAGTTTCGTTTTTAGAACAAAGTTTCGACGTGTGACGTATGCTGTTTGAGAGCGACTAATGTCATGGGCGGTCCTAATCTGAAGTGGAGGTGTTAGTACGGTGTCTGCCTTCACGTGACTTCCGAGAGCTGCAAACAGTATAAAAGCCAACGACGGACCCTCTAATGCAGTTAGCAATGTGGCTTCTGCTTATTTCGCTGAGCGCTGTTGTAAGTTCGCTTTTACGATACCAATTCTTTAATGATTTCCAGGCCTCCTAATGTCGCCTCCTTCAGGCCATCCAGGAAGGCGCAGGTAAGGCCTTCAGTTTGCCGTAATTAAAAATGTGTGGCTTGATAGCTGAAACAAATAGTGGTAGATATGGTCCTATTGATAAGCAAATACGCTAATTAAGAAGAAAAATTCGTTTGGAGAATCTAGTGAATTAGACATCCCTTGAAGGATCTGCGCACGCCTTAGGTACAGTACCTTCAGCAACAACATGCCCATGGGCCAATGATGTTACGGATACTGCTAGAGATGCGGCTCTAACTGCAATCAATCAGCATCGTCGAACTGCTGTCAATGGTCTGATGCAGAATGGTCCCACTGCTGGTACTTATCTTCCTCATGGGAAAAACATGTACATGTTGGTACGTCGGAACAGCTCTTAGACAAATTAGAGTTTTGTTTGGCGAGTTCCACATCACAGCACATTCCAGGAATGGGACTGTAATCTTGAAGCACTAGCTGGTGTGTTGATTGCCGATGACTGCAGAGATCCAGCAGCAGGTCTTCCGAACAACGGAATAAGCGCAACAGTGCTGTAAGTGCCGATTAGCAATATATTCGGTAGATACTAGATTCTAGACCGAACTCGAAAAGATCAAGCAACATTAAGCTTTCTCGACAGATGAAATGTCTAAAATTTATCGTTATCTTAATCGTGCATATTTTCGTCAACCCTGGAATCTAGGACATTGCTCCAACGCTACGCCGCGTCATTGCACACGCGACATGGACGAGTAGTATGCGGTCCGTACTCGTGTCTAAGTAAAAGTGAGCCCTGGAACGATTAGGCGATCTGAGGAGCTTCCACTCAGATGCGGTAAGGAGCACGAAATCTGCCTCCTTTTGAGTCGATGATCTGGTGCCTGCGTCGTCTGGGAAAATTAAAACGCTGATTGCCTCTGAAGTGTCCTTCAGAATTAGAATGTGTAGCACATCCCAAACAGCGATTCACTGTCGCGGACCTTTTCCCTTTTCCATTACAAAACCAGATTGTGCAAGTGCTAGTAGTACGAATGTGGAACATGGAGGGGACGCTCTTACTTACATCGCAAAGTGGCGTTTGGTGGAACACGAGATTAACTCTACACCTCTTTGGCGCAAACTAACAATTAAGAACGGATTGATTAACGTTAACACAATTGATAATCTTAAGTCGTCGTTTTTAAAATTCCGGGCCTTCGCATGAAATATTCCAGCTCTTTTAAGAGATGATAGACTTCTGCTTTTTCTCCTTAATTTTTATACCTTAGCTGACTCAGAACCAAATCTTATGGTCATTTGAAAAAGGATCACGTTTCTTGCGATTCTCTGTTATGTGCTGCAGTACTGGCCCATATTCTAATGTTAAAAGAAAACGCTTACTAAGCAGAATTCTTCCTGAAGGCCCAGAACGTTCTCACCTGTCGTGTTTAACCACAAGAAGATGGACAACTCGTCCAATTCTATTCGCGAAGTATGAGCGAAAACTTGCGATGTTCGCGCGGCGTTGGAGTAATGTCCGTCTTCCCCTTACAATAGCATTTAATGCCCACTGCAAAGAAAAACGCGACGTGAAAAACATTAGGTGCTTTTAGGAATGCTGCTCCAGCGTCGATTGACGATGTCTTTACTCAAGGTGTAGCCACTTGGCCGGCATTACTTCAAAAGCAAGCAAACGCATTTGCACAGCCAGCAGCGACTACAGATCCAGTTAAATACGAGGGCCCCCCAGCCACTCAAACGCTTCCAACAGAAGTGCTATCACTCGGAAATGTAAGCCTTGGCCTCTTCTACGTTTTGGTTTATTTCACTTTGATTATATTAATCGTCGATGAGGGCGATCTAATCTGAACTCAGGAAGCAATAATTTGATAGCGTATCACCTGTGCCTGTAGGTCAACTGCGAACTGAGCACCGGCAACAAAAAATAGAGAACACAGATATGCATCGAAATATGCAACTATAATTGCTTTCCTGCTATTTCTGAATAATTCAAAGCCGGGAATTGACTTATATTTCCTTATTTCCTTGCAGCTTCGAGGATGATACCGTCAGAGAGGAGCCAAAATGCATTTCACATTTCTCTTACATCAGTGAAACACCTACCTTTTAAAAGGATTTTGCGACAAGCCTAGCTGCCTGGTTGGCCAATGAAGAAGATTTTGAGAGCAGGACCTGTAGTGGGAAAATGTGTACTATCTCTGAAAATAGAGCAGTTCGTCCTATACAAATTTTCATATTGAAGCAACAGCAAACACAATTATGCATAACTGTGAATCTAGGGCAAGGCATTGAGGAAAGGTTTTAATGCCTTAGAACAAGGAAGAGGAGAAACTTCGGCCAAAATGGCAGCCCTAGGTGACGGGACGGACTGCTAACAGTTTCATGAGTTCCATCATTTACAGATAGTACCCCTGCACGGTTGCGGTAGTTATCGTGAGTGGCTGTAACGCGTTTGCGTTTTGATCTCAGCGTGAGGAACGAAGGTGCTGTAGCAGTTTTGGATCTTGCTCACTTCCGCCCCGCAATTCGTTCGTGAAGTTTTGCAAAGGGAATTGGCGTCGGTGTCCACACGCTCGCTCTTTGAGGGCATTCACATGGCCCTGTAGCCGTTAAATATTTTTTATCGTTTTCTCATTCCACTCATCGTTCTCATTCATATACATTCAACTTGAATTGTGAAGTGAGAGAACGTTATACGTATTCCATGTTCATTTCCTGCATTCCATTTCCTACGATTAGTCGATTGGTCGTTCGTTGGCCTCCTTTGTACACACCTTGTGCCAGAAAAAAACAGTGATACCGAAATCGTGCTCTAAGGGATGCGTGCTCTTTGAATTTTCTACCACTACTTGAAAATTTTTAATGCTTCATAGCCCACCCGTGTAGTCCTATCCTCCTTTAAAGAGGATTTCAGACAAACGTTTATATAAGGTCATATCTTTAAAGAGCGCTCGCAGTGTTCAGGAATAATTTCGTTCTAATCACAGCATGTAAAGAATTCATAGATAAACTGTGGCCATACAGAATATAAGTTGTTGTCAACATATAAGGTAATTTTGACAACAATTTAAAAAATAACTTGCAAAATCTTTCTGCGGTATGTCAGCATTCGACCAACCCATAAATAGCGCGAAAGGCTTAGACTTCCTCGTGGTCGCAGCCTGATAATAAGACCTTCAGTCATAGGTTTCCATGTGGAATCGGAACAGGCGTACCAATAAAGCAAGCAGGTAAGATTAAGATTTACAAACCAAAGATACTACGAAAAATAGCTCAAAACCCAACAATTTACTCTCTGATCGCTTCTTTGACATTCTTTCCTAAAAGTACTTTCTTAGACATTTATTTCAGATGATACGAGGAAGTAATACGAAAGTTGGATGCAATGCTAAAATATGTACAGCGAAAGCTGTACTGGTCTGCCTATATGATCAGCCGTTAGTGAAGACACTTTAAGATCGGTGACAAGATTACGAACAACGTCCATATCTATTTTTAGAGATTTGAAGCAAGGCGATACGGTCTACGAAGCTGGAGCTGGCGTATGTCAAACTTCAACGGCCAATGAGCTCTGCACGACTTACCCTCCACCTACTTGTGACGTTAATACCGGCCTATGCGTGAAGGCAGATGCGACAACAACAACAACAACTGCAGCAGCAACAACAACTATTAGTTCCTTAGCTGCGTTCCCAGGAGGTGCAGGTGGTACTGGAGGTACTGGAGGTAGTTCTTATTCATCCCCGCCTTTTGGATTAAATGGCGATGGTGGCACTTGACCAACAATTTTTCGCTGAACTATGTTATCGTGTTTCGTTCCTAAGCAAATGCATTATCCCTTTCAGAATAGAAGAATTGATTGACGATAGTCGATTTTATAGACGTAATTGTAGAAAATGCTGCATATTCAGGTGCGAACACCAGATGCCCTCAGAACCCTCTAATGACAGATGATATAAGATTTCTCTTCCGTGACATGCACAACTACAGAAGGTGTGTTGGACATATTGTTCATGCAAAAAAAATTTCACTACTTTCACTCTTATCAGTTTGTTGGGGAGGATCAAAATACCTTGTGAACTCTGTCCCAACTGAGTGGTACTTCGGTGTTTAAAAAAATGTAGTACACAAAAATGTGAGGTTATCTAGTCTTTTTTTGTCACTAGAGCTACCATTCCATACAATTTCAAAACATCTTGTAATAGCTGACCAATGTTCATGTATGCAATTCACCTCACACGAAAACATCCGTCTCTAGCTTTTCACGCCAGCAATCTGCGATTCGTGAGGATTATCATCGCAGTTACTCTTCAGACTTTTCACGTCCTATAAACTGCTCGTGTGTGAGCGTTTCAGTTGTGCTGTCATCAACTCTTTTTGTGAGACAGTTTGTTAAACAAAATGATGAAATGATTAGGCGCAAAAAAATACGAAAATTCACCGCAAGCCGTGACGAAGGGTTGTTTTGAATGCCGCATATAACAGTTTGAAGACATTTATTTTTATGACACCACATGGAATGAAGTATTTTCAGATCACAGACTGCACTCGGAAAGACAATAAAAAACACTGGCAGATACCTGCCCAGCTCATCCAATATGCAATACATGGTAGTAGATTTCAGCACAAAAGAGGGTGGTTGAATCAGTGGTAATTTTGTATTGTAGAGATACAACTGCGCTATGGAAACTGATGCAATACAACTCGCTGCTACTTGCCCATCTCCATTAAAACAATCTGGAAGGCTCATCGGACAAGTTTCCACCGGCGCATACACCTTCACGACCGCTACTCAAGAGGTTTATGAAAGGCTATAACTTATGTTAGAGTGAGCCCTAAGCCGTAGATGTTGTCAGATCGTCAAGTCATTGTGGAGAGTCGTCAGACAGGTGGATGGTCCAGGAATGCAAGTCACGTTCAGAGCACAGCACGTTGGCACTCCTATTGCAAGCTTCACACAGGTGAAGCTCTCTAAGATTTTTTGATCTCGTTCATCAACACGTTGGAAAAGAAATGTGAACGTGCCTCGAAATTCATTTTGTGCTCCTATATTCTTACGCTTTCAAAGGAATTAAACTACTGCTTTGAGTAAGATACAATACAATTTGGATCTATCCTAGTCCCTGCCCCCTGAGATACCTAAAACGTATGTGGAAAATGAATTGCTGCTTCCAAAAAGCTCTTAGAAAACATGGTAAGATCTGAAGGAAACAAAAAACGAACTTACAAACAAAATTTAAATCGCTCGGTTTATTAACCATCTCGGCGAGAAAAGAGCAACCCAATGGAGGCATGCAGCGTGCTGAGTGTGAAGAACCATGTTAGAACCAGGATCTAACACAGTGTGGAAGGCACATAATTTCCGCTGCTTACAACCGCTGTGAAGACAAATGTAATTTTTAGTTTTTTCTTCTTCATGAATTTTTATAGTTTAAACCTTATGTTATTTTGTGCAAGCCACTTGGTAAGTATCATGTGGAACTGTTATATACTTTTTAGTTATGTGCGCCCTAACCGACTAAGATAGATCCTACAAATTTACAAAGATTAGGTTTTAAAAAAGTGAAAATTGCTTCAGATGGCTTGGGCAGCGACCCGAAAGCTTGGTTGCGCTGTGGCCAGATGCCCAACTGCATATGTTGCCGTCTGCAATTACGAACCGATGTTGGTATCTCTTCGCATTCATGGACATGACAGAAAATGACACCTGACTGACCCTATTTTTAGTGGTAACCTCGTCGGTCAGCAGATCTACGCTCCCGGAACACCCTGTACTGCATGTACCTACGGCTCAACTTGCACTGCTGCTGAAGGACTTTGCACTCTCCCCTAAGCAGGAGCAATTGTCAAAGTCTACGTCCAGAAGGGAATTGGGATTTTCCTATTCAAACTTTATATTGTGCAGTGGAATTTCACCGAATAAATCTTTGCAGCAATTGTTCTTGAAACTGTAGATCCTTGTTCCTAAAAGTGAAGGATATTAGTAATTTCTTGCTTCGCCGTGTATACGCTGTGCATACGGAGTGTTCGCGAGTTAAATTATTTCATCAGCTAACGTATCGGCCGTTTCACTTTGTTAGAGCCTGTTCATCTTAACGATAATTTTCACAAATTTATTAACAACTCACTAGTCCATTTCTCGTTGTATAAAAGCCATAACGGAGGACATGTGCTTCATCCTTTCTATGTTTCTTTCCCGCAGCGACTGGTGCAACAAATCCTTACTGCCTAAAAACCAAAGTCAAACGAACCATCTATTTTGAAGTTCATTTCACAGTAACAGCTCAGGTAGGAAGAAAACCATTGTGAGATTCCGCAACCAAGAAGATGGAGATGACCACCTGTTGAATAAGAGATGACTTAGTCGCAGGCCACCTCCCCCTTGTGTGTGAGAGTAGTCTGATAGTCTGATGAAGGCTTTCTTGACATGAAGAAGATGAGGTTAAAGTCTGCAAAGGTCAAGGGAAGGGAGAGCTCATTGGTGATGGCGACACATCCTTCCTTTCTGTTTCATTTTCGGACCTTCGGCCACTATTCAAATAGGGTCTAACGTTTTGCGCACAGAAGTTTTAGAGTGACGGGCCAGGCATCTTGATGGAGATTTTAGCCTCTCCGCCGTTATAAACCTCCACTCTATAGGAATCAAGCTGTGTAGCAACGTGTGACCTTCCACCAAGGTGTTCCTTATTTCTTACGCAAAGTTCATTATCGGTCTCGCCTAGGTTCTCTCCTCCGCAAACTCCATATGAGATTAGGTATATTATTCTAATAAGTCTATACAGTCTTCTTCGCCTTTCCCTGGGTGATGGAAAAGCTCAAATATTTCAAATGATAATAATTACAGTAATAACAACAGTTTTGTGGCAACCCTAATTGGTGGCAGCCCATCTTAGCAGACCAACGTAACAGGCGTAGTAGAACAACATATAGATAACAACATATAGAATAAGTATGCTACACCAACTTGGCTGACCAGATAGACTCCGTTTCCAATTTGCTAATCGGGAGAGGAAACCCAAACCCAAAAGCTATTATTTATGCTAAAAAGGCACAGAAAGTCTTGCTTCTCTCAGCTTCTTCTCTTCTTCTCCAGCTTCTCCCTTCTCGTCGTAAAACCTTGGCGTTGTAGATAGTGTTTTTGTTAAGTACCGTTCGAGGTTGCTATGATGGACCTTTATTTGTCAGGCCTAACGTTTCTATTAGATATGCGATTTACCCCAACAAACGCTATCCTTACCCCTTACCCTAGCGGTTCCGCTTCCTTTGTGAAATCACTCCAGAAAGTCAACTCAAGGAAGTATAAAGTCACGTTTCATCCACTTAAAGAGCCGCAGCTGTTGATACGATCGGGCGAATAAGACTTTTTGTGCAGGGCCGCATAGAACAATCAAAGGTATAAAGACGCCTTTTCCTTTCTACAGCTCACATTTTGTCACGGCAGAAAACCATTTGCAATTGATGGGCGTTTCTGGCGGTCGTTCATACCAGGGTTTCTTGCAATAACCTAGGACGCAATCAGTGCTTTCCTTGCCGATATTTCTGTTTCTGCCACTAACACCTTCCATTTAATCTCAAAGTCGCCCATCATGCTCATATGCTCTGTGCTTTTCGAGAGGCGTTTTGATATTACCACGTGGTTTACTAACCATGCTGTAGAGAACTGGGCAGAAAGGGCTATCCGACTTTAATCTACTGATCACCTACAGCTATGGGATGGCGGTTAGCGCCCGTACTCGCCATCTGCTTTATGAGCAAACTACAGGAACCATTGCTTGCGAAATAACCAATAGTGCAGGCATGTAGATGACTTTTGCATTGTGACTTCATACAGGATGAGCGTTTTCGATTATTGAATCAGCAGTACATTAGGCTTACAGGGGAAACTTCAAGTAATATATGGCTTCTATACCTTAATACAAAGATAAATATTTCCAGTGGCATGTTTAAGTTGGAAAAACATCTTGATCCATGAAACGTCTGCGCATCCGACAAGCGTAAAGCGCAGCGTCGTTAGAAACATGTTTCCAACGCCCTCGCAATATGTACAGGTGAAGAGGAGCGACAAAAGTCTTCGAATATATCCATGGAAAATGGCTATGTGTCATCACGGTGTCAACGCAGAGTTCGCGCCTACCGCAGACAAAATGGACTGTGTGGTACCTTTGCGTACACGTCTCATATCTGTAAAGTTACTGCTGCGATTCAAAGGAGCATAGTGCGTTTATAAAATAATGAAAAAATGTCGTTTTAGTCAACATTCCAAACAACAACATTAAACGTCAACCACTCAGGATTAGGCTCTATGAAAAACTATGCTTATCATAAAGTTGTGTTATATGTCCATACGGTAAGATTAGAGATTGTTCCCGGGAGGGAGCAGTCTATCAGATTGAGTGTCAGACACGTAACTGCAAATATGTAGGGGAAATAGGGAGGGAACTACCCAGTAAACAACGTGTTAAAATCAAAACACCTCTCGGAAAGCACAGGGCAAAGAAGCGGTAGCGACTTTGAGATTAAATGCAAGGTGTTGGCGGTAGAAACATAAATATCAGCAGGGAAAGCATTGGAGGCTTTCTGGACTTCTGCAAGAAACCCTGCATAAACAAAGGCCAGGAACGCCTGTCAATTACGAATGATTTTCTGCCATTGTGTCAAAATGCGAGCTGTAGAATGAAAAGGGCGGATGAGCAAGTCGTTATCTCTTTGCTTGTTCTATCCGTCGTCGCACAATAAGTCTCATTCGACCAGTCGTACTAACAAACAACTGCGGCTCCTTAGGTGGACCAAATTTCCGGCTATGAAAGTGCACCTTTCTGCCATACGTAACCACTTTCGCATATCATCATGTTTCCGAGAGGTACTATTGAGCCCACAATTTTAACTCTTATGAGATTCTATCAACGGACATGATCTTTGGAAACTCCAAAATTAGAGTTGTTGCTGTATATAGAACTCCCTCTTGTAAGTCACTTGAAAATGAACAACTAGTAAGCACCATAAGTGATCTTCTGGCATGTTGCCATGCATGCGTTGTTGTGGGTGATTTCAACTATCCTGCTATAGACTGGACAAACTTGCAAGAGCCTGGTCCGTTATCAGTTAATTCTTGCCAGTTTGTAGAAATGGTACGCAGTCATGGTCTGCAGCAAAATATATGGAAAACTGCCAGAAGTGGGAACACTCTGGACCTTATTTCATCTACTAATGCTTCTATTATTGAGACTATGTCTGTCCATCCACCTGTACTGCTGAGTGACCACAACAGTGTTAAGTTCGACACCCGCTGCACCTACATGGAACCCGAGTATAATACGTATTATCGTCAGTTCGGTAGATGTGATTATGCAATGGTTTGTGATTATCTGGCGTCCGCTGCATGTAGGACCTCCTTTGATGCTCTTGGTAGCGTAAATAAAAAATACGAGCTATCTTTATCAACTCTACAACGGGACATTGAAATATTTGTGCCGTGGAGGTGTGTGATTGTGAAAAATGCATTGCTGCCAACTTATCTGAAGAACATGTTAGATCATCGAGCTTGTCTTTTTATTGCGGCAGAGCGCACCCAGGATGAAGAGGGCTGAGAAAAGTATAAGTCTTTTGCTAAGAAAATTGAGAAGGCGCTAGCGAAATACAACAATTCTATAGAAAAGTAAATTGTTGAGTCGAGGAATAAGATTGGATTCTACGAATTGCTTAATAGAAAGCTTAAGAGTCGTAACTTCATTAGCAGCATCAGGAGTGATGGTCAGGTAGCGGTTACTGATGAGGACAAAGCCTCTATGTTGGATGAAAGATTTCGTAGTGTGTTTCCTTGCTGACAATGATTTCAGTCC
This sequence comes from Heligmosomoides polygyrus polygyrus, assembly GCA_947396885.1. Taxonomy (NCBI): domain Eukaryota; kingdom Metazoa; phylum Nematoda; class Chromadorea; order Rhabditida; family Heligmosomidae; genus Heligmosomoides; species Heligmosomoides polygyrus. The sequence continues at coordinate 82,498,138 of OX377204.1, read as the reverse complement.
AGCTTATAGCCCTGAAGTATTGGAACCGATGTCTACCTTTCCATGGTTTAGAGAAGATCTTTTTTACGAGATTATGATTAAATGGTCTGACTCATCTTCTTTGACACCAGATCTTGTACAAACATTTTTCATTAAGAAGATAGCTCATGTAGTGGGAGGCCCTCTTCCGTATATTCCATGATCGACTCTCGTTGAATCTTGTCATGACGTTGATACCAATAGGACTGTTCGAGCTGTGGAGCCAAGATTGTTCACCACACTTTATTCGGCTGACGTTTCCGCGTAACCGCCTTCTTCAGAGCCTGGAAAAGTCAAGCGAGGTTTGAAAGGTTGCTCGTCCAAGAACTATTTCAAGTCACAGGAGTTTCCGGAATTAATAGGAAAAGGAGACGAAAGGAGAGTGAGACAGCCCAACTAACCTTGTGGAAGCAGCCAAGAGGCTGATGCGTCACCTTCGAATGGAGGCAGTTTGGGTAAATGAGACTACCACCTAAGGTCAACCCCTTAGCGACCCTCCGGCTGTCGCCCTCCGGGGTCGTGCCCACAGAGGTCAACAAATGGGGCAGCTCCTGTGTTACGCTATGCGCTCTTCACTCCTATTGATCGCGGGGTTCTTGAAGGCAATCCACAGCGCTTCGATAGTCTTGCGTGCTGCGTTTTCTTCGCTTCTTTGAGGATCTTGCGTGCTGCATGGTCTGCCCGTTCGGAAAGGAAGGGGATTGCACGCCCTCAGGTGTGGTATACCTCCTCGCCTGTACGGAGTGCAATGAGGAATACATCGGTGAGACGGGCAGGCCGCTTTGGGTGAGGGTCAAGGAACACATGGACGGGCTTCGGAGATACCAGATTTCCACACCGTTGGCGGAGCACAGGCAGCGTAGCGTGGTCGCGCAATGTTTGGGGTCGCGATTACAATCCTTGCTCGAGAGGTCGATATCGGGGTAAAACGCAGACTTCTCCATCGGCTGACCAAACCGCAAAAACCAACCCCTGAGATTGAGTGCATACGACAACTGACGTCTCCACCGGCTATGCTAAAACGCGCTAACAAGGTAATATATGAAATAGTTCAAGGCATCCGTGACTTAGCCACGTTTGAGCGGAGTTGTGAAGGTAGCCGCCAGCACAGGTACAACACAGTCAACGGCTACATCGAGCGTGTTAATCCTCAAACACAGCGCATACCCACCTCCGAGGAGCTCTACAGTAACGCCTCGAGAATTGGGGCGGCGCCTGGAATCGTCCCGCTGCATTCGTCGACCATGACGGCGCGACGATTCAACGCCATATTCCTCTACAGCTGCATCTTATTGCAGATTCAAGCGGTCAGTGAGATCAATAAATCAATACTAGATTCTTTATCGTGAATTCTTTGCTTTCGTCAATGTTTGAGATGTTTGTCAGCTCCTTCTGTACCAGATTTCCAGTTAGTTGGTAGAGAATATGGTCGGCTTTCTTCTTCTGAAGACGTTAAATCCTATCCTATTCATATACGGCTTAAATTTCTGTAAATAGTTCAACTTCTAGAAAGCGCTGTAAAATCACTGCCCTTGCCTTCTAGTGTAACACCCACCTCCTGTGCCCCTCGACTGTCTCCAGAGGAGGTTGCTGCCAGTATTGCCTTCTAATCTCGTTATTGTTGCAAAACAACAGCACCTCCTTCACCTTTACCTTTACTCCTGACTTTCAAGGGTCTACTAGATGCCCGCCAAAGGTCCTGTTCCTCCAAATCGCTAAACGTCAACGGGGAAAACCGCGAGCGCGTGCCCTCCATCCGCAGCCGGCGCCGTTTTTCCGCCGTCTCTGTTCGCCTATCGCCGCAAGAAGCCGCATGTATCCGTCCGCGTACATCGCTACATAATTACAGTACTCCGCATCACATGAAGTCCTTGAATTGGCAGTGATTGAGGTGTAGCGGCGGAGGTGAAGTGTGTCTGTGTAGTGGCGCAACGACGAGTTCCGTAAGCAACATCTGTTCCGACCGTTGCAGGTGCCAGCCTACTCGACGTCGCGTTTCCGAATACGCGACCTCTTCATAACGCACGAGACATCGTCGACTTGTTGCAAGTCAGGTGAGTATTGAAGCATTTTGTAAGAAGCATGAGAATTCCCTAGAAAGAAGAATTGATTTTCATCATTTTTTTTAGAATTTCATTTTCCAAGAATTCATCTGTACAAGTAATTCGACCTATGTTTAACGCAGCAATAAAGAAAGAAAGATTTTCATAATATAGGGAGACACCAAATTTTCATGTGTCCGGCATTGTTATAACTGGATCGTTTTCTTACAAATAGACAGAAAGGATAATGGATGGTGTTAACCATTCCCTTTAGAGATGCGCCACAAATCTGGTACCAATTCAACAACCTCGGAGGAATGAAAGGCTTGGTAGACCTGAACGGAAAATCCGAACTAGAAACCTTGTATTGGGTGCGCGCGACAGCCGGCATGATTTCTTGAAGAAGCTGTTTACCTAATGAAAATGAAAACTAAAACGATGCCTTGCCTACACAAAATATCAAATATTTTTCTACTACTTCCTAACGACCATTCACAATCGTTTATTACAGCTCTTCGAAGCTTTTTTAAGGAGTACACATTCAACGCAGTTTGTAGAAGACTCCAGCGGTGACCAATTGTGACCATTTGTCCAGATTGGTATTTCCTCCGACAAAGTCACTCCTCCTTGCATGATATTCACAAAATGTTCGCTCGAACATCACTTTATCCTACAGAAGCAGATGTTTATTTTTCCTTTTATTTCAGCATTTTCTAAAAGAAAACGAGGAGTCATACAAATGCCTAAACTTGAGCCATGTAAATTTCGATACCTGTCTTGGTCAACGACTGTAAAATCCTATACATCCATCTAGTTTTTCCTTTAAGAACGGGATTGTATTGTTCAAAGTTCTCTAATTTCTTGATTGCGTTAGGCGAAAGGATTACAACATTGGAGCTAAAAGGAAGAGTAAATTTGTCGAGGCTTTCCTTTCATTCCAGAAAGATGATTTACTAAGCGACCAGTTTGTGATGATCGACAATTTTCAAGACCACGACCATTCCACATTGTTTCCTACAAATCTACTTTGTCCTTATTTTTAAATCTACTAGTTGCAGAATAATCCCCTCATTTCTTCCAAGAACGGATATCATTGCATGTACATGGTTCTTTTTGTTTCCGAAGAATCTGAAAGAACAGTTTGGCTGAAAATTTTATAAGTAGAAACGAGAATGCAAAGTTGCGAACCAAGTTAATAATTTTGCAGAGCTATGCTCAAATTTCTGCGCATGTAGCGCAGTCGGAGGAGGTGTCGGCTCTCGCGTGCACCCAAAAGCAGGTTCCTGGTTCGGGATACCCTCTGCCTGGGATGCCTTCCAGCCTAAGCCAACGATGCCCTCTTCCCTCTGGGGTCGGTGAACTAGTACCAGACGTGTCTGGGAGGGATGAAACGCTTGTTTGCTCATCGGCTAGCCACCGCAAGCCACTGTAAACCATACACGCATTCAAACCGCCTCCACATCCCGCAGAACTAGAACGTATGGCGCATCCTAAAATGGATTGAGTAACGCCGTTATTTATTCTTGCCCTTTATGCACAAATTCTATGTGATGTTTTGCGGGAAATATCCTAGCAAGAAGCATACTATAAATCAAGGGAGACATGGCCAAGTTCTGATGCTTAATACGGTTCGTTTTTATTTTTATATTTGTTTAGCACGGCTCTTTTATGTAGAGCTGAGATTGTTCTTTTTCTATGGAGATGTTTGCTAAGAAAACAATAGTTATTTATTTATGTATGTCTTCAGAAAATTGAGTTTTCGAAACATTTATGTAATGTTGATTAGCAGTTTTACGCCCATCGTCAGTGATTCAAAGCAGAAATCGTTTCGTTTTTCTCTGCTTTGGTACATACGAAAGCTTTTCTCTCTCAGACTGAATGGCAACTGACAGTGAGCGGTCACGACAGGAAAAGCGAGTCGCTTCTGGAGGTGTCGCAGTTCTTTCAGAATATCAGCTCTCATCCGCCAGTCACTGACATGACCATTGTCCGTAACTTCAACTTTCCTAAATTACTCTATTTATGCAACTGCTTTTCGTGTATCAATTTCCTATGTTTAGGAGAACGACAATGTCACAATAAGCTTCTCGTTCTCCGTGGAATGCGAGCAGAACTTCTATGGTCCGATGTGCACGGTGTTCTGCAACAAGACCTTCAGAGAGTGGGATTCCTTCCCACTCTTTACTCAGACTACTATGATAACCTCCATTCTAGCCAACACGGAGGCTCCTTCAAGTGTTCACATGACGGCAAGAAGCAGTGCGAGAGGGGATGAGGAGGCAGTTCTTCCGCCCGTCCGATGACACACACTAGCTGCGAACGCGTCACACATCGACGAAACACCACGAAAAACTTGACAGCAGGAGGTCTGCCACATAGTGGTGTGACGGCGGAATCCAGCAGATTCACGGCACAATACAATAGAATTTTAGTCGGAATTATGAGGGTGGTCCTCCTAAGAACTTAAAAATTTCTTGAAATGTTTCTTGCGAAAAGAAAGGTGGTGCAAGAATTCTTCTAAATATACTAGAAGTAATGCCTGGGTGCTGAGCCGTGCTAGTGGCCATGGGAGCTCCGGAGGCAGCCTCGTGGTCTTCCGGCGTCCGGAAAACGTTCCTTACAACTCATGCGCCAGGCGTCTATATTTATTAGGGGGGGGGGGGATAAAAAGTAATGAGACTTGATCCCTTTCGCCCTTTCCAGATCCAAAAAGCCCCCTTTTTTGCCAAAACCCCAGTCTGACTAGTCGACCTAGGTCGCGCAAATCTTGTCCAATTCCCAACCACGAGCAGCCTGGACTCAATAGTCACGCAAGATGAGAAGCACGTCTTCTACCTTAACCCTGCTACGCAACGAGTCTGGGTGAGGCTTGTTGACCTGTTACCGACCTTCGTTCGGTGAGATGTTCATGGTGAGAAGCACCTTTTGAGTCTGCGCCCATGGGCTGGTGTACTCGAAGCTGTTTTCCAAAAGCACGACGATAGACCTTAAGGCCATGGTGAACGAAATAGAAGAGAGGGACCGGCGACTCGCACTTATTCGGTCTCAGCGCTTCAAGAAGGTGCTCCTTTTGGACAACGCCTCACCCCATCGAGCAGATGTGACCAAGGATAAGCTTGCTCAGCCGGGCTACGTTCGCATGCCTCACCCACCGTATTCGCCGGACATCTCTCCATGCGACTACCACTACTGCTTGAGCCTATTTGACTTCATGGTCGGAAACGACGCAAGTACCCAACCAGATCTCGACAACCACATCGAGAAGTGGATCAGCACTAGACCCAAGCAGTCCTGGAAGGAAGGGATCAGGAAGTTGGCTGATCGATGGCGGCAAGGTCATTGACCTTAAAGGCGAATACATTTCTCAGCACCGTTGAGTTGTAGTTGAGTTATAAAGAGATGAAGAAATTTGTTGAATTTGTCCCATTACTTTTGACGCACCCTAATAGAAGGAGTGCTACAGAAGCAGTGCACCTATGTACCTTCCAAACTCAAAAGACATGCCGTTTGAGGCAGTGAGTCATCATGTCTTCCAGCACGTAGAGCAAGTAGTATGCAGTAGGAGGGAAATTTGCATAAAGGATGGGTATAGAAGACTGTGATAGTTAATCTCTTTTGAGATGCGCCACGCTTTTGAAAGCCTGTTTGGCTTATGCAGATGAACAAATCAGTTTTCCTTCCTCCCCAGACGACTCTTGTATAAATTCACCGGCTCCGTAGGTATGGAAGGCTTGGTTGGCCTTTGCGGGAAAGGGTAAATAGGTGCCTGCACCTCCTCTACACGCCTAAATTTCTGCAAATGGATGCTACATATTTACATTTTGTGACTATAATTTTGGAATGTGCAGATTTACATTTCATACTTTTGGAAGAAAACGCTCCTCGCTTCGTTTCAACTAACCTTGTGACGGTGATGCCCGAACGAATGCACTGTGTTGAGAGAAGAAACGTAACCGACGGGAGCGATTAACCGCCTGAAAGATCCAGCGGGTAGAACAACCTTCAGTGGTTTGTGATTATTGAGCAAAATCTTCCTTCCACCGCGGTCCACAGTAGCAGGGCTACAGTACAGCTTAGCAGAGCCATCTGGTGTGTGCGAAGCCTTCACCTTAAAGAATCTAAATACAAGGCTCAGAATCGATGGTAAAGAACTTATGTACAACACAGATGTCAAAAACCCTGCGGCGAGATTCCAGGGATGGTAGTACGATACACAAGATTTCTGATTTTTTTCGCTCAAGTGAATATACGCAACTTCTTGCTCTAAGGTGAAAACTCCTAGTGAAATTGTTCTGTACCTTCGCCATGGAAATTGTGTTTTTTTGACATTTGGTGTGTACGTCTTCTTTGCACTTTTCAAGATGATTTGTCTTTCACAGCTGCATTTAGTTTCTGAGCATTCTCATATTTTCTTCCATAAGAAACCTTGCATCTTTGCAAAATAAATAAATAAATAAATAAATAAATAAATAAATAAATAAATAAATAAATACCAGTACTTGCTTGAAAGACAAATCACTAATCATAGCAGTAATAGTAACATCAACACTGAGATCACATTCTTTCACATCTAAAACCACCCGTACCACCAAATTTGTAGCACTTGTTGGCTAGTAAACATTGGATCCGACTCCGATTTTCCGCATAATCGGGTGATTCGGATAGGTCATTTTTTAATTCTCGGATCTTTGGATGATTCGGACGAGGGTTATTTTCGATTTGCCGGATTTTCGGATGATTAACATCATTGATTTCTTCGAATCGGATATCGGATATCCGACTCGCATAACCCCGGTAATGCAGTAGTAATCGAGACATACAGTTTCTCCAGTATGGTGTGAATTAGAAAAGTACATTAGTTGTTAGAATTTTTGGGAAATGGCTGCCAACAAAAACTATAAAATTCGTTAAAACTAGGATTAAAGGAGATAGCCGAACATGAAGACGCAAGAAAATCTCGGACGGCATTAAGTGGCTATAGGGCCGGGAAGGGAGGATCACCTTGTGACACCGCTACATACCACATGTGGTAATCCACGTTAGAATCTTTTGTCGAACTGGCACGATGAACAAACGCGCATGCTCGTGCTGAACAAATTCTGAAGTAGGTGGATGTTTATCTGCTTCCCAACGCAGGTGAACTAATCCCGTGCAAACCCCCTCTTTAGCCATCAACTGTCGAGTGAGGGAGGATAAGTAAGAGACATAACACTTTTCTACTACGTGCTGCTATATGCCATTGAAAGAATTACTACACGATTTCAAAATTTTGTGTGTCCTAAATTACATACGTTTTATGTCCACCATTTGTCACCCTGGTAATATGCACCAGATGCATTTAAAGTACAGCGCTATTTTTAAAATCATGTCGAAGGCTGATTGTATTCATAATAACATACGTCTAGAAGAGATCGGGAATAGCACCAAGGAAGCACGATAAAATCAATAGAAATATACGAGATTAATTCTCCTAGCGAGACTAGTTAGCATGACTTTTACAAAACCTCACAAGCTTCGGCCAATCGGCGATCCACACCCTCAACACTTCCAAAAGGGTTGGTACCAACCTAAGAGGCAAGGCTTATCCTGCGATAGTTTGGAATTTAACCAGAACTCAGTATTCGCTCGGTTTCGCAATATCAGAGGTGAGCCTTATCCGATATCATCTTCTATCCGATATTATCCGAATCATTGGGTTTTGAGTACATCTTCGGATGACTCAGATGAGGTGATTCACCTGTCGCTTCATCACTGGAGAAGAACACACCGTGCTCTTCTCCAGTGATGAAGCGACAGGTGAATCAAAAGATATCATGTAGCCGAACCACCCTCGAGCAACTTTACGTCGCCAGAACAAATGATAGTCAGTATTAAGACCCATCGAGCGACTACCTATTCAGTAGTGAGCTGGTTGCGCACCATGAAGCATTGCTACGCATCGATTACGGTACTTCACGAAAGAACTCGCACGAGCACTAAGACATTTCTCGCCCAATGATTTCCATAGCCTACTTCGAAAGCGTCAAAGTATCAACTTTCCTGAGTTCCGCAGCGGGGTGCTTTAACATCCTTTACCCGATTTTTACCCGATTTTATCCGAATCATTGCATTTTTCAAAACTCCAGATCTTTGCATGATTCAGATGAGGGTAAATTTCAAAAGCCAGGATCTTCGAATGTTTCAGATGAGAATAATTTTGAAAACCCCGGATTTTCGGATGATTCAGAGAGCGCCGTTTTCGGTCGAGCTGGATTTCGGATAATCTAAAACAATAATTTTCTGTTAGGCTTCATTGCGATAATGGGCATTGTTTTCGCCAAGAACAATTATTATCATGTGATATAGAAAAAGTGGTTCTCTACCAGCCACCAACTCACCGAGCTAAAAACGTGGTTTGACGAACAATAGCAACGCTGTGCGCTTTAGTGCATGTTTACGTGAATACAGGCCTGAAACCCGATCACAAGTTTGCCATAGCTGTGAAGCCACTAGGCGATAAGTACCTCTTTCGACTAGGCATCAACGTTTCAAGTCACTGATTGAAATGAATCGTTTGGAGCCAGTGGACATTCAGAACCACTGAAGTCATCACCAGTTTGCAAAAGGGACAGTACACAAGGAAAATAATGTTCTTTTACGATTTTGCCAAGCTGCCAGTAGTTTATTGCTTGTAAAATGTAGAACGGCGCGATTTATCCTTAACTTTTGTTGGCTATTCCTACCTTAATATGACTCATAGCTCACAGGGCTTTCAGTCGTGCATCGCCCAGCCTTCAGTATCCGTTTATAGAAAATGGATAAAAGAGTAATTGACGACGTTGTTCATTCCCTATTTGGATGCGTCGCGCATTCTGCTTCTACGAGAGATCGCGGAGGCGATTTTTTGTGTCTTTTCCGACAGGGTTGCGGTGGCCAACGGAGTAACAAGTCTGCGCTCTAGACCCCAGACAAGTCTGATAGCAATTCACCGTTCCCGGATTGATAGAAGGCTTAGTTGGCCTGGACGGCAAATCCGAACCAGAAATCTGGTATCGCGTGCACGCGACAGCCGACACCTCCTCGCGCCCTCTGTTTATAGATATTGGTATAAATAGTTGTTGAGCTCATTTAGAGGGTCAAGACACACCTACATACGTTTGTAGTTTTGTGAGAAAATCTAGAAACTTTGAATGCTGGTAACTGCTACTATCAAAGCTGGTAAAACGTTCTGCTAACTGACTTGTGTTTTTTAAGCCTCTTCGAACGTTAAATTTATTTTTAATCCAAATAATTTTTATTTTACATTTTTATTCTTATCATAGTATTACTCCATAAGAAAAGCATCCTCCATGAAATAGTTTGCGGATTAACATTAATTTTTGCCGAACTTTGATCTTCCTCATGAGAACATGGGTCTAAATTCTTGTCTTGTTCGTTTAGGTATCAAAGCAACATTCACATTTGTTTCCAGATGCATTGCCTTCAATGCACCTCTTGCAGTGCATTAGTAAAAAGACTAAAAAAATATATCTATCACCCTCACCTCTTTTTCTACTTTTGGAATGCGTGACCTTATTGCTATAGCATCTCCTAAAAAGTATATCGTGATTCTATTTTCTGGACCGCTGTTCCGCAACTGTCTTTTCCCAACAAATTCTTTTCCCAAACTTATATGTACTTGTGAGACACTTTAATACATCCTCTTACATGATGGTACACATCAAAGTGCAGATTAGATAAATACACTAGTCACGATTATCGCCATGTATAAAAAGAAATTCTCTCAGAATTAGGGTCGCAAGACAATGGGCAATGGGTAATGTTAAATACCTTACCCCGCGAGCAGTGGGCTATGCATGGAACAAACTTGATTTTATGTTCTTGGATATAAGGTATTCGTAGAACCCAGTCTTAGTGGCGGAAGGTATTGAGTAGATTAAGAAAAAGGTTTGAGAAGAAAAGCGTCCGGTATATATATAATAGTGTACCTATGCTTGCACCTGAACTTCTACATTGAACGGGTGTGGATATGGAATTCGTTTTGATTGAATCCAAAATAAATAAAAAAGAAACCGCACAACCAAGACACCGCACAGAATAAAAAGAGGACTTTATACACAGCACAGTTAGGAAAAGTTCTATCTGCAGCACAAGTCTAAAATGAGAAGGCAGTAGAGCAGTACCGGCAATTCAATGCGACTGTTAGTTTAGCAACGTTCAAAATCACACCAGCAGTACCTCATGCTCAAGGACAACAAAATCTAACCACACTGCGTTCTCTGAAATAAAGGATAATAAAGGATAAAGGACGGCGTTACTCAATCCCCTCTGGGATGCGCCAGCGCATTCTAATTCTACGGGATGTCGTGGAGGCGACATGAATGCGTATTTGGCCATACAATGACTTGCGGTGGCCAGCCGATCAACAAGTCAGCGCTCTATCCTTCCCAGACACGTCTGGTACCAATTCACCGACCCCGGAGGGATGGAGGGCTTGGTTGCCCTGGGCGGGAAATCCGAACCAGGAATCTGGTATCGGGTGCACGCGACAGTCGCGCCTCCGCCGACTGCGCTACACGCGCCCTCTCTTTGAAATAGACGTTGTAAAACTAAAGCATTAGATATACTGGATCAACTGAGGCATGTGAGTCGCTAAATTGCTCCTTGAGTATGGTAATATTTCCGGCTTCTAACAGGTCCACTGAAAACAATAAGAAAAAGGAAGGAAAAACATCTGAGAAAAACAAGAAAACATTCACTTAAATAGGACATTAAGCATAGAGCAATATTTTTTCTGCTTCTGCCATGCGACTAACATTTTCCACCCATGTTCTGTCGATTGTCTGGCGGCTATCTCTACCGCTCGCTACTGTTCCTCCAGCTAGACTACAAACTTCGGTCAAAACATCGAAAAGTAAAGGAATGCAAGAGGGATAACTAACACTGTACGTTTTATGGATTGAAGCTGGTCATAGAATGGCAATGTTGAGCAGTTTCTAGTGACCGCTATTAAAATAATAATATTTTACAGTGATGCTTTGACGCTTTGAGACACAACTATAATCACTATCGAATTGAATCACGTCTGTCCCGCGCAGGGTCATGTTTGATATTCTGGAATCGAAGTTGGAAGGGTCGTACTCTTCCGGTTTTGGCAGAGGACTCTCTCTTATTTTCAGGTTTTTAGGCGATTTTTTAATTCTTAATAAGTTGTTTTTTCCAGAAATGTCTACGAAGGTGTGGAGCCTTTCATTCATTCTCCAAAGTTTTAATAATTAGTATTAAACAGTTATGATTGTATTAAAGGATAAAAGGATAAAGGACGGCGTTACTCAATCCCTTTTGGGATGCGCCAGAGCATTCTATTTCTACGGGATGTCGTGGAGGCGACATGAATGCGTATTTGGCCATACAATGACTTGCGGTGGCCAGCCGATGAACAAGTCAGCGCTTCATCCTTCCCAGACAAGTATGGTACCAATTCATCGACCCCGGAGGGATGGAAGGCTTGGTTGGCCTAGGCGGGAAATCCGAACCAGGAACCTGGTATCGGGTGCACGCGACAGTCGCGCCTCCTCCGACTGCGCTACACGCGCCCATGATTGTATTACTTGTTGAAAATAAAGACTTTCTGCCGGCAGATTTGAGTCAATGAGAGGTTCCCAATTTTCAGATTTTTTTCAGGAAGCCGTGAACACGACAGTTTTCTGCCTGAACGAGCGACATCTACGTCATAAATTGCAGTCTATAAAATATAAGTGTTAATTACTAATGAAAATTAAGTGCTTTTCCCACAAGATTTTTGGAAGCGCTCTTCGAAGCAATGACGGAATGGCAACTGGAATATGGACTTGTCACGGAACTAATTTTCTCTCCTCTGCAGGAAACACCACCAGAAAGTGGAGTTGTACCCTTTAAAATTTTAAGCCACAGATTGATCCAGGTATGAAACCTGTTTTTCTGAAACGACTTTCTGTATGAAGAGACGATACGACTTGTATCATTTGTCGAAAATTTTGGACACCGTTAATCACATGGAAGCCGCTATTTTTACAACCTGCTTTCTGAAGCGTAGAATCCAGACTTATTATAGTTTTTGAAACTCTGTGAAGTTTTCAGAGACGTCGAACAAACTCAGAAATATGGTAGGTTACGTAGAGCCATGGCGTTCTCCGATATCATAGATCGCCACTGAAGATGGTTTTCTCGCGAAAAAAAAATTCTATCTTCTGAAGGAAAACACGCGAGGGTGGAATTGTGCTTCATGGAATTCTAAGTTATGAGTATTATACAGTAAAAAACAAAAGTTCTTCGCAGCGATCTCCCATATGATTAGGGCAGATTGTATTTAAATTTTTCGTTTTTTAAGAAAAATTAATTAATTTTTACCTGAAGCAAATCATGCACACAGTTGAAATCTTGCCACAAAACGTTTCAAGTCTTGTTTAATGCATAGTGGTCTGTAATCATGGTTTTCTGAAACGAATAGATTGGATCGACCCCTGGTCGATATGGCAGCGACGTCATAGGAGCGACGAAATTCGACGTTCACAAAAATGACTATAACCCGGCAAATTTTTTAAAGCTTGAATATGCCAATGCCTTTTTAGAAACTAGAAGAAAATCTTATATATATAAACATACATATAGCTGTATAAAAATCGATTTTCAAAAACTAGTCTTCATAAGGGGCGGAGGCCTTCAATTTTTGTGTGAAAAAATTGAAGTAATTTCGTATAAATAATTATATCTCGGTAAGTTTTTGAAATTCGGAGAACCAGTAGCTTATTGAAAACAACAAAAGCAACAACAACAACACAGCAACAAAAGAAAAGCGCTCTCTCACAATGTAAGAGTCGATCTTTAAAAAAGAGGTCGTCATAGGTGGCGGGGGTTCGATTTTTGGCACGTATTTCTGCAACAATGAACCAGAAAATAAACTTCCCACCGCCCCCTATAAAATCCTTTTTTTTAAATCGTCTTTTATATGGTAAGAAAGCGCTCTTTTTCTAATTTTCAAATTGCTATTGGCTTTTCCATATTTAAAAATATTTATTTAAAAATATAGCGAGGTATGCCTCCCCTTATGAAGACCTTGCTTTTGAAAACCGATTTTTATAGTGTATGAAAGCACTTTCTTTCTAGTTTCTAAAAAGCCATTGGCCTTTTCAAATTTTGGAAAACTTACAGAGGTATAGTCATTTTTGTGAACGTCCAATCGACCAGGGGTCAACCCAATCTATTCGCTTCAGGAAACCATGATTTTCACACTGTGCACTGAACGAGACTTGGAACTTTTTGTGGTAAGATTTCAACTGTGTGCGTGATCTGTTTCAGGCAAAAACCAATTAATTTTCCTTGAAAAACGAAAAATTTAAATACGTTCCGCCCTAATCATATCGGATATCGCTGCGAAGAAGCTTAGCTTTTTACTGTATAACACTCATGGCTTAGAATTCCATGGAGCACAATTTCACTCTCGTGTGTCCTTTCCTTCAGAAGATAGAAAAATTTTCCGCGAGAAGACCATCTTCAGTGGCGATCGATGATATCGGGGAACGCAATGGCTCCACGAAACCTACCATATTTCGGAGATAGTTCGACGTCTCAAAAAAATTCTAAGAGCCTTTAAAACTACAAGAAGTGTAGATTTTACGCCATAAAAAGCTGGTTGTAAAAATAGCAGCTTCCACGTGATTAAAAGTGTCGAAAATTTTCGACAAATGATACAAATGGAGCGTCTGTTCATACAGATAGTCGTTTCAGAAAAATATGTTTTATTACCGAACTGTGGCTTAAAATTTTATAGAGTACAACTCCATTTTCTGATGCTGCTTTCTGCAGAAGAGAGAAAATTAGTTCCGTGACAAGTCCATCCTCCCGTTGTCGCTCCGTCATCGATTCCAAGAGTGTCTAAAAAAACTTCATGGAGAGAGCAGTTAAGTCACAGCAATTAACACTCGGCATTGTATAAAAACTCGTTGTGATTAATGCGAGAACTGCTCTCAAAAGTGCCTTATTTTTAACTGTAAACATTTGTAACTGTAAACAAACAGACCCCTTCATGTGCCCCCTCATCGCGGTGAAGGGGTGAACATCACTTAATGATGGCTAGCGGCACAAACGGTCACGCAGTACGCGACGCTTTGTCGTGTATGGGCGGCTCCCCTGTATCCCTGGTCAGGAACATGTGAGTAACCAGACCACCGTTATGGCTCAAACAACTGAACCCGCGCTCCAGTCCTCCGCGCGATTCCAGTGACGTCCTGATGTTTTAACTCCGAGATTGGATGGCCACCTCCGGGACCATCCAATCTCGGAGTTAAAACATCAGGACGTCATTGGAATCGGACTACCGGAAACTCCCTCCCACCACACCATGGAAACTGCCTATTCGTCTGCACTTATAATTGTCGTACGATTGTATCTGAGCAGGATCTTCGGACATTGCTTTACAGAAACCGCAACATCAAATACGACGTTATCGCCCTGCAGGAAACGAAAGGCAGGACGGAAACCGTAAGAAGGACCGACCACAACGGGCTTCTCATTATCGGAGCAAAGGTGGACAGAAAGAATATTGGCGGAGTTAGATTTCTCGTCAATTCGACAGTACACCACTTAGTAGACTCTCACAAGATCATCAGTCCGCGAGTAGCTGTTCTACGTCTGGTAACCAAAGAACAAGGAACCATCTCCATCATAAATGAATATGCTCCAACATCTGCGGCCACAGACGAAGAAAGGGAGGAATTCTACAAGCTATTCGAAAGGACTGTCAACGACGAGAAGAGCTACTACAAAGTTGTCGTTGGGGACTTTAAAGCTACCGTCGGTACGAATGATCACGACGAATGGAGGCTTGGACCACATGGAACTTCCTCAAGGAACGAAAACGGAGAGCGCCTGATAGACTTCCTATCCGCGTGCCGTCTCTACCATGGAAATTCTATGTTTAAGAAGCCCTCAAACCGACGATGGACCTGGGAAAGCCCAAATGGAGAAACACGTTCGGAGATCGACCATGTTCTTACCAACAGACGCTGGAGTCTGTTCGACGTCTCTGTGCTGCCTTCATTTGACACCGGCTTGAATCACCGTCTCGTCCGTACGAAGTTGACTCTCAAAAAGAGGATGTCCAAGCGTGACACCCATAAATCGGCACCGGTGAGGATCCCAACATTCAAGTCTGAAGAGTTGGAATATGCAATGAGGTCGTATGATTGGAATCTTCTTGAAGATCCATCGGAAGACTACGATTTTCTCTCCAACGGACTGCTGAAATGTGCTAGCAGCTCTTGCGAAGCCACATCACCGTCTGCTTCAAGACTCAACGCGCATGCGATTAAACTCTTGGAGCAAAAAAGAGCTGTTAAACTGGATCCTAATGCTTCCCCTCTGGAAAAAGTCACCATCTCGAAGGCCTGTCGAATTGCAGTGAAGGAGTCCATCCAAGCCTACAGAAGATTGAAGATGTTAGAAGCCGCTGGGAAAGGTTCAACCATAAAGCGCTGCAAACGAGATCTCTGCGAGCAAAAGGCAATCAGCCCTTGTGGATAAGGATGGAACAACGCAAACATCTCGAACAGCGATGGAGGCCATCGTTCAAGAATTCTACATAGATCGGTTTCGTTATGCACTGTCTCGAAATGCTTGATGCCACCAGCTGAGTAAATACCTCCCATTCTGGAAACAAAAGTTGCTCATGCCAACAGTAGGATGAAGCCAGGCACTGCTCCCGGACCGGACGGCATTTCCGCTGACCTCCTTCGTGCGGGTGGCAGTGCCCTCTGCTCACTTCTTGCCAAGCACTTCAACCACTACTTTCAACTTGGTAGGATTCCGGACTCATGGAAGGAGTCGAAAACAGTTCTAATCTTCAAAAAAGGTCAGCAGGAGGATATCAACAACTATCGACCCATCAGTCTTCGCTCGGATGTGTACAAGATCTTCATCAAGATACTGCTTAACCGCATGGAGCGTTGCTTGGATGAGTATCAGCCAGTGGAGCAAGCAGGGTTTCGCAAGGATTTCTCCTGCATGGACCATATTCAGACTGTCTCACAACTCATCGAAAGGACCCGCGAATACCACATCCCACTTGTACTTGTCTTCGTGATTATCGGAAAGCGTTCGACTCTGTGGAAATCAACACCACGCGCTTGTGCATGCTGGTGTACCACAACCCTACATCCGACTTCTTGACGAATGCTTCTCGAACACATCGACCACCATCCAGCTGTTCGATCGAAACATAAAATTCCTATCGGGAAAGGAGTTCGGCAGGGAGACACGATTACTCCCAAGCTATTCACAGCAGCACTCCAGGATGCCATGAAAAACTTGAACTGGGACGACAAAGGCTACCTTGTCGACGGTAAACGGACCAGCAACCTTCGTTTCGCCGGCGATATTGTTCTCATCTCTACCAGCACGGCAGAAGTCGAAGAAATGCTAAACGAGTTCAATGTGGCAGGTATGAAGACTGGATTGGACATGAATATGTCCAAAACGCATTTTATAGTCAACCATTGGTGTGACACGGGAGTCGTAAGGTTAAATGGAGTCGTTCTACAACATATCGACTCCTACGTCTGTCTAGGAAGAGAGCTGAACATGGATAGCCACCTAGCTCCTGAAATCGCCCGCAGGAGACGCGCAGCATGGGCAGCCTTCAGTTCGATTCGCGAAGTCACCGATCAGGTCAAGGATGCCGGCCTCAGAGCCTCGATATTCAACGCCTATGTACTGCCTGCCATATGTTACGGGACGGAAACCTGGCCCGACAACAAGACAATTGCCAGAGCGATGCAAACTACGCATCGCGCACTGGAGAGATGTCTTCTGAGGACAAGCCTTCGTCACAATGGCAAGAAGGCCTACGAAGATCGGAGCTACGGGAGAAGTCGTAATTAGCAGACCCGCTGAAGTGCATGAAGAAGTCTAAATATCACTGGGCCAGACACCTGCTTCGACGAAAGGACGATAGATGGAGTCTCCGTGTCACAGAATGGCTCTCGAGAGACCATAAGACACCACTGAGACGACTGCCAACGCGAAGGGCAGACTCATGCTCAAGGTCTTTCAGAGAACGGAGTCTGCCTCACTGGATGCAAGCAGCTAGAGATCGAGCGGTCTGGAAGAGTTGTGGTCTCCGCTGAGAAGACCTCCAGCCGACAAAAGGACCAACAATGTATCAAAGTAAGTATCAAGTAACAAACAGACAAAATATTATTATCAAAAAAAACATACACAAACCCTTTGTCAGCATTTTTCTAACAAATTACTAAATCAAGCTGTTACTCAGCAGCACTCATTCTTGAACTAATCTGACACAGTCGATGCTGCACCTTGAAAGAAGGACCTATCAAAAGGTACAAAAATTGCATAACAATTGAAAAAATTCAAAGCTGAGAGGAAATAAAACGGTGGTCTGCACAAGGGGTGGGGGTTGTACTACATAGATCCAGTCTGGGAGGGGGTTCGTAAATTTTCGGCAAAAATCGAACCCCACGCTTGACCCTGATCCCGCGTTTATGCCTAACTGATCTCATGCTCAACCCAATACACGCGTGAGTGCCGGTTTGACCCACGAAGCATGGACTTTGCGTCCCATCAAACAGTGTCGGTAGAGCACCTGCTTGGTAATCAGGTTACCAGTTCGAGTCTCAGCTGGAGATAGAGTTTTCATCTTAACAAAAACATCGGTATAGCAACAATTCCAAGCTTTAGGTTTCTCAAGGAATGCTGAGAGATTCCATGCTCAGTTAGGATTTTCACTGGTAGAACAAAGTTTCGACGCGTGACATGTGCATTGAGAGTGACTAATGTCATGGGCGGTCCTAATCTGAATGTGGATGTGTCAGTACGGTATCGGCTTTGACGTGACTTCCAATAGCTGTAAACAGTATAAAAGCCGACGTAACACCCTCTAATCCAGTTAGCAATGTGGCTTCTGCTTACTTTGCTTGGTGCGGTTGTGAGTTCGCTTTTACGGCCTCAATTCTTTAGTGACTTACAGGCCGCCTAACGTCGTCTCTTTCAGAAAAACCAGGAAGGCGCAGGTAAGTTTTCCAGCCTGCCATATCTACAAAAGTATTGCTCCATAGCTGTAATAAATAGTAATGGATCTGGTCCTATCGATAGGCATATACACTAATTAGGCAGAGAAGTTCGGTTGGAAAATCTAGGAAGAACTAGACATTCCTTGAAGACCTTGCGCGCATCCCTTACGTGACGGTACCTTCAGCAACGACATGCCCTAGCGCCAATGGGGTTACGGATACTGCTAGAGAAGCAGCTCTAACTGCAATCAATCAGTATCGTCGAACAGCTGTCAATGGTCTGATGCAGAATGGTCCCACTGCCGGTACTTATCTTCCTCATGGGAAAAACATGTACATGTTGGTACGTCGGAACAGCTCTTAGATAAATTAGAGTTTTGTTTGGCGAGTTCCACCTGACTGCACATTCCAGGAATGGGACTGTAATCTTGAAGCACTAGCGGGTGTGTTGATTCCCAATGACTGCAGTGATCCAACATCAGGACTTCCGAACAACGGAATAAGCGCAGCTGTGTTGTAAGTGCCGATTAGCAGTACATTCGGTAAATACTAGATTCTAGATATATTGTGAGCCAGTATCGAGCGAGAAGATTAAACAACATTAAGGTTTCTCCACCTCTGGATGAAATGTCTGAAATGTGTTGGCTTAGTCCTGCTCGTTTCAGATAAAGCTGTGCTCTAGGACATTGCTCCAACGCTAGGCGGCATCATTGCACGTGCGACTTGGACGCGATGCATGCGGCGTGTCTAGGTAGAAGTGGACCCTGGAGCGGTTTTGCGACCTGAGGAGCTTTCACTCAGGTCGTGAGAGGAGCACGAAATCTACCTCTTTTTGAGACGATGATCTGGTGCCTGCGCCATCCGGGAAAATTAAAGCGCTGACTGACGCTGAAGTGTCCTTTAGAATGGAAATGGGTAGAACATCCCAAACAGTGATGTGCTGTCATGGAGCCTCACCTTTTTTATCAGAAATTCAAATTATGCAAGAGCCAGTGGCACGAGTTGAACATGTAGGTTACGCTCTTACGTACATCGCCATCTGGAGCTTGGTGAATCTTGAGATTAATGCTAAACCGCATGGCGCAAACTAACAAATAAGAACGGATTGATTAACATTGCCACAACTGATAATCTTAGATCGTCGTTTTGAAAATTCTGCATGAAATATTCCAGCTTTCTTAGGAGATAATAGACATCTGCTTTTCCTCCTTAACTTTTATACCTTAAGACATTGCTCCAACGCTACGCGGCATCATTGCCCGTGCGACGTGGACGCGTAGCAGGCGGAGCGTGCTCGTGTCTAAGTAGAAGTGGACCCTGGAGCGATTAGGCGACCTGAGGAGCTTTCACTCAGGTCTTCTGGTGAGAGCACAAAATCTGCCTCCTTTTGAGCCGATGGTCTATTGCCTGCGTCGTCAGGGAAAATTAAAACGTTGACTGCCGCTGAAGTGTCCTTTAGAAGAATAGAATGGGTAGCACATCCCAAGCAGTGATTGTTTGTCGCGGACCTTTACTTTTTCCATTACAAAACCAGACTGTGCAAGTGCTAGTGGTACGAATTTGGAACATGGAGGGCACGCTCTTACTTACATCGCAAAGTGGGTTTGGTGGAACACGGGATTAATTCTAAACCTCTTTGGCGCAAACTAACAAACAACAACGGATTGATTAACATAGCCACAACTGATAACCTTAGGTCGTCGTTTTGGAAATTCCGAGCCTTCCAAACATGAGGTGCTTTCAGGGATCCTGCTCCAGCGTCGATTGACGATGTCTTTACTCAAGGTGTAGACACTTGGCCGCTCATAATTCAAGATGCAGCAAATGCATTTGCACAGCCAGCAACTGGAGCTCCAGTTACATACGAGGGCCCCCAAGCCACCCAAACGCTTCCAACAGAAGTGCTATCACTCGGAAATGTAAGCCTTGGCCTCTTCTACGTGTTGGTTTATTTCACTTTGGTGATATTAATCGTCGATGAGGGCAATCTAATCCGAACACTAGAATCAATGATTTGATAGCGTATCACCAGTGCCTCTAGGTCCTCTACAAACCAGGCACAGCAAATATTAGAAAACACAGCTACGCACCGAGATAGGCATGTATAATTGGTTTACAGCTATTTCTGGACAATTCAAAGCGGTGCATTGACTTATATTTCCTTATTTCCTTGCAGCTCCAAGGATGATGCGAAAAAAGGAGAGCCAAAGGCATTGCACTTTTCTATTACACTAGTAGTGACCCATCTACATCTCTAAAGAATTTTGTCAGAGACCTAGCTGTTTGAGACGCCAACGAGGAAGATTTTGAGAGCTGGACTTGTAGCGGGAAAAAGTGTTCAAACTCCGAAAATAGAGCAGTTCGTCTTATTTAAATTTACATATTAATACATAAGCAGGTACAATTATGCATAATTGCAAATCTAGTGCAAACCATCGCGGAAAAGTCTTAATGCCTCAGAGGAGGAGAGAGGAGGATTTTCGGCCAAGTAGGCAGCCCTAGGTGGATGGGAGGGATTGCTAGTAGTTCCGTCGGCTCCCTCATTTGCAGCCTATACTCCTGCGGCCAGATTCATCAACGACTTTCACTAATTTAACAGGGAAAGTTACTGCCAAAATCCCTGACAGCGCAGCTTATCAAGCGATATGGTGAGCGATAAGCCGTGCTGTCCGAGTTTCCGCCTTGAATTCTTTGTTAAAGTTATGTAAGTCGTCGATGAATTCAACCCCTAGAGGGCTGCGGTAGCCATCATGCGTGACTGTAACGTGCTAGTGATCTCAGCGCGATGAATGGAGGAGCTGCCTCCACAAAAAAACGGTTTTGCGTATTTTGCCTCCCCTCCCCACCAAAAATTCTTTCGGGGAATTTTGCAAAGGAAATTGGCATCGGTGTCCAAACGCTCGCTAAGCTCTCTTTAGTTGGGGCATGCATGCACATGAAGGTGATGCCGTTCAATGCTTTTTATCGCTTTCTCATTCCACTCATCGTTTCCTTTCATGTACACTCAACTTGAATTGTGAGGAGAAGGAGCGTTACACGTATGCTCTATGCATTGCCTGCATTCTGTTTTATCCGATTATTCTGTTCATTACCCTTTGAAAAACTTCTTGTGGCAGAAAAAACAGAGGCAGCAAAATCGTGCTCTTAGCGTTGTGTGATCCCTTCTTTACCACTAATTAACCGTGTAGTCCTAGCCTTCTTTGAAAAGGCTTTAAGACAAACCTTCATATAAAGTCAAACGTTTGAAGCGCGCTCGCTGTGTTTAGGAATAATATCGTCCTAATCACAGCATGTAGGAAATTCATTGATACACTATGGCTATACTGAATATAATTTGTTGTTAATAAATAAGCTATTGTCGGCAACAATTTAGAAAATAGCTTGTAAAATTTATCTGCGGATGTCAGCATTCTCCGACCAATCTATCAGACTTCGAACTCTTTGTGATCTCAACCTGATATTGAGGCCTTCAGTCATAAACGTCCATGTCGAGACGGATCAGGCGTATCAATATAGGGAGCAGGTAAGCTTTACAAAGGAAAGGTACTACGAAAAAATAATTAAAAACACCAACGATTTACTCTTTGATCGCTCGTTTGATATTCTTCCTCAAAAGTGCCACGATTAGACATGTATTTCAGATGATACGAGCAAGTACTACGAAAGTTGGATGCACTGCTAAAATATGCACACCAAAAGCCGTGCTTGTCTGCCTATATGATCAGCCGTTAGTGAAGATACTTTAGGATCAGTGGCAATATTATGAACAACGTCCGTATACATTTTTAGAGATTTGAAACAAGGCGAAACAGTCTACGAGTCTGGAGCTGGCGTATGTCAAACTTCAACGGCCAATGATCTCTGCACGACTTATGCTCCACCGACTTGTGACGTCAATACCGGTCTTTGCGTGAAGACAGATGTGACAACAACAACAACAACTGCAACAGCAACAACAACCATTAGTTCCTTAGCTGTGTTCCCAGGAGGTGCAGGTGGTACTGGAGGTACTGGAAGTAGTTCTTATTCATCCCCGTATTTTGGATAAAATGACGTTGGTGGCACTTAACTAACGATCTTTTCGCTGAACTATGTTATCATGTTCCGTTTCTAAGCAAATACATTATCCGTTTCAGAATAGAAGAATTTATTGCCGGTAGTGGATTTTATAGACGTAAGTGTTGAAAATGTTGCACATTCAGGTGCGAACACCAGATGCCCTCAAAACCCTCTAATGACAGATGATATAAGATTTCTCTTCCGTGACATGCACAACTACAGAAGGTGTGTTGGACATATTTTTCATACAACAAATTTTTCACTAGTTTCACTCTTATCATTTTGTTGGGGAGGATCAAAATACCTTGTAAACCTCTGTTCACCTCTGTTCCAACTGAGTGGTACTTCTGTACTCAAAAAATTGTGGTACACAAAAATGTGAGGTTATCTAATTTTTTTTTGTAACTACAGCTACCATTCCATGCAATTTCAAAACATTTTGTAATAGCTGACCAATGTTCATGTTCGCAATTCACCTCACACGAAAACTTCCGTCCCTAGGTGTTCAGGCCAGCAGTCTGCGATTCGTGAGGATTATCACCGCAGTTACTCTTCAGATTTTTCACGCTCCATAAACTGCTCGTGTGTGAGCGTTTTAGTTGTGCTGTCATCAACCCTTTTTGTGAAACAGTTCGTTAAACAAATGATCGTTTTCTACGCGCAAAAAATACGAAAATTCGCCGCAAGCCTTGACGAAGTGTTGTTTTGAATGCCGTATATAAAAGTTTGAAGACATTTATTTTTATGACACCACATGGATTGAAGTATTTTCAGATCGCAGACTGCACTCGGAAAGACAATAAAAAACACTGGCAGATACCTACCCAGCTCATCCAATATGCAGTACATGGTAGTAGATTTTAGCACAAAAGAGGGTGGTCGAATCAAAGGTAATTTTATTTTGTATTGTAGAGATACAACTGTGCTTTGGAAGCTGATGCAATACAACTCGCTGGCACTTGCCCATCCCCACTAATACAATCTGGAAGGCTCATCGGACAAGTTCCCATCGGCACATACACCTTCACGACCGCTACTCAAGAGGTTTGTGAAAGGCTATAACCTATGTTAGAGTGGGCCCTAAGCCATAGATGTTGTCAGATCGTCAAGTCATTGTGGAGAGTCGTCAGACAGGTGGATGGTCCAGGAATGCAAGTCACGTTCAGAGCACAACACGTCGGCACTCCTATTGAAAGCTTCACACAGGTGAAGCTCTCTAAGACTTTTTGATCTTGTTCATCAACACGTTGGAGAAGAAATGTGAGCGTACCTAGAAATTCATTCAGTGCTCTTATATTCTTACGCTTTTAAAGGAATTAGACTGCTGCTTTGAATAAAAAGCTGAATTGTATACAATTTGGATCTATCCTAGTCCCTACCCCCTGTAATACCTAAAACATATGTGAAAAATGAATCGCGATTTACCGAAAAGCTCTTAGAGAACGTGGTAAGATCTGGGGCCACATTCATCAAAGTTACTGCTGTAACTTTAACGGAGAATTGTGAGCGAAGAGCTCAGATAACGCGGCTTATCAAGCGATATGGTGAGCGATAAGCCGCGTATCTGAGCTGTTCGCTTACAATTCTCCGTTAAAGTTACTGCAGTAACTTTGATGAATCCGAGCCCTGGAGGACGAACTTACAAACAAAAAAATTCAAATCGCTCGGTTTATCAACCATCTCGGCGAGGAAAGAGCAACCCAATGGAGGCATGCCGCGTGCTGAGTGTGAAGAGCCATGTTAGAACCAGGATCTAACACAGTGTGGAAGGCACATAATTTCCGCTGCTTACAGCCGCTGTGAAGTCAAATGTAATTTTTAGTTTTTTCTTCTTCATGGATTTTTATAGTTTATGCCTTATAATGTTCTGTGCGAGCCGTTTGGTAAGTATCATGTGGAACTATTATATACGTTTTAGTTATGTGCCCCCTCCCCGACTAAGATAGATCCTACAAATTCATAAAGAATAATTTTTAAAAAAGTGGTAATTGCTTCAGATGGCTTGGGCAGCGACCAGAAAGCTTGGTTGCGCTGTGGCCAAATGCCCAACTGCATATGTTGCCGTCTGCAATTACGAACCGATGTTGGTATCTCTTCGCATTCATTGACATGACAGAAAATGACACCTGACTGACCCTCTTTTCAGTGGTAACATCGTCGGTCAGCAGATCTACGCTCCCGGAACACCCTGTACTGCCTGTACCTACGGCTCAACTTGCACTGCTGCTGAAGGACTTTGCACTCTTCCCTAAGCAGGAGCAATTGTGAAAATCTACGTCCAGGAGGGAATTGGGATTTGCCTATTCAAACTTTACATTGTGCAATGGAGTTTCACCGAATAAATCTTTGCAGCAATTAAATGTTCTTGAAACTGCAGATACTTATTCCTAAAAGTGAAGGATATTAGTTATTTGTTGCTTCGCCGTGTATAGGATGTGCATAAGGCGTCGAAGGTGAACATATTGAATCAGCTAACGTATCGGCCTCTTCACCTTTGTCAGAGCCTGTTCATATGAACGATAATATTCACAAATTTAACATCAATTCACCTGTCCATTTCTCGTTGTATAAAAGATATAACAGAGGAAATGTGCTTCATTCTTTCTATGCTTCTTTCCCGCACCAACTGAGCCACAAACCTTCACTGCCTGGAAGCCGAAGTCAAATGAACCATCTATTTTGAAGTTCTAGTTCATTTCACAGTAACAGCTTAGGTATGAAGAAAACCATTATGAGATTCCGCAACCAAGAAGGTGAAGATGACCACCTGAATAGGGAATTAATTAGTCGTAGGCCACCTCCCCGTTGGAAGTGAGAGTAGTCTGGTAGTCTGATGAAGGCTTTCTTGACATGAAGAGATGAGGTCAAACTCTGCGGAGGTCAAGGAAGGGGAGAGCTCATTGGTGATGGCGACACATCCTTCCTTTCTGTTGATTTTCGGACCTACGGCCACTATTCATATAGGGTCTAACGTTTTGTGCTCAGAAGTTTTAGACTGACGGCATCCTGATGGAGACTTTAACCTCTTCGCCGTTGTAAACCACCACCCTATAGGAATCAAACGGAGTAGCAACGTGTGACCCTCCATCAAGGCGTTTCTTATTTCTTATGCAAAGACGATTACCACTCTCCTAGTTTCTCCCCTCTGCAAACTACATATGAGATTAGGCACATTGCTCCAAGAATCCATGCAGTCTCCTTTGCCTTCCGCTGTGTAAAGCTCAAACAATTCAAGAGATAATAATTACAGTAATAACGACAGTTTTGGGGCAGCCCTAATTGGAGACAGCCTATCTTAGCAAACCAACGTAACAGGCGTCATAGAACAACATATAGACAACAACATATAGAAATAAGTATGCTCACCAACCTGGCTGACCAGATAGATTTCGAAAAAAAAAACAGAAAAAACTCAAGCCCAAAAGCTGTTATTTATGCAAAAAAGCACAGAAAGTCTTGTTTCTCTCACCTTTTTCTCTTCTTCTCCAGCTTCTCCCTTCTCGTCATAAAACCTTGGCGTTGTAGATAATTGCTGCCATTGTCTTTGTTAAGTACCGTTCGAGGTTGTTATGATGGACTTTATTTGTCAGTCCCTTTCGACGTTTCTATTAGATATGCGATTTGCCCCGCCAAACACTATCCTTACTCCAGCGGTTCCACTTCCTTAGTGAAATCACCCCTGAAAGTCCACTCAAGGAAGTATAAAGTCACGTTTCATCCACTTAAAGAGCCGCAGCTGTTAATACGATCGGGCGAATAAGACTCTTTGTGCAAGGCCGCATAGAACGATCAAAGGTATAAAGACTTGCACTGGCGCCTTTTCCTTTCTACAGCTCACATTTTGACACAAATGGCAGAAAACCGTTTGTAATTGACGGGCGTTTCTGGCGGTCGTTCATACCAGGGTTTCTTGCAATAACCTAGGACGCAATCAGTGCTTTCCTTGCCGATATTTCTGTTTCAACCGCCAACACCTTCCATTTAATCTCAAAGTCGCCCATCATGCTCCTCTGCTCTGTGATTTCCGAGAGGTGTTTTGATATTACCACGCGGTACTAACCATGCTGTAGAAAACTGGGCAGAAAGGGCTATCCAGTTTAATCTACTGATCACCTATAGCTATGGGATGGCGGTTAGCGCCCGTACTCGCCATCTGCTATATGAGCAAAGTAGATTAACCAGTGCTTGCGCGAGCACCAATATACTGCACGAATATAGACGACTGTTGCATTGTGAATTAAACACGATCTAAAATAAACAAGATGCGTTGACACCGTGATGACACATAGCCATTTTTCACGGCTACATTCGAATACTCTTGTCGCTCCTCTTCACCTGTACATATTGCGAGGGCGTTGGAAACAGGGGTGTGCGTAATTACGATTTACGATTTACGATTTTACGATTTACGGCTATTTTTGCCAAATTTTTTACGATTTACGATTTACGACATTTTGGGTCGTAAATCGTAAATTTCCGTAAATGTGATCTTTGATCAGCAACCAATTGGCGTACAAATTTATATAGACCGGATTGTAAAGGTGTGCCCACCCTAGTGGTCTCCTTTTGTAGAGCATTACTACTTCCCTTTAGAGCTGTTTTTTGATGCTTTAATGTGTTAGTATGGCTGAAGAAGCTATCCTGTGCTTCTCGAATACGACTTATCATTTTCTTAGAGAAAGAGAGACGAGTTTTCTAGATCCAAGTCCTGTTTGGTAATAAAGCGTAGTGAATTTGTTTGTAACAGATACACGCTAACCCTATCGAATAGAATTGACGGAAATCCACGATCGAACAACATTCTTGACTGGAAGCGGGGTTAGAAAGTTGCTACACTCATGTGGATGGGATAAACCACCAATGTTTCTGTCGGTTTGCATTGCACGTTATAGGGCGGAGCAAATTGATAAGAAAAGGTCTAACTGGTTTTGACAGTTTTGGTCTCCATTTTCGGAGTGGTTGATTTTAAATTTTTTTTAAATTTTTGATTTTTTTCTCTTCACCCTGTCGGAGAACAAACGTTCGTTGCAGAACTGGCAAAGGGTAGCCCGAGCGAGTGCAGAGAATTATTAAATAATAGCGCCATATCTTAAAGATTTCAAAATCTGACAAGAACAGGCAAACTTGTATAGGAGACCGGCACTCTAGGTAGGTTTTTAGGTTACCGCTGGTGTTGTAGATCGTTGGTTCAAAACTTGAGAGCACATTTAAAGTTAAAAAACGTCTTCTTTGCAATCTCTCTACAGTTAACAGAGCTTCTGACTTTGAATATCGCGCCTTGGTTAATGCTTGGTAACCTTCATGAAGCAGTGGTTGTGTAACTACCTTCTTGAAGCGGTCTATTCACAGTTTTCATTTTCTGCGTTTAAAATGAACTTCTGCAAACTCAAAGTGAACCTGTTTCAACTTAAGCAGCGTTCTTCCCAACTCACAACTCAAATGGGATTACTTTTAAGTTAAACCAGATACCTTCTAAATCGAAATTGTGTCGTCTATAGAATCAAACTGACGATGCCTCAACAAGGTTGCTGTTAAGGAATGCGTTAACCTTCTCATTTCTAAGCGACTACAAATGGTGTCCAGGGAATATGGTCATACTGGTTTGGCGACCTAAACTGTCTTATCCGTCTGCTATGGGAATATTGCTGGGATGTTTTCAAGATGTAGAAAAGCGGAGATCTTTCACGATGGGATTGTCTAATGCGCTCACTCAGTACGCATAGCGCAATCCCGTCGTATGACTCAGCATGTTTGTTAGATTACTACATGTGCAGTTGCTGTTTTCGCCCGCATTGGTCAGAGGTGAAATGATTTTTTAAAATTTTTTAGCTTTGATAGGGACTTTTTCGCCGAATTTTGCTAAGTTATAGATAAACTAAGAAATTGGTAGGACACTAAGAATTCAAAAATATTCAAACAATGGGTTCAGCTTGAGCTAAAAGTAACACGACAAAAAAAATAAATATTGAATCATATCTTGTTAACATTAGTCTTACTCTTTGGAAAAGCTCTTTGAAAATTTAGTTGTACTGCACCACATGTCAGGTGACTTTTACGATTTACGATTTACGATTTACGATAGCTTTTTCGTAATTACGATTTACGATTTACGAAATTTCAAATTTCTTTTACGCACACCCCTGGTTGGAAACATGTTTCTAACAAATATGCGCTTTATGCTTGTCGGATGCGCAGACGTGGAATTTATCAAGATGTTTTTCCAACTTAAACATGCCACTCGAAATATTTATCTTTGTATTAAGGTGTGGAAGCCATATATTCTTTGAAGTTTTCCTTGTAAGCCTAATGTACTGCTGATTCAATAATCGAAAACGGTCGTCCTGTGTTGAAGTCACAAGGCAAAAGTCGTCTACATGCCTGCAGTGCGAGCGCCTGTTGCAGGACGTCAGTGACACATCTCCTAAATCCGAACACCTGCTGAGAAACGTCGCTGGCATGTCTTTTGAACTCGAACGCCCCCCCCCCCCTTTGCGCGACATCGGTGTCACTTCCTCTGACAGTCTCGACACGGCGTGGCTAGCACCTCGTCTAAACACTGACATTTGATACTCGACTTCTAGGCAAGGCCAGACGGACGGACGGACGAACAACCGCTAACTCCTTTATATATAGTAGGATATGATTTTTTGAGACCTTTTCGAACACCCTACAAAGGAATAATGTGATACTTACAGGCCTGTAGTTATTCACATTGTTCGCAGGCTTTTTTTCAATAATGGAGTTACAAACGAATGCTTCCACCGCAGTGGAAACTCAGCATACATTAGAGATTGGTTAAAAATATACGAAAGAGGGCTTACCACCACATGAGCTATCTTCTTAATGAAAAATTTTTGTACAAGATCTGGTGTCAAATAAGATGGGTCAGGCCATTTCATCATAATCTCGTACAAAATATCTTCTCTAAACCATGGAAAGGTAGATATCGGTTCCAATACTTCAAGGATATAAGCTGGACTACAATCATTGTCAGCAAGGAAACACACTACAAAATCTTTTTAGTCAACATAGTGGCTTTGTCCTCATCAGTAACCGCTACCTGACCACCACTCCTAACGCTGCCAATGAAGTTACGATCCTTAAGCTTCTTATTAAGCAGCTTGTAGACTCCAACCTTATTCCTCGACTCGACAATTTTTTCTATAGAATTGTTGTATTTCGCTAGCGCCTTCTCAATTTTCTTAGCAAAAGACATACCTTTCCCAGTCCTCCTCATCCTAGGTACGCTTTGCCTCCATAAAAAGACAGACCCGATGCTCTATCATGTTCTCCAGCTAAGTTGGCAGCAATGCATTTTCCACAATCACACGGCTCAACACAGAAATATATCAATGGCCCGTTGTAGAATTGATAAAAATAGCTCATATTTTTTACTTACGCTACGTAGAGCATCAAAAAAGTTCTACCATGCAATGGACACCAGACAATCACAAACCATTGCGCAATCACATCTACTTAACTGACGATAGTACGTATACTCGGGTTCCATGTAGGTGCAGCGGATGTCGAACTTAACACTGTTGTGGTCACTTAGCCCTACAGTTGTTTGGGTTCAGAAGAGGTGCCAACGACATCGCTTAATAGGTGTCTGGGATGAGAAGACATGTCACCGATGTCATGTAAGGGGTGTCAGGATTCAGAAGAGGTAAACGCATGCCATGCAAGTAGTGTCTGGGTTCAGAGCAGGTGTCACCTATGTCGGGGAGTCCGGATTCCGAACAGAGATTTCGATTTAATGGGAGACACTAAAG
The DNA here is from genome assembly GCA_947396885.1 of Heligmosomoides polygyrus polygyrus. Lineage (NCBI taxonomy): Eukaryota > Metazoa > Nematoda > Chromadorea > Rhabditida > Heligmosomidae > Heligmosomoides > Heligmosomoides polygyrus. The sequence continues at coordinate 82,468,204 of OX377204.1, read as the reverse complement.
AGGAGACCAGTGAAGGGTGGGAGGACCAGCAAAGAGAAGAAGGGGGTGGGGTACCAGTAGGAGTAAAACCTTTAATGGGAGCCAGTGAAGGGGGACCAATAAAGAATACCACTAAAATGAGGATTGGGGAAGTGGGGTAGTAAGGGGGAGGGGGAAGCGAACGAGAACCAGTGAAGTGGGAAAGTTCTGTGAAGGGGAACCGATAAAGGGGGAACCATTAAAGGAGGACCAGTGAAGAGGAGACCAGTGAAGAGGGGACCAGTGGAGGTAGGACCAGTAATGGGGCCAGTGAAGGGGAGGGGACCAGTAAAAGGGATCAGTAAAGGTGAGACCAGTAATGGGATGGGGAGCTGTGAAGGGGTTGGGGCAGTAAGGGAGGGACCATTAATGGGGAACAATAAAGGGTACCACTTAGGTGAGGGGAAGCAGTAAGAGGGGCAAAAAGGGGGGAAAGTGAATGGGAACCAGTGAAGTGGGAGAGTCCTGTGAAGGGGGAGGACCTGTCGCGAATCGCGAGTATCGCTCCTTTCAATTCTGCCGCGGGCGCCCGTACCCTCAAGGCTTCCCTCCGTAAGGCGTGTGCTGCCCGGCCTGCCGCCGCGGTCTGCTCAAATTAAGCTCCGCCCATAACCCCCCGCGGCTCTAAAAGCCGCGCGGTTCGGCGCCGGAGACAGTTTTGGCTCTTTCTTCCGGTCTCGTGTTTTGGCTCTTTCTTCCGGAGACAGTTTTGGCTCTTTCTTCCGGTCTCGACCGGTCGGTCCTCCGATCGCGTGCCGCCAGCCTCCGGCACTGGGCTTGGCCGGTGCGATCGATGCGCGTCGTCGATCGTAATCCGCGCCTCGGGCACCGCTCTGCCGCGGGCAGTGCGCGTCGCCCTTTCGCCATGTTGTCAGAGTCCAAACCATCCCGGAGGAGGCTGAGGGGCCCTACCACGCCTCACGACATTCCATTGCTGAGGGCACGGCTGACGTTCACCTGCCCCATTGGAAGGGCTCACTCCAGAGAGACGCTCATTCCATCCATCGATCGCTGAAGCGGACAAGTGAGTCCTAGTTTCATTACAGCACCGTTTCGACCCCCTATGTTATTTTGTAATGTTCTATATTCACATGTATTCTGTTAGTAAAAGGCTATGTGTCATAAACATGTAATGGTACTTCTGTTGAGCACCGGGTAGGAGGTGCATGGTTGGTCCCTCGGTATAGTCGACTTGGCCGCGCGTGTTCACACAGGACGCCGCGCGCTTATCGATCGGCCGGCGTCCTGGCAGCGGCGCACCGGCTACAGCGGGAGCGCGGTGCCTCGCGCCCGCGGGCGGGCTCCGCCCCGTGGCCGCAGCGCCCCGGCGCCGGCTCACGGGCGGGCTACGCTCACCGGCGCGGGCGAGCTCCGCCCCCCGCTTAGCAGGTCGACGGCAATACATGCCCAAGTCTATCCAAGTCTCACGTGGGGTAATAATTAACATTACAGTCCCGGGTTTCCACCAGGGGTGTGCGTAAAAGAAATTTGAAATTTCGTAAATCGTAAATCGTAATTACGAAAAAGCTATCGTAAATCGTAAATCGTAAATCGTAAAAGTCACCTGACATGTGGTGCAGTACAACTAAATTTTCAAAGAGCTTTTCCAAAGAGTAAGACTAATGTTAACAAGATATGATTCAATATTCATATTTTTTTTTGTCGTGTTACTTTTAGCTCAAGCTGAACCCATTGTTTGAATATTTTTGAATTCTTAGTGTCCTACCAATTTCTTAGTTTATCTATAACTTAGCAAAATTCGGCGAAAAAGTCCCTATCAAAGCTAAAAAATTTTAAAAAAATCATTTCACCTCTGACCAATGCGGGCGAAAACAGCAACTGCACATGTAGTAATCTAACAAACATGCTGAGTCATACGACGGGATTGCGCTATGCGTACTGAGTGAGCGCATTAGACAATCCCATCGTGAAAGATCTCCGCTTTTCTACATCTTGAAAACATCCCAGCAATATTCCCATAGCAGACGGATAAGACAGTTTAGGTCGCCAAACCAGTATGACCATATTCCCTGGACACCATTTGTAGTCGCTTAGAAATGAGAAGGTTAACGCATTCCTTAACAGCAACCTTGTTGAGGCATCGTCAGTTTGATTCTATAGACGACACAATTTCGATTTAGAAGGTATCTGGTTTAACTTAAAAGTAATCCCATTTGAGTTGTGAGTTGGGAAGAACGCTGCTTAAGTTGAAACAGGTTCACTTTGAGTTTGCAGAAGTTCATTTTAAACGCAGAAAATGAAAACTGTGAATAGACCGCTTCAAGAAGGTAGTTACACAACCACTGCTTCATGAAGGTTACCAAGCATTAACCAAGGCGCGATATTCAAAGTCAGAAGCTCTGTTAACTGTAGAGAGATTGCAAAGAAGACGTTTTTTAACTTTAAATGTGCTCTCAAGTTTTGAACCAACGATCTACAACACCAGCGGTAACCTAAAAACCTACCTAGAGTGCCGGTCTCCTATACAAGTTTGCCTGTTCTTGTCAGATTTTGAAATCTTTAAGATATGGCGCTATTATTTAATAATTCTCTGCACTCGCTCGGGCTACCCTTTGCCAGTTCTGCAACGAACGTTTGTTCTCCGACAGGGTGAAGAGAAAAAAATCAAAAATTTAAAAAAAAATTTAAAATCAACCACTCCGAAAATGGAGACCAAAACTGTCAAAACCAGTTAGACCTTTTCTTATCAATTTGCTCCGCCCTATAACGTGCAATGCAAACCGACAGAAACATTGGTGGTTTATCCCATCCACATGAGTGTAGCAACTTTCTAACCCCGCTTCCAGTCAAGAATGTTGTTCGATCGTGGATTTCCGTCAATTCTATTCGATAGGGTTAGCGTGTATCTGTTACAAACAAATTCACTACGCTTTATTACCAAACAGGACTTGGATCTAGAAAACTCGTCTCTCTTTCTCTAAGAAAATGATAAGTCGTATTCGAGAAGCACAGGATAGCTTCTTCAGCCATACTAAGACATTAGAGCATCAAAAAACAGCTCTAAAGGGAAGTAGTAATGCGCTACAAAAGGAGACCACTAGGGTGGGCACACCTTTACAATCCGGTCTATATAAATTTGTACGCCAATTGGTTGCTGATCAAAGATCACATTTACGGAAATTTACGATTTACGACCCAAAATGTCGTAAATCGTAAATCGTAAAAAATTTGGCAAAAATAGCCGTAAATCGTAAAATCGTAAATCGTAAATCGTAATTACGCACACCCCTGGTTTCCACTACATGTCTGTACGAAGATGCCGTGAATGGGCTCCGCCCACTTGGGCGAGCGGGGCGCTTACGTTGCGCCCCCGCCGACGGGGTACGAGATGGGTCTGGACCTTGGGGTTGCCACGCTACCTGGGCGAAGGCTGTGGAGGCTTAGCAGTCGACGGCTGCCATGGGGCAGTCGGTGGACCAGTCAAGTGGCACGGCTTCACCTGCACTGGGACTACCGATCCGCAACAGGACCGGTAAAGGGAAAACCAGTGAAGGTAGACCAGTAATAGGAAGGGGATCAGTGGAAGAAACTTGTAAGAGCGGACCAGTGCCTTTTCTCACTATCGTCCCAACGTGTATGTGACAGGAACGTCGTGCAACGTTTGTCTAGATCAAGAGATGTGCCACTGATCAAACATTGCGGAGCATGCGTTTGATTTTCAGATAGATGACCTTTGAAAGGCAACGAGCGTGTGCTTGTACATGCCTCTCACTCTCACTACTGACTGATGCTCACTACATTTCTCTTGCTGTCTCTGGCTGCGCACGGGTAAGGGGGTATTGTGTATTGTCGGGGGGGGGGGGAGGGTAGGAAGAATGACTTACTATGCCGTGGGATATTTAGCGGTATAGAGCTAAAGATTATCACAATCACAATCTGTTCCTCACCACGTAGAGAATGTGTACTTCGGAAAATAAGTCGGCGTAAATGCGAAAGATGGTGGATAAGCTTTATAGGAGCAGTCTTAAAGATTGTGCCCCACTGTCTCGCTTTCCTCTAGAACCAGATTTTCACTGAAACGTTAGTAAGAAGGCTTAGACGGGGTGTTCTATACCCGGGGTTTGGGGATGAAGCCCCCAACCAGACGTTTGTCGGCTGTTAGTCCACTGAACGTCTGGTTCTTGATTACCTCATTACGAATGGAATGATACGAGTCAAGCATAGATTTATACCTGGACGATCAGTAGAAACAAATGTCTTAGAGAGCATAAATGATGGGTCGGCCACCTTGTACATGAAAAACGCGTGCGATGTAGTATACTTCGATTTGCGAAGGCGTTCGACCGTGACAGTTATAGCAAAGTTACTGCACGAGATATCTAGACTCGGTGGTTACCCAGTGATTTGTAAGTGGTTAGAGAAATTTATTAGTGGGAGGTCCTTCCAGGTAAAAGTGGGGAATGCATTGTCTACATGAGTGCAGGTCATGAGCGGCGTTTCTCAGGAGGAGTACTTTCTCCACTATTATTTATCATCTATACAGCTGATATTCCTTACTTCCTGAATGGCAGTGGTGTTGTGGTTAAACAGTTTGCGGATGATATCAGGACATATCGAGAATTATAACATCTGAGGACCAAATCTCATTGCAGACCGCTATTAGTATGCTGCAGGAGTGGTCCAGCACATGGAATCTACCTTTAATTCCAGAAAAAAACGATGTTTATGAGAATCTGCTTCACTAGATTATAAAAATCCTAATCGGCTTCATTAGATTATAAAATAGGTAACGACCCTCGTTTCTGGACTTACAGCGGTACGTGACTTAGGATTCTACTATGATGAAAAGCTGAATTTCTTTGAGCATTTAAGGGTAATCCAGAGAAAGGCGCAAGCAAGTATTTTCCAGATCTTCAGGGGTTGTCCACTCGCAACAAAAGCTGTGTTGCTACAAGCATATAAAACAAATGTTAGACCGATTGTCGAGGCTGGTTCTACGGTTTTTTTCCCTCTCAAAAAGAAGGACATCAATCTTATCGAGAAAGTTCAAAATAGTACACTAGGAAAATATTGCTTAGATGAGGAAGCTTCCTCTATTCTCGGATACCGCGTTCACATATAAAAAACAAATATTTCAATTTCCAGACGTTGGAGTCGCGTAGGAAGCTGAGAGACGTTTGTGTTATCTTCAAAATTCTATCAAGGATCATGGACGTTGATGCTTCGCAGTTTTATAATATTTTGCCGTCGGTAACGAGGGGCGATCTCAAAAGATATACATACAAACCACTTTATACACCACACACCTCATTTGGCAAATATGGTTATCCTCTTCACAGATAAAACAATCTGACCTTTCACACTGATTCTCGTATGGACGCGACGCTGTAAGTAGACGTCGCAGAGATGGTGGTGGTCGAAACACGAGGTTTATAGGGAGCCTCGATCGTTTTACGACACGGTTGATGCTAAAGAATCCGTTATGAAAGGAATAACCAGATGAGAACCACCAGGTCGCTGCTGAGGTTTCCAGCAACGACATAGCTTTGTGCCATATCCGTTCTGCCGCAGGATTTATTTGACTTGATCTTCCACCTGTTTAGAACTCGTAGTAGTGAGGGCTGAAGATGTGGTTATTCTATGATGAACGATATTTCGTTTCATAAACAAAGGATGGCAACTCCGCGCATGTAAAATGATGTTATTGGATGCCGGTTTCCTGTACTACATACAGCCTTCTTGACATTCCGAAATTCTCACTTTCGTATTCAAAAACGGTAGAAATCCATCTGAAGCCGGAGTCTCTGATGTTAACTCTGAATCGTAGGAAAAGCTGAATTCATCCGCCTGAGTGTCTGTCGCAATGTTGCTTGCGATTTAGCCACAACAAAGATGTCGTCGATGTACCGCCCAAAATATAACACTCTTGGAGATAAGGCCGGTCGCTGAAGATGGTCCATGAATATGATTTCGAGCAGCGGTGCCAACCTACTCTCCATTGCAAGACCTTGTATTTGTTTGTAAAACACATTTCGAAAACGGAACGTGCTCACGCCCACAACGCTTCGCAGAAGCTCTTCAATTTCTTCTATTCGTAGCCCAAAAAGCTGCATGTTCTGGTGATGCTGCCGTAAAAGCTGCAAACAGGTCTCAACAGCTCTTCTGGTGTCCACGTTCGTGTACAATGCAACCACGTCGAAGCTTTCATATTCTAGTCGTTCTTGCCCATTGAAATTGCATTGTCTCAGTTGTTCAAGAAATTGTTGCACATTCCTTTGGTGTGCCGGTACATACGAAAGCAAGGGCGACAAGAGGTGTTGCAAGAACCAACTAATTCGATCTGTTGTCCACCGCAGGAAGACACTATAGGCCTGGTCTTGATGAAAGTTTTATCTAAGCGAGCTACATTCCCTTCCTTTGGTAGCTTTTGTGTTTTCACTACTTGGTAGTAAGTAGGTACGCTTTCGTTCTTCGGCACTAGCTGAGCGAGAAGTGAACTCTCAAATTTCGTGCCCAGGACTGTGCGAATAGTATTTTCCAGGCATGTACACGAATAGAAGTATAGAAGTTTTTGAGTTACGAATAGAAGAAATTGAAGAGCTTCTACGAAACGTTGTGGGCGTGAGCATATTCCGTTTTCGAAATGTGTTTTACAAGCAAATACAAGGTCTTGCAATGGAAAGCAGGTTGGCACCGCTGCTCGCCATCATATTCATGGACCATCTTGAGCGACCGGCCTCATCTCCAAGAGTGTTATATTTTGGGCGAGACATCGACGACATCTTTGTTGTGGCTAAATCGCGAGCAACATTGCGACAGACACTCAGGCGGCTGAATTCAGCTTTTTCCACGATTCAGTTAACATCAGAGACTCCAGCTTCAGATGGATTTCTACCGTTTTTGAATACGAAAGTGAGAATTTCGGAATGTAAAGAAGGCTGTATGTAGTACAGGAAACCGGCATCCCATAACATCATTTTACATGCGCGGAGTTGCCATCCTTTGTGTATGAAACGAAATATCGTTCATCATACAATAACCACATCTTCAGCCCTCACTACTACGAATTCTCAAGAGGTGGAAGATCAAGTCAAAGAAATCCTGCGGCAGAACGGATATGGCACAAAGCTATGTCGTTGCTGGAAACCTCAGCAGCGACCTGGTGGTTCTCCTCTGGTTGTTCCTTTCATAACGGATTCTCTAGCATCAACCGTGTCGTAAAACGATCGAGGCTCCCTATAAACCTCGTGTTTCGACCACCACCATCTCTGCGACGTCTGCTTGCAGCGTCGCGTCCATACGAGAATCAGTGTCAAAGGTCAGATTGCTTTATCTGTGTAGAGGATAACCATATTTGCCAAGTGAGGTGTGTGGTGTATAAAGTGGTTTGTATGACATGTGAGGAATTCTACATTGGCCAAACAGCGAGACCACTTTGTATGAGAATTGATGAACATTATAGAGCACTGCGCAGCTCCGAGGGCTACCCAGATAATCCATTCTCTAGATATCGTACCCTCAGACATACACGTGATCCACTGCCACAGCTGCGAGTCTCGATCCTCCATAGAAATCTAACAGATCCAGTCGAGAGGAAGATCAAGGAAGTGCTTGAAATAAAGCACTGGCGATCACCCATTAACAAAAAGGAAGAAATGAACTGTGCAATGAGCCTTATCAGTCTCTAAGGGCTAGTGATGTGACTGCAGAGGATGACGGCGACATTGAGAGACGAGATACCGCTCACTTCCCGCGATTCTACTCAGAGAGCTGGGAGGGACGACCGCTGGACGATCCGCCCCCTTTTTCTGCGAAAAATCGCTGGGGACGAACCGCCGGACGACGCCAGACCTTCGGCAGGAGTCTAGACTCTTGCTCAAGAGCTGCAGTCGTACTTCACTTGTCCGGACGACATACCGGACGCGTTTCGCGACTACCGCTGGACAATACGCTCCTTGTGACGTCATCAATGCTTGGGAGGACAACCGCTGAACACATTGCGCCAAAATGTATCCTACGAGAAACCAAAGTACGGATGCGACACCCTGCGTATAGCGACCGACGTCAGGTGGGGGCGTCAAATTCTTTAAATTTCTGCAGTTGCAGCCGCTTTGCTCGATAGAATTCTTCAAATTTCTGCAGCTGGACCCGTTTTATTCGATGAAGTTCTTTAAATTTCTGCAATTGGAGCCGCTTCACTCGATGTCCACGTTGTCCGCCGTCCCACTCGCTTTATTCCATAGCGCCTGCGCTTTACTTGCATTCTTGTTTTCTTTACTGTTGTTTCCTCGTCATTCTTTACATCTGGGATTCTTCGTATTCTGCGTGTTTCAGGTTTACGGTAGTACTACTTCTACTTGTTGCTATTATTATGTCGGGACTATTAGTGGATATTATTCCGTTGCAGGTAAGTTCTCTTATAACAAGAAAGATCTCTCTTCCTTACTGAGGAGTTCCGGGGGAGATCTTATGTTTTTGCTAACATTTTTTTTACTATTATCCGTCTAAGGGCAGGAACGAAACGGGTAATAGTCTCTTTCCTTTTTCTCCTCTCCTCCTTTTCTCTTGTCTTCTTATATGAACGCTTCAAGATGTGCGAAGACCTGATGTGTACTTAAGACATGCCGTTTCTGGCGGCAAATGTCATGAGGCTGGGGTGCACTTTGAGGGGATGGAGTCCTCGCTGTGCTGTACTTCCGAAAACACTGCGGTTACGAAACCATGGGCTGCTGGGTTGGTTGTGAAATTCAGTTATGTCCCCTTGCTTGTGTGACGGACGGTCCGTTTGCTTCTTTCTTCAGTCGTCTATTGCTACCATTTTTTATTATCCGAGAGAAATTAACAGTTGGGCATGCATTTCCTTCTTGTTGCTGCTCCTATGAAGCTCCCCACTTCCTGATTCCATAGCTTAATTGTGTTCGAGGCGGTTATATGGAGCATTTCGGGAGGAAATGCCGTGCAATGGTTCCATAGTACTTGCTTGTAAGGTGTTCACTTTATAGCATTAGGCCTACTATAAGACTCCTGAAGAAGAGCACACGCTTGCTATGTTCCTACAACTGAATGACTGCATCAACTCAACGCTAACGCAACGCTAGTGATTTACGTCCGGGCACTCTTACAGGCTAGGTGTATGGAGCCGTGAAATTCCATTTTTTCCCGAATTGTCACACCTGTGCACTGCTCTTATGCATCTTCTAAATTGTCATAAGAACTTATGCGTCTCCTTACCCGGACAATTGCACATCGTTTGCATGGGTGGCAAAAGCCACAGGCTTCGAATTCGTTTCAGGTTTTCTCTCGCTCCGCCGTTGGCACTCAGTCGACGAATCATTAGGACAAAAAAGAGATCATAAGGTAGGCGTAGTTACACACTTATGTACTTTATGTTTATGTTGTGGTGCACTTTATTGTGCATGTTTTTATACCGTAATTTTACTGAGGGTATTATGTGCAGCCCCCCCCCCCTCCTCCGATCAGACTTGCACATGCATCCCCCATCCTACTTCAACGGGATTTGATTGCGTGGAAGTGATTTGATTGCGTATTTAGCCATACAATTACTTGCGGAGGCCAGTCGATGAATAAATCGAAGTTTTGTCCTTCCCAGACGAGCCTGGTAGCAGACCGAAAGGTGGAACGTTTTATTCATTATAGACACTCGTGCTAATTCATGAACCCAAGTAGCGTAGTCAACGTAGGAGGTGCCACCCCGGATCGATGTTTACGGCTCGGATCCCTTCCTACTTCATATTTAAAAATGTTTTTAATTATAATCTCATTACTAACGAACCGTAACTGGCTTAACATGAAGGGAACTCTGCTCAATTTTGAGTCCGTCATCTATGACCGACATCACATCAGTTTGACGATATTTCCTCTCGAATCACATACCTTTTTGTATCGCCTGGTGTAGTACCGTCTCACTTCCAGAATTTTCAAAGAATCCGCAAATTTCCGTTTGCTCAATTGTTGAGAGCTTTCCGGTTAGGAGAAATAACCTTAGAATACAAAATTCCTGCACGATAGTACGTGATTGTTAGGTTAAGACCAGTAAATGATGCCGATGAAACTCGATCCAATAGTACCTACACGCTACAAAGGCTACCTACACGATCCTTCCTTTTGCAGAAATCTGTGAAATTTTATTCAACGATTTAACTGACCGCAGGCTGATTTCCTTGAGGAAGGCAACTTAGAGGTTTGGAAGGCAAAATAAACGTTTCACCACCTTATAGAGGCTTCGGCCGGCTAACCATAGATTTCCACCGGTTGAATATGTAACCAACTCGGTGCAAAAACCAAACTACTGCCAAAAAGTGTATCAAACTGTCAAAATAATCAGCGAATTTATTGGTCGAGTCTTTTGATCATCCTTCACAAATCTTTCGGCTGATTATAGATCCTCATCTATGGCGAATTGAGCTGTCGATAGAGGTCATATGACGTTTTGCACCGCGCCCCAGCAGCTATGATAATGCTAAAATGGCTCACAGTGCAGCATTGATGTCAGAAAAGAAGCGAATATAGGCTATGGAAGTAGTAGCTTCTATCAACTCTGGTGTATGTTGGAGTTTCCTTCGCAATTCTTACTATGTAGTGACCACAACCGCCTCCTTAGAAAATCTTCGCCAGGCTCAGAATCCAAATACGTGGAAAAAGTGCTTTCCTTTTATTGATTCGACAACTATACACCAGCTAAGCTATTCTTGGGAACTCTAGAACCTAGCTCTAAACTCGTGAAGTGACGTGTCCTCAGGATGAGCGCTTTATAGAAGATGAAGTTAATTAGGTGGAGTGGCCTTCTTCCCTCGCCCTTTAAACAAGGCGTTGCAAATGTCTATGTCTCCACTATCTCGTAAGTCAGCCACTAGAATCTTGAGCAAGCCCAGGGGGTTGGGGGTGGGCGGGCTAGGGGTAGAACGCTCGTCCCCCTGCTAATAAAATGGTGGAATCGTCGATAGAGTGGAAGTTAAAGCTTGCCTCCCCAAAAAAGGCTGTGTTACGAATCGTTTCAGGTTTTCTCTCGCTCCGCCGTTGGCACTCATTCGACCAATCATCAGGACAAAAAAGAGATCATAAGGTAGGCGTAGTTACACACTTATGTACTTTATGTTTATGTTGTGGTGTACTTTATTGCGCATGTTTTTATGCCGTAATTTTACTGAGAGTATTATGTGGAGCCCCCCCCCCCTCCTCCGATCAGTCTTGCACATGCACCCCCCCCCCCCCTCCCCCATTCTACTTCAACTCCCCCTCCATTCTACTTCAACTGGATGCCGCGGAAGTGATTTAATTGCGTATTTAGCCATACAATGACTTGCGGATGCCAGTCGATGAATAAGTCAAAGTTTTGTCCTTCCCAAACGAGTTTGGTAGTAGACGTGGTAGCACGTCTGCTACCAGGCTCGTCTGGGAAGGACAAGACTGGTAGCAGACCGAAAGGTGGAACATTTTATTCATTATAGGCACTTGTACTAATTCAAGAACCCAAGTAGCGTAGTCAACGTAGGAGATGCCATCCCTGGTCGATGTTTACAGCTCCGATTCCATCCAGGCAAAGCAAACTATCCCGTCAAAGTTTACAATACACACATCCCACTTGACGATGATGTAGGTGTTCGATTGCTGTAGTATCTACCAACATGTAGTATCTACCTACAAGAGTGGACATCTAGAAATCTCCCGTAGGAACCTGTATAGGATTAGCTTTCACGATCATCAATGATTACTTTTATGTAGCGGTCTGAATATAGCCCCTCCACACGTTACAACGCGTTCAAGTTAGACGTGATCAACATAAAAATGAGTAACAGGTGTGGCACTCCAGCCGGCGTCCTCCTCTAACAAGGGAAGGGTCTGAAGCGTATGTTTGGACGGGGGGAGCGGGTCATATTGGGGGAATCCTCACCCCTCGTTCAGTATAAAAATTTGTTGCTGTTGACCAGTGATGACGTTGACCAGTGATATTCCGGGCAGCCCAATCCTGAAATCGGGGTGTGTCTTCCTACATGGGTTATGAATTTCCTCCGAAACAAGAGTTCCACCCGAAAACGTTATCATATGCCTACTGGTTGCTCACCTTCATCAGTTTATCTTGCGGATACCAATCTTCTTCTTCCACCGCTTCCAGCTGTTCGTCTTGGTCAACTTCAAGTTGATGAGCCTCGAAGTCCTATAGTATGCTGACCGTTCATTCGCCCAGCTTGATTTCTTCCTTCTTCGAAGGTTCCTTGACTAAAGGTGAGCCACACTTCAGCGGGAGTAGGTGGATCACCACTCTAGATATTTTACAGGATATTTTTTAATCCAATGTTGGTGTTAGGTTTCAGAAAATCTTCAGCAGACCTCTGATATCCAGGTGATAGGCAAAGATAAGGGAAGAGTGTATCGAAGCCGTTTGTGTTAATTAACGGGATTCACAGACCGCGTTTCTCACTTGAACCACCTCCGACATCCTCACATCCTGGTCTCTTTTGAAAATCCGAGCAGGATGGCTTTTCCCGATGTCATTGGTCCAAATACGGAAACAGACTGTGAGGAGCCTGTAGCCCTTGTACTTTGCCCGTATTGTGCCCAGTGGTGCACGATACAGGCAGCGTACTGAAAACGCTGTAGACGTCAGAATCCCCAAATCTCAATCAGTCAGTTGAAATGCATAAATGCAGCAGCGCAAAAGAACCAAACCCCGGACGTTCCTCGCCTGAAGCAAGCCCACTTCCACTGCACCGGCAGAGGCATAGCGGGGGTGAAGATTTTCCCTATATGACTCGTTCCTCCCGTTCAGACATATGCTTCAGACCCTTCCCTTGTTAGGCCAGGCGGGACTCGAACCCGCATCCTCTGCTTACCGTGTAGGATGCTAGTCATGCTCCAAACACCCAACATACGTGTTATCGTCGTTGCAATGGGCTTGCATGCTGTCCAGGAACCAGAGGGTGTTTATTTGAATCCAGCCGGACCCAAGACTTTTGATCACATCGCAGTTTCTCGGTGATCTTTTGAATTGAAAAATAAGCGTTTGAGTTCATTCATTTATTGCTATTAGGATGACGCTGCAACCACCGAGGAAACGTTCACGACGTAGTCTCACGACACGTTCAGGTTAGCCTACTATTAGCTTTGGAGTGGTCTCGTGATAAAACTGCCTCCCATACGTACCCAGAGTGGATGCCATACTTGCCGCCTCCTGTTAGATGGAGCCACCAGAACTTAGCGGAACGAAGCAATAGTGGATCGAGCGTCTCAAGAGTCGAAGGAATTCTAGGAGAGAACATGAGCGAAGGGCACCCGACCATCACTAGAGGAGACAGTTACGCAGACGAAACGGGTAATCGCTAAGTGGACCTCATGCGAGCATGACGTGTACTAAGGGGACAAGGATGATTTAGAGGGATTCGCAGAACATTCTCAAGAACAACGACAAGCGCCTAATGATGATGAAAGGTTGCTATACATGGCTTGTTTTTCCCTACATTTCGGCGTTAGCGACCGAATGGCTGCCGCTCTCGATGACCTTTTGGAGTGGGCTGGATCTTCCGCGCCGTCGGTTGGTTTACTGCTTACAGCACTACACTTCGCTGGGTCACTTACAATTTTAGTTTCACACCGATCTTCGCCAATACCTGTCAGCCAAGTTTGAGCCTTATGATCACAGAAAGTTCTTCTTCTGCAGTGGCTGTGATAATGCAGTCGATGGAGTTGGGACCGTTTGCACAAACAACGAATGTCGGCTTGTTGGGTAAGGTTAAGTGTGTTCGTGATATTAATTATTACTCACTAACTGTCCGTCTCTTTAGAATCGCACCTAAACGAAGCAAAACTGGGAAAAGAACGTCAGTTCACTTACTGAACGTGGAGGTGCAACTAAAAAACATTTTAAAAAGGACGTTCAATCTAATACTGGATATACACAAAGGGATTCACGAGGAGGAGGTTGATTGCTGGCAAATATGTCCGCGCGATTTTCCTCTCCTGAGTACATTGTTCTTTAGTCGAGTGGCATTAATCCGCTGATTCTAACTGATACGTGCGATTTTCCCTTATATAGGGGAGATATGGAAGAGTTGTACGAGTTCCGCCAACGAAGACTGAATCTAATCTTGACAGTTTCCTGTGATGGCGTCCGATTTAAGAAATTATCCAGGTTCGAGTTATTTCCAATGCTTGTCTTGTCTCCCTTGCTGAGGTCAATCCTTTAATTTAGATCCGAGGCATGGCCCGTTTATCTGAGGTTAGAAGGACTGCGTTTCCAACACAAGAATAGATACGAAAACATTGTCCTGAGTGGTATTATATTTTCGAGGAAGTCTCCTAATGAAGACATTTTGTGCAAACTTTTCCGTGGGTGAGCGACATTTTGTAACGATTGAGAAGTCATAAAGCCATTCTATTTTGACTATATTTAGCCTTCGTGAGGAGATGCGTGCTCTAGAGGAGCGTGGTATAGAGATCATGGATCAGCAGCAATTGCAGTGGCTAGTGTTTCCAAAAATTAGAAACGCCGTTATTGATTTCAGCGTGAGCGGTTTAGGCGTTGTTGCAGAAATAATTACATACACTTCCACTCACATATGCAGTAGTATGAAGATGTTTAGGGTCTCAAAACAATGTACACGTTACCAAGATGGCAGTCTAACTTTGGATGCCACCTTTGTACCGTTCGTGGTGAACGCGTGGGTAATAGGATGTGCTGGTATGTAGAAGACCCGCAACGTTCTGATCGTCGATCGAACGAGTCTATTTTAAGCGACGCTTCTACCAAAACGAATGGTTTAAAAGGTATGAGTGGTGAATCATATGTTCTTTTCACTCTAAGAGGGATATGTTAGGTACACAATTTAAGGAGTGACTAACATGATGTCTCTGCTCACAATGGAGCGCTGCCGTCCGGACGCTCTTCACTTAATCGCAGAAGGGGTGGCATGTGATTTGTTTAAAGGTTTGCGAGAGCTGGTTAGGCCTGTTGAGTAGTACGAGTGCTAATAGACCTGCTTAGAGTTGTTCACGGCCTCTGCTAAGTCGACTGATATTCGAGTGCCCAGGAGCTTCGTCCCGCAACTGTCAGAAACACTGCAAAGGGCGCCCAACTATACTTACAGCGCCAAGTTCATCCTAGGCCTCGAAGATTTTTCGAACGCGACAGGATCAGAAAAGGAATCTGTAAGTTATGGCTTATTGTAGATATGTTCGTTTTCACGAAACTGTCATTTAGCTCATGTTCCTGCTATTTCCCCTCGTCGCTGCGGAAGGCCTTTGTGGACGCCCTGCAGGCAGCGCGTGTATTCTTTCTTTCTGGATACTTGTTAGAATCCTGGAAAGATCGTCTGAATTGACGAATGAGGGGGCCGAGATTGTAAGGACATTAGCCACCGCTATGAAAAACCTCTGGAAAGATATCAATCTGTTTCTATTTACTCTAAAAGTTCATGTAAGCTGCACATTTTATCGGTTTAAAGTGCGAAGAGTCATAGAAAACCGCTGTTAAGGTTCTTCTGGATCACGCAATTAATGAAGATTTGCTGTTTGCTGGTTCACCTTTTCACTGGACGGCGAGTCCATTTGAAAGCTTACACAGGAGACTTCAGCTTCGCGTTGACCAAGGAACTACAAACTGTGAAGATATCCTTATAAGAAAGCAGGTTTTCATTTTAAGTGCTTCCCAATCAACGAATTGAGGCCTTCAATTTAGTTTCGTCTTGCGAAAAGAGCTTGCCCTTCTTGCTGGAGAATCATCGTCTCGCCAAGAAAACGGTGCTCTAGCGAAGCTGTATAAGGAAATGGTGCGAGATGACAAACCTAGGTAAGTAAGTTTTCGTCTGCCATGTTGTTCGCATTACTACCCTGTTTTGCTTAGTCCTAGAGGCACAATCCACACTAGCCAACGTGCGTTAAATCTCCACACTAATCAGCATCGCATGCTGTTATTAAGGATGAGACCGTAAAGAGCAAGATGGGCGATTACCTATCTTGTTCTTTATATTCCTTATCTCTAAGGTGTTATGAGTTATTAACAAAATGATTGCATTTGGCTATAGGTTTCGTTGCAAGTTTCGCCTAAGAGATGAGTGGTTCGTTCCCCCCCATTCCGTGGTGTCCTTCTCATCACTTCATCAGCGGCATAGGGAGATGCTTACGTCCTATAACTCCTGGACGTTCAGGTACTATGATGAGCTACACGTAACGCAAACCTCTAATCTCAAGATATCGCTTTTAGTTCGCGAATCTGTAAAGGGGATCTGGTATTCGCATCCTCTTGCTACTGGAACACGACGAAGGACACCATTCAGGATCACGTCTGCCTCGACGTTCAGGGGGCTACTATTTTTGGATCAGTAGTAGTCTTCGCATATAACAGATCAACTCTGGATGCTGTCGCTCTCATCGACGAATACTCGACGCTCGATCCTTTCATCAATCTTGTGAACTCTGTTGCGAATGATACGTCACACGTTGCCACTCAAACAGCACTAAATGCCGTGAACCTTGTTCGACGCTATAATCGCTTTTTCAAGCGTGTGCTCGGAGCACACCTCCAAGTTCGAAATGCATTTCACATCACTCGCCCTGCTACGTTCGTAGACGTGTACGATCGCCGTTATGTGTCCAGCCTTTAGTTCTTTTTTTAAGGCAACCGTTGTATCCTTCCTTTGCTGACATAAAAGTGGCTTGCTTTTATTCAAACCTATAAGCGGTTCGCTCTTGCACCCTATGTATTGAAGGCGACCATGTAAAGACCCATCCATAACTAAATTTAGTAAGACAGGAGTTATGTCCGCCAAACGGCACTGTCTGACGTCGAGAAGCCAGGATCCTGATCAAGACGATGAGTATACTCCAAACTACCTTGGTACTTGTTTTTTTTACTACAGTTCACTTAGAATGTCCCGTTTCTCCCCCTTTCCAGCAACCTCGCAAGTTCGACAAAGAAACGAGCAGGAGTTTACCACAGGCTCGTGGGGACAGAACGTCAGTCAATTCAGCAGAGGTAGTGTCACTATTCCCTAGCTCGTCCATTGATTTTAACCTCGAAGCAGCGCTGTTCGATTTTATTTTCAGACGATGCTGCCCAGAATGTGCCTACCGTCGATCCCGACTATCTAGGTAGGATGTTTAATTTGACAACGCTATCTCTTTCAAGCACATGAAATGAACTCCGCTTAAAATAATATCTATAACGTTTCATTTTCTACTGTTTCTCTTCCTTAAACCAACAAACAACAGACAATGGCACAACGCAACTACTAGCGAAAACAACTACAAAGGGATGATGCTAACATCCTTTCGATTCTTTTATTTCCGTTGAATGGAAAACAAAAGCAGGTTCAATTTTTCCAACCGAAAACAAGGGAACCTCAGGTGTGGTATTGCCCTACAACAAAAAATAAGATAACATGAAATCGAACGAAATACATATTGGTTGAATTTCAGTTCACTCGCCGGCACTTAGTGCAGGGGTTCGAAGCTCTGCTCCTCACACCCCGAGCTCAAGCAGGAGCTCAAGTCACATGGATGTCACTAGATATGCAGCGCCGAATCCGCAGTATTGTCCTGCCCCCCACCCTGTGTCAGCTCTGGCTCCTTTTAATGGTGATTTCATCGATCCTTCCCACCATCTCCTTCGACGGAATATTACATTTGCAGATGCCGTTAGCAGCATTTTCAAAGGAAAAAATGTGTCTTTGTCGGACTTAGGGGAAACAGTCGTTCGTTACGACAAGAATGCCGAGTACGAGGTCGTGTTGGTTTCCACAAATATATCGAACTCGATGGGTGAAGTGGTTTTTTTCACAGGAGATCTTGACAAAGAAGCTGAAGGAGGCTCGTCTTGACTTGGATGACGTGAAGACTCTAGAGCACAGGGCCAAACTCCTATCGCAGTCCTCGGACCTGGTTTCAGAGAGCTGACCACCATCGTTCAGCGTCTTGTAGATGGCTACGTAGGCACAAACGTTGCAGTGCGTTTGCATAGACTGTGCTTTGGATCATAACTCTAGCTCTATGCAGGTCTGCTAAGCTTATTTTAGCTGGACATATGCTTGAATTGGTGCAGAGACCTGCAGAGAGGTATGGTGAAGACCAATGCGCAGGTGGCTCGGGTGTCTACCGCTGAGCAAACGCTTCCGAAGGGGCATTCCCTATCTGCAAGGAACCTCTCTAGAAATTGGAGGGTACTGAACAACCCGCCGTTTAAGGTAGCCCTTTTTACAATAGGTTTTAGCTAAATATATGTTTCTTAGAGCTAAATCATACACATGTTCTTTCCTCAGGACATGGATCTCAACAAACTGCTCAGAAACTGGGTCCCAAATTCACGGATTGCGAAAGACAACCACTACGTCCTTTGCCTCGATTTTCTTCGTTTCTACCTCTCTCAGGTCGGAAGTAGTTCTCCGCATCGCTTTGTAAAAATGTGCTTAATTTATTGAAATTTAATAAAATTAAGGCGTGCACTCCCTGCGAAGCTGTGAAAAAATTCGCATGTCGTCTAAGCGGTAAAGGAGGAAAGGGAGCTCTTCTAGATTTTCCTGAGCCCATGGCTTCTCTCGTCATAGGTGAGTATGCACCAGGACTACGTTAAACTCGGCATAAATAAATATATCGATGCTTTTAAGATTTCCTGCTTGACGGTTTTGGTTTGGGTGTCCAGGAACTGGACAGCAGCGTTGAGCAGCTCATTAGAAATCCAACATGGTCAGTAAGATTCGTGTATCAAATAATACTTAGACAAATGGAGACGTTTAAGGTACTGGACACACCTAGGACGAACAGACGAAGAGCGCGCAGGAGCGCGTTACAGCTAAAGCGGTATGGGCGGTTGAAATAAGGAAAGCGCTCCAGAAAGCTCTGTAGGATTTTCCTCTTGTTATGAATACCGCTTACTTCACATGCACTTATACACGTACTATAATTTAGAAACGAAGTGCGCTGCTACCACCGCCACCCGGATGCCGATGTTCTTGTGCCATCGTCGGTAAGTAGTAGCGTTTCTTTTTTCAACATTTGAATCCCACTTTTTATTGTACTTATGCCTTTAATCATTCGACGTTTTTTAAAAGCGCGGTCGAGCAGATGCACATCAAGGTACTAGCCAGCAACAGGGCGATGAGCCGTGAAATGAGAAGAAGAACAACGAAGGAAAAATATCAGAGAGGCATCATTTATTTTTGCTGTATTTTGCTCACTCTCACGTGAATTGTCAATTTAACCTTGAACCAATGAATCTCTCACTTTGTGCATTTTGTTTTCCATACATCTTAAGAGTAATAATGAATAATAACAAGTAACAAATAATGTAAATATAACGTAATAGTGAAATTAGTGAATAATGTTATCAAATAATGAATCGTAATAATGAATGGTGATCCAAGCGAATGAATAAGGTTGGGCAATAATTAGTAGTCCAATCGCGCTCCTCCAACACCGTTCAATGAACGGTGCTAATAGGACTTGTCCTATTAACACCGTTAATTATGATTTATTATTTAATATTTTCGAGCTGATATTGAACCAGTATAGTGGAGGAAAATCCCAGGAGGTGCGGTGGTCTTGGCCAGCATGTCGGCTCCCTTTTATTTTCGACCTGACGTCGTCCTGGTATAGTGTGAGGGACAACCGCAGGAGGTGTGGAAGTCTTCGTCAGGACGTCGGCTCCTTTGATCTTCGTGCTGACGTCGTCCCAGGCTAGTGGAGGGACAACCGCTGAAAGGGTGGAGGTCTTCCCCAGAACATAGACTCCTCTTTACTCTTTGTGCTGCCGACGTCCACAGGATGACTGCAGGACGACCGCTGCACAAGAGGGAGTCTTCGCGAGGATGTCGCGCCGACGACCCCAAGTATCCTGTGCTCGTCCCCCCGTTTTCGGGACGTCGTCCGGTGTTGCGAGGGTTCACCTGTGCTCGTGCTGGAGTCGGTCGGCAAAACTCTCAGAGTATATAAGCAGCCCAGAGACCCGTGCACCTCATTTGCGGCCAGGCGACGTTTTCGAAATCATTGGCTTTACCCGCTCCCCTTCCCGATTACCCAGCTAGGTCTGTAGTGTGACAGGCGTTTTGTTGCTATTGAATGTATGCAATGTATGACGTATAGGCGACATAGTTCTTTTAGACCTGAAGAAGGGCTTAAGGCCCGAAACGTCGTCAATAGAGATTCGACTACATCGAGCTCCACTACTATGATACCGAGGATATAAACATGAAGCTCAGGAACAACTGTCCTAAGATTCCGAGAATATCTAGGCTGTAAATGTCGAATTCCTGGAGGAGTTGGACGAGACGCGCAATTTGGTGAAGCGTGCGTATGTTCCAGGCACTAATACGCGTGATGTTCTTAGGAGAAAAACCGAGACCAGTACCAGGTCTCACAAGGCTCGGCTTTGATTTTCCCTTTTCAGAAGTATCCATATAGTCCATCGTTTCTGTAGCATAGCGATTTTTACGGGGAAGGGTTGCTGACCCGTCGCCCAACCCTCCTCCTTTTTCATCTAGGCTTGGGACCGGAAAAGGTGGAATTAATTAGTTTTATTAATTGCGCTGAAATAAAGCCTTTATGATTCGTGCATGTGTCGTGTGTCAAGGAAACGGAACTGAACCACCACTACTCGCTTATTTTTATACCAGACGTTAAACGGCCTCCTGGCCGCCAAACGTCTGGTTGGAGGGGGGGGGAGGGCTTCGTCCCAAACTGGGAGAATAAAACGCCCCGATCATGTCCTCTTTACGCTTCTATCATTCATTACAGCAAAAAAACTGGTTTTGCTATATAGAATGGCATAGCGGAATACGGTAGGGCAAATCTTAAAAACTGTTCCTATGGGGCCTCACCTCTACTGTACGTACGCGATTTACTCCCTGAACTACTCATTCTATTTATAAGTTATTGTCCCCCTTTAATGGTTCTATTACTGGACACTTTACTAAACCCCGTTAACTGGTGTTCCCTTTATTGGCTCCCTTACTGGCCCCACTTGACTGGTCCTTCACTGGTACCCTATGTATTGGGTCCCTTCAGTGGACCCCTCTCCCTCCTTCATCGGTTCTACTCTCACTGGTCTCCCTTTCCTGGTCTCTCTTCAGGGGGACGAGCGTTCTACCCCCTCGTCCCCCTAGCCTGCCCTCACTCAACCCCGAG
Organism: Heligmosomoides polygyrus polygyrus; assembly: GCA_947396885.1. Taxonomy (NCBI): domain Eukaryota; kingdom Metazoa; phylum Nematoda; class Chromadorea; order Rhabditida; family Heligmosomidae; genus Heligmosomoides; species Heligmosomoides polygyrus. Next base: position 82,447,096 of record OX377204.1, on the reverse strand, counting down.
AAAGTAGAAACACAGACATTTGCCTTTGCGCTGTCATGTTCACTATACCCCGATTTACTGGTCCCCTCTTCACTGGTCCCCCTATCCTTCACCGGTCCCCATTACTGGATCCATCCTCACCGGTCCCCCCCCCCCCTACTGGTCAGGCCTTTCGCGACATTGGTGGCATCTCTTCCCAGCCCATGCACCTGATGAAGGACGTCGGTGATATGTGTTCTCAACCCGGACGTGCTTTGAGCGACATCGTTGACACGTCATGTGAATTCGGAACTACTAGCACGACATCGGTGACACGTCGTCTGAATCTGGACAGGCCTTTCGCGACATTGGTGACACCTCTTCTCAACCCATGCACCTGGCGAAGGACGTCGGTGTCTTCTCAAACCAGACGTCCTTTGAGTGACATAAGTTTCACGTCTTCTTTTCCCAGACACCCATTACGCGACATTGGTGAACCTCCTCTCAACCCGGACGTCCTTTGCGCGACATTGGTGAAATGTCTTCTGAACCCAGACGCCTGTTGAACGACGCCGGTAATGCCTCTTCTGAACTCAGACGCTCGCTTTCACGACGTCCATGACGCATGTTTGAAACTTTGGCGCCCTTTGCATGACATCGGCGACTCGTCTTCTGACTCCTCTCCACACTTTCCCTCAACACTCTCCTCCAGCACTCCTGTGCAAACAAACAAATAGACAGACAAACGACCGTTCTCGCTTATAGTAGGATAGGATATCCGTCCAATAATGCGAACACATTGTTCGTAGCGATTCTGAAAATTCCGAGGATTATTGGCAAGCTATGTGTAGCGTAGGTTGACGTACATAATTGCCCACCCCATTCTTCGAAGTGCTAACAATTGGCTTATCTCAAAAAGGAGAGAAGGACCATTATAAATGATTGGCTGTTGCAGGTGATTACAGCTAACAAAATTTCAAAGGGAATAGAAGAATTAGCTTAGTATAGCCTTTAAACCTTTTAACAAAGAGAAAGCAGCTCTTTTCCTTGCTCTTATCAGGAAGGGAACGGAGAGAAAACCAAAAACATGATAACAAGCAGTTCACCAAACTAAACCAACTTGAACTTCTAATGCCGATATGTCCGTAGTCGACAAAAACAGTGCGATGTTAATGAGTTTTCTGATAACCCGATAACGAGGAGTACAGGAGGGCTTACATTGTATCGAAAATTTCCGAGGTCGCAGGTCTTATAGGAACCATTCTATTGTCGATCTGCAGGTTCTATCAACATGTTCATACATCATTTTAAGCACTTTTCAGTCCTTAAAGGATTTCTGTAGAGGTTTTAAATTCAACTTTGTTCCAACTACAATTTTTGTGTTCTTGTTTTCTACGTGTGTGATCGATTTTAATTTATGCTTGAAAAGATTGGTGAATTGCTTACGATTTTGAAACCAAATTGAGCACTTTTTACGTCAAATTGAACACTCTCCCAAGCTAGCACAAGACTTTTGAAATCAAAGCGAATCCTTCCAAATCAAAATGGTCTTCTTCTACTTCAAACCAAGAACTCTTCAAAAATGTGAGAATAATTTTTTCTCCAAGGAAAATTTTAGTATATCTCTCTTTGAAGTTTTTATTCATCTACACAATAAATAAACACATTTGAAATTTTTTTTCAAAATGTTTGAGAAAATGGTGGTTTAAAGCTAGTTGTAAAAACAAGATGGCGGCCATTTTCAGGGCCAAAAAAGGTTGCGCCATGCCCTCTTTTAATACGAAACGGTTTTTAGTCAGAATTTCTGTTTGCATAGAGTTCGAAAATTGTTAACGATACAACAAAAACAACTGCGGAGACCACACGCATCCTCACTTTGATGATTCATGTAAGTGGCATTTGCACTATCAACCAAAAAAGTTGCGACGAACTTTTTAAGTGCATGGCGCAACCTGATCGTTTAATACGCTATAAGGCTGCTTCTTTGCCGCAAAATTTTAATTTCACGGCAAAGAAGCTTTAGACAAATTTTAATTTCTTATTCTTATCTTTGAAAATAAAAATTTCATAAAATTATTACAAATTCTTTATTGACAACGTTTCGGGCTTTAAGCTCTTCTTCAGGTTTAAAAGCGGTAACATCGCACATCTCTACAACAACACTTTACACACAAATAGCGAGCTTTCCAGACAGACCTGGGAATCACAGGAAGGAGGAGGGACCAAGGATGATCAGTGGTGTGTTTGGCCGGAAAAGAAGCGGAATAGTCCTTGCTACTTATATACACATATGTTAATGGGCAGTGACCGCTCTCTCATATTTCCATGTCGCCATCATTGTCAGCCGGTCACGCCGCGTACCCTTCATTTTCCGGCCACCTTCGTCTTTGCGACGCCTAATTACAGCTTGGATCTATATGAGAATCAGTGTGAAGGGACAGATTGTTTGATCCTTGAAGGAGAACACAGAATGTGCAACAGTGGTGTGGTTTACAAAGTGGTCTGCACATCCTGCGAAGACTTCAACATTGGCGAGACAGGAAGGCCACTAGGAAAGAGGATGGATGAACATCTAAGAGCTCTGCGTAGCCCTCAAAGCTACCCAGACAATCCATTCCAACACCGCACCCTAAAGCAGCGCTGGAGGTAAAGCACTGGGAGCCACCAATAAATCGGATAGATGAAATAAAGAAGCAATGAGGCTTATCACCCTATAAGGGTATGCGGCGTAACAATGATGGCGACATGGAAATGTAAGAAAGCGGTTACAGCCCATTAAGATATATAAGTAGTCCAAGGACTATTGCGCATTATTTTCGGCTAAACGCACCACTGAACACTCCTGGCCCCTCCTCCTCCCTGTGATTCCCAGGTCTGTCTGGAAAGTTCGCTATTTGTATGCAAAGTGTTGTTGTAGAGATTTACAATGTTACCGTTTTTAGACCTGAAGAAGGGCTTAAAGCCCGAAATGTTGTCAATAAAGAATTGACCAGGTCGAGCTTCACTATTGCAAAGTCAAAGCTACACCTATGAAAATCACGGAATCAACGATTTTAAGAAAATTATTAGACTTATTAGTGCAGGTGACTAAAAAATTTCAAAGAAAATTATACCAAATTTTCCTTGGAGGGATAATTGTTATAACCATCTTATTGAGTCTGAGTTTAACCTGCCTGGAAGTCATTTTGATTTGAAAGAGTTCGTTTAATTTCAGAAGTCTTACCATTAGTTTAGAGTGTCCAATTTGATTCGAAGAGAGTCCAATTTGACTATAAAAGTGTCCAATATGGTATGAAAATGGTATATATTAATAATTTGTATAGTTTGGTGTAATTTTTAGATTTGACCTTGGAGGACGACATGGATTCCTCATTGATGCTGAAGAAACAGCATGCATAGGAGGAAACGGTAATATAATAAAACACTATAGGAATATATCAAGTTCGCTATACAGCACTGATGTAGTCCTGAACTTCGCTCTGTGATGGCGGTTTTTTTTCAATCACTCTAGAGAGACGGTTTCTCATGCCAGATAAGGAACACTACAAAGCCACAAAATGAGGTTGTTAACTTGAGAATTCTTTCGCACAAATTCTCTTTGTTTAGAATTGGCAAAATTCATCTGCGGTTTCGGCCATTAAGGTAAGCTGCTTAATCGCTGTTCATTCTTAGTAGAAAAATTTTCGCAAGATGAAGTGAAACTACAGAATGTTCCCAGCCGGGACTCACTAGTTTTAAAGCTACTACTATTAGGTTGGTGAAAAAGCCTTGCACCAAAAATTTTGAAAATTTTTCAAAGTTCAACGGAAACTTCCATGGACTGTTTGGTGCTACGTAGTTGTAGCACAGAATTTTTCTAGAATATTTCGCATACATGACAATTTGCTTTTGAGGGCCTATAAATACTACGACTGTAGTGAAGTGTGACTGACTCCGTGACTCGGACAATGCTTCGCGACTGACTATCGCTCACAAAGAAACTGTCTGAGCGGTACGCCGGAACGGCAAGAACGTGTACAATAGGAAGAATTTCGTCCTCCAAATAGTAACAAAACATGTTTTGTTTTTGCCGAATCCTTGAGACAAACGAGTGAGAGGGCGTAAAGTTTAAGGGCCCGCAGATCGAGCTTACCACGGCAGCACAAGGAGCAAGTGTCGTGGACTGGGTGGCGCAGTGGTAGAGGAACTGCCTAATGCTCGTGAGGTCAACGGTTCGGTTCCCGTGCTACGTCATGTTTTTGCGCTTTTACCATAGTATCGGATTTCCATAGCGATTTCCATATCTGAGCTTTTTTGGAGTTTGCTGCGGTAAGATGTTTTGCTTCTTATTATTTGTCGACATCTCGTAATTCATCTGCAGTGTCCAAAATATGCCAAATGCAATTTTATATGAAATATTTATGAAATAACTTCAGCACCAATGATACACAGGCACAAAGTGCATAAAACAGTTAGACCGATCACAGTAGCGTATGAGGCTACAGTTTCTTCACATCCTGACTCATAACATGGGCTTAGCTATTCCGGGATGCCATTCCACTTGGGTTTTCAAACCAAGATGTGTCGTCAAGCCAGCCTTATACCATGCGAACTCAATCAACCTTTCCAGGCGAGGATGGCATAACATCTCATCTCTCGAAGGGCAGCATCAAGTGGAGATCCGCACTTCAGTGTCAGTTAAGTGAATGACCACTCGAGGGTTAGCTGACATTGTAGAGTCAGTGTTGGCGGTAGCAGCTTGTTATGACCGCGCGACTTCGTAAGCACAACAGAGGCGACAATATTGATCAAAGGTGGTGGGTCAAGTTGAAGATCATGTGGGTTGTGTGAGTGTGTGAGTTGAAGATCATCATCCCCTCCTATACTGTCAGTACGGTGGCACTCACCTCAACGACACTAATAAATTGCATTTGAATCATTTTTTCTAACTTTCCGGCGCTGTTTCATGCTGTTCCTGCGTCTAAATTTCTTACATTGACAATGAGAACACTTTGTTGGAGTAAAAGTTTCATATGAAATTCATACTTCGGACATTGCTGGTGAATTACGAGATGTCGGCAAATAATAATTAGTAAAAACATCCAGCAAATTCCAAAAATAAGTTCAGGCATGGAAATCTCTGTGGAAATTCGATACTGTGGTAAGAGTGCAAAAACACGAGATAGTATGGGAACTGAACCCTCGCCCTCACGAACATGTGGCAGTCGCTCTACCACTGCGTCACCCAATCCACGACACCAGCATCTTGCGACTCCGTGGTAAGCTCGCTGTGCGGACCCTTAAGCATTGCACCTTCCTACTCCTTTGCCTCAAGGATTCGGCAAAAACAAAACATGTTCTGTTACTATTTGGAGGACGGATATTCTTCCTATAGTGCTCGCTCTTACCGTTCCGGCATACCGCTCAGGCAGTTCCCTTGTCAGTCCATCCTTGTTCTTTTCCGTAATAAGCACTTTCTCGAGAATGTCGTCACGAGAGATAAAACCTGGGTCTTCCTTGTTAACCGTACTCGGTAAGCCCAGTGGCTCCCTGAAGGAGAACCACAACCTCAAAGCGAACATTCACCAGAAGAAGATAATGCTGTGCTGTTGCTGAGGTTCTCAAGGAATCTCTATCATGAGCTCCTTGACGGCGGCACCGCAGTAACACCAAACATCTACGTTACACAGTTTTAAAAGCTGAGCGAGATCTTGTCTCGCAAACCGCGAATGCGGAGGAATGTTTACCTTCTTCACGACAATGCTCGCCCCCACTTTGCGGAGTCGTTTCGCCAGAAGTTGCAGGAGCTTCGTTGGGAGGTGGTTCCCCATCCACCATATTCGCCAGGTCTTGCGCCATTGGACTACTACCTCTTTCGAGCTCTCAAGCAACAACTAAGGGATAGGTGCTTCAACGACCGAACCGATCTGGAATCTGAAGTGGAGCACTTCTTTGCGTCACAGCTGACTTCATTCTGGAAGGAAGGATTTCGTGATCTTCCCTGCAGATAGCAGAAGGTTGTAGGTGTAAATGGTAATTACTTCGAAGATTGAAGTCGCTCACAAAAGAAGCAATAAAATTTTGAAAAAAATTACGTTGTGGTGCAAGACTTTTTCACCAACCTAATACTATTTGGTACAACCATGCATTTCATTTTGATATGATGCTCTGAATAGTCAAACGAATCTATCAGTGCTTTAAGGATAGTCTGCTTGTACTCAAAAACAAGTTTTTTGAAAGCAAATTAACAGTAAAAGTTTTGTATCATTGTCTGAAATGCTTTTATACAGTGCGCGGGAAATGGCAGAGAAAAAATTTTCTGCCTCTCTGATTTCTTCAAATTTTACAGCGGTGGCAGCTGAATTGTTTATTAATCTAAAACGCTACTCATCTTTTATTGTTTGGTTAGCCTACAGCTTTTATTGCTACGAAGAGGTACACCTTCACAAGAAGCAAAATATGACATTCTAAACACTTGAAGAAACTGAAGAAACTCGTCAAACAAATAAGCCGGAATGATATTTGGTGAAAGCACGAGAAAATGAAGGCTCGGAAGCACAAATTCGAAGAAAACAGTCAAATTCTAAACTGGGAACCACGGAATGGTAAAGGAAAATTTATGTTACGAGTTGTCAATAAGCGCTGGACGGCAGGAGTCACGCGCATGGACCGCATCCGAAACGAAGCTATTCGGCAGAAGTTTGGTGTCGCGCCGATAGCGGACAAGATGCGCGAAGCTCGCTTACGATGGTACGGCCGCGTTCTGCGTGGAAAGGAAGACAGCGTCCGCAAGATAGGCCTTAACTTCGAGGTAATAGGAAAGCGGCCTAGAGGGCGCCCGAAGCAGTGCTGTCTGATACGTTACATATGGACTTGAAGGTTGCTGGTGTCCACCCTGATCTAGCGCTGGAAAGGTGGCGTCATGCCACCGAAATAGAGGGCCCTCCTACATACGAAGCGGGACAGACGCTGAAGAAGTCAAAGTTGCCAATAAGCAATGCCACGCTACTCATTAGCATTATATACCGCTTCTTCGAGCCCTGTTGCTGGCACTCTTAAGGCTGTCGATGGTAGAAAAGTACAAAAAAAGAGAAAAGCGTCTCATAAGTGAAACACATTGGCGCAGCACAATGATGCTGTTTTATTTGGCGAAATAATACATCTTACATCTAAGGAACTCCTTCAAGTGCTTGATATCATTGCTGAAATTAAGAAACATTTGCACGGGTTCATGAGTTGGTAAGAATTCGAGAACTTCCCACCTTCCTGGAAGAGCAAAGGTTGCAACCGCAGCGCAGACCACCGTGCTTTTCAAACTACATAGAGCAAGCGAATGTCAACATTATACCGTAAAACTAGAGACTCCAGAGGCCAAAAGCAGGATGACCTTTTCTATTTGAGTTGTTCCGTTTCCAACGTGGGCAACAGCGGATTTTGTTAGAAACTGTTGGAAACTGGGCGCCAGTCGTTTTTTAGACGTTTGTTCTGAAATTCGATGAAAGCTTTTTGCATAATGTTATCTACTGTTCGAAAGAGAACGATATGTTCTAAAAAATGTGTTTCGCTTTCTTCCATTTCTATTGTTGTATTTTTTGTATTATTTGTATTATTCAGGGCATTAAAGTGGATTCCATAGGACGACACAAATTATTTTTATCAACATCATGCAAGGAGCTTTAAGCAAAATTCAGAACGAAATCATCACTTATATATAAAAGAGTTTGTCCGTGGAGTGATCTAGCCTAAGTGTGGTACGCCGCATCATCCACAGCGAGGGATGGGAGGATGGGGGAGGAATAAAGCAGGTCAAGAGGTGACACTAAGAATGGTTTAGGGGACGGACCAGTAGGGAGTTACCAATCAGGGAGTGGGGGAGCAGTAAAGAGGATCAGCAAGGGAATCCATTGCCAGTAAGGAAGACCGAATTTAGAAGATGTGACACCGAATCAGATTGTTGCGCAATCGGCGTTCGCTCACCGTCGTCGTGTCGTGAGCGTGGGATGGCTACTTAATTGGGGTAGAGTATTAAGAAGGATCTCGACGGGAGGGGAGGAATCTACCTGGAAGAAGGGACTTAGAGGCGGTAACCAGGACGGGGAACCAACAAGAAGGGAGCCGTAAGGGAATTCATTCGGAGAACAAGAGATCTTCCAAAAGCATAGCCTCTGCATGCTCGACACAGCGGCGACTGCGCGCCCTTCTGAGCTTCTGGATTCGGAAGACAGGTCCCCTACGTCGCGCAACAATGGTCCTGATTCTGAATACGTGTCACCAGCGTCTGCCGTGAACATGGGAGGATCACTAAGGGATGGTGAAGAAGGGCGGTAAATGGGACTTCTAGGGTGGACCAGAAGAGTGACCAGGAAGGAAAGGAACAACCTGGAGGAAGGGCCAGGACGTGGAAACCAGCAAGAAGATACCAGTAGGGAGTCAGTAGTAAAAACAGAGAAGTAATACACGAGCTGGGACCAGGAAGGTGGGGGAATAAAAAGAGGGGGAGGAAAGACCAGTAAAGGCAGACCAGCAATTAGATCCAGTAAGAAGAAACGAGTGAGGGGGAACCTGGCTTCGGAAGACATTTCAACGATATCTGGAAACGCTAGCTGTTGACCATAAGAACGCTTGCGGGGGAGCAACTTAAGGGACAGAAGTACTGCGCAGCACAAACCAATGACGTTAATGGCCGGTCCGGAGAGAATGTCTATGATGAATGCACGGAAGTGGTGAACGGCTTGATGCCGATAAAGCACGCACCAGTCCTAGATGTTAGCGAACTTTATGTTTTACAAAAACTACTTTCCATAGGCCAGGGATGCTGCAAAGTCGCGCGAAGCGCGCAAGTGCGAGACACGCCGTTAGGCGTGTCGGAGCACTTGTGTTTAAAAAACGACAGAGACTCAGCTTCCAGCTCAATATGTTGATGGTGAGTATGAGATGCTCTACCTCACGTTCCTTCCGTGAAGAGTGAGCACTTCGGTGGCTCTGAGCGAAATCATTAAAGCACTTCGTACGGCTCAATACATAGTAGAGCAAATCATGTGCTAAACGATGCCAACATGATGAAGTGGTTAAAGAGGACATCCAAGACCAAGTGGCAAAATCAAACTGGAGTACACGTCCAAATGCTCCTACTGCTAAGTCAAAAGTACTTTTTAGAACGTGAATTAGTTTTTCACCAGTTAGTTTTTATGACGTAGAACTGATTTCCAATTCCGGTTTTTAGGTTTTCATCGCATAGGAAAGTTGAGCACTCATTTCTGGCGAATTCTATAAGAAGGCGTGACGATCAGTGAGGTCTACCCCATCTTATGGAAGCAAATTTTTCAAATTTCGTACGTGATACGTGCGGCAGAGGACAAAGTGAAACTAATTTAGCCTATGTGACTTTACATAACGGCGCGTGTAGAGTAGTCGGAGGAGGTTCTGGCTGCAGCGTGCACCCGATACCTGGTTAGGTACTGGTTCGGATTTCACGCCCAGGACAGCCAAGCCTTTCATCCCCCGAGTTGGTGATTTGATATCAGAGTTGTTGGGAACGGATAAAGCGCTGACGTGTTCATTCAGCAGCCTACTGTAGGTCATTATGTAGGCCAAATACGCATTCTAATCCACTCCACGACATACTTAATAGAAGAATGCGTGGCGCATCCGAAAAAGGATTGAGTAACGCCCTCCTTTATCGTCTTATATAACGTAGTCCCTCCAAGAACTATTGGTGTTCACCGAAGTCACTGCGGCCTGGAGACGAATGAGAGTACTCCGCTAATAATAAGGATAAAGGATAAAGGACGGCGTTATTCAATCCTTTGGGATGCGCCACGCATTCTACTTCTACGGGATGTTGTGGAGGCGAGCTGAATGCGTATTTGGCCATACAATCACTTGCGGTGGCCAGCCGATGTACATGTCAGAGCTTCATATTTCCCTGACAAGTCTGGTACCAATTCACCGACCCCGGAGGGATGGAAGGCTTGGTTGGCCTGGGCGGGAAATCCGAACCAGGAACCTGGTATCGGGTGGAGGCGACAGCCGGCGCCTCCTCCGACTCCGCGCCTACTAATAATAAAACTGTACCTATCTGCAGGGTTGATTTTTCCATAAACTCTTAGCAAATTTTTAGATTTTTAAATACCTAAATAATTCGCCAAATTAAGCTACATAGAGTGCAGAATTTTTGCGACATAAATAAGAAACAGCTAAATCCTCTCGTATGCCAGTATGCCATCGTCTTCGGAACAATCGAAGAATATATAATTATAAAAAATGATACTCTAGTCACCATGTTGATTAGCTATACAAAATTCAGCCAAATAAACATATATCGTATAAATAACATATATAGCGTTGTCAAAATCAGGACGAAAAACTATAGGCATTCTATGCAGCACTCTCTACTGCCTCAGACAACCGCAGAATGAACAAGACAAAAAGATATAAAAAGTATTTGTTACACCTTTGTTTAAGCTTGGAGCGGCTGTTGCAGAAGATTATTGAGTTATTGAATAAGGTTGGCTGTTGGATAAATGCCCGAATGCGATTGAAACTCTTGCGCCAGCCGAGGCCAGAACCCGCACCTTCTGCTTTCAAGGCAGATCCGTTACGTAGCTCTACATCACCAGCGTTGTTTAATCGCACGAGCATCCACTATATCTTTCTAGTTAGCAACCAAATAATGTAAAAAATAATAAAAATTATGTAAAGGTGATAAAAATTATATGGCTATAAAGTTGCCGCAGATCAGCGATGGCTCAGTTGCCCTCGGCGTGGTGCGGCAGTGTTTGATGCCATAATGTTTTACGTTGTTGAGATATGTGCAACCTAATAAAACAGGTAGAACAACCAAAAGCAAGACTTCTTAAAGCACTCTCTAAAAACTTTCCTTAGTGCTATCCTCTGGCGGAAGCTGAAATTTTAGGCTAACTTTTTGCAGATGTCAGGGCTGCGCCATACCCATATGTATGCAAGAAACATTGTCCCAATATGGAGGTTGTACACCTTGGTCACCGCACTAGCCATGTTTGGCAGCGTTTTGTTCAAACTCAGCTGGCTCTTCAGCGCCCATAATATTGTTTGTCATAACCTCTTGCTTGGTAACCTTTGACAGCTACTTCTTTCCTTCCTTGGCTGATCAGTTCCTTAGTATATGCTAATGATTAACCTAAAAAACGGGCACGTGTAGCGCATGAGGACTGGCCGGCCGTCGTGTGCATCCGATACCAGGTTCTTGGTTCGGATTTCTCGCCCAGGCCAACCAAACCTTCCACCCGGGGTTGGTGAATGTGTGGGAAGGGTAGAACGCTGACTTCTCCATCGGCTGGTCAAAGCCCAAAAACCGACCCCTGAAATTGGCTGCATGCGAAACACGGTGACAACTCCGGTTGTGCTACCATGCGCTCATGCATATAATATATAAAATACATAGTTCAAGGCATCCGGGACTTTGCCACACTTGAGCGGAGTTGTGAAGGTAGTCGCCAGCCCAGGTACAACAACAATCAACGGCTACATCGAGCGTGTTGATCCTCAAACACAGCGCATACCCACCTCCGAGGAGCTCTACAGTAACGCCTCGTGAATTGGGGCGGCGCCTAGAATCGTCGCGCTGCATTCGTCGACCATGACGGCGCGACGATTCAACGCCATATTCCTCTACAGCTGCATCTTATTGCAGATTCAAGCGGTCAGTGAGATCAATAAATCAATACTAGATTCTATATCGTGAATTCTTTGCTTTCATCTATGTTTGAGATGTTTGTCAGCTCCTTCTGTACCAGATTTCCAGTTTGTTGGTAGAGAATATTGTCGCTTTTCTTCTTTTGAAGACGTTAAATCCTATTCTAAATATATGAGGTTTAAATTTCTATAAAGAGGCTAAGTTCTAGAAAGCTGTAGCTCTAGGAAGTAAAGTTCCTATAAAGAGGTTAAGTTCTAGAGTTCTAGGAAGTAGAAATACAGCCCTCGGCGTAGGACCCACATTTTGTGCCCCTAGACCATCTCTAGAGGAAGCTGCTGCCGGTATCCTCTTCTAATCTCGTTGGTGTTGCAAATCAACAACACCTCCTTTACCTCCACCTCTACTCCTGACTTTCAAGGGTCTACTAGATGCCCCGCTAAAGGTCCTGTTGCTCCAAATCGCTAAACGGCAACGAGGAAAAACCGCGAGCGCGTGCCCTCCATCCGCAGCCGGCGCCGTTTTTCCGCCGTCCGTGCTCGCCTATCGCCGCAAGAAGCCGCATGTATCCGTCCTCGTGCGGTACATCGCTAATTACAGTACTCCGCATCACATGAAGTCCTTGAATTGGCAGTGATTGAGGTGTAGCGGCGGAGGTAGAGTGTGTCTGTGTAGTGGCGCAACGACGAGTTCCGTAAGCAACATCTGCTCCGACCGTTGCAGGTGCCAGCCTACTCGACGTCGCGTTTCCGAATACGCGACCTCTTCATAGCGCACGAGACACCGTCGACTTGCTGCAAGTCAGGTGAGTATTGTACCAATTTCTAAGAAGCATGAGAATTCCCTAGAAAGAAAAATTGATTTTCATCATTTCTTTAGAATTTCATTTTCCAAGAATTCATCCGTTCAAGCAATTCGACTTATGTTTAAAGCAGCAATAAAGAAGGGAAGATTTTCATAACATAGGGAGACACCAAATTTTCATGTGTCCGGCATTGTTATAACTAGATCGTTTCCTTACGAAACGACAGAAAGGATAATGGATGGTGTTAATCATTCCCCTTTGAGATGCGCCACAAATCTGGTACCAATTGAACAACCCCGGAGGAATGAAAGGCTTGGTAGATCTGAACGGAAAATCCGAACCAGAAACCTGCTATTGGGTGCGTGCGACAGCCGGCATGATTTCTTGAAGAAGCTGTTTAAAAGGATAAAGGATAAAGGACGGCGTTACTCAATCCCTTCTGGGATGCGCCAGCGCATTCTACTTCTACGGTATGTCGTGGAGGCGACATGAATGCGTATTTGGCCATACAATGACTTGCGGTGGCCAGCCGATGAACAAGTCAGCGCTCTATCCTTCCCTGACAAGTCTGGTACCAATTCACCGACCCCGGAAGGATGGAAGGCTTGGTTGGCCTGGGCGGGAAATCCTAACCAGGAACCTGGTATCGGGTGCACGCGACAGCCGGCATGATTTCTTGAGAAAGCTCTTTACCTAATGAAAATGAAAACTAAAACGATGCCTTTCCTACACAAAAATATTAAATATTTTTCTATTACTTCTTAAGGACGTTCACAATCGTTTATTACAGCTCTTTGAAGCTTTTTTAAGGAGCAGGCATTCAACGCAGTTTGTAGAAGATTCCAATGGTGGCCAATCGTGACCATCTGTCCAGACTGGTATTTCCTCCGACAAGTTCACTCCTGCCTGCATGATATTCACAAAATTATTCATCACACTCAAAATGTTGTGCAGAATGAGTGTCGACTTACTAACTTCCAACTGCATCATTTCCATCAAAAGTCGATCATAAAGCCATTTGCAGTTGGAAATGGCGTTGCCAAAAACCAATGTGAAAATCGCTGGATTTTCGTTGGCCTTTGTTTTTAAGCTTAGATAAAGCTGTTGTTTTCTTCCTAATTTTACAAATCTTTGCATTGCTAATACCAACCTGGTGAAGACAATTACAGCTGTCGACCAAGACTGATGTCGACCTCTTTATGACTAGTATTTCGGCGTTGTCGCCAGCATCGGAGCCTGGAAATTCAAAGGAGTATACGAAAACTGTTCGCTCGAACATCACTTTAGCCTGCAGAAGCAGATTTTTTATTCTCTTTTATTTCAACATTTTTTAAAGAAAACGAGGACTCATACAAATGCCTAATCCTGAGCCAAGTAAATGTCGATACCAGTATTGGTCAACGACTGTAAAATTCGATACATCCATCTAGTTTTTCCTTTAAGAACCGGATTGTGTCGTTCAAAATTCTCTAATTTATTGAATGCGTAGGTATGCGATTGATTACGCCATGTAGGCGTGTAGAATGCGACCATATTACCATTTGGATTGATGTGCGTACATGGCGCGTTCCAAAAGCTTGATCTGAATTTTTGACTCTTAATCGAACCGTGGCCATTTCACAAGCAGAAAGCGCACTGAATGTTAAAACATTCCTATAAAAATATATATCTTGTTTTTAACAGATTTTTCGTTCCTTCGTGTTTCTTGTCCTTTTTTTTGAAAGACTCTTGAATGAAATAAGATAAATTGTGTAACCGAAGACTTTGGAAAACCGCAGGGAAACACTCTATAGTGTTTTCTAATCGCTACAGTCCAATATTTTCAGAACCACAAAAACCAAGGGCATCCGCTGTTTTTCGATAAAAATCCAGAATATTAATTATAGAAGAATAATTATTATTTTGCATTTCATTTTGTTTCTAAAAAATTTTTTATTGTTTTGTCTAAATCGCCTATGTAAAAGCGTTTACCTCATTTCTCGGAGTTTCCACTCAACCTAAAAAATTTCCAATGCCTCTCGCGGACGTCCCATCGAGATTTAGTCGCATCCAGACTAGGAGCTTTTCGAAAACAAATGCATTTTACTTGTGCTTACTAACCTCGCTAAGGGATGCTGCATTTTTTGTGAAATAATTTCTGTTTCTTCTTAGCGTTGCATGACACAATTTTTTATGCCTTGAACGTCTTCCTTTTTCATACAAATGAATAATAGCTGAAACCAATGGCTATACAGTACCGCCGCTAAACATTCAACCAAACGACGTTTGCGACGCAAAAACGCGTTTTTTGCGTCGCATCATGACAACTTTGTCCAAAGTAAACACTTTGTCACCAAAATTTACAGAGGCGCCTAGCATCATCCTACCTACCACTGGGCATGCGATCGTCATTCAAAAATATGTGGAAGCCTGAAAACCAGCGCCGCAATTAAGGGGGTCTTAATCACTGTGACCTGACCCCAAAACCGTCGCCGAGCCTCGCTTAATTATGTCCCCAGGCACAAGTGGTGCTGCCCAGTTAAATTTTAAAAATCTTAAACCTAATTAAATTTTATTTTTCTGTCATTGACGGTCTTCTCCTGGTTGCGACAATTCTTTTGGTACCAAATTTGGCAGGAAGATGCTCACTTTGAACTTCAACCGATTTCGTTTTTTCAACGGAAGAATTTTCAATCTAAAACCTGTGATTGTAGCTTGCCATCTACTCATGTTTAAAGAAGGAAAACGACATAGAAAATTTACGTGGCGAGTTGATTTTGGGAATTTGGGTGCTTCCTGCAGTTCATCAAACTGCAAGTGAACATTTGGTAAACAGCACTCTTCGGCTGCGAATATCTATCTCCTAAGCGAACGAGTTAGTCTAAAAATACGTTGACTTACCAGACACAATGTAGAGATTTTAGTTATCAAATATCGAGAAGCCTGGTGATCAGGCGGCACAATTTCAACCGGTTAAAGTGACGACTTCCTACAAAAGTGTGACTGCGTTTTAACAAAGTTTCATGCTGAGTCTTCGCAGAATGAAAGCTGGAAAGCCCAGTATTACAATTGTGTAATTTTTCGCTCAAAAATTTCAACCAGTTCGGACGCCAACATTTTGACGCAGCAGATCGAGCACTGATGTAGAGGCCCCCTTCTGTCATAATTGCGCTGACCTGACATGCCCTACAGAGACATTGCACTCAGCTGCATGACCAATGAGTCTCTCATTTCTCTCCCGTTTCGACTTTTCCACCATTATCGATCCATGCTGCCAAATCCTGATGAGTTTTGGGTTCTCTGGATTAGGCAGATCACACAGATTCCCTAATTCTTAAAATTGTGAACCGAGTCGTAAGGATCCCCAAAAAGGGTAAAACTCTATACAAACGGCAATTTTGCTATCAATTGAATAAAAATCGCGACGTCTTGGATGAGTGCGTGGCGCAATTCCTTTTCTGGTCCTAAAAATAGCCCTACTGTTTAAAACTGGCTATGAACCATCATTTTTCCACACAAACTGAGAGTTCTATGAAATTTCAAACAAAAAACCACAACCTTTTGGGAATGTGAATTAAAATTTGAAAGAAATTATACTAAAATTTTCCATGAACAAAAAATTATTCTTATCCTTTTGGAGAGATCTTAGTTTATTCTAGAAGAAGCTCATTTTAATTAGGAAAAGTTGAATTTGATTTCAAAGTCTTAAGCTAGCTTGGAAGAGTGTTCAATTTGATCTGAAAAGTTTCCAATTCCAACTCGTAATGAAGCTGTTTTACTACAAGTATTTTTTAACAGAGAAATAAAATTGAGTTGATTGGGCTCAACAACAGCTGCTGAAATTTCTTTTATTTGAAGCTTACATACTATCCAACATATTCAAGCTATGATCTATGTAATCAAAAAAAAACCAAAACTCATCAGGATTTGGCAGCATGGATCGATAATGGTGGAAAAGTCGAAACGGGAGAGAAATGAGAGACTCATTGGTCATGCAGTCGAGTGCAATGTCTCTGTAGGGCATGTCAGGTCAGCGCAATTATGACAGAAGGGGGCCTCTACATCAGTGCTCGATCTGCTGCGTCAAAATGTTGGCGTCCGAACTGGTTGAAATTTTTGAGCGAAAAATTACACAATTGTAATACTGGGCTTTCCAGCTTTCATTCTGCGAAGACTCAACATGAAACGTTGTTAAAACGCAGTCACACTTTTGTAGGAAGTCGTCACTTTAACCGGTTGAAATTGTGCCGCCTGATCACCAGGCTTCTCGATATTTGATAACTAAAATCTCTACATTGTGTCTGGTAAGTCAACGTATTTTTAGACTAACTCGTTCGCTTAGGAGATAGATATTCGCAGCCGAAGATTGCTGTTTACCAAATGTTCACTTGCAGTTTGATGAACTGCAGGAAGTACCCAAATTCCCAAAATCAACTCGCCACGTAAATTTTCTATGTCGTTTTCCTTCTTTAAACATGAGTAGATGGCAAGCTACAATCACAGGTTTTAGATTGAGAATTCCTCCGTTGAAAAAACGAAATCGGTTGAAGTTCAAAGTGAGCATCTTCCTGCCAAATTTGGTACCAAAAGAATTGTCGCAACCAGGGGAAGACCGTCAATGGCAGAAAAATAAAATTTAATTAGGTTTAAGAATTTTAAAATTCAACTGGGCAGCACCACTTGTGCCTGGGGACATAATTAAGCGAGACTCGGCGACGGTTTTAGGGTCAGGTCACAGTGATTAAGACCCCCTTAATTGCGGCACTGGTTTTCAGGCTTCCACATATTTTTGAATGACGATCGCATGCCCAGTGGTAGGTAGGATGATGCTAGGCGCCTCTGTAAATTTTGGTGACAAAGTGTTTACTTTGGACAAAGTTGTCATGATGCGACGCAAAAAACGCGTTTTTGCGTCGCAAACGTCGTTTGGTTGAATGTTTAGCGGCGGTACTGTAGGAATGTGACAGGAAAATGACTGTGTTGGCCAAAATTTATCTACGTTCGACGAGTCTTCCGTGTATCCACGAGAGTAGAGAACATCGCGTTTTCTGACATGGCTTTTCATTCTTCGAAAAAATGGTATTTTAGATTTTTAAATTTAATTTTTTTTTTAAATTTTAAGTTCGCTTTAAAAGCAGTAAGGATTCACTAGCTTCTAAATACTAAATATGTAGCTTTCTTAGAGAGAACTTCGGTTGCATATCCGATCAGATATAGTGAAGCCTACTTCTCGAAAGCTTGACTTTATGATGAACACAAAGAACTGCTGGCAAATGAGCACGTATAGCGCAGTCGTAGAAGGCGCCGGCTAACGTGTGCATTCTGTTTCAGCATTGTTGGTTCTAATTTTCCGCTCATATCAAACGATCCCTGTAGGGTCAGTGAAATTGTGTGAGTTTTATCTGAGAAGAATATTTAATTAATTGCCCACCGGCTGCGCATCACAAGTTATTTGACTTGCCAAATACTCATTCAAATTGTTTCCACGACCATCTGTAATGGTAGAGTGCGTGGCGCACACCGAGAAGGGACTGCTTGGCGGTTAGCGCAGGATTGTATACTTACCCTTATATTGATAACGAAGCAGTCAACACGGTCCAACCGCAAGTTTCTAGCTTTCCCGGAAAATTTAAATTATCCTTCGTTTTTTCCACCAAATTATTTGAAGCTCCAATGAATTGCGTTCGAATACCAAATTGAACCGCCAGATTTTCAGGAAACGCGACGTGTTCTTGCGATGTGCAGCTGTCGTTCTGCGCCGGCGTCCGATTCCCAGACAAGAAACACTACAAGGACTGCCATTACATCCATTTCCAAACGCCGTTCCTCTCCGCTGACGACTTCCCCTACAACGCTGACGTCCCTATCAGTATTCGGTGGCCGGTGGTGAGTCATTGTTATACTGTAGCTACAATACAGTGTTCCCGCTGGCTGACACATCAAAGAATACGCAGTGTTTTTTCTGACGATGTTTCCGCCTTCACCAGCACCTATCTACGAGGTTTCAAGTGCCATCATCGCATCCGACGGAATTCCGCGCTACCATCAGGAGACATAAGAATGCACGACGCGCGTCTCGTGTGCCAGTGGCAATCACAGCGATCTCAATGGTCTTAAGGGGTTGTCGGATGTTGTTGTCATCTGAGCACACGCTCTAGTCGGCTCATCTTACAAGGTGTCTCAGTGTCTTCTCAATTGGTCCTTAAAGGACATAGAGTCGGCGTTATGCAATTCTTTTCCAACGGCAACGCATTCTTTTTCTGTGGGGTGTCGGTGGGGTAACTTTGAATCCTTCTTCTGAATACATAATTAAATTCCGAGGGCCAGCCGATGGAAAGAGAGCAGTGTCTTGTGCCTCATGGGCAGGGCTGTTACCAATTCATCGTCCTCGAATAGATCGAAAGCTTGGTTGGCCTAGGTGTTTAGTGCGAAACAAGAACGTGGAATCGGAGCTACGCGACAGCCGGCGCCTTTTCCGACTGCGCCAGTACGTGCCCAATTGCTCCTTACCAGAAAACTATCTCTCAATGTCTACAGGTACAGTACTTCCTAGTTAATTGAGCTGGAAGCCACCATAGAAGTCGCAGTTTCTATAAAAGTAAATAGTCAGTCTAGAGTGAGGATTCTAATACGCAAGAACAACATGAAATGTGGTAGGAGTTGACATCAAGTTAGAGCACCAGTATTTTTACTAACAACTTCTCCTTTTCTTTAGCAAAACAGCTTTTTTCAGATCCCTGAATACAGCATAGGGTTAGATTCCATGACTGTCAATAACGCGTACAACATTGTACATTAGAATGTAATGCAAAGTGGGAGATGCTGCAGAATTTGAATTCTGAAGCAGCTCCACTGTGAAAAAATTGCGTTACCAAAAGAGAAGGCCTAAAAAATAAAGCCAAAATTTTCGGTCAATTTCCTCTTCAAGAATAATTGCAGAGCAAAGCCCTTTACTGACTCGAGAACTAGAGTGGCGACAGTTTCTGTGTAATGGCTAGAAATTTCATAGTATTATGCATAGCACCTCCAATCCCATATCATGTTCTTAGATTTCCTAAAAATTTTTGATTTTCTATAATTGTTGTTCTACTGCCAATTGAGAACACATTTCTCAATTCTCGATACATTCTCTTTATTCCAAAAAAAAAAACTCTACGGCATTACATGCAGCATTTCTTGTGAGAATGATTCCGAGTACGAAATGAATTACAGTACTCCTCAAAGTTTTAAGAAATAGGATGAATTCTACGTAATCAATCTGCTGATAATGTCTAAAGTGTTTTTTCAGTGTGCACATAATGTGCGATGATAATCAATAAACAAATAAATATTATACGACAGTACTCTCGTTATATTATATTTTTATAAAATTTGTTTATAATTTCAGAAAAAAATGTACGCACTTCCATATAAGTTAATTCACAGCTCATCAAACACCTACATCTCTTCATTAAACTAATCTGTTTAATTGAAAGGTGAATAAAGCTTTGGGTCTTATTAGCTTTTCTTAAAGCATTCGGCATCTAGTGCTCTTTTTCATTCAAAAGTTTTCTGACAGCTTAGAAGATTACCTTAAGAAATCTCGTTTATCCCTCTATCTCTGTCCTTTCCACACAATTAAAGGACGGCGTTATTCAATTCTCTTTGGGATGCGCCACGCATTCTACTTCTACGGGATGTTGTGGAGGCGTGTTGAATGCGTATTTGGCCATACAATGATTTGCGGTGGCCAACCGATGTACAGGTCAGCGCTTTATCCTTTCCAGACAAGTCTGGTACCAATTCACCGACCCCGGAGGGATGAAAGGCTTGGTTGGCCTGGGCGGGAAATGCGAACCAGGAACCTGGTATCAGATGCAGGCGAGAGCCGGCGCCTCCTCTGACTGCGCTCCACGCGTCCAAATAAAAGTAAGAAATAGGAAAAATAGAAATTAGAAAAAGAAATAGTAAGAAGAACAGCCATCATAATTAATTTTCTGTGGCGTAGTAGTCACCACCACCTTAACTACTCAATGAAATAATATCGGAAGCAACTCTCAAAAAAAAAGAGAAAATTCGGCTTTGAAGAAAAAAGAAAAATATCGAAAAATTTAAAGTGCTTGTAGTTTTGTGCTTGGCGAATTGAAGGACACTGTTTTTCTGATACTACTGACAATTGACAGCCCTCTCCGACCTAGCCTTTGAGCCCTCCGGGGTCGGGTACCAAACTCGTCTGAGAAGGATAAAGCGCTGACTTGTCATTCAGATGGTCACCAAGAGTCATTGGCCAAATACGCATTCAAATTACCCCCACGATATCTCGTAGGAATCGAATGCATGGTGCACTCCAAGGAGGGACTGATCGATTTAAGCTGTCCTTCATCCTTTATCGTTAATTGAACATGTCAATGTTAACGTTTTCTAGATTTTTTTATGCTGCAGCTCATCCGTGCTACAATATTATATGATCAGGCGCTTTTGAGAGAAATGTTTTTTTAGAATCAAGAAGTGGAGATGAGTTCAAATGACAGCTTGTATTCTCTCCAAAAGCCACAAATATTCGCAACTCATGGAGCTAGGCAGGCAGACGTTAGACAAGTCTTTGTTTTGGTCTTCCTTCATAAACTCGCATTTGCCATTTCGCCGAGTTTTTTCCACTGGTCGTTGGCCCAGATTCTCCACTTTCAACTCCCCGTTTAATGGACTCATGAGCGCACACTTTGCTCATCATTGCCAGTGCAAAAACTCTCTTCGATGACCTTTCTGAGGAGGATAGGCCGACGACTCCGATGCCGGTGAACAGAATGGTCCGCGCCGCCATTGGAGTCCACGAAGGCGAAGCCTGCAAGCGGCCCTCCCCTCAGACATCTGCGCCTCGACCAGCTGTGTACTTTCATTCGAATCGACTGTTCATCGCTGCGAAACAGAGAGATGACGTCGAACTGCTTGAAGCAGTCGTCAGTCCTGTGAGGAGCGGGCAGCTGACACGTCTCATGATCAGTTGTCGGGCGGTGATTGACGCGGGCGACCGAAGGCGCGTACCGTGCCACAGTTGACGTAGCGGCTTGCGCGTTCGGCCCTTTGAGGGTGGTGGATTACGGGATAAGTGCGTCGCGCTTAAGAGTTCCGGTCGGTGCTAAGAACACTGCTCGTCGATCAGCCGACAGGGTCGAATAGTCGTTGAGGGAATATTCCACCTTGTGTGGGTTTGAAACAGTCCGCGGTAAACCAACAGCGGTTTGTAAGTGGCAGTTACCGTCCAAAACCAACCTTTCAGCTCTGAATCTAGGGCCAGATATTCTAGAAGACTCGGAAGAACTGTGCTCTACGAGAGAAACTGAACTCTGAAGACTACGGAAAATTAATTATCATGGCTGTTCTTATTCTTATTTTTTTTTCTAATTTCTTTTTTTTCTATTTCTTATTCTTATTTCTTTTTAGTTTTTTCTACGTGTTTGCTTTTTTTCTAATTGGCTGCATCCATTTTGGTTGGACAATTTCACGCGCACTATTTTGTGCAAACAAATAAAATACAATATAGCATAAAGGATAAAAGACGACGTTACTCAATCCCTTTTGAGATACGCCACGCGTCCTACATCTAGAGATATTGTGAAGGCCATTTGAATGCGTATGTGGTCTATAAAACACAGCTACTTCAAAGGCTTTCGCCCTTTGTGACAGTTATTTTAAGCCGGTTGAATCTTGATTTATGTCTTGCAAGAGTACTGACGTTAACATTTTTTCATATTTTACATTCTTCTTTTTTTGCAAAGTGCATACTCTTTCCTGTGCCTTTTTATTTTCAACAATCGAGCGATTTTTGACATGGTTAGATCGCCCAACGAAACAAGTACAATTTTTTTAGTGGATGTGATAGCATCAAAAGATAAAGAGCGACGTTTCTCAGTCTTTTTTGAAGTGCGCCATGCCTTCTACTTCTATTGGATGTCGAGGTCATTTGAGTGCGTGTTTAGGCATACACTGACTTACAGTGGCCAGCTGATAAACAAGTCGACGCTTTATGTCTCTTTCAGACAGCCTGGTATCGATCAACCTACTCCGGAGGGATGGAAAGCATGGTTGGCCTGGGCCGGAGATCCGAACCAGGAACTTGTATCGGATGCACTCGACACCCGGCACCTCCTCCCACTGCGCTACACGCGCGCTCACACCTTCTTTACCGAATAACAAGCAACGTTCTGCTCTGTAGTAGAACAGGTGGAATACTCAAGAAGCAGTTGCCATAATGAAGGATAAAGAGCGGAATTAGTTAGTCCCTTACGGGATGCGTTACGCATTCTACACCTAGGGGTGGGGAGGGGCAATTTCGATGCGTCTTTGGCCTCTACGATTACTTACGGTGACCAGCCGATGGACAAGTCAAAGTGTTATCCTTCAGAAAGAAGTGTGGCCCCTGAGCAACTCCTGAGGTATGGAAAGCTTTGCTAGCGTCGATTAGGGGTGCACGCGGCAGCCGGTCTTTCTTCCACGACGCTTCAACGCGAACTCGCGTATTCTTACCACGGCCCGGTGGCTACTTTGCGAGCTTTCAAAGGAATGCGACATTCATCGAGTCGGAGAGTACCACGAAAGGCAAAAGCTAAAGGAACCCTGGATCAATGATTGTCGTCATGCTTGTCGTATTCACCAAACCAAGCCGTAACCGAGAATCGTTTCCAAGATGCCTTCATCAGGGAAGCAGTGCGTGTGAAACAACATGATGTCAGGTTTTCCTCCTGCTATTTCAGACGCCATATTTTTTTATACTTTTATAAGAATGCAGTCTCTTATTCCTATTGCAGAGGAGAGGCACATGTAGTTATACGCCTTCAAATTGCTCTATCACAAATCTTCTAGAAGCAGAATGCATGGCGTATCCCACAAATACTCATACCTTGTATGCTTCACCATGCCAACTGCTTCTCGATTATTCCAACTGTTTCGCTACGGATTGCTTGTTAATCACCAGTTAAGAAAGTGCGCGGCGCAGGTGGCACACGACGATGGTTTTGGTTTCGTTGAATTTAAAATTGAGTATATCTCTATATATTCAAATAATAATCTTTTCTAAAGGGTTGTTTGTATTTAAAAACCTTTATTGTGTAAAGGCGCGTGTAGCACAGTCGTAGGAGGTGTTGACTGTCGCGTGCACCCGATACCGGGTTCCTGGTTCGGATTTCCCGCCCAGCCCAACCAAGTCTTCCATCCTGGGGTTGGTGAATTGGTACCACGTGTCTGGTAATGGAAGGTTGGTGAAGTGGTACCAGACTTGTCTAGAAAGGATTAGGCGCCTACTTGTTCATCGGCTCGCCACTGCGTCATTGTATGGCCAAATACGCATTCGCACCGCCTCCTGTAGAAGTCGTATGCGTGGCGCATCCCAAAAGGGAATGAGTAACCCCGTCCTTAGTCCTTTACACTTATTATGTAAACCATTAAATAAACGAACTAAGTTAAAATTTGAACTAAAAATAGCAAAACAAAACTATCTACTTACTTCACTGACGACCAACTGCGGAGGTGTTATAGTGAAGGATCCTCGTCTGAATGAACCGAACAACAAAGGTTTATTTTTTATCCTTTCGTATTTCTGAAATATGTTCGAATGAAAAGGTGTTTCCCGAACCAAGTGATAGCATTCTGCTTAATATGAGCCACGAAAACTGGTAGAACTTTTTCTACAACGTACATTATGGAATGCGCGGGGCATTCCACTACGGAATTACCTAAAGACAACTTATATCCTTCATCCTTATGTTCTGTTCCACGGAAGTTAGGTACATACGGTTCTTTCTTAACGAATGAGGTCCGTTACGCTCTCCGTTACCTTCATCGTCTTCTTCAATGTTGCCCAACAATCACTTTGCCAGTGCTCCGCGCCGTTGTCGAGCAATTATAGACACCTGTACGGAGGTGCAGAATGGCGCAAGTGAATTACAAGATTGCCAGGGTCATCAGCAGCAATACACGAACCAAACCGTCAATTAGCACTTATTTAAGGGAAGCGCGGGCAGGACACTAGCCATGACGCGAGCGCTAAGTGCAAGTTCACGGGTGGTCCAGTCGCTGTCGCCAGCAACGGCGCCACAGCACCTCATGTCGGGGGCCTGGGCGACAAAATGGCCACCACCTGCTTCGGATGACTAATCGGATGCGCAGCGATTGCACCACATACGTCCTGATCGTTATCCATGAAAAATGAGCGCCCCTTCGATGAACATCGCCGAATCGTTAGAAATCAAGTGATGGATTTTGGCAGCTGCCGCGATCGCATGTAGCATCAGAAGCGAATAGCACGAGTGCACAACGCCACTCTAACGATTGCAAAACCGAAGAACTTTCTTGGTCTTCTTGGTCATCAAAATCAGCTGTTAAACATTAAAGGATAAAGGGTGGCGTTACTTTGGGATGGGATGCGCTACGCATTCTACCTCTATCGGATGTCGTGGAGGCGATTTGAATGCGTATTTGGTCATACAATGACTTGCTGTGGTCAGCCGATAAACAAGACAGCGTTTTAGCCTTCCCAGACAACTCTGGTACTAATTCGTCTACCCCGGTGGGATATAGGGATTTGTGGCTGGGCAGGAAATTCGAACCAAGAAGCCGGTGTCGAGTGCATGTGACAGCCGGCACCTCCTCGGACTGTGCCACACACGCCCTATTAAACATTATGTTAGGCGAAAGGATTATAACCTTGGAGCTATTCAAAAAGGAAGTGTGCAAATTTGTCGGGGCTTTCCTTGCATTCTAGAAAGGTGATCTACTAAGCGACCAGTTTGTGATGTTCAATTTTCGAGACCACGGCAATTCCACATTTTTTTCTACACATCTACTTTGTTTTTATTTTTAAATCAACCAGTTGCAGAATAATCTCCTCATTTCCTCCAAGAAGGGCTATCGTTGCAAGTACATGGTTCTTTTTATTTCCGAAGAATCTGAATGAACAGTTTGGCTGAAAATTTTATAAGTGGAAACGAGATTCCAAAATTGTGAACCAAGTTAATAATTTTGCAGAGCTATGCTCAAATTTCTGCGTATGTAGCGCAGTCGGAGGAGGTGTCGGCTGTCGCGTGCACCCAAAAGCAGGCTCCTGGTTCGGATTTCTAGCCCAAGCCAACGAAGCCCTCCTTCCCTCTGGTGTCGGTGAATTAGTACCAGACGTGTCTGGGAATGATAAAGCGCTCGTTTGCTCATCGGCTAACAACCGCTAGCTACTGTAGACCATATACGCATTCAAACCGGCTTCACGGCATCCCGCGGAGCTAGAATTATGGTGCATCCCAAAATAAATTGAGTAATGCTTTTATTTAATCTTATCCTTTATGCACAAATTCTATATAATGTTTTGCGGGAAATATCCTAGCAAGAAGCATGTTATAGATCAAGGAGACATGGCCAAGTTCTGATGTTTACCACGTGTCTGTTTCTATTTTTATATTTGTTTAACACGGTTTTTTATGTAGAGCTCAGACTTTCACAGGGAGATGTTTGCTAAGAAAACAATCATTACTCACTTATGTATGTCTTCAAAAAAATGAGTTCTCAAAACAAAAACTGAGTTCTCTTTCTGTAATGTTGTTTAGCAGTTTTACACCTATCGACAGTGATTCAAAGCAGAAATCGTTTCGTTCTTCTCTCCTTAGATACTTATGAAAACTTTTCTCCTTCAGACTGAATGGCAACTGACGGTGAGCGGTCACGACAGGAAAGGCGAGTCGCTTCTGGAGGTGTCGCGGTTCTTTCAGAATATCAGCTCTCATTCGCCAGTCACCGACATGACCGTTGTCCGTAATTTCAACTTTCCTAAATTACTCTATTTATACAACTGCTTTTCATGTATCAATTTCCTATTTTTAGGAAAACGACAATGTCACGATTAGCTTCTCATTCTCTGTGGAGTGTGAGGAGAACTTCTATGGTCCGACATGCACGGTGTTCTGCAACGAGACTTTCAGAGAGTAGGATTCCTTCCCACTCTTCTCTCAGACTACGGTGATAACGGCATTCTTTCCAGCCAACACGGGGGCTCCTTCAAGTGTTCACCTGACGGCAGGAAGCAGTGCGAGAGGGGATGGGGAGGTCCGCTCTGCAACGAGCCGCAGTGCGACCAGAGGTGCGAGCACGGAACCTGCACCGCGCCGAACACCTGCAGGTGCGGACATTTCGACCTCAGTTCGCTCCATTCCAAACGGCAGTTCTTCTGTCCGTCCGATGACACACACCAGCTGCGAACGCGTCACACACCGACGAAACACCACGAAAAACTTGACGGCAGGAGGTCTGCCACTTAGCGGTGTGTCGGCGGAATCCAGCAGATTCACCGCATAGTACAACAGAATTTTAGTCGGACTTATGAGGGTGGTCCTCCTAAAATCTTTTAAAAAATTGAGATGTTTCTTGCCCAAAAAGGTGGTGAAAGAATTTTTCCAAATATAAGGTACTGAGTCGTTCTAGTGCCATAAGATGAGCCGGAGACACCCTCGTGAACCAGCGTTCGTTGAACTTAATCATGGGCGGATATCACAGAATTTATAGCGCTGTTAGCAGACCATTTCATTTATTGCACACGGTGGAGAGGGTATGGATAAGAATGGTACACGGTGTGCCCGAATCCGGAAGGCGTTCCCTACAACTCGTGCACCAGGCGTCCATATTTAGAAGACGTGCTCCAGAAGCAGTGCACCTATGCACCGTCCAATCTCAAAAGACATGCCGTTTAAGGCAATGAGTCTTGTTGTCTTCCAGCACATAGAGCAAGTATTTAGTATGAGGAAGGAGGGAAATTTGCATAAAGGATGAATATAAGGGACTGTGATAGTCCCTTATACTCCATAACGCTTATACGCTTTCAATATGGCTCCACGATATCAGGTAGAAGTAGAATGCGTGGCGCATCTTAATCTCTTTTGGGATGCGCCACGCATTCTACTTTTACTTGATATCGTGGAGCCATACTGAAAGCCTGTTCGGCTTACGAAGTGACCTTGGCCGGTCGACGAACAAATCTGTTTTTCATCCTCGCTAGACGATTCTGGTATAAATTCACCGACTATGAAATTTTGCATAATGATATTATTTCTATTTTGTGACGATAGTTTTGGAATGTGTAGATTTATATTTCATATATATTTTGGACGAAAATTTTCAGAAAAGGATTCTAAAATTTTTGATAAAGTGCAGAACTAAGGGAGGGGAAACACTTTTGCCAACCTATAAACTACAGCACAATTTCTAATTTTTCAAAATTTTTCTATTTTATCTGACGACTGATACATTTTAATTTTAATTTTTTATTTTAATTTTCTTAATAGACCTGCCAAAATTTCTTTAAGAACACATTTTTGTAGCAGTTTTCTTCTTTTCTTTTTTTAGTATTTACTGAAAAAGTCAAACGGGAGAGTTTATTTTTTGATTGGACGCTTTTCTTATATTTTTGGACCCGTGTGGCGCAGTCGAAGAAGGTGCGGCTGTCGCGTCCACCCGATTCTAGGTTTCCGGTTCGGATCTTCCGCCTACCGTTCCTACGGGTCCGGTGAACACCCGAATTTATACATAATATCAGTTCTTCGTGCTTGTTTTTTTATAACTGGAAGGCTATAAGATAACTTCCCAAGAAATGTTCGCCTGGTGTAAGTGGCAACATGAACCTCCTCATTCTTCTCTCCTTTCTTTTTTCTTTTTTTTGCTTTTTGCTCGCTTTTTCTACGCTTTTTTGGCAGTAATTATAACTTTTTGAACGAAACTCTGAAAGGTGAATTGTATGTACGACTTTCGGAAGGAAGTAGTAGATGCTCCTAGAGCTTCTAAGGCCCTACTTCGACTACTGGCCCGGGTTTAGTTATATTGTCTTCTGAAGCCATTTACCTTTTGAATTCCAGATGTGACGTTGGGTGGCAGGGCCCCTCATGCTCGGAATGTGTACCGCTTGCCGGCTGCCTGCATGGATCATGCCGTCGAGCACACGAATGCATCTGCCATCCAAACTGGGGAGGCATGCTTTGCGATGTGTAAGTTGCCCTTTGAAAAGCTTTCAAGCATCAGTATCGCCATCCTTGTTTCCGGGTTTAGCTTTACCGTCGACTGGACATTTTATGCGCAGGTTTTTTAGTTTTGTTCAAGATGTGTTGTTTGTTCTTTGATTTTACCATTGCTGGATTACCGTGTTCGAAGAAATCTGGTAACTAGATAACTATAAGAAAGACGACAAAACATTCATGTTTAGGGACCTTGACTACTGTTCTAGTCATCGCGATGTCTGCAAGAATGGAGGGGTTTGCATTGCGGACGCCGTGAACTCCTTCAAATGTAACTGTCTCGAAGGCTTTGAAGGATCCAACTGCGAGCGAAGAGTAAGTTCTGAAAATTTCAGGCAAAAAGCAGGCAAACCAGTGAGCAACTACAAGAACAGTAAATAACAATAAAATTAATCATATCCCATGTTCACTTCAAACTGGAAATCTTCCATTTTAAACCTTTTCATTTATTTATTTCATCATTTATTTATCCTTTTAATCGAATGCTGTTCTGGATCGTCCATGATGTACATGTGTAGTCGGAAACGGTGTTCGTCACCGAATATATATTTAGAAGGATATTAGAACATATACATATAAATATGTAGATATATGCAATGTGTGGTGCATAGTAGTGGGTCGAGTATATTTATTTATTTATTTATTTATTTATTTATTTATTTATTTATTTATTTATGCACTCTTGGGTGCGTTAAAAAGAAGAAAAAAATAGCCAGCACTCCACAAAAGAAGACACTATGGTTGGTATGTCAAGAACACAATAAAAGAACAAGGAAGTAAACAATAATCTAGACAAAAATACGTAGGAAACTGAGGAGTCATAATTGTTTTGTCAACGCTGCTGATCCTAAAATACCTCAAAAAATTCATAACCCTGCAAACATATTCTTCTTACGAGTCAAAATGCGTAATATACTATACAAAAAACGAGGAAAAGAACAGGCCTATACTGCGGCTCTACCTGACTTGAAAGTCTAACCGGAAATAAATTTTGCCTGCAATATAAAAGAAATTGTGGCGATAATAAATACAATTAATTTAAAACTATAATTAGGAAACAACCGCTTCCCGACTTATATTACACAGAATCAATGGTTCCCCACCTTGAGTGCTACGACTCAGTAGGCACGCAACTGGCATAACCATACCGAGGCGAATTCTATCTTTCAAGAGCCTCTTTAAACTAACTACGCACCCCAGGCGATGGCATACTAAGGAGACCCGCAGAGGAGATAGATATGCAAAGATATAGTCAGGTAAAAGAGTTGAAGCAACAAACAAAAAACTGGTTGTAACTATGTAAAAGTAAAACAGTGATTTCTTCAAGCCAAAGAGAGTTATTGCCTGCAGCACCCGTGCTTTCCAAATTGATATGACTCAACATTACTGTAAGGCAGTGGAGGGCTTACACGAGGAAAAATTGAGGTATTTCAAGGAAAAGCACTAACCAACGCGGGGTAAGTGAAACAAAGGAAGCTAAGAACAGGAGGGAAATCCGAAAATATCATTCAAGGCAATAGTAAAAGAAACTCGCGGACAAGCCTATTTATGGGAGAGGCGATGATAATATGTCGAAGGACATGTGCGACATAATGGCGTAGCCTTGTTGGCGCGCAACGCTGCTGTAAAAGTATCCATCAAATGATTATAAAAGGAGAGCACTTATTCTAATAATAACTTCCCTTAAAGTGACGGAGTCTAAGGTCCGTAGTTGAGCTAGCTACATGTTACTACCTAAAAGTCCTGTATCTTTAATAATCAAAGAAGCTCTGATCTTTTTAGCTTACTCCGAAAAACTGAGACACTAGAAGAGCTCATAAACTATTAAACTAACTATAGCTCTTCAAGCTATGAAGAACATAAATACAGAAGTACGTAGTTTAGAATAAAGGCAGCATGCAAAAGGGCGAAATAGACGTTTGATGTGCTGTTAAATACTTATAGATATGGTCCACTTCGACCTGAGCAGGTGAGTGGAAATATGAAGCCGGGCCATAATTTGACATTGTATTGCATTAGCATTTCATTTGCAATGATTATGATTATGATTATTATTAGTTTGATTCGTAAATTTTGCAACAAGATTGGCGTTCCAGCAAAAATAAGATTATACCACAAAAGAAAAATGATGGGCTTAAGCGAAGTAACTAATGTTGTTCTCAATGAGTTTTTTACGCTTTTCATACACTGAGTGAATTACATCTCTGTAATGTGGTCGACTTCGACCTGAGCAAGTCGTGCACCGCCGCCGTAACCTCATCAACTTTGGCGAAGCGTCTACCATGGAGGATATGATCCGTCGACAGAAGCAGATGGCAGTCAGACTGCGCAATGTCCAGAGTGTATAATTCTTGCTTGACTTGGTACAGCTCAACTCCTAGATTTTTGCCAGCGGCTGAAGTGCCGTAAGCGGCCGTTGCCCTTGTGGTAGAAACATTGACTCGTATCGATTTCCTTCTCTACAAATTTTAGCTGGATCTAGTAGACTTGTTGGCAGAAGTACGCGGCGAGAACGGATTGACAACGAGGAGCAGCTCCTGGTGCACTGGGGCATTTCACATCCATGAAATGCACAGCAGGGCCATCTTTCGATGGAGCTCTGGTTTTGACGTCAGATCCCCAGCTCGTTGCGTTTCAGCCATTGCTTCCCAGCTTCGCGGTTGTCGTAAAGCATCCGCTTTACACCGCTAGTAAAGATTCGATCCGGGCTCACCCGCCTGAACCGGCGCAGGAGCCTCAGCAGTCGGAAACACAGCGATTTACTTGGGTTTCCGTCAACGCATGACGCCCTGACAAAGGCTATTTTGGCAACCTTCCAATCTACAGCAGCCGACAAGCGGTGGTTCACTGGGAGGTGTGGAGATTAGCGGTCGGCCCCAATGTGGTTCAAGAAGAATTCAACTTGACGGATGGGTGCACAGTAGTTCGTCTTCCTCGGAGTAGTTTGTTTTTGCTGCCCTTCGGGACGGAAGGGAACTCCTGATACCATCTTCAATAATTTATTCGGTTAGGAGTGAACTTGCCGGTGACCTCCTTAGTGTGCTTGATCCTAGGCGCTAGGTTGCAGCCGAGCTTGAACTAAATGAATATGAAACCACACACTTTTTCACTTTGAGTGGTCATCGTTATAGAGAATAGAACTTTCCAACAATGAAAGGGAAATTAACGATTCATAACTCAAAATGATCGCCAGGAAACAAGGTTTCAAGCGAAATATAATCCTTCAGCTTTGAATTCTAGAAAAAAAACAGAACTGTTGCAACATTTATGACTTAACCTATTATTTGATTTCATTATGGAGTATAAATTGCATACTTTGTCAAATAATTTGTAGCCGGGCACATAATAATAAGATATACATTAGAAAGAGACGTATACATCGAAGGAGACGTACCTGAAGCTAAAATATTTGCGGTTTAGTTAAGCAAAAATTGAAAAAATTTGGTCCTAGCTGCAAATGTGAACGGCATTGGCAGGTGGGAACTCGCCAGCCAATCAGGACGCAGAGAGCTGGCGTGCAATTCAGAGAGTACATGTACGGTCGGCATCCTGATTGGCTGGTGCGTGATCGCTCGATGATCGATTTGGCTATGACTAGCCGGCGCTCTCTCACCTACCAATGCTGCCCCCCTGCCGATATGAGCAGAAAAAATTATTTAAAATTCACCTTCGCAGTGCATGATATGATGAAATGATTACGCTCTTTGAATAGACATAATTTCATCTGACTTTCAACACGTCTACAAACGTTTCCGGTTTAAAATCAGAGCTGTTCAGTTTAAAGTAAAAATTATTTACTTTAAATCTTTATTAGAAATGGGACGTATTTCGAGATCTGATACTGTCAGCTAACCTGTTTGTCTGTCGAACGGAGAGTTGTGTATAGGTTACTGACAGATTCTAACGCCTTTAAATCCCACCGATAGGTGGTGGCTTTTCCAATTTTTACAAGTTCGAATTTACTGCAGAGAATAGATCAACTGAGTATTGTTTCAGAAACAGTTCGACTGCTCCATGCTGGACTGCGGCGATGGAGTTTGCATGATGAAACCCACACCGACATGTGTATATCGTGAAGGTCAGTCCTTCAAATCTGCTTAATGTATGCACCAGTGAAAGCAGAGATAGTAACTTATCTTCATGGTTTGCTTCAACTTATTTTGACACTGAGTTAGACTATTAAAAATTAGCTTTACAACGAAAGAAAAATGGGTAGGTAAAAAACTAAATAATAAAAATAGCGGTACTTGCGAGATGCTTCCTCCACCATCATACCCCTTCCCAACCAATCACAGTAGGACTGCCCTCCATGGCTCCATGGCTAACGCGAAAGACGTCATGGAGGACAACGAAAGGGACTCCAGGATTGGTCGTCGCCGACGCGCTGACAGCGCTACGTGCCAAATGCAGAGAGTATCAAAATAGCAACTGTGACATCTGCCTAGCCGCTTTATATTTGAAATCGACACCTAGTCTATTCCCTACCAACGGTGGGTGTCACCTTTATCATATGACTTCCCATTGAGTATTGGTTTGTTCGAGCAGGCGTCTGTAGTGTCTCCAATCGTCCCTGTCGCGTGCCGAAGAGCGTCATATCGTTCGTTCATGGCTTCCACGAAGAAGTCCGGCCAACGCGTCGGTGGGCGTCCTGGTGTTCTCTTGTCATCCCGCGGCATCCAGTCGTTGACGGCTCTCGTCCAGCGGTGTCTGCGAAGCGCACTACGTGAGCGGTCCATCTAATTTTCGACGGCTTGACCCATGCAACAGCGTCTCTGGTTTTTGAACGTCGGCGAAGCTCGAAACTCTGTAGGCCTTCTCTCACTTGGACGAATCGTATCACTCCCACCACCTTCCTCACAATTCACCTATGCACGACAGTGATCGCGGTTTTCTCCTGCTTTCTATGGCTTAGGTTTCTGAGGCGTACGCTAACGCAGAAAAGGCAGTGGAGCCGAATAGATGGTATGGTATGTATTATAGTATAGTTGTGCTCTCCCGAAAATTTCGAATAACCGAAGAGCGACGATTTTCGAGCATTCGAATTCGAATAACATTCGAAAATCGTGTTTTTCGAAAGGTCGAATACGATTGTTCGATTTCGAGTGCTCGAATTTTCATTCAGGCACAACTAGAGTATGGAGACGTCTTCTTTGCAAATACTTCGACGCTAAAAGCTTTACAAGCCGCTTGCCTCCTTACGCCCAGCTCTGGCCTTATCTCTTTAGCTAAACTGAATTCGTAGCTTTATTAGGAGAGCACCTGGAGATGTCCGTTCTGTTTAGCGTGAGTGGCGCATTAGAAACTCGTTCGTTTCTCATGAACATCGACTTCGCTAGATCCAGCTACAGTCCAATGCTACCAGAATTGAAGACAACCAGCATTTGCTCGTTTGGCTAATCCTAGATGTTGGCAGCAAAACGAAGATGGTGCAGTTTCCAGCTGTCGATCCTTCAATTCCGTTCTAGGCCCCACATGACGTTTCGGAGGACGGCGCCGAAAAGCTTTGACTATATGGATCCACTTGCCGAACTCTACCATAAATTTCCTCAAAGTGACGTCGCTGTAGAATGTCGAGTTCCTGAATCTAGGGTGCAGCTTTCTTATACAGTCCTATCTATGTACGTAGCATTAGCATTCTGACTGATCATGATATAACCTGAATTAAGATAAAAAATATCTCGTACAACATTAGCATAACCATTTAAGCGGTTTACATCTATAATCCGCACCTATGTATGTAGGCTGTTTTCCACCGCGAGTCGGTACAGTCACTAACTGTCCTGTATCACCTGTTTCACTTGTCGTCATGTCGGTCATTGAGTTGCTCCAGCGAGCGACGGGAACGTCTCCAATCGTCCCTATCTCGTGCCAGAGTGCTCCAGTGGTTCCTCCGCGCTCAGGGGACGCGAAGAGCATCATATCGTTCGTTCAGGGCTTCCACGAAGAAGTCCGACCAACGCGTTCGTTGGCGTCCTGGTGTTCTCTTGACACCCCGCGGAAGCATACTAACTATTAGTGCAAATGGGATTCACGACTATAGAAAGCTTGGCATTATTAAAGACTTTTCTGGTTTTTACCACTCATGATCCGCCCCCAAACCTTCTAATGGATTATCCCAGCCATGTAGAAGTTTATGTTTTTAAACAACTATTGTGTGACTAGCTACCTCCATGTTGTGCTTATTTTAATTGTGTTTAGGTGAAGTGTCAAAATCTGCCAGCCGAATCGACTTCTACCTCGTCCTGCTGGTACTGCTGATGGTCGTCCTATGCCTGACCGTTTTCAGTGTTGTGATCCGTCTCGTATGTGAGAATCTGGAAGTGATCTACAGAATGGTAAATAAAATCAAGGACAATTTATCAAGATGCACGAAGGATAAGGGAAGAGCGTGCTCTCCTTCACCACATGGTGTAAAAAATCTTAAACACCAAAGGATAAGGATAGGGTTGAGGATACCATAATCTGCGGTGGCCATTGCGCATATTTATATGTAGCACTTCACCTCTCGTGGATACATCTCTTCTGCCAATTTATCTCTAGCTACATCACACCTTTGAATTTATCTTCACTTTCCTCCTTCATTTTCTTAATTTTCTTTGAAAAATTATTATTATTCGGTGGAACGCTAGACAGATACCGTCCACCCTGTACTCTCTCCAAACCCGGAACACAACCCAGAACAGCCCTAAATTTTCGGCTGCAGTTATAGCGTATAACTACACGGGGTTAACGTCTTTATTTCAAGGAATTTTTGGAAAAATTTCCAAACTTCGTGGAGAAAAATCAGGGTGTAGTTCAATTTCTAGACTTAAAGGGTAAAAGGCGGCGTTACTCAATCTCTTATTGGATGCGTCACGCATTCTACTTCTGCGGTTGTAGAGGCAATTTCAATACGTGTTTGGTTCACTTGTGTTGCACCTCCTAGTCAAGATTGATACCAATTTACTGGTCCGAACGAATGCAAGGGTTGTTGGCACTGGGTAAACCATGAATCGGGATGACTGCGAGAGCAGAAGTCTCCTCCGCCTACACTACACAATCATGTTCCACAGTAACCACCTACCACAGTAAATGAATTTTCTCAGGAGACAACACCAGGAAGCACAATGTGAGGATGGGCTCTCGGAATTTTCACGGCTTTGGTGTTCAGAATTCATTCTGCATACTCTCCGTTTTGTAGTGGATAGCCCTACATACGTTTTAGGGCGTGTGTAGTGCAGTAGGAGGTGCTGGCTGTTCTATGCACCTGATACCAGGTTCCTCGTTCGGATTTCCCGCCTAGAACACAAATCCTTCCGTCCCACCCGGAATGGTAAATTGGTGCCATACCTGTCTGGGTGGCCAAATACGCATTCAAATCTTCTACATGACATCCCTTAGAAGTAGAATACTTGTCTCATCCCAAAAGGGGGAATTGAGTGACCAGGTCCTTTACCTGTTTATTCTGCGTTTTACAACTAGACCTCTCTTTATCTTTAAAGGTTCCGCAGTAGATAAGGGGGAATTGAGTGACCAGGTCCTTTACCTGTTTATTCTGCGTTTTACAACTAGACCTCTCTTTATCTTTAAAGGTTCCGCAGTAGAAAGCCAGGGAGGTGGTAGGAAGCGCCAAGGCGGAAGCACGTGTAGATGATCGAAAGAACAGGGAGGTACACACATATAATGGAAGTATTATGCTTCCGCAAGCCTAAGGAATTACACGATCGGAACCCTACTGCATACTATAGTTTTGCTTGAATGAATATATTCGAATGATTTTCGAATAGTCGAATACACGGTTTTGCTAGATTTTCGAGTACACGTTCGAACTCGATCATCGATGGTTTCAAAACGTTGAACATTCGTTGGAATTTGAACGTTCAGAGGGAGGCATATTCGAGTATTATTCGAAAATCAAACATTTCAACTTTTTTCGAAAATTGAATAATTTTATTCGAATATCGAACAAACTTGAAATCCTCAAGCACAGAACCTGATTCAAACAAATTATTCGACTTTTCGACTGTTCGAACAAACAAAAAGGATTATTCGATTTTCGATCAATCGAAAATTTTGATGAGCGAATGAATTCGTGCCTTCGTTCGTTCGAAAATTTTCGACATCAAATTTACTCGTTGGACGAAACCTCTCAAAACCACAACTCAATACACGCATTTACTAAGCTGTTGAGGCTTTGTATTGCTGATCGGGAGGGGCAGCAAACCCCAGGCTTTTATTCGCCTTTGAAACCGGAAAATCTCGTTGAAACAGAAGAAAATAGGCGCCCTCATCGCGTATTCCACCCGCTGGTAGTACGTATGTAGTATCGGAGGCATCTGCTGGTGAGCATATCCACCCTTTGTTCATCTCCTACAGTTGCCTGTCACGATTCATTCCTGTATGCAATTTCTATCTGCCAGGCGTTTTTCTCTCCGTTTTCTCTCCTCTTTAGGGGCGCGTGTAGCGCAGTCGGTCGCGTGCACCCGATACCAGGTTTCTGGTTCGGATTTCCCGCCCAGGCCAACCAAGCCTTCCATCCCTCCGGGGTCGGTGAATTGGTACCAGACGTGTCTGGGAAGGATAAAGAGCTGACTTGTTCATCGGCTGGCCACGCAAGTCATTGTATGGCCAAATACGCATTCATATCGCCTCCACGACATCCCGTAGAAGTAGAATGCGCTGGCGCATCCCAAAAGGGATTAAGTAACGCCGTCCTTTGTCCTTTTTGTCGGGCTTCAGTTGCAGAGTGGCCGAACTGATACTCATGAAAAAGACGTTCGCGAATAGTGACCCTGTGTCCTTTCATTTTAGATTGAAAAAAAATCCTTACTAAATCGGAATGCAGGATAACAAAAGTAGTTTGAAGAAGTACAGAATAATTGGTTTCAAGCAGTGAAAAGAGAAAGAGAATTGGTCAAAATAACCTAATAATCTCCACTAGAAGAATTGGCTACGAATGAATCCACGAATTTAGTTGGCAACCTAAAACAATGAACAACTATTTGGTTTTTATCAAAACCGCTGGGGTTATGATTCAGATGATTTCTAGAACGAATAGAAGACAAACTTGACTTTACGAATGAGCGCCCGCATCTTAAGTCGAAGAATTACTGCAGTACCTGAATGGATCCAATATGAGCATATTCTGCAACCGTCTCCCTCACGTCATCTCATAACAGAATTCAGGAAGAAAATTAAAAACATATGATGATGCAGTATACCTAAATCAGTATGAGAACAAATTAAATATAGTATGATATGCGGAAGTCCGAGTGTAGCGCAGTCGGAGGAGGCGCCGACGGTCGCGCGCACCCGATACCAGGTTCCTGGTTCGGATTTCCCGTCCAGGCCAACCAAGCCTTCCATCCCTCCGGGGTCGGTGAATTGGTACCAGACGTGTCTGGGAAGGATAGAGCGCTGACTTGTTCATCGGCTGGCCACCGCAAGTCATTGTATGGCCAAATACGCATTCAAATCGCCTCCACGACATCCCGTAGAAGTAGAATGCGCTGGCGCATCCCAAAGGGATTGAGTAACGCCGTCCTTTGTCCTTTTTCCTTTTTCTCCTCTTTATCAGTTTTCCTATTTTTTTGTTTTTTGCAAAAAGCCAATCGCTACAATAATTCTCTCGTGGTTTCCACCTTGAAATTGAAACTCCCTTGGAAACCAATTTCTACTAGCTCTCGCAGAAAGACCGGGCTTAAGATTTAGCTACATTCTTCTTAAAATTATAAAGTCTCCTTTCCAGAGACCGTTCAATTTTTCGTCGCAGTGGGTGACTACTACACACGTGCAATCTCGTAGAACGCCTTCGCAATACGGTAAGCTTCAGTGTACATTGCCTTAGAATAAGATCACAAGACCTGTGGCATTATAAGGATTTGGTTTATTCTGTGGGTAAAATGAAAGCAAGTTAACACCGTACATCTATTATTAACGTGATTGTTTTATTCCATTTTCTCGTAAAATTGGGTACCTTTCAAATCAAATTGAACATCCTTCAAAACAAACCTGATGCTTTTAAAATCAAAGAGAACGTTTTCGAATTGAAAAGATGTTCAGCTACACTCTCCAAGGCGGTTTAAAATAATTGTTTGTTCAACGAAAATTTGATAGAACTTTCTTTGAAATTTTTTTTTTAGTTTAGCTGAGCGAGCGTATGTAATAATTTCATAAAAGCTTTGTTTTTGGAAAAAATGATAATTTACATTTCTTTTTAAAGCCAACAGAACAACAATCATTTTCTGCATTAAATCTCTTTGAGAGATCTCCTTATGTGCTCGAAAAGCTTGTTGCGATTTTTATTTAATTGACAGTGTCTTACATGAACCATCAAAATGCTTACATAAAGCATCAAAATGAGGATTTGGGTATTTATTACAATTGTATCTGCTGCATCGTTTTGCTTACAAATGTAAAAGATCGTGCAAGCAGAAAATCTTCTATCAATCAAACAAAAATTGCTTGGTCTTGAGCGAAGACATGGCGCAGTCTCTTCTTTTGGCACCTAAAAAGGGCAGCTTTCCTGCCTTTTTAAACTTTAATCCATTATTTTTCCTTAAAAAATAAAAGCAATGGTTTCACTTATTAGGTAACTGAATTAAAACTTCGAAGAAAGTTGTAGTAATATTTTTAGTACATGTCGCGAAGAGGGTTAGCATGTGGAGGTAGTAGCGAGACATCCAGTCATAAGCACGCAGATTATGTATTGGTCGAACCACGCCATCCAATCAGAATACTGCCCATACAAGCCCTCTCTTATTGGCACAACAGTTAGACGAAGACTGATCGGCTGGCGTGCACCACCTCCTAATGCTGTCCATATTCGCGATATCTACCAAAATTTCCTTATACAAAAAATTATTCTAACCTTTCTGGAATGTATAGTTTAATGTGGAAGGAGCTAGTGCTGATTTGGAATATATTCAGTCTAATTTAAAAATCGTTGGGATTGTTTAGAGGTGTGTTCAATTTGACGTGAAAATGATACATATGCAAAGAAACTGCCACAGCTTTAAGCAATCAGGTAATCGTGCATTTGAATTTTAATCGATTAATAACCCCATAGCTGTAGAGAAGCAGTGTATATCCGCCCTGCTTCTATTTTCGTCGTGTAGGGTTCCCATTAAGTAGAAATGATTGCGAAAGAATGTTGCTAAAGAAATTCAACTTTCAG
The DNA here is from genome assembly GCA_947396885.1 of Heligmosomoides polygyrus polygyrus. Classification (NCBI taxonomy): domain Eukaryota; kingdom Metazoa; phylum Nematoda; class Chromadorea; order Rhabditida; family Heligmosomidae; genus Heligmosomoides; species Heligmosomoides polygyrus. The sequence goes on along the minus strand of OX377204.1, from coordinate 82,407,530 downwards.
AGAAAGGCGTTCGCTCCGTGTCGCCACCCCCCTCCTATGACACCGGTCAGCGCTCGTCGTCCATGCGAACGACAACCGTGGAGCTCGTCGACGAGGCCACCCTCTAGTCGCTCTACCAACCTATTCGTTACAAACGGGATGTCAGTAGATGCTGTCAAGCGCGTTGTGCTCTAAATTCCATGGGTTCGTAAAAATTGCTGTCGTTCCTAGACAGAATCCTCACAATGTGATAAGTGCAATTAATCGCCTTTACAATGCATATTTGTACAGAAATTTCATTTATTTGTCGCCTCGGATTGTGTGCTATGTATAAATTATTTGGGTATGCTAACAAGCTCCACTGATGGGTCAGAGTTCTATGTACGAGCCAATGCTAGAGAAGCTCTTTTTACTCCGATTCGATTCTGCACCAATTGCAGGTTGTTCAAGAACCAAGAGCACGAGTAGCGCAGTCGGAAGAGGAGCCGACTGTTGCGAGCACTTGATACCAGGTTCTTGGTTCGGATTTCCCGCCAAGCCAACCAAGATTTTTATCCCTCCGGGGTCGGTGAATTGGATCCGGCCTTTGCTTGGGAAGGACAAGGCACTCTCTTTTATAAAGAAACCAAACCATTTAGTGAAAATCCAATAGCTTAACCTACAGTTCCTACTACTCTACCTACTCAACTTTCGGTGCTAGCATCCGAATTCCTATAAAGCTCAAAAACTTCTGGATGATCTATTATAATACCACAAGTAGAGAAAAAGCTGAATCATCAACCGAATAGGTCATTTTTGCTGTTTTGCCTCTTTACGAGCTGTGCGAGTGGACTTTATATGAGTTCACTTCTTTTGGCCATTTGTGTTGTTTAATCCCAAAACGACAAAAATTTGTCGTCCAACGCAGCAAGAGAGTTCCTTCAAGGGTTTACGCCTTATAGTGACAGTTATTTTAAGCTAGTGGGCTACGATTTGAGGCTTTCAAGAGTATTTACATTAAAATGATTTCCGTATTTTACAAAATCGAACAGAATCTTTACTGGTTAGAGCGCCAAAGAGCGTGTAGGTGGTGAAAAGTATTATTCTATTACTGACACATGGATGAGCTGAACTCGTCTTTGCAACGCAGACGTGTGCCATCTTCTTTCTTGTGCCTTTTTCGGTTTTATTTTTTCGCAAGCGAGCTTTTTTACATGGTTAAAACGCCCAATCGGACAAGTATGAATTTTTGCTTGTAGGGAGAACATTAAAGGATAAAGGAAGGCGTTACTCAATCCCTTTTTGGAATGCACCACGAATTCTACTTCTACGGGAGGAGGCAATTTGGTTATTTGTCCAGCCGATGAACAAGTCAACGCTTTATCCTTCCAAACAAGTTTGGCTCCAATTCACCGACCCCAAGGGATGGAAGGTTTGGTTAGCAGGGGCGGGAAGTCCGAACCAGGAACCTGATATCGGGAGCATGCTACAACTGGCACCTCCTCAGACTGCGCTACACGCGCCCATAATATGCAAAATGGTTTCCTATTTTAAAAAATCTTTTACAAATTGGGATTTGTACGGATCAGAGTGGTGAAAGTACCTAGATGGTGCGTGGTAAATAACAATCAGAATTTATGTTGTTACAGGATGTTTTGTTGCGATCAAAACTCTTGCGCCAGGCGGGACTCGAACCCGCATCTTCTGCTTTCCGGGCAGCGATGTTCGCCTTACACCACCGGCGCTGTTTGACCGCACGTAACATCCGCGATATCCTCGAGGCCTGTCAGCACCCACCCGTGATACGGGATGGGCCGGTCGCTGTTATCAGCATGGAGCCGGTTAAGCTGAAGACCTTACTAGTAACAATGTTTGTTAATCAGAATTTAATTATCGACGTGGTCTTATTGAGCTGTCGACCAAGACTGTCAATTGCTTCTGTTCTGCTTAAGTTTCAGCAACCTCGCCTTCTTCGGAGATTGGAATACTCGGAGAATTTTACAATACTATTGGCCCTAACATCGTTTGCGTCTGTTGAGTGCTTTTTCAACAAAAATTAATCAAAATCAGATACAAAATTCGCAAGCAACATGCGCAGTACAAAGATAGCTAGTCTAGTATCGCATCGACAAGACGTGCTCAGCTCCGTCTTCAACGAGATGTGTCAATGGGAAACAGGGAAATGGCGTGATATCTGTTGTGCTAAATATCTGTTGTGCTTGTAGTTCAATATGCATTGAATGTGCGGACATAAAAAATGAGGATAAATGACGTTGTTAATCAATCACTTTTTGGGATACGCCATGCATTCTAGTTCTGCAGGATGTCGCGGAGCGACTTAAATGCGTATATTGCCATACAATGACTCGCGGGGTCAACCGATGAACAGGTCAGCGCTTTATCCTTTCTATACAAGTCTGGTACCAATTCTCCAACCCCGGAGTGAAGGAAAGCTTGGTTGGGATAGGCTGGAAAACCGAACCAAGCACTTCAGGTTCACACGACAGCCGGCACCTCCGTCGACTGCACCACATGCGCCCGTGCAGCCAAAGATATCTGTCAAAGTGATCATACTAGGGTGTCCAGAAAGTATCTGCAGAAATACGACAAATTTTTCAAAATAACTCAATTTGTTATCAGCATTTTATTAATCAACCAAATAATTCCCATCAACATCGACTACTCTCCGCCAACGTTCCACAAGACTTCGAATTCCTCGGACGTAGAAATCCCGCGACGGAGGCGAAAAAAGATCGGAGGTCATTTTCGAGGTGGTCACGATCTTCATAGCGCTTCCCTTCCAGATGATGCTGATGTGGTCAAAAAGGTGGTAGTCACATGGGGCCATATCTGGGCTGTACGGTGGGCGCGGCAAAACTTTCCATCTGAGTTCCAGAATTTTCTGAGAAGTCGTCTTCGCGATTTGTGGGCGCGCGTTATCGTGCAGTAAGCGGACTTTGTCGAGCCTCGGCTATTCCTTGCGCATCTTGTCGGCCAGTTTCTGCAGTTGGGTAGAGTAGACCTCGATAGTGATAGTCGTGCTGTCAGGCAGCAGCTCGAAATGGTAGATCCCATAAACTCCCCACCAGTCGCTCAACATGACTTTCCTCGCATGAATTTCACCTTTTACAAAAGATTTCGACCCTTCATCGCGTTGGCACCACGCACGTTTACGAGCTTGGTTGACGTAGAGGACCCATTTTTCGACTCCTGTGACGATGGTGTCCAGCCAGTTGAAGGTGCGACTTCAGATGAGCAGCTGAATGCATATGTCCAGACGTCTTCGCCGGTTGTCGTCGGTCAGTTCGTGTGGGAGCCACTGACCGAGCTTTTCATCCATTCCAAGAGCAGCAGCAAAATAACGCACACCTTTATATGGATGCTGCTCCTTCAGTTTCCTCAGTTCGTCCAAAGATATCGTTGTCGCTCGACCAGAGCGAGGCTCGTCTTTGAGACTCCTTTTTCCGCTTCTGAAGCGTTCGAACCAGCTATACACAGACCGTACAGAAGGAGCTTCAGAGCCGAATACACGATACAAGTTCGATAGGCTTCTGCAGCGGAGTGCCCAGATTAAAACTCCTAAAGGAGTACGTGTCTAATATGGGTAGACAGTTTGGCCATCGTACGATGAAATAGGCAAGGAAGACGAAGCTGGATATGCTATGCAGATACAGCAGGGTAGTGTCTTCATATAGCAATTATGTTGAAATGTTCAGAACACTCTAGAAAAAATCTGGAACATTGCGAAGTTTTCTGCAGCTGTTTTCTGGACACCCTAATAGAAGACCATCTGGATCAGCAGCCACGTAGTTTAAGAGCAACCACTTCTAGTTCGGCGGAACACTTCGGAATCTTGAAACACCAAGAGGAACACAGTAAATGCGTCGTGCATTGCCGATTGAAGAGTCTGATCTCCTTAATGCCGTTACATGGGTCTCTTGGCAAAATATAGTGGTGGGCATTCGTTGAAAAATAGAACTTCTTTATGGTGGAATCTGGTTCCTTACGCTATTTGCTCTTGCTAGCAAATAGCGTAAGGAACCAGATCTGCCTACCAAATATGATGAAAGTTATGACCAGACTGCAAGTAATCGTTAATTCGGTTTCGAATTGAAACCCTCACAGCCTGAGGAATCAGTTTCGATCCAGAAAGAAGCTCGAGATGATTTTTGTGAGTCGTTTTTACAGCGCCTTCTGTGAAGTTGTGCATTCAAAACTTTGCCCCATCTTACTATACACACTTAAAAAGTTCGAAGCTTTTATTGTTCGTAAACAAGTTGCAGTGGCGGAAAAGATTCATCCCGTACAAGCAATGCTATAGGAAACATTCACTAAATCCAACGGGAGTTCCGACTACCGGTTGCGACTTGGCTTCGCACTTGTTTTGGAAAAGAACCTACCAGCACATATTGCTACTGCTGTGAGGTCTATCCAACGTTCAATATGTTCCTTTGACTCCCACTTCAAGCGATCACACCCAAACAACAATCGATTAAATCTATTGATAATGGCTGACCGATAGACACTGTTCGCTTATTGTAAACCCTATTCACCGTCAACTCTCACGAAATTCCCACCTAAACAACTCCAGGCGAAAATCGGTAAAACCGGTCGATAATGGCAAGCCTATGGACTTGTCATGAACCATGTTGACGTCATGCAGTTGTCGTTTAGCAGAAATCGATAATTTCGAACGAAGTGTGAAGCCCGCCAAGAGGCCGTCAGAGTTGGACAGAAGAACAGACGCACACAGGAATATAAGGCCTGACGCTACCGCTTTTGTTTGCACTCATCCCTTTTATTTATTTATTTATTCATTTAACCTTCTATTTTTATTTATACACAACAAAAGAAAACTCAGTATGGCCGTTGACAGCGACATACCTCATAATGAGTGAAATAAGACAAAACTATTGCAAAAAAAGGAACAGTCATCATTGTACAATACCGCTCAAATTCTTTGCAAAAAAGACGCTTTGTGACGGATTAATCCGTCGCAAAGCGTCTTTTTTGCAAAGAATTTGAGCGGTATTGTACATATACTGCATACTACATACAATACTAAACGGACAATCCAACCCGCTGAGGAGACCCTAGAGGGTACTTCAACAGTAACCAGCATCTTGAAGGCTGATTAGGAAAACTTTTGAGCCTGACGAGAGCTCTAGGATCTGGTGCCGTAAGTTTGACTTTGGAGCCTCTTTTAATAGAGCTTCTTAATGTAAACATGTTGTTTGAATTTAGTAGTTAATTTTTTAATTTAGTTTTTTTGGTACCGTATGAGCAGGCACATGGCTGAACACCTGAAAGCTGGACATTTCCAGCCTCTATACGGGGTGACACTATGTATTGACGACTGGACCAGGCTTCACGTTCACCGCTAACGCAATTTTAGTTCTGTGAAGCTGTCTCTCTTCACTCTCTCTTCAAGGTGTTGCATTGCTTTCTGAGGTATTTTTCTTTCTATTTGTTTATATTTTCGTCTTTTGAGTTTTTATTTATTTACCTATTTGCGGACATAGATATGTAAATTCTATTTACGCATGAAGGTATGTCAAGCGGCAAAAGTTGAGCAAACTAGAGACTTGGGATTTTTCATCACTCGCAACCTTGGCTTCGACATTCACTGTGATCGTATAGCTACAACAGCCCATGGTGTTAGTCCATCGCTTATTTCGAGCTCTTTCTACCCGATAACCCATCTGTGCTTTTGCGAGCATACAAGAGCTGTTTGTCCCCTGTTAGAGTACGGCCTTCCTAAGATTAAAATTATCATACTACAGGAGGGTGTGCAGAATAGCTTTACTCGGAAGTTGCTCGTACGACGAACTGGTTTTTTATATGATGGACTGCTTTCCCTCCACACAAGGAATTTCAACCTCCAACTTCCCACACTTGAGCAGAGACGAAAGAAGTTCGACCTCATTCAACTCTACAAAATTATTGTTGGTGCGTGTCGGATCATGCCGAGTGAGCTTCTCACTATCAGACCGTCTCTGACCAGGGGCGCGACTTCGAAGCTCATTGTACCTAAAGCCAAACTCAGTTGTAGAACAAACTTTTTTGTTAACAGAGGTGTGAGTGGTTACGTCAAATTCTCTAAAAACAAAATCATGCTCTCATCTATCATGCGGTCAGAAACGTGGTTGACAGATACCTCGGTCCATGATGCACGCGCTCTCTCATCACAATTCTGCCATAGACCTATTTGTTTTTATTTAACGTCGTCTGTTCCTTGTTTTAACTTTTCTTTTTTGGCTATGATTTAGTCACTCACTTATTTGATAGAAGGTGACCAATGTGTTGTTCTCTCTTTTGCGTTTGACTAGGTTTTTATCTTCGCATGAACGTATTCTCGTGCAATAAATATATACATATAAATATATATATAAATATATATAAACAAAACTGTACAACAAAAAATGTGAGGAGACAATAATGAACTCGTCAATTTCTTCGCCTGGGTTTTAAACAGATTTCGCAAAAGGCTCAAGGTTTCATCTCTTATGAACTTTTTTGAGCATTGAAACAACCGTAACGGCGAAAAATCTAGACTTAAGTTGTTAGATGGATGTCTAGTTGCGATCAAAACTCTTGCGCCAGGCGGGACTCGAACCCGCATCTTCTGCTTTCCGGGCAGCGATGTTCGCCTTACACCACCGGCGCTGTTTGATCGAACTGAACATCCACGATATCTTCCTAGCAAGTACTCACCTATCAGCACTCACCCGTTATCGGGATGAGTGCTGATAGGTGAGTACTTGCTATACCAGCCGCTCTAGGCTCAAGCAAAGTTAAAAATCATTTCTTCGAGTGCCTTCGGCTTGACCGGTTTCATGCTGATATCAGCGGCCGGCTCATCCCGATAACGGGTGAGTGCTGATAGGTGAGTACTTGCTAGGAAGATATCGTGGATGTTCAGTTCGATCAAACAGCGCCGGTGGTGTAAGGCGAACATCGCTGCCCGGAAAGCAGAAGATGCGGGTTCGAGTCCCGCCTGGCGCAAGTGTTTTGATCGCAACTAGACATCCATCTAACAACTTGTATCTTCTATACCAGCCGCTCTAGGCTCAAGCAAAGTTAAAAATCTAGACTTAACCTAAGGATAGTTATATTTGCTATTAAACTAACAATAGTATTTTTATTCCATGATCACCCTTGGTGGAATTTTCGGTCCCTTCTTTTAGACTTCAATGAGAGATGCTCTGAAAACTAGCCTCGATGCCGTCCTGTTGCAATTTGTTAGCGGATGCGCTGCGGCGAAGCAATTTTCTGCGTCGGCACGTGTCATAAAAATAAATCAAAGCGGAATGCGTTGTATAAACAGTGCGCGACAAACGCCTCACTCAAGGCAGCCTGCCCGAGACATATGATCGCATCTGGAAAGGTCCCGTTGACACGGCTAGCCCGTGCGACTCCCGTTCGTGAGCTCTTTGTTGCGAGTTAAGAGGCATTCGAATGGAGCAATCAAAAGCAGCCGCCATCAATCATTGTAGCACGTCGCGTTGCGCATGGCATGTGCACATATCATTACTTCCCTTCTGGAATCCCTCGGTAGGCTCCATTGTCTACCAGCTCTGTCCGAAGTAGCCTTGGAATGGAAATGAGTCGGCGGCTTGAACTGATTGAAGCGGCTCCATCGAGTTGAGCTAAAGGTGGACCGCCGCCGTCCCGAGACGCTCGTCAAGCTCGGCGGGTGATTCCCGCATCGGCAGGGCCTTTCAACGGCTAATTCGATGAGAAATGGTTATCACTTCTACGCGCTACAGCCAGCCACGTCTTCAGAAGCGTTGCCAATGCCTATTCCCTCTACCTCATGGGTTTCACACTTGAGCATACCCTAATGCATCCCACCAGCCATCTGCCCCTTGCCATTCACTTGTGCACCACAATGACCTTCCGCGGCGGCTACTCCCTCCCGATTCAAAGACAATATCGTGTCGCCTCTCTTGACTTAATTGCCGATTTTCTGATCGCTTCCTGGCAGACTGGGTATTGTGGTACCGAATCCTTCTCATTCACTGAGTAGATTACTGTAGATTACCCCGATGCTGACGGAACAACCGCACCTAGATAAACAACCGGACAGCTAACCACGACCTAACTCTTCACTTCTGCGCAAACATCCACTGCCAATATTAGCATTTGTCCCTTGGCTGAGCAGTACACACTGTGTTGCTTACGCCTGAGGGTGATTTCTGCACGCAACGGCCGGCGCCTCCTCCGACTGCGCTACTAGTGCTCTGGAGTTTAAATTTTCCGAAAAAGGGCATAAATTTCCTGAATAAGTAAAACAAATTTTCTGAATAACTAAATTTTTCGAACGGACAGTGTTGGGTACGGAAGGAAGAAGCAAAAAGCGAGTTTTTTATGAACGACATTTATGAAAAGCAGTTGGCGTTTCAGCAGCTCATCTTTTCAGATATCAACGCCGTGATGCCAGTTCCAACACGTCTCCATGCCAGCCACCCTCCTTCAGCGCGATAGGCAGGTGTTCACACTCCGCTGGCAGTAATTGACAACGTCACGCAACAATATTTGTGCGTCTCGACATGAATGCGACAAATTAGCGTAGATTAGGATGCCCTGTTGCGCGGAAACGGAGCGCTACCGTATCCGGTGTGTTAATAGTTGAAAGCAGTGCATGAAGCGTTGCTGGAACCGCGACACGTCTACGAAGCCTGCGAACCAAGGACAGATCTTATGTTACTCAGATGTAGCGGCTCCTTTTGGCTCCAATGGATATTGTTTCAGTGGATCTGTGTACACAGCGGCGATGTAAAGAAGAAATAGAAGCAGTTGCGAACCGTGAAGACAGCGGTATATTTGTTCAGATGATTTCCCAAGAAGCAGCGGACCTACAGAATTTCACAATGACGACCTGATATATGGCTTAATCTTGTCCTGGTAGATGATGGATACGGCTGCAGTCCTAAGCTTTGTGTTATTAAACCTGCTTTTGTGACTAAAGGACCAAAGAGCAGAGTTAGCGAAGCAACTGCGCAGCGTCATTAGGACTGAATTCCTCTGTGATTTCGTCCTTTCTGCACAATCGTTTACCGGTTTTCCCACTCTTACCGTTCCCCAATGCTGAATTAATGCTTGTAGGCTGAAGTATGCATAAACTCAAGCGCCCCTTTCGACCAGTTCCAGCAGGTCCCGCTTACTCCTCAATGGTACCCGACATCGGTCGGACTCGCATAGTGTGACGCAAGAATCTCATCAATCATTAATCGTGTCGGGCAATGAACAGCCGAAATCCGGCAGTGAATTACCGACGCAGCGTTACGTGATGCTGTCATTAGAAGGAATTGGAAACGAGCCTCTTCAATGGACATCGGAAGGCATAATGGTTTCACCAATTGAAGCGGAAGCTTTCATTTCGAGCATGGCAGGCTAAATATTAGCATTTCTAACGAGGAATACCGACATTCTAACATGAAGTGTTCCGGGTTACTTCTTCCAAGTCCTGGGATGTAAATCAAGCACACAGATGTGCACTAAATACGTGCATCACTCTCTTTCAAGAACACACTCCAGCTTCTTAAACTTCTCCTGATCCAGGTGAAGGGTGTAGCAAGGTAATCAACCGATTTCTCAAGACCTAATGACTCAACTGACAGCAGATTCTGATGTGAAGACAGTTGAATCTCATCCAGATGCGATTCGTGCATGTTCCAAATGACTTCCTATTTTCCGAGCAGCTCGATCTCAGAGATACGGTATCACTTCATATTACCGAAGATGTACCAGGACGAAGCTGTTGACAGAATTCTAAATGATGCATACGATTATAGCTCTATTTTCTAGAAATATTTCTCAGCTGCTCTGAACTTCATGCGTGAAGTAATGACACCCACTACATATAAGGAACCTTCTCACTCACTAAAACGAGACTACAAGAGCTTTAGAGACCAAAATTCGGTACTGAGAGAGCCCTAATTTTTGCGACAATAAGGAACCTAGCAGCTTTTCAATCGTCGACCGCTCATCTTCCATCGATTGCTACAACATGGAAGACACAACTATAGGATCGAAGGTATGTGTGGATTGACATGACCATGATGTTTAAGATTCTTACAAATAAAATTTCAATAGATCCCACGATATTTTTCGGTGCACCTCTTACAACGAATAGGAGAGGGAACCTAAGGCTTTACCTTCCTGTTCCGAAATCGCAGGCGAGATCAAACTTCCTCACTTACAGAAATCTTAGGGACTTGAACTTATTATTAGGTGAGGATGAGAATATCATAAACATGTCTGTGTGTTCGTTCAAGTCCTTAATGGTACGTAAAAAGTTATGTTAAACGTGCTGTGTTTAATTTTATGTTTGTTGTAGTTTGCGTGACCTAGTATTTGTTTTTCTGTCGTTACTTATGTGATGATGCATGACTATGTTCATGTCTGATAAATAATAAATAAATGTGCACTGATGCCTGGTCAATTCCAAAATAACTCTGGGCACTTTATTGCTGAAAAACTTTGAATGCTACATCCCTAGTCCGGAAGCTTCCTTCTCGCACGTTTATCATAGCGTTGTCCAATTTTTGGATCAATTCAACGCATCAGATTCTTGGAAAAGGCGCTGCGTCCGCACGATTGGCAGCCGAATCGAAAGGTGTTCTACAGTCCGAATACATATGGCCCCACTATCCACCATACAACGCTGTAGAATGCATGGAACATCCATCGTGGTCTGACGCCGACATTCTTAACCTGAAATTGCAACTGTGAGTGGACGTGTGCACATTGTTTACAATTACAGCACCACGCATATCCTTCAGCTGAGAGCGTTTCAAAGCGACTATTCAAAATAGCTTTTGTAAGAGTCATCTTCTTCTTCTTCAGCGTTTGTCCCGCTTCGTTGCGGGGTCCGCTCTTCTGGTGTCATGACGCCACCTTTCCCGGTCATGCGCTTGATCAGGGTGGACGCCAGTTACTTTCATCTCCATGTGTAACGTATCCGACCAACGCTGCTTTGGGCGTCCTCTAGGCCGCTTTCCTGACACTTCCAACCCAAGGCCTATCTTGCGGACGCTGTCTTCCTTTCCACGCAGAACGTGGCCGTACCATCGTAAGCGAGCTTCGCGCATTTTGGCCGCTATCGGCGCGACACCGAACTTCTGCCGAATAGCATCATTTCTGATGCGGTCCATGCGGGTGACTCCAGCCGTCCAGCGCAGCATCTTCGTCTCCATGGCGCTGAGGCGCGTTTCAACTTCCTTAGTCGCAGGCCAACACTCAGCGCCGTACATCGCTACTGGCCGGATCACTGTTCTGTAGATCTTTGACTTCAGGTGCTCTGGTATCTTCCTATCGCAGAGCACACCAGTCAGCGAACGCCACTTGGACCAAGCTGCACTCACGCGTGAGTTCACTTCAACCATCAGACCGCCGTCAGACGCTATTGCTGATCCGAGGTATTTAAACACCGAAGTGCGTGCAAGCTCAGTACCGTTAATCTTAATGGAGCCGGGCTCGTTTACGTCAGTCGTTAGGTACTCGGTCTTCTTAACGTTCAATTTGAGTCCGAACATCGCCAGGCGGTCGCACCAAGCTTGCACCTGCCGCTCGAGATCATCTTTATCTTCGCAAGCGAGCATCACGTCATCAGCATAGAGCAATGTCCATGGGACAGGCTTCTGAAGATCTCGCGTAATGGCATCCATGACGACAGCAAAGAGGAGTGGAGAAAGCGCAGAACCTTGGTGCACCCCAACAGAGATGGGAAACTCCATTGAGGTTCCAGCTGCAGCTTGCACTCTACTCTTTGGGCAAGAGTAGAGCATCCGCACCCACTCTATGAGTTCCTCAGGTACGTTGTGTTGTCGCAAGGAGCACCATACAACCTCACGCGGTACGCGGTCGAAGGCCTTCTCCAGGTCGAGAAGGCGATATGCACCGGCTTCTGTTTCTCACGATGCTTCTCCAACAGGAGGCGGGCGGCGTGTATAGCATCAATGGTCCCACAACCAGACACAAAACCGCACTGGTTGCCGGAGAGCTTGACGTTTTCACGAATTCGTCTGTCGAGGATTCGCTCGAAGATCTTCATGCTGTGCGAAAGCAAGCGAATCGGACGATAATTGGAGCAGTCCGCAGGACTGCCCTTCTTCTTCGAGATCGGAATCGTCGTACTGTTGTGCCAACACTCCGGTACTTTCTTCTCCTTTACTACCTGGTTGAAGAACTCAGCCAACCACTCAGCAGGATACCAGAGCTTCGACTTCCAAACATCGGCTGCCAGATCATCCGGTCCTGTCGCCTTGCAAGGCTTCATCTTCTTTAGAGCCGCTTCCGTTTCCTCCACGGTGATCTTGTGAACGGGACCGTGAACAGAACCCACAGAAGGGATGGCCGGGTGAGAAAATTCCATAGTGGAAATTTCCTCAAAGTAATCACGCCATCGCTTCAGCGCCTTTTTGCGGTCTGTCAGAAGATGGCCGCTCTCATCGTTGATGCCAAAGAACTTTTCAATATCCTCAGTTTGGCGATGGCGGGTCTTAGCAAGTCGGTACAAATACCGCTCACCATCGCGTGACTAGAGCTTTTCGTTGACATCACTATAATGAGTGGCTTTCGCAACAGCCACGGCTTTCTTTGCAGCCTTCTTCGCCTTCTGATACTTCTGCCAGTTGTCGGCCGTCTTATCGCTGAGAAACACGTGATAGAGCGACTTCTTCTCTCTAACCGTTGCCTTCACATCGTCCGTCCACAGCCATGTCTGCTTATCGACCTTGCGTCGCCCAGGCTTCGTTATGCCGAGTTCCAACCTTGCAGCTTGGCGTTTCGCGTCGGTTGCTTTCTTCCAAGTTTCGTCGACAGTCGTGACTGTCGGTAACCGTACGCGGGAAATCACAGCTGCTTCCTTCTCTTTCATTCGCCACCACTTGATTCTCGCAGCACCGCATCGCTCAACTTGCTGCATCCTCGGAGGGGTGATCTTAAAGGTGCAGACTAGCGGTCGATGCTGTGGGGCGACCGTCTCATACGGCACGATCTTCGCGTCTGTGACAATGCTTCGGTCGCGATCCTTGACAAGGACAAAGTCTATCTGAGACTTGGAGCTCCCACTATAGTATGAGATGAGGTGGGAGTCGCGTTTTCGGAAAACGGTGTTCACAATGGTGAGATTATGCTATTCCGCATACTCAAGAATGCGCTCACCATCGGCGTTACGAGACCCGTACCCGAAACCACCATGACAGCTGTACCCGTCCTTCGCAGCACCTACGTGTCCATTAAGGTCACCAGCGACTATGATGACATCTTTCGGCGGTACCTCTGCTGTCTTCTCATCAAGCAGGCTCCAAAACTCTTCCTTGGCTTGATGAGAGCAGCCACTCTGCGGAGCATACGCAGAGAAGAAGTGATAGAGTCGTTCCTTCGCGGCGACAACGATCTTCATCAACCGATCGTCATGGCGTTCGACGCTTACAATCGAGTCACGAAATCGTTCGGAGACGATTATTCCGACACCACTGGTGGTCCTGGGACTTCCACATAGAACGGCCTTGAAGCCACGTCCTATGTCCCTTGACTTGCTGCAGGACCACCTCGTCTCCTGCACCGCACAGAAATCAACTCTTCTACGCTCCAGTGCTTCAACCAACTCGCACGAGCGGCCCGTTAACGTACCCACATTCAGCGTTGCCACGCGGGTCCTGCCTAAGTTACGGGACTTTCGGACTAGCTCAGTTGCCCCCCGATGCCGTCCTCGCATCAGGGACCCTCGCATACTTTCCACACTCGCCGGGCTCTGCGAGTGCGCGTCGGTTCCCGCGGACGCCGTAGCACAATCTCGAAAAACATGACTATTCATACACCATGTGATGTGACATGGGTCTTCGTAGGCCGGCCTGTCACAAGGGCCTGTCGCCTGCATTTGAGTGTCCGTGCTTAGCTTAGCTCACAAAGCGAGCAGTTTCCAGTGGCACCACGTGGAGAAACGGACATCGCCACCCTTTTGTAAGAGTCATGTACTTGTAAAAATAAGCATATACTTGAGCTCAGCAGCTCAAGTTCTATTTTTCGAGATATAAACCTCTGTAGGTAGAGTTGAACAGGGCATATAGGCCCGACACAATCAATCGAGTGGGCGAGACAACCTGTAGAGCGAGCGAGCGACAGTTTGTAGTGCGAGCTTTAGGGAGTTTTATGAGAAATTCCCAGCTGCCCTAATCAGGAATTGCTCTAAGACTGTTCAGCTTGCCTTTGGAGTGCGCTGTGAACAATGCACACAGAATCGAACCTACCAATCGAGTGGGTGTAGCGGCCTATGTATAGGTGGCCGTTTGGGGAGTTTTATCGGAAATTCCCAGTCTTTCAGAAATTGCTTTACTCTGTCCTGTCAAAATTTTAGGACACGTTGTGAACAATGCATATAGAATCGAACCTAGCAATCGAGTGCGGCGACCGCTCGTAAATGCACGCACGGGCAAGTTCGTAGCGCAATACCAGCCTAAACTGGCTTGGCCCCATCTGCTATATATTTTAGAGCGGCGTACGGAAGCTGTAAAGTTTTTTCGCCGCTTACTCGCCCATGTTTGCGTTTTCGACACGGTAAATGAGTAAGTTCACAAGTATTGAGCTACCTACTACTTAGGTTACTCTTTTATTTCTAGATGGAGAAACAATTCCCAAAACTCTCATTTATTTCTTAAAGGAATAGTATCATTAAAATCAACAATACATTTTCTTACGTAAGACCCTCAGCTGAGTGCGGCAGCGCTATCTTCAATCCCCATATGAAGAAAGTTATTGATAAACTGGAAAACCTGTAGAACAGTTTTACGAGAAAACTTTTTGAGGATGCTTAAGTTCATAACCAGCTGTTAGGATTATTAATCATAGAGCTTTCTCTCTGGCACACCATAGAAAGAAATTCGACCACATAACGGAGCACAAAATTTTGCTAGAGCATCCGGTATTGAACCAAAATATTTACAGGGTTCTTGACTGTGACTCCATTACAAGGAGCGATGAAGTTAAAGTTAGTTGTACCGAAAGCCAGGCTCATTTGTAAAGAACAAAAGGATAAAGGACGGTGTTACTCAATCATATACGATATACCACGCACTCCACGTCTACCGGATGTCGTGGAGGCGATCTCAATGAGTATTTGGCCTGTACAATGCTTCTGGAGTCCTGCCGGTGGGCAAACTAGTGGTTTACTCTTTATCCAGAGAAGTATGACACCAAGTCACCTCAAGGGGATGGAAGGTTTGGTTACCCTAGGAGGAAAATCCAAAACATGAACTTGGTTTGACGTGCATATGGCCTTCGGTACCTCTTCCGACCAGGCTCCCGGTTCATATGGTGCATTTTTCGTTAATTGGCGAACCTTCTTCTTTTTCATCCTCTTTTTTGTCCCGCTTCGGGGCCTTTTCTGCTGCCATGACGAAACCTTTCCCGATCAGCGCTAAATCAGGGTGGACGCCAGCAACCTTCCAGTCCATATGTAATGTTTTGACTTCAAGCGCTCTGGTATCTCCGTGTCGCAGAGCACGCCAGTCAACGAGCGCCACTTGGACCAAGCTGCACTCGCGCCTGAATTCACTTTTGGTTTTTTGTTGCTGCTTCTTTTTTTGGATCCGCTAGTGCTGATCCCAGGCACTTACCATTAAAAACCGAAGTGTGTGCAACAGGCGAACCTACTCTTATATGAAAATTAGTGAAAATCGGACCTATCCATCCTAGTTCGGAGGGGGAGAGCGCTTGGGCAGTTGGTTGCGTCCGGCATTCCATGACTTCCCTGAATTCGCATGACCCTTAGCTCAGCATTTGGCAGCAGCTGGAGTTATTGGACAATGTCAAAGGAGAACATGGGAGGCAATCTCACCCTTCCGACTATGGGACACCCTGAAAATCGTGGGAGAGCGGGAGGATGACGTTCTTAAGGGCTTCGGATGTTTATGTATAATTTTATGTTCCTGATTTAGTAGTATATTTCATTCGTTGCTTTCTGTTCTGCTGTTCGTTTCTGGTACAACGCTTGGTAAGATTCATGTTTTGTAAATATAAAATATATGTAAGCGTTGGCGCGTGTAGCGCAGTCGGAAGATGTGTCGGCTATCGCGTGCACCCGATGCCGGGTTCGTGGTTCGGATTTCCCGCCCAGGTCAACCAAGCCTTCCATCCCTCCGGGGTCGGTGAATTAGTATTGGTCTGGAAAGGATAAAGCGCTGACTTGTTCATCGGCAGGCCACCGTAAGTCATTGTATGGCCAATTGCGCATTCATATCGCCACCACGACATCCCGTAGAAGTAGAATGCGTGACGCATCTCACAAGGGATTGAGTAACGCCGTCGTTCATTCTTTACCCTTATCTAACCGCAGAAACTAATGCTCCCACGGTCACTGAAACTCCAATGAGCTTGAAAATGTCAAGTGACCCTGCACGCTGTGCAGATTG
The DNA here is from genome assembly GCA_947396885.1 of Heligmosomoides polygyrus polygyrus. Lineage (NCBI taxonomy): Eukaryota > Metazoa > Nematoda > Chromadorea > Rhabditida > Heligmosomidae > Heligmosomoides > Heligmosomoides polygyrus. The sequence goes on along the minus strand of OX377204.1, from coordinate 82,391,154 downwards.
CGTAACAGAGCGGTGCCGACGCATCAAAGCGAAACAAATCGAGGGTAAATAATTAACCTGCCCTGCCTGCAGCCCTCAAGTGAAGCCGCCAACAAGTGGGCCGGGTATCATACGCCGGATTAGCCCCTTAATCACCCGGCTGAGCCATACGGTAGGTCGTTACCCCAGACAGCATACGCAGTGGAGTTCGTGACAGCCTGCCCTGCATTACAACTGCCGTAGGGACAGATTTCGCTCTGAACAGTGCGGGACAAAGAGGCCATTACTCCATCCTCATTACTCATATGGATGATCGTCGCTGACCCAATTACCGCTTCGTAATGTGCAGGCACCTGCAGAGGTTCGCTGATGAAATATTCAGCGCTCGGCGGTAAACGGGCCGAACGGATGCGCGCGAGAAAAAACTGGATTTCCAGCCGAAGCAGCCGGTGACTCACAGGGTTCAAATCAACTTTCAAGGCCTTCGAGGATGCAAAACAATGGCGGTGATAGCCATCTGGACTGTAGCTTGGCGAACTTCTAGATCCATGCCGTAGATATTGTCCTGGAAAATGGCTATCTGTTATACTGCTCCAGTTATTTGCATTGCAGCCAGTCGTTCCTCAATAAATGTTTAATCCCTTTTGTTTTCTTTTTCTAAAGCGGGAAAAGGAATAAAAAGTAATTAATATTTTTTTATTTTTCGATGTATGGCTTTTCTTCTTTTTCGCTCATCAGTAAAAGTATAAGCTAAAGATCTAAGTGATTGGAAGTGACATAAATTTCTTAGTTTTGGTTCACCCCTGCCCTTTCTTTGTCTCACTTGGTGTTCTGGTTCAGCAAAAATGCTTTAAAGTCTCACCGTTCTGCTTACTTTCCGAACCCCCCCCCCCCCTTCTCTTCATTAATCATCTCGATTATAACTCTTCATCAAACAGTGACTTCGTGCTAATGAAGCCGTTGCATAGCTCCTCAACTGTGACTTAGTGAGTAGGAACGCCCTCGTGAGCAGGGCTTCGATGACCGCTTCAGTTTCGACGGAGTCGAATGCCTTCTTCAGATCGATGAACGTAAGGCACAGCGGCAGCTTGTACTCTAGCGACGTGACGGTGTGCATGTGGTCGATCGTGCTGAATTCTCCCCGAAATCCTGCTTGTTCGCATGCCTGTCTTTCGTCCAGCATTCGGCTGATCATATTCAGGATGACTAGAGTGAACAGTTTTTAGACTACCGACAGTAGACAGGTCGGGCGTTAGCAGCCAATGTCGTCTTCCTTCTTATACAGTTAGACTCCCTTGTCGTTCTTTCCCCGAGATGGAACCTTGCACTCCGACCGGTAGCGCGTGAAGAACCGCGCCAGGGTGTTGATGACTGCTGGCGGGAGGTTCTTCAGGTCTTCGGGTCTAATCCTGTCGGGACCGGGTGCTGTACGTTTCTTCACCGACGAGATGCCGTGTCGGATCTCGAAAGCGAGAGCTGAGAGAGCGAAGCATCCATCCTGCTGAAGATGGCGTGGAGACAGGTGGATTCTGCTATCGAAGAGACAGGAGTACAAGCTGTGGCTGTCCTTCTTTCCATTGCCGTTCTGGGCGAAGTAGTTGTACCTTCTGAGCGTTCACTGGCGGCCATTTCTTTCTTGAAGTTGACAAAGCTTTGACGTATGTATGTGAGTGATACATTGGCTGCTTCAGTTGCCTCAGTCAGCAGTGGCGCTCCTTCCTCCGAGAAATCCTCCTTTACCGCCTCTCCGCAGAACTTCGCAACTACGGACTTCAGTTGTTGGTTATCTCACGCCCATACAGACTGCTCCATACGTATCAGCTCGAGAGCTTCTGGAGGCAGACGACTCTTGGTGGCCTTCGAGCGCTTGACTTCCTTGCCACTGTAGTGGAATTGGTGCGCGAGGGATTATTTTTCGATGCTGTCCATATCTTGTCTTCCATTTCCAAATTTCGAAGGTGAGTTGGCAGTTGCCGACTCCAGTTTCTGGACACTGAAGTGCGAGAGTTTCTGGAGCAAGGCGCCTCTTCATAATCTTCAAGTTCTCGTATCGCTGTGGATGTGATGAAGGTTATGTTTTTCATCTTGAACGCATTCTGTCGAGAACGGCAGCTTACCAAACACCAGCCAAAGAATTCTCAAGATTTGTCGTTGTATTTCTTCATATACTGTATATAGCTAACAAGCTACATAGTGGTTGTAACGACCTCCAAAGGCTCCACTGGTTATTAGCAAAACACAGATGAGATGTGCCTTAATGGTCTCGCTTCGACTGAAAGCTCAAAATCTCGCGAGTTGCTATGTTCGTTGTTAGTTGGTCCGAAACATTTGTAGTGATACTAGTCTTGGTGAACAGTTTAGATATCCGTAGAATGAAGACGACTGCATGTTAAGTAATCGAATAGAGCACTACAAAGATAGAAAACGTCTTTTTACTGGCCTTCCGTGTAAAGTGGTACCCCATTATGGGAATCTCGTTTTTATCGTTGATAAAGAGTTAGTCCCAGATTCTTTGCTTCGCTTTAGTAGCATCCTTTCAGCGTTCCGAGCGTTTTTCTTCCTTATTTCGCTGTTTAGTTGCACTCGAAGGAGCACTTCATATTACATACGTACTACGCCAACGAAATTGTCGAACAAGCAAAATAACCGTTAAAGTAGTATATTCCAAGTTCGACGTTCTTGAAACCTGGGCATTTTTCAATAATTTGTTTTTCTTCTGTGCCAACCAGGTTTGTTATAAAGTTATTTATTTCGGCCGACGTTTCGACTAGCTCGTCTTTCTCAAGGCCTGAAAGAAGCTCGAAACTTCTTCATCCGCGAAGCCACTTAGGTCAGAAACATCGTGTCACCCCCCCCCCCTTGCTCAGTATCAACTAGTTCTAGGAAATCCAGGCAGAGAACCCAATTCTAGTGAGTTAACTCACCGATATTCCGCCAGCGCAGGCAGACCGACTCAGCTGGCCACCATGGAGCAAGTGAGAAGCACTGGGGCGGTCAATTATACTGCGCAGTACGCCGGAGGCCAAAAATGCACATAGCAGTATACGCGAAGCTCTCACAGCTCGCACAATGGAATAAAAGGCAAGAGCTCACTTGTAATTGAGACGCACTCGTTTCTGTTATTCATGGATGGATTTCTTTCGTGAATCCAGGAAGCCTCGAGAGCCTTTCTGGGCCAATTTCGTCCTCATGGCACAGTACTGTGCACCTTACGTCAAAGTCAGCACCGAAGTGGGCTTCCCTTCGGTGCTTCCCAAGCGGGGTTACTAAGCTTTGCCTTCTCTTACCAGCAAGGTGTTCCTTAACGCGAATGGCTAACACCCTCCCGGTTTCCCCGACGTTAAAGTAGTAGTGGACGATTAGGTTTTGTTTAGGTTTTTTTAAACTAATCTTCCGAGACTGCCACAGCGGTTTAATAAACCAACTTTTGGTAGTTCTATTGGGTTCCGTATTGCGAAGATTTTATAACACTTTATTCAGTAGCGATCCATTTACTTCATACTGGAATTTATGTTTTGCTTGGTGGTTCTGCTCGTTTTTCGGTGTGCCAGATCACTTCTTATCAAAGGTGCACAATCGAACTGCAGCCGTTTTTATGCACCTCAAACTTGAGTAATTATACCAGATCAATGCGCTAACACAAATACGATCAAACAAGGCCAGAAAAAAAGAGCAATGCAACAGAAGCAGTTAATGAAGCCTATTAACCTACACGTATTTTTCCCGCTCCTAACAATAAGGCTTGATGCATTAGAAAAACGAAGCAGTGCAGAAGAAAAAAATGAGGAAAAGAAATTTCCAGTCTGCTCTTTCATCCACTTTCAGACCAAATCTGCCGTTCTTTTCGTCCTCAGGATCCGCGCATACTTTCTTTCGAGCCTTTAGAGTTCATGCTGCATATGTTTCCTTTACCAAAGCCTCGACGCTATATCTTACGATCGCGGGTCCCCGCGATGCAGTAATATTACACAAGATTATATGTATGCGACAGCACGCCTTGTCAGAAGATTTCCGGTCGATTTTCGACGCATCAGCCTAGAACTATCCATGCAGCGAAGCAATTTTCTGCGTCGGCACGTGTCATAAAAATAAATCAAAGCGGAATGTGTTGTATAAACAGTGCACGACAAACGCCTCACTCAAGGCAGCCTGGACGGGACATATGATCGCATCTGGAAAGGTCCCGTGGACCCGGTTAGCCCGAGCGACTCCCGTTCGTGAGCTCTTTGTTGCGGGTTAAGAGGCATTCGGATGGAGCAATCAAAAGCAGCCGCCATCAATCATTGTAGCACGTCGCGTTGCGCATGGCATGCGCACATATCATTACTTCCCTTCTGGGATCCTTCGGCAGGCACCATGGTCTACCACCTCGGTCCGAAGTAGCCTCGGTATGGAAATGAGTCGGCGGCTTCGAGTGATTGGAGCGGCTCAGGCGAGTTCAGCTAAAGGTGGACCGCCGCCGTCCCGAGACGCTCGTCAAGCTCGGCGGGTGATTCCCGCATCGGCAGGGCCTTTCAACGGCTAATTCGATGAGAAATTGTTATCACTTGTACGCGCTACGGCCAGCCAGGTCTTCAGAAGCATTGCCAAGGCCTATTCCCTCTACCTCCGCACGGGTTTCACACTTGAGCATCCCCTAATGCATCAACCAGCCATCTGCCCCTTGCCATTCACTTGTGCAGCACAATGACCTTCCGCGGCGGCTACTCCCTCCCGATCCAAAGACAATATCGTGTCGCCTCTCTTGACTTAATTGCCGATTTTCTGGTCGCTTCCTGGCGGAAAGGCTATTCTTATCCCGGATCCCCTACAGATTACCGTATTATGACTTGATGTTTACCGTATGTCAACTTGCTGTTGACTTAACAACCACACCTATACAAACAATTCATCAGCTATCGACCGTAGTCGCCTCTTCTGGGCAAGCATTCACTTCCAATAGCCAATATTAGCACTGCTTGGCCTAGCTGTGTATCCTGCCCACACTTCCTGCCCACGCGACAACCATCTGCCCGGAAATCTACGGCGACAATGGCTTCCTCAGCAGAACAGACGTGCTTCTGACCATGAAGGAGTACTTGAAGCATGCTGTCTAAAAGCGATTTCAGAGCGTAAAACATTTCACTAGCTTTTTGTTTGTTTGCTCACCTTTATGCTAGAGATGACTCACACTTGGGACACGTTTCGGTTAGTTTTGCACTCTATAAGAAAGGTCGCAGCCTTGAAACCAGTACTGTAACGAAGCCAGCTGAGAACGTAACACGGCGGCGAGATGAAATGGTTACGGTAGCAAATGGCCAATAAATAATTAACCTAGTGTTGCATACTGGTGAAGAGCGAGATCAGAGCGAGCCGACAGTAGGTGGATTATAGAGCCACAGCTCCAACGCTTACACACAGACCATCTCAAACCGATCATCTCTAGCCATTCGGTAGTTGACTTTAATAAGCACAGGTTTGTATGCAGAAACTCTACCATATTTAATTTACTTACATTTTTATCTTTTGTTTATACACTTGGAAGTTGACCAAGTGCAAAAGTTCATCTGAGGCTTGCTCTTATGAGATAACAGTAATTACCCTAAAGCATAAAGGGCGGTATAATTCAATTTGCTTTAAGATGCGCCCGCATTCTACTTCTCCTTCAATGCGTACATATTTGTCCGATACCTACAATGACTTGCAGCGGTCAGCCGATCGACAAGTCAGTGCATTGTCCGGTACATGTCGCGTAGGTGAGCAGCATTGGTAGTTGGGAGCGCGCCAGCCAATAGTAACCAAACAGAGCACAGGCCGAATATGCCAGCCCATCAGGGTACCAACTGTACATGCCCCTCTGAATGGCATGCCCATTCCATGCGGTCTGATTGGTTTAGGCGTTCACATCAATCAATGCTGCTCACCTACGCGACATATACCCAATGTCCTTAACATACGAGTCCGGTAGCAATTTATCGACCCCGAACGAATTGAAGACTTGGTCAATATGGCAGGAAATTCAAACCAGGAACCTGAGTGTGGGTGGATCCGATGCGCTCCCGACTGCGCTAACACGCGGCTGTATTAAAACATATAACGGTTCTAGTAAATACCATAGAAAACGGAAAATCTACAATGCTCTCCATAAACGAGAGAGCAAAGCGTAAATTTTAGCCTGGCCGATGAAAGCTATTTGGAACTGCTACAGTAGAATGAGGATCTGGGACGGAACAAACTTGCTGTTATGGTTCGACAAATAACATTTGATTCTACGAAGCGATTAATCCGGGATGGAACTTTGGCTTTGGGTTTGGGAGGCTTTGATTATAAATTATGCATTTCCGTGAACATATGTATGTAGCACTGGCCGTTTTCAAACATGTATATGTACGGCGAAACCCATTCCTTTATGAGTTACATATGTACCTCCTTAAAATACCTCCTTAAAACCTGATGTTGTAGTAGTCATAATCGTAGACGAATGCGGCGACAAATGTCCCTCCCTCATATGTATCGGTTGCAAGTACGGTTTGTACACAAGCCGGCCAAGTCTTCCACTACTTCTACATACAGTCCCCTCCCGTTATAACGCCTCCGGATAAGACGCGTCTCTCGATATAACGTAGATTTTCTCTGACCCCGGCCAGCTTATCTTTACGCCAGTACAAATCAACTCCTCTTAAGACGCGTCGGGTACAACGCTATGTACTCCCGTTATAGCACTGTTTTGGGAGGAACTCTACGTTCAAAATGACTCCCGTTATAACGCGATCAAGGCACAGTTCTGGTCCCACACAGAAATTGAAGGCGAGAAAGATGCTGACTGCGTTTGTGAATAGAAGCACACTTCTACTGCCTCGTTCATAGTGAGGAAAAGCAGCTGTGCGGTAATGAGTTAGATGCACATCTACGTTTGCTCACAAGTGTTCATAGTCAGCAATGTGTCGAGCAAAGTGGAAGATTGGAACAGTGCCGGTAGTCGTTAGAAGTTGCCATATGTTAGGAGATTTTCTTTAACAGGAACAAGATAGGATGTGGGGTGACACTCAGGTTATTCAAAGCAATTCCTACACATTTGTTTCGAGCTTCAATCAGCTGGTATAGAGGTTATATAGTGTTGGAAGAAGTTTTGTTGAGGTCAGAACTCTTGTTCCATGCGGGTTTTCTGCCTGCATCCTTTGCTTTTCGGACAGGATTGAACAACAGCGCTGTTCAATCACACTAAACATTACCAAACCATGGAAGAGTGCTGCTAAGCCATTTACAACGAGGATAACGCTGACGTTGTGCGCGGTTTACAAGCGCTGATAGTATATTGGACTAGCACACCCTCCTGAAGGCAAGGAGTGCGGGTTCGAGTCCTGCTTGGTGTGAGAATTTTGATCGCAAACAAATGATCTTGCAGCCTTAGTTTGCTTAGTTTTTAATTTATTGTTGTTGCTGACCATGTCTAACCTACGCCTGGTACTTTTAATCCCTCACATATATCTATATCTGTTATCCTTATGCATGTAACGGAAAGTATCTCCAAGGACAGGGCTTCATTAGCAACCTAAAGCTGTTTTTTGCCTTACACTCTTTTCATGGCCACATAGTTCATCTATAGCCATCTTTAGTTATTGTATGTATGTGATTTTAGATAAGTCTGTGCGTGAAATGGTGTACAAAAGGTCAGCTCCGGTTAGGACTCCTGTTATAACGCGGATTTTCTCCAGTCCCTTCAAACGCGTTACAACGAGAAGGGACTGCATTTCTCAATATTAGGTCAATTACAAATACAGAATGAGTGGACTAGGTTGGAACCATTTCTCCACATGCTCTTCAACAACAAGCAGTGATTTACTCAGCGTTCGTCGTTCCACGGAGTCATCCCGAAGTAGAATGTGTGGCGCATTCTCGAACGTATGTATGTAGGAGGTTAACATTGAACTGCGTCCCTATCTTTACGTCAGAAATGCATCTGCTTTTCATACTGATACTCGGTTTCTGTTTTACTGTGTGGTTTTTGTTTTCGCTGCTACAAAGAGCTACTACAAAGCGAAAACATTAACTGTAAAGAACAACATTGCATTATAAGAACGACAGAAAAGATACGTCATCATCAGGAGCACTTCGCTGCGTGGCTTTTTTTTTCGCTGCTACTCCTTTCGCCTAAGAACTAGTAGTGCACAGCAAGCAAGAGTCCTCGAAAAAGTCAACGAGACCGATGATGGCGCGTTTTTCTTGCGGTGGTCTGCTAGAGAGGCGCACGGTTTTTCGGCCCTCGATAGAGCGGTCTCCTTTGTAGCTGCTCATTGAGGACAAACGCCTCACAAACGTTCACCTCGTCCACCGAGATATCCAAGGCAAACGAACCGTAAGAGCTTTTTCTGCTCGCTGCATCTCATGACTAATCACTCTTGGTACTCGGATTCTGAACAGGAGCGAAGAGAGCCTTCTATGGGCGGGTACAGGCGCCAGCTTCGGCAAGGTTCTGTTCATAGCTGAGGATTGAGAACTTCGTTGTTCAGCAGTTTATAACAGCTTGAATGCGCATTGAAGTTCTTCTAAGCCTCTTGAGCGAACTGGTCCGAAGTTCTTTTAAGGAGCAGACCTCCATGTCAATAAAAGTGTTGGGGTGTTTTTTTTTTTCACGAAAACCTACACCATGGATCTGTATTTCATATAAATTCCTATTAACTACGGTGGTTTGCATAAAGTGGGACGTAGAAAAACTACCCATTGACGTAACACCTCACATACATATCTCAATGAGAATGACCTCCTTACATAGCTTCAACAATAACAATTAACGTCTTCTGAAAACTCGTGGCAATGCATGCCAACGTTTTCGACGGCAATGCTTCACCTGCTTTCTTTTCATCGAATACAATGACCTGCGCTCAAAAAAGCAGGCTCTTTGCTCCAAAATTGGGTGGTTAAGGATAAAAGGATAACGGACGGCGTTACTCAAATTCTTCTGGGATGCGCCATGCATTCTACTTCTACAGGATGTCGTGGAGGCGATTTGAATGTATATTAGGCCATACAATGAATTGCGGTAGTGCGATTAACAAGTCAGCGCTTTGTGCTTCCCAGACAACGATGGTCCTAATTCACCGACCTCGTAAGGGTGGAAGGTTGGTTGGCTTGGGTGGAAAATCCGAACCAGGAAGCTGGTATCGGGGACACTCGGCAGCCGGTACCTCCTCCCACTGCGCTACACGCGCTTATCGGGCAGATATTATTAAACAATTCAGGAAGGATTGAAATCGGGCAAGTTTGACCAACAGTAACTCTTTTTCGGAAGCCCGGATGCTCGTTTTCAATCCATCGCAGTGTTTTGTAACCGTTGTGGGCTAGTCGACGATGTCTTGGGCGATATCTTGACAAGGAATCACTGCGTATTCTAAGATTTGCGTGAAGGATTTGAGTTTACCGTCATACTTCATCGATAACCCCTTATTCCATTTACTCCCCTACCTCGGCCCTCACTTGGCACTTCGTAGCACCATCCTCTTCAATTCCTCGGATGTCCTTGCTCCCCTGCTCGCCTTCTGCGCCTCGCCCGTGGCCTCCGTCCCTCGGCGCGATCTGCAGGTGTTCACACTGCTCCGTCTGGCAGAGTAATTGACATCGCCACGCGATAATATTTGTGCATCTTGTCGTGAATGCGCGAAATTAGCGTAGATTAGGATTTCCTGTTGCGCACAAACGGAAACGCTACCGTATCCGGTGTGCCATTAAGCAACTGAGGTACGTAAAAACGCAGCAGCCTAGATAGCTACGTATTGCCAGCATATCCCGGAACAAAGGATGTCCTGCTTCTTCTTAGAGCAAGCGGCTCCTTTAAGGGTAGAACTGGATAGTGTTCCCGCGGTTGTATGCATAGGCGGCCGCGTTCTAAGGACACGACTACAGTTGCTAAGCCGTGTCGCGTGAAGACACACGATACACTGTTTGTTCAGGCCTTTTCGATGATTGTAGGACATCCTTTGCCGCACGGCCATTGTCTCGAATATCTTGTGGGCTCGCATCCTTACCGCATCTGGCAAAAGCGCGGTTTAATAAAGGATGAAAATTCAAATCAGTTTCTTTGTGGGATGCGCCACATTTCCTACTTCTGCTGGGCAAAGCCCCCAAACTCCGAGAATAGGTCGCTAGGCCGCTGAACGTCTGATTGGTGGTATATGAAAAAAGTAAATGATGGAGGCTTGGCTGATACGACCCAAACCGCTACGATGGATACAGTCGCTTAGAGTTACTGATTCACTCTTCTTATAATTTTTTCGATATTAAAGCTCAAACCTAAATCTTGCGTAAGAATACAAAAAAAAAACATAAAAATAAGGGGTATCCCACTTCTTTGATTGATATACATATGTATTAATCTCCTGCAAGCAAATCATGCTTGATAATATTCAAAGACAAACGTATATGAATAGGTCTTTCAGTCTTGAAAAGAGCCTGAAGAATTGCGGTGCAGAGAGAGCAAAGTTATGTAGCGTTCCTCCTAGACTACAGTTGTGGTGGTGCACCTCCTGAAAGGGATCCACGAATTGAACTTCAGGTTTGGAACATACCAGACATACTGCTACCGAAAAATAGTTAGATTTTTGGGCTTTATTCGGCGGTTCAGATCCGAAGATGTGCTCGGCTTTCCAGTAGCTCCACTATCAACGATTCCAACGCTGCGACGCCAAATTCGACACTAGTTATGAGTGGTATGTAGCTCATTCTCTTCTTGAGCGCTTTCGTAAATGTAGTATTTTCCAAATTTGATAGTCAGATTTTTGAACTCTACATACTCGACGGTCAAGATCGTAAAGGTTCTGGGCCGGTTTGTAGCCTTTGGGTGTCACTATAAAACTCGTTGTACTGTTTTGGTTGAGATCATTTTTCCACGTACGTTTTGACAATTGTTTACTGTTTTATTCAAACTCGAACACACAGTTCATATTGAACAAGGATTTTTCTACATTACCATGTGCGCAACAGCATATACGCTTGCGCTAACAAATATGGGTAGTTCTTTAAAAACATTATACAGCCACCTTCTAACTATTGCGTAAGAACAATCTACTACCGACCTCCATCTCCACTGCAATTCAAGACTACATACCGCAGCACTCTAAATATGTTGGATGAAACAGAATCTATCTCCTCAGCATCTTTGTGTGGAGACAAAACGTTTGTGTTTCTTAGTAGTGGTGACTTCTTCGTAGTCACACCATCTTTTAAACGCTTCCGAAGTCGGTGTTTCTTTTTAACCCTGATTGGTCAACAATTGCAGGTTTCTTCAACAAAACAAAAGAATAACTTCACCTTTAAACTTTAATTGTGCGTAGAAAAGAGTTCCTTTAGCAGGAAAACTCCCTGTATCAACTCCGAGAAACGACCTGTCCCTGTGCATGTTTCAAACGTCTGCAAACCATAATATGTGGGATACATACATACAGCGATCGTCCGCTGCTTTCCCGCACTTTGCGTTCTACGATTGCATCATCATTTCGGCCGGACGTCGTGCACTATTTAACGCTCAATTTCTATCACGACTTTACACTTTAATGTCTTGAAACTGCTGATATCGAGTTCTGTTTTATGGGCTTTCATGTAACGATAGAAAGTCAGCTACCACCCAAGGGGTTTCTGGGCATCGTTCGACGTGCATCACCATGCCCGCCATTTGCTTGCATGATGTGACTATCGGCGAAGCCTCTAGGGTTTTCCCAAATTTGGCAAAAATAAAGGGTGAATGAGTATGCGCAGCACGACAGCGAAGATTCCAAGTTTTTTCAAAGCTTTTTAGACAGACAACAGACAACTATGTACTTTCTTCTGGAGCAGTTCAATAGTGCAATCACGATCTTCTGAGTGCAGAGTTGACAAATTATGTAAACATGTAGAACCATTTTCTTCTTCTTATCTGGCACTTGGATACGCTTCAAAGTTTTACGGTTACTGTAGGCTGTCGTGGTTTTTAACATTCATTTTAATTCTGTCCGTCTTCATGTGTTTCAAAAATGTGAATCAACCTTTCTTTTTAAAAAAAACGTGATAACAGCCCCACCTTGGCTCACTTCCCACTTAAAATTTATGAAATACGTCAGTCTAGCAGATTGAAGGATGAAGGCGTTCTCCAGTTTTGTGTGCCATGATTAGGTTACAATTTTACCGCCCAATAACTTTACAAGAACAATTTAATTCGTTAAACTGAAAGGCAATGAGATTAGCCTCTCCACGAAACTGAAAAACAAGTTGCTCTTGTATTCCAGTTTAGTGAACCTTCTTTCTAAAATAGTTCATTCGTAATTTTCCCGCTGTTATCGAGCAGACAGATTGAAGTGGATTGGATCGGTCTGAAAAAAGCTACAATATCTCTGGCTATCCCTGGCTAATTAAGTGGGTATCTAGGGGGTGATGTTAGGGAGGATAAACTGCGTGTTTTATTTTAAAATCGAGAGGTAGAACAAATTATCTAACCTAAAGCAAATTAATTTGTTTCTAGTCTTCTTTGAGGAGGGCCTTGTTGTATTGCAGATTGTGATGGATACCCATGAGTGTTTATACCTAAATTACCTATGAACGTTTGTCTATTCGCTCTTGCTTTTATGTTTTCTCCGTGTTCATACGCGTGTCCGCAGATTCACGCATTGAAATAGAAAAAACTCTACAAAAAAGGGCGATACAGTACCTCTAAAGGGCTGCACTCATCTCCCTCTCCTACTAGGCACTGGAACTGCGGCTCATTCCGTTCTCGATCTCAAATTAGCCTCAACTCCTCGAAGAAACCACGCTCCGCTCCAGTTCCTCTACGGTTGCTGACGTCATCAATGCGCTCGACGCTGATTCGCGCGCGTGGGTGTACGGTAGCCGGGCGGAGCGTCACCGTGCGGGGCGTGAACTCGAGGCGCGGCATATCGTCGCCTGTTATTGCGTCAGCCAGTCGTCTGTCGCTCAGTATGGTCAGTCAGCTTCTTCTTTCACCAATCGATATATTGATCATCTTGGTAAGGGCTATTGATTGCAGATGTTCACAGTGGACGGCGCCTTCAACTCTCCGAGTTACGGTGTGAACGCTTCGGCTTCTTACGAATACTTCGCCTTAAGCTCAACGGCTCTTTGCGCTTCGGCTTTCCCACTTGCACAGTACTGTCGAGTGCTTGGAGACGGGCCATGTAAGCTTTCCATCTTTGTCTGTTTGTTTTATTTATGTTTAGAAACATACATATAGGACCGCTTTATTTGTAGACTTCTATGCACTAAGAAACATTCTTTCGTTGTGCAACTATTGGCTACTAATTGCGGTATTAAAATTTTATGTTGTATGGATATCTATAGCTAGTTTTTAGCATTTTTCTTTAAATTTAAAATTTTTAGCACTGTAGGAGATTTTGACGCTCTTGTTGCAAAACCAGATGTTGACTCATTTCCGAATATAGACCGTTGTTAGATTGGACCAAAATAATCTTCCCCGTTTTGGCAAATACTATCCCTATAACTCCCTGCTTTTCAGATCTCGCCAACGAACGCTCCAGAATGCTAGCCAGCCGTCTTCTCCAGCTTTGTGATGACTTTGATCGGGAGTTCTTTCAGGTATCGTAACCTCTACATCTTCTCTAACCTCTTCTAGACTTCTGTTTTCAGAAAGCCAGCTGCGCCTCATCGTTGTTCACTCGTATCTGGCGACTGCTCTTCTAGCCGCTCGCACCCATGGCGCCAAAATCCTGTGAAATCTAAGTCATCTGCAGATACGATACATAGAACTTTGTACAGCGTTGTATTTCTGTTGAATCCGTGAGATCTTCTTGTACAGAGTGTGTACTGCTTGGTGAATACATGTGTTATACCTACGCGAGTCTTCTGTGCACTTACATCGTCATCTTCTTCGAGCTTCTGCCCCAGCGAGCGAATAACTGTCATCTGCAATCCGAGTGTCGAGTGCTAATCGAGTAATTCGAGCCATTCGCTCGTAAATCCTCGAGCTCGGCTGTCAATGTCAACTGGCCGTGCTGGCACCTGTGCAACACGTGTCAATTATGAGAAGACATATGCAGATATTCAACACCACATTAATCAGCTCAGCAGGACCTTCCCACGCCACCAACACGCGACCTGGTGCGGTAAATTGGGTCGAGCATCATCATTCTTCATCGAGATTCCAAAACACTCTGGTTTTTCGGAAAAGTGCCTTTGAAAAAATACCTTGCCTTTCAAAGTTGCTGCAGTCCAAAAAAGGTTGAGTATAATGGACATACATATCGTGCAAAACCCAGAAAAACCCTTTAGGATATTTGGCTGGAGATACTGGACTAAAAGGAAAAATTCAATTTTTGCGAGCTACAGGAAGATCGTCGCTCTTCAGTATGCCTGATGAACACAAATCCTCTCATTCTTGTTGCGATTTTTTTGGAAAGGTTATACGTGCTTGGTTTGCTCAAGCCTTCTAGACAAAGAGAATACACTGTAGTTCAACATTTCTCAAATCCGAGGGCTAAGTTTTATTCAAAAGGCCGAGCTCTCTTCATTCATTCAACCTGCTTGTCGTTTGAAGTCAAGAAGCAATTGATTTCGAGAGAATTCATTCGGGGATTTTCACCTAGATTTAGGTTTTCTGCTTTCTCCGACTAGAAAGATTGTTCTAAGAAGCTACAAGGAGGGCGCTGCAGGGGCGCCGCAGTTTCCATTTTTGATAGCTGCCGCTACCGTTTCGAAATGCGTTTTTCAGCCGCGAAATATCGATCGATTACAGTTTCCCACCGCCGGCCAGTGACGTCATGGCGTTTCCCACACCCGCGGCGCGAAAATTCGAAATTCGTCGTGTGCGGCGCGTGACGTCACTACCGTACCCGTCGACGCTAAATGGAGGTGATGACGTCACACGGCTGTCACCGTATATAAGTGAAGAGCATGTACAAACATGTGTATTGAAGTAACTATTGATTTCTTACGGTATGACAAGTATGTCCTAAATCGAGGTTTCTGGGGCCGGATTCATCAACGACACCGCCGGTATCCTCGCACGGCGGATTCGCCATATCGGCCTACGTATGTTGTAAGTGATACAAAGAAATATAGAGATTCAGAGATACAGATGCGATAACCGATATATGTAGCGTTACCGGCCTGTAAGCAGTTGATGAACCTGGCCACTGATGCTTACAGATCTATCGCTACATAGTAAGCTAAGTTTCAGATTTTGGTGTAACTGATACCTGGTGATTAATCAGCTCAGATTTTGATGTAACAACGGTGATACATTGTGATCAGCGATGAAGTGAACCTAGAGGCTCTAAACGCTAAATAATCTAGCAGGGATGAAGGTCGTCGTTGGAAAGTTTCACATATTTTACCTATGGATGGGCCTGGGGATATCGTGAGGTGATTTTAATGCGTTTTCGCCCATACATTTACTTGCAGTGACCAGCCGATGAACAGGTTAAGGTTTCGACTAAAAATTATGGTTTGTACTTCATCGCTAGATTACCGAATGCCAAGCGCAGTCGGATCTATGACAGGATGTGTACATTTTCAATAAAAATGTCATCAATATGTCTGTGAGTTCGCTAAAGCCCTTATTGGTTCCTAAAAAGATACTGTAATGTACTGTGCCAGCTGTAGTACGTTTACTATAAGTAGGCTCCGTACCTTGTGTACCTTTCAACAGGATTCCACTCCAGCCCATAAGGCTAAAGTCGTTCAAGAGTGGTACCGCACTGAACTGCTGGACTTCATCACATCCGTCGAACGGCCCCTGTATTTACCACATTTGAATCCTCTTGAATTTCCTTGCGGTTGATCCTGGAAACCAAAGCCTGCGCATCCCTCCCCCACTATCAAAGTTTTGAAAGCCTAAGCAATCAATTCAAGAGGCCTGAGACGATCTCGATTTAGACTATCTGCGGGGGCAGCAGTGGATGCGTTCCGAAATCGTCTTGAGACATGCGCTAAACATAAGAGAGAATTTTTTTCACTCTTTATATTGTTCTGTTACTTAGATGATTTAAGTGAAAAGTCCACGTTCAGGTTTCATGTCAAAGTTTTGTTATTTGTTGATTTAACGACAATATGAGATGCATGGGCTTTTCGTACACTCTGTAATTGTAGGCCCAAAAATAACGGGCTCAGTAGTGGTAGATCTTAACCCCTGTAGCGACACAAACATTTATGTCGTTCTTGCGGCTAAGGTACATAGACAGTTGCGACCGTGATCACAACAGTTTTTTTGTGAAGTCAAAATGTATCGTTTTGACAGTCAGTTTCAATCAAAATGTATCAGAATTTCTCAAGAGGCAGGTCTCACCTTCTCTTCCCGTTGCCTACTTCATGAGAAAAGAATAGAGTGAAAATGCGGCTTTCCTTTTTGCCTGTTCTCGTGCGGTGAAGAACCAGTTGCCTCTTTGCCTCTTTATCCATTCTCTTTTTTCGATTTAGAATTTTGTCTTGATATATTCTAGTCTCGGTTTTTTCATTGCGAGCGCACATTAGTTTGCATAAATAAAAAAGTAAAAGAGCCAGTTGCCTGGCCAACTCCTACGCGGGATGCGCTACACATTCTATTCTAGTTCTATGGGATATCGTGGTCAAGTCAGTGTTTTGTCATTTCCAAACAAGTCTACCTTGTACGAATGTACCAAACCTTCAGGAGTGGGGGCTTAGTTAGCCTAGGCGCAAACCCGAATCAAGAACCTGAGATAGGGTACATATACATATGTATGTAGAGCTGCACCTCCTTTGACTGCTCCACCACGCGCCGAAATAAATAAATAAGTTTAAGGATATAGATATCCATTACCTTTAGGTATCCACAATTACTCTGCGAACAGCACATCTATGTAGCTCCAGTGATTCATATTGTGCAGTCATTTTTTGTCACTAAATAAAATTTTGACAACATAGAGATGTATTTCTCTGTGGATAAAAAGAAGATTCACAGATCATTGAATAGTGTTTAGTCGCTCTAGTCAGCATTGGTACGAACCACTCTCCTTATTCAGACCTGGAGCGCTTCTGCGAGAATCTTACTTGCATTAGACTATGTAGTGATGGGAACGACATTCGCGCTTCCTGATGATAATGCCAGCCGAATCACTTAACACATCGCTCTACGTGATCAACTTTCTATGATTTGACAGCAATATTTTAAATTCAGTTTCTAACGATCCTGTACCGTTTTTTCTTCAATTTCCACCTCTACACATGTTCTTGCTATAAAGGATATGTTGCCTTTGCTGTTTGGGTAGTCGTAATGGTGACCATTTCCCAAGGGCAGAAAAAGATAGTAGCACTTGGGTTTACTGTACCTGTTCCTTTTGGTGTATAAACCCTTTTGGCACTACGTTTGAACAAATTGAAACGCATTCCACAAAAAAAAGTCGATTCACGTCCCTTGGGAGTCCCTTGGGTCCGCTGTGAATAGCTTGGGAGATACGATTTCTCCCAAGCTATTCATAGCGGCACTCCAGGATGCCATGAAAGACTTGAACTGGGACGATAAAGGCTACCTTGTCAACGGTAAACGGATCAGCAACCTTCGCTTCGCAGACGATATTGTTCTCATCTCTACCAGCACGGCAGAAGCCGAGGAAATGCTGAACGAGCTCAATGTGGCAGGTATGAAGATTGGATTGGACATGATATGTCCAAAACACAATTCATGGTCAACCAGTGGTGTGACACGGGACTCGTAAGGTTAAATGGAGTCGCTCTGCAACAGGTCGACTCCTACGTCTATCTGGGAAGAGAGCTGAACATGGATAACAACCCCGCTCCTGAAATCGCCCGCAGGAGACGCGCAGCATGGGCAGCCTTCAGTTTGATTCGCGAAGTCACCGATCAGGTCAAGGATCCCGGCCTCAGGGCCTCGATATTCAACGCCTCTGTACTGCCTGCGATGTGTTACGCGACGGAAACCTGGCCCGACAACAAGACAATCGCCAGAGCGATGCAAACTACGCATCGTGCACTGGAGAGATGTCTTCTAAGTACCAACCTTCAACAGCAATGGCAAGAAGGCCTACGAAGCTCGGAGCTACGGGAGAAGTCGCAATTAGCAGACCCGCTGCAGTACATGAAGAAGTCCAAATATCGCTGGGCCGGACACCTGCTTCGACGAAAGGACGATAGATGGAGTCTCCGTGTCACAGAATGGCTCCCGAGAGACCATAAGAGACCACAGGGACGACCGCCAACGCGATGGGCAGACTCATTCTCAAGATCTTTCAGAGAGCGGAGTCTGCCTCACTGGATGCAAGCAGCCAGAGATCGAGCGGTCTGGAAGAGTTGTGGTCCTCGCTGGGAAGACCTCCAGCCGACAAAAGGACCATCAAAATATCAAAGTAAAGTAAGTATTAGGTCCCTTTCTAATCAGGTTCATCACTTTTGAAGCAACCTTTGACACATCTGACCGTACGTGTCCCTAATCCGAGCATGTTAACGAGCATATGATGCTTAATGACTGATATTTAATCGGATCATTGACCGGCTCTTAATTAGCGCATTATGACTGACCTAACAAGCGGATAAGAAAATCTGGCAACAGGTGCGCGGCCGCAGCGACGACACGGCTCAACTGTCGGCCGGTCGGTTACGGTCACGTACAGTGCGAAGTAGATTAGTTGTTCTCAGGCTCTCGCCGGATTACGCCATCGTGGATAGCGGCCAATTACCGCGTTAAACAAAGCAACTTCGGTGGTTGCACAGCGGTGTGCCGTTAATTGACAGCTATCTGATGCTAGGCCACCGAGTTCATTGGAATCTTATTCAACAGCGGTTACGGTAACCGTTTCTCGCACAATGGGTATACTTCGCTAATTGTGGATAACTACGTGCAGTTCAACTTGGATGATTTAATTCGATATTTTTTTGGTGGGGTTTCTTATAGAACTGAAATTTGAACACATTCCTTGTTAAGTGCCAACACATGTACCGAATATTGGTCTGTTACAAAACAATTTTTCACCCAAGACAGGTTTTTCTGTTCTTTCTCTTGAATAGTTCAACCATCATCATAGAGCAACATTTGTTGTCGTCAACATCGTGGGTGCTACATATGTAGAATTCAATCGCATTTTGTGAATTATCGGTTAGAATTGATCAATTTATTTCAAAGGAAAAAGGAAAAAGGAGGACACTGACCTGTGCTTTCGGGTGTGCGTCACGAAATTTACCACCACGGGGTGTCGTGGAGACACTTTGAATGCGTATTTGGTCTTTACAATGAATACTGGTAGCAAGACGATAACAGATCAGGATTTTATTCGTCCCAGAAAAGTTTCGTACGAATTCAGACTCCAGATTGATGAGGGACGCTTCTGAGCGGGTGGTCCGAACCCAGAGCCCGGAATCGGGCGCAGGCGCCGGCCGGCGCATCATCTGACTGCGCTCTGTACCAAGTGGCCCCCAGAAAGAATAACCTTCAGTAATCAAAATCCCGTGTGTTCTGATGCAGTTTGCATATCAAGAATGGGAATGCAGGACAGCTGGCGCAGGGTTACCGTAGTCTTTGGCGTATATGTAGTGGGGGCACACTATTCTCTGTCCACCCATATGAACGAGGAAATTTCCTAGGTCCTAGGCACCGTTATCAATTTTCTAAAGGCACACGGAATGGTTAGCGAGAATGAAACTCACCAACGCTTGTTAGGTCAGTCACTTACTAAGATTTCTATGCTCTCCTTTCAGATCATACTAGCTGGGCCAGTGGAATGTTAGTGAGAATCCAATTTCTAGGATTCTCGAATTATTCCGTCAGGACGTTGCTTTGACGCTTTGGTGATTATTTGAAAGCCTCCATAAGGTATCCATCCACAGGGTGCCAGAAATTGTAACACCTTAGCGTGGGGTAGAATGGGTGGCCTTTTAGAATACGTATCACCGTCAGCCTCTTGCTTTCGACGGCAGATTCTTCAAAACGAGGAAGATTTCTGCAGTGGTTTTTATGATCTTTCACAGTGCTTGAAGATAGGGCTTTACCGATGTCCTACAATGGCCTAGAAGCCTTTCTTTAAGCTTTTAAATGTTAATTACTCTCTTAGACTAATTTTTTGTTGATATTCAGCCTATATTGAGCCTAAATTCAAAAAGACTTAGGTTCGATTCTGTTATTTATCCAAAATTCACATATGCACAGTGTATAGAGTTCTTCTTGATCAGGAGACTTACCCTTCTGCCATGTAGCTTCATCAGGGTCAGGAAATGTCGAAAAGACTGCAAAACTCTGCACCCTCTTAATCATTATTTTGAACTATGTATAGACGTCTTCCCGATTTTTGCACCAAGATCATCAAAGGTTTCAGCAGTGGCTTTCATGTTCTTTCACAGTGTTTAAAGTCCAGGCTTTGCTGATGTCCTACAATTACAAACAAGCCTGCGTTCGACTGTCTAAAATGCAACCTAGTACTGCGATCCTTTAGGAGTGTAGTTTTCCAGTGTTGGAAAAAGCTGAAAGATCATTGTCTACCATACAGTATTCATCAAGAACGTGTTTGATCTTTTCTGTTACTCTCTTAAGCTATTTTTTTCAATATTGAGCCTAAGTTCAAAAAGACTTGGGTTGTTTGCAGTTATACACCCAGAACTTCACGTATTTACAGTGCACAGTAGTTCCTCTTCAGGCACTTACATTTCCGCCATGTGGCCTTCATGAGAATCAGGATATGTTGAAAAGACACTGGAAAACTAAACTCCTAAGCAGCATTTCAAACCACAGACCCCTTGCCGACTTTTACGGATTTTCATCAAATCGTTCATGTCGGTCACCATGTCCAATGATTTTGCAACCTCTGCACTCGGATGAAACAGTTTTATAGTTCTGTGTGGGGCATAAACCCCATCAATTCCCGGGTTTTCACTTGAGGTTCTTCCGCTAGACCACCCGTTAATAAGGTGTTTGAAAGCTAAACAACCAGTTCTCTTTCCTTTCCTCCAAAAAGTAAACTTTCCATCACTAACATTACCTTAAATAGTGAGCGATTATCAAATGCACGATTCCTTTTTGATTCACTAATCCAGAATTTTTTCCAGAAAAAACAACTAGGATAAGACGAGATTACACCTCATTGCTCCAAATCTGGCACTAATCGCTGAGACCCATTGAGCTGGAGTGAAGTGCACGACGTGCCAGCTTAGCCAGCCAGCGAGAGCCCGTGGTGCAGGTGGCAGTTGGTGGTAATTAGGCAGGAAGTGTGCCGAGTGCAATCATTGTGTAAATAAGCAGAGCTAATATTGGGATTTGTGCAGGAGATGATTGCATTGCCTTGCCTGAGATCCTTTCCTGCCCCACTCGAGGTCATTAGCACGGGCCAACCGGTCACTATTTGACTTGGAAGCGTGCCAGCGCCCCACACACGCTTCTGGGACGGGGGATATCCCAAAGATGCGGCGGCGATTAATAGTCATCATAATGTTGTGTCAGTGGCCGAGGGCCGACGAGCCGCCGAAGGTCACCGACGGCGGGGCAAGACGAGAGCCCTTCCCTAGCACTCTCGGTCCCTCCACCGTAACCGCAGTACGTCGTCGGCGATGCAGATGTCGCTATTATAGCGGCAGCGTTGTAATTGACAGTATGCTAGCGTAATACGCACTCCCTTCCTTTGTCCCGATCGCGTGAAACTGATGGACAGCGGTAGAGAGTCCGCAGTGGACGAGGCTTCCGCTGTTTCAACGTCCCAATCAAAGCCGGACCAATCCTAAGGGATGGCTAACGAAAGAACCCTCGACAGAAGGGAATATGAGAAGTCGGAAGAAGACCCGCCGGCATGCTCTGATGTGCCGCAGAACATCTCTCTAATTTTGCTGTTATTTACAGTAGAGCTGCCACACGGTGAAGGGGTCTCTCGGATTTCGTCGGCATGTCGTTTCATCTGGAGCTTCTCCCTAGCGGATCGAAATAGGATAATTACAGAAGCCGACCGGGATAAACGACCATTAATCGCACGAATCAACTGGATTGTTTGTGTCATCCCCTTCTTTGATGTCTTAACAAGCCGACGTTACCCTTCCCTGCCGGTCCGGTTGTTGGGTATCGCGTAATCTAGAAATCTTGATGGTCACGTATGCATAAGGAACCAGTGTTCGAGTTGTATTTGATAACATGCAGGAGTTGACAAGGGCAAGTAAAGGATTCAAAAGAAAGGAGGAGGACTGGGAATGAGGCCGTCCTGTTATGTAGGATGAAGAGAAGAAAAATGACACAGTTTTCCTTAGATGTTTTGTTATGGCAACATTTCTCGCTTCTAAAGGACTATTCCAAGACAAGGACAATGTATCGTGCTTGTAACGACAGAAACCCTAATCCTGTTGAATCGTGTGAATATGAAACTCACCAAGAATACTTATCGCTGTGAAGAACTAAGGCGTGTGGTAGCACAGTTGGAGGAGCTGCCGGCTGATGCATGTGCTTATTTCCAGGTCCTGGTTCAGGCTTCTCGCCCAACGCAAGCAAGTCTTCAATTCTTCCGGTGTCGACCAGTTCATACTAGACTCAACTCCTGGAAGGACAAAACACTGACTTGCCTGTTGGTTGGCCACCGGAAGTCATTGTATGTGCAATCTAAATACCCTTTGGAATTCCCTCCAAGATAACCTGTAGAAGTGAAATAGAATCCGTGGCGCCTCGCGCAAATTAATTGAGTAAAGTGATTTTTATTTTTCCTGACGAGGGCGACTTTTTGTCCTCTAAGGAGACATGGATATCCCCTGACATTAGGGAAAAATCATGAAACTCGTCGACGTTCCATATCACGTACGTCAGGAATGTAGGTCTACACCAGGGGCCAGATTCATCAATCGCTTACCGCCTTATGACGGTGAAAATACCGCCAAACGCCCTGATATGACACTTATCAGCATCATGTTTGGCAGCATTTCAACGGGGGTTAAAGGGCGGTAGGTGGTTGATGAATCTGGACCCAGGAGGAGGTACATAGAAAAGTTTTCTTTTTTCCCCAGGAGAGCAAAGTACCATGTGTACAGATTTTCTTCCTCTGGACGCTTTTAAAAATTCCTAGTTGGTTGCCGAGTAGAGCAGGTATTTAACCCTTTTTCCCGCCGGGCAATGTATTGGGTGAGAGAAGCATTGCTACAACAGCCCCATGAAGGTGAAAGCTTTGCCTTGCTGCATGAAAATGTTATTTTCCTACAAACAGACACATTTGTCTATGTCACCACTAAATTTTTAAGTTAGGTTGACTTAAATAAGAATACATAGCTCGAGACTGTCCGAACCTCCTATATGTACTTCAGGAAGGAGTTCAAATCTTCAATAACCAGACTACAAAGATGAAACATCGACGGCTACATATTTAAGCGCAGGTATCACGTATATGGCCACAGAATACAGTACCCTCCGTACGGTTTGGTGCAATCCCACCAAAGACGCGGTATTCACATCCTTTTACCTTTTTGGTAAACTCGCCTTGGTTTTCTTTCTTTTTGGAATATTTGCACACGAATACAGGTGGTCGCCTCTACGAGGTCAATCCAATGCCAGAAAAGGTTTCCACCATCTCCGCCTAGGCGCTACATTTGAGGGTTGTTGGCGGCAGTCCCTCGTAGACGTAGATTTTTTCGACATACATACAGCTCACAATAAAACATCAGGTTATGCTTTTCTTAGGGTAGTCAATCCCAGGTGTAGGCTTCCGCTGGAATATGAAACTACAGTAACGGTAATGAGGAAGAAACGTCGCCATCACAGGAGTGCACGTCTCTAACAAGCATTACGCTTCCGTCTATGGACATCTCCAGTGTACGGACTTAAGACATTGTAAAAAGATACCACTGATTTCGTCAAGTTCGGATTGACATGGAGTTCATATGTAGATACTGTCATCATAAGGGAAGATAAGACACAGATATTAAAGTTTGGTGCTCACACTATCGTTTCTGAAATGCTTATTTATCCATCTTAATGCCAACGCTTTCTAGCAAAAGTGAATGTTTCAGCGTCAATTTGACTGCGCTCAATCTTAGAGTATGTAGTGCCATTTCTGTCAATGACAGACGACAAACCAGTCTGTATCTATAATCTTCGTGAAATGTTTGCTTAAATATTATGTAGGGCAGTAGATATAGCACTGAAAAATGATATGCCTTTTCAGACACTCAAGCGCATTTCTCCATACTTTTGGTAGCCCCCATATTTGCTGAATATGTGCTCAAAAAACGATGGTCTTGAACCACGCTGAGTATGTAGGTAAGGTTAGTGAACCTGTTGCTCACCCCAGATTACGAGCAATCGCCTGCCTATGTACATAGGCGCTAACGAGGTGACGAACAGATTGCACAGGTGTCAATCCTGGCAGACAGCTGAGAGAACGGATCAGATTTCAGCGTAGTGACAACTGTTCTGCAGAATCCTGGTCACCGTATCGCTTCGTTAGGTTTCTTCCGCAACTCTAGAGCTTAAGTGGACTATATAATCCTGGAAGTGTTTCCTGGATTTAACGAAACTGGGACAATAAAGGCTACCTTGTCGACGGTAAACGGATCAGCAACCTTTGCTTCGCCGACGATATTGTTCTCATCTCTACCAGCACGGCAGAAGTCGAGGAAATGCTGAACGAGCTCAATGTGGCAGGTATGAAGATTGGATTGGACATGAATATATCCAAAACGCAATTTATGGTCAAGCAGTGGTGTGGCACGGGTCTCGTAAGGTTAAATGGAGTCGCTCTACTCCTACGTCTATCTGCAAAGAGAGCTGAACATGGATAACGACCTCGCTCCTGAAATCGCCCGCAGGAGACGCGCAGCATGGGCAGCCTCCAGTTCGATTCGCGAAGTCACCGATCAGGTCAAGGATCCCGGCCTCAGAGCCTCGATATTCAACGCCTCTGTACTGCCTGCGATGTGTTACGCGACGGAAACCTGGTCCGACAACAAGACAATCGCCAGAGCAATGCAAACTACGCATCCTGCACTGGAGAGATGTCTTCTGAGGACAAGCCTTCGTCAGCAATGGCAAGAAGGCCTACGAAGCTCAGAGCTACGGAAGAAGTCGCAATTAGCAGACCCGCTGCAGTACATGAAGAAGTCCAAATATCGCTGGGCCGGACACCTGCTTCGACGAAAGGACGACAGATGGAGTCTCCGTGTCACAGAATGGCTCCCGAGAGACCATAAGAGACCACTGGGACGACCGCCAACGCGATGGGCAGACTCATTCTCAAGATCTGTCAGAGAGCGGAGTCTGCCTCACTGGATGCAAGCAGCCAGAGATCGAGCGGTTTGGAAGAGTTGTGGTCCCCGCTGAGAAGACCTCCAGCCGACAAAAGGACCATCAAAGTATCAAAGTAAGTAAAGTGTTTCCTGGAAGAGGTTGAAGAGCGAGCTGCTAAAAACGAATGAAGCGGAGATTCGTGGAGAAGTCAGCGGATGTCAAAGAGCTGAAAATCCTGCCGACAGATAGCCGATGCGGCACGCCTTACATCTAAGCAAAAATCTTTCTATATAATTCAGCTATAAAACAGATATACATAGACGCTTTTCTACAGCAGAATATTTCAAGTGAAATATCACACAACAGATGTGTAACTGCCGGCCTTCGAACGACCGGTTCATTCCTTCAACTCCTTCAGTCTTCTTATGCAAACAAAGTAGGACAACGTGTGAGTATAATATTTATTTGTACAATATGAGGAAATACATTTGGCGATCACAGATGTCGCGATTAGAGCCAGGAGCTGAGGTATCGGAGTGTGGTGGAGAACCAGGCGGGCTCCTGAAATGTGAAATTTAAACTGTAAAAAGGCTGAAATAAAAGGCAGAGGACAAATTCTGATTAGGCGTCATTTTGTCGTAAACGGCTAAAGGACATTGGATAGGTTGTAATCAGAAGTCAGGAGCCAATTTTTTCTAGGCCTGAAAATTTATACTGGAAATATCCGGACGTACCAAGGCTTTTTTCTCTGACTACCTCTCTTGCTTTCCTAAATTGAGGTCCCCAAAGCTGTGAAAGTGTAAGGTACCTTTCAGGAAAAAGCGCCCTGCAACCTTTGGGTAGAAGACCAGGCGTAATAAAGTTTTGCTTGAGTGAAGCCTGAGATGCATATGAGGTGTGCCTTTTCAAAAATTCGATCAAATTTTTAGGAAAACACTTTGAGGGATGAATTTTCGAGAAACTCCATTCAGAACTCCTCGTTTTTTGAAAGGAGTACTATGCACTGTTAGAACGAAAGGGTGATTTTTCTTAAGTTAAAAACACCTTGTTGCAACAAACAAGAAGCTCTAGCATTTTTGGCACCCCCTGTTGTCATAATTCTTGAGAAATGCTTGCAATTAAATATTTAAACATATATTTAAACAAATTAAAAAATTGCTTATATCCTGCACATACCTCTTCTATCAAGGACTCGTTCATTCCCCGTGAGACGGTGTCGAACTCCTCATTGAAAGAATCGCAAAGTCGAAGCAGGCGTCGAGCGATTTCACGAGAGCGAGGGTTCACGGACTTCCCGGGGATAATGCTTCCTAAAACTGTGACATTATAAAAAAAATTCATATCATTTAGAATCAGACAAAAATGCTTGTGACGTAAAAGTGTAAACTCACCAACAATCGCGCTGCTTTCATGAGTGGAGTCAGATGAGTCAAAGCAGAGCTTTCGCTTCGTCGAACTCAGTCCAAAGGGCGATCTACAGCCAAAGAAGGACGAATCAGTCGAGAACGACGGTTCCAATCCAGCGCAAGGAGAATTATAGCCGCTGTCAGTTGCTAGTACAAGCATCTGGAAACAATTTTATAAAAAATCTGTTTCCATCAAGAATACAGAAATGAAATTCGATTATAGACGCGGATCCGAGGAAATAAAATAAATTTGGAAGGATCTAAAAATTTTAAGCTTTTCGAGGAATCAAAGGCCAAGACATGATGACGCGAGTCGGGAGAGCGAAACAGATTAACGAGCAATCGGCGCGAGGTCGAGCTTACGAATGCGGGCCAGGGGCCGCCGCACAAGCTCGATCTCGCTCCGCCCCTACCGTATCCCGCTTCGACGTGATGGCGCCACCCTTCGTCTGGCTGCTCGTCTTCGTTTTCCATCCTGTTCAACTTATTCGCGTGCCCTTTTGGAAGCACCTTTATCGACTTCAAGTTCAGACGAGTAAAGTAGGAGTAGATGGTGGGAAACGGTGAATCTCTCCGTTGTTCATTGAAATTTAATTCTTTGTGTGGAGGGAATTCACGCATTTTTCCAGAGTGTCACTTCGTACTGTGAAAACAATTGATTTCAAACGTTGTACCTAAAATGAGCGTGGTCGGAAGAAGTGCCTGCTGTCGCGTGCACCTCATACATACCAGGTTCCTGGTTCGGATTTCCCAACAACAAAAAACGCCGACCAAGCGTTCCATCTATCAGTGGTCGGTGAATTGGTGCCAGACTTGTCTGGGAAGGATAAAGCGCTGACATGTTTATCGGCTGGCCATCGCAAGTCATTGTATGGTCTAATACAATATACGTATTCAAATTACATCCAAGACACCCGTAGAAGTATAATGCGTGGTGCATCAGAGGAGGAAGTGAGGGCGCCTTTATCCTTTTATTCTTTATACCTAAAAAAACCTTATGCAGACTGCATAGTTGTTAACGATTCTGCACTTCTTAAACGCATCTGTTAGTTATTTCCCAATTGAAGAGAGTTGCTACTTGTAAAAGACCTATTTCACAAAAAAAATTCTTTGAGCTCACCACTGAAAATCCGTTAAAAAACGATTAAAGAGAAGCTTTGAGGCTTACTTAAAACCTCATCTGTATAAGGGACGAAGACGCTTGAGGGCAATCACTTTCCCCGAAAGGGTGCAATTGAATGCCGTTTTTCTAGCACCAACTACTAGGTTGGTCTGAACGACTGAAGTAGTGCATGTGTACAAAGGTGCCTCCAACTCTGAAATGAAGGGTAAAAGTCAGCGTTAATCAATCTCTTTCAGGATGCACCACGCATGCTACTAATACAGTACATGATAGAGGCATTTTGAACGACGCGTACTTGGCTCATGGAATGAGTTTCGGTGGTCAGCCGACGAACAGCTAAGTGCTTTAACCCTCCTGGGCAAGTCTGATTCGAATTCACAGACCGCGAAGCGATGGAATTCTTGGTCGGCCTAGGATCAAACATCAGACCATCAGACACCTTTCAAATCGAATCTTACATGTTCTAAGAGAGTAGAAATAGTGTCAAACTGTCCATTGGATCTTCAGTCTTACGCTCTCCCAACTGCTACCGAGACTAACGATCACAAGAACGCCGGGGGAGTACCTAAACGATATTCGAAAATTCGTAAGCCGTGAATCGCAGTAGTTATCTGACGTAAGTGCAGTACAACCGAATTTTTATAGGTTTTTTGACAATGTTAATACAGGGTGACCCGAGTTTATTTATCGTATTATTTTTAACCCAAGTTGGGCAGTTTGCTTACCAAAATTTTCTCCCTTTTCTATCTTTACTTTTCCTTCTAGTCAGACACCTTTCAAATCGAATCTTACATGTTCTAAGAGAGTAGAAAAAGTTGTTGATCCAAAAACTACTTTACCGCAGCTCCGAATCGTGAAGTCGATTCGGGAGCAGACGACAATCGACGCCTCCTTCGACTGAACCTCGCAAGGTGTAAGAAAAATGCGCATAACTGTGGATATAGTTTGCCTAGGGCCGTCTCAAAGTTTATCAATATTTCCCTTCTTGCTGATGCTCGACTACATAGTGTAAGACTTAATGGTAGTCTAAAAACCATGCGGTGACAACGTTGCCTCGGCACTAGGTAGTCAGAAGGAGAAGGTGCAAGAATAGCATAAAGCCCTCGCGTACATTGGTATGTGTGCGTGAAGAACGCTGCGTTCACGGTGCAGTAAAGCCTAGCTCGACTGTGAAAAAGCCGTCGATGACGAGGAGGAATTGCGATATCAGATGACTAGCCCATCCGAGAAATGAAGGGACAGGGACGCCGCCTAACTCGTCTGAAGTGAGTCCACTTTAACAGGCCACAATCGCAGATGCGACACTCAAAGGCAAGCACTCACAGAGAGATAAGGCCTGTCGCCTCCGAGTTCTGTACAATATCGGCAATGCCATCACTACCCTACAGCGGTGCTGGACCTCAGGCAATGTGGAGGAGCGGCAGCTGCTAGCTACTGAGAGGGTGAACATGCGAAGTATCCGACAAAATACGGTTTGGAACAAAGATGACAGAAGATTGAACAAGATAAAAAGCCAAAAAAGAATAAAGGACGGTATTACTGAATCCATTTTGCAATGCGCCTTGCATTCTAGTCGCGGAGGCTAGTTGAATGCGTATTTGGCCATGCAAAGCCTTGCGGCGGCGAGCCGGCAAACAAGTCAGCGCTTTATCCTTCCCAGACAAGTCTAGTACCAATCCACCGACCCCTGCGGATCGAAGGTTTGGGTTGCCTGGACAGGAAATCCGAGCCAATAGCCTGGTGTCTGGTGCACGCAACAGCCGGAACCTTCTTCGACTGCGCTACGCGCGCCCAGTGTCCAAGGTAGCAAATTAATTAAGGTTTTATAAGACTCAAACGAACATAGGAGGAAAAGAAGCCCATTTTTAGCACGCTATCCTTGCCAGCTTTGAATTCAGTTTGTGCCAAGGCATAGCAAAACTTTACTCCTTGGAGACGGCAAATCACTGTCAAGCTTAACTAGCTGGTAAGACCTGTTGAATATCAACAACCCGACCATTGCAGATCATCGCATAAGCTGAAAAATGCAAAAATACAGCTCCTAGTCGTCAATGTGCGCAGCATGGGGAGGTTGTAGCGCGTCTGTCAATCACAACCAATCAGCGGACAAATCAGAAATACTTCATGCGATCTAGTTACCTTAGTAGCGGCCTTCCTTATAAGAAGAGAACATTGAGCTATCAACGTATCTCCTTATATTAGGAAGCTGGTCATTGCAACCTATTAGAAAAATATTGCTTGAAAAGTGATTGACCCTGATTAGGAGAGTTGGCGCCCTTAATTTCCCTAGGAAAGAATTATTTGTTGTTTGCTTATATTTCGATGCTTCCTTAGTATAGATCTGAAAGTAATTCCTGGACATTGGGCAGAACGCACGTAGGGAATCAGAGGGAACAAAGACGTACACGAGTGTAAAGTAGCACACCAAAGAACGCACTAAACAAAGTAGCACACATAAAGCAGAATACTTGAAGAAAGCAAATTAGAAGAACACCAGACCTACGTGAAACAGTGGTGCTCTTACTTGCGGTGATGCCTGTGTCTGTCACTTGTTATCGCGCCGCTCCCATTTTTTCTACGACCAGATTCATCCTCCCAAAATTCAGTCACATCACGTGTATTGTGGCGGCGGAGTACAAATTCTACACGGTGCCGCTGGACGAAGGGAAATAAGTAATTTCGACCAAACAAGCAAAAAAATTAGGCAAAACAAAAACTGTACATGAGGAAGCCACTCCTGAGGCAGTGATGAGCATCTTTACGTCATCTTACGTCATCACGAAAGTGTATACCGATGATGTAAAGATTTACTAAACTATTACAGGCTCAGACGGACGATGTATGTACGCTTCAAAATGAAATAGATTTGATGGTTGATTGGGCGAAGAAGTGGCAGTTGACGGTATTCCCTCAAACGTCTATAGTCTTACAACCTTCTTCTGGAATGGAAACAAATTGTCGTAGGTGCAACTTTGAAGGAAAATTGAAGCGTGATTACGGAAAGTGAACTCCGCTAAGGATTTGGCTTTTTCTTGTAGCAATAACTTAGATTTTGGAGAGCATATTCGTGCTGTTAGGTTGGTGAAAAAGTCTTGCACCACAGCGTAATTTTTTTCAAAATTTGTTGCTTCTTTTGTGAGCGACTTCAATCAAAGAAATAACCACCATTTACATTTACCATTTACATCTACAACCTCCTGCCATCTGATGGGGAGATCGCAAAATCATTTCTCCTAGAATGAAGTCGGCTGTGACTCGAAGAAGTGCGTCAGCTCGGATTCCAGTTCGGTTCGGTCGTTGGAGCACCTATACCTTAGGTGTTGCTTGAGAGCTCGAAAGAGGTGGTAGTCCGACGGCACAAGATCTAGCAAATACGGTGGGTGAGGCAGTACCTCCCACCTAAGCTCCTGCAACTTCCGGCGAGACGACGTTGCATCGTGGGGGCGAACATTGTCGTGAAGAAGGTGAACATTCTTCCGCCCTCGCCGTTAAGCGACATGGCCTCGCTCAGCTTCTGCAGCTGTGTAGCGTTGAAGTTCGCTGTTACCGCGGTGCCGTCGTCAAGAAGCTCATGATGGAGCATTCCTTGAGAATCCCACCAGCTGCACAGCATTACCTTCATATGATGGATATCCGCCTTGAGGTTGTGGTTCTCCTTGAGGGAGCCACTGGGCCTTCCGAGTATGGTTAACGAGGAAGATCCAGGATTTATCGCCCGTGACGACATTCTCGAAAAAGTCCTTATTACGAAAACGAACAAGGAGAGACTGAGCGATAGTCAGTCGCGAAGCCTTGTCCGAGTCACGGAGTCAGTCAGTCTTCACTGCTATAATCGTAGTACTTATATGCCCTCAGGAGCAAACTGCCACCTATGCGAAATATTCTAGAATGTTTGTGCTACAACAACGTAGCACCAAACAGTCTTTGAAAGGTTCTGTTGAATCTTGAAAATTTTTCAAAATTTTTGGTGCAAGACTTTTTCGCCATTCCAATATATGTAATGTGGCTACGTTACGAACATATAACATCTTTAGGACATTAGTCACAAGGAATGAATCTGTTCTCCTTAGGGTGTATAAGACTCATATAACTCCCCTTGTTGAATCAAGTGTATCCGTGTTTGCTTCATATAAGAAAAAAGACATCTATACCACATATAGAGAAGGTAATTACAGAACTGGAACTTCACTGGAAGTATTTACCTAGAACATGGAGTTTCACATATTCGTACGTACCATCAATCAGAAATATTAGGTTGTAACGGATTAAATGGCACTGGCTCGCGCCATTTTTTGGCGCGTCTTTACGCGTTTGATCAAGAACAAACCGTAACATGTGGCATATCATTTAGAAGCGCAAACTTTGCTCTACCGGTGAGTATCAAATTTTCTTTGTAAAAGTGGGAAAACTTTAGAGTTTTATTGACTTTTTTGCAGATGGACAAAAGGGTAATCCGAGGCATTTACTTGTATGAATTCAAGCTGGGCACTACAGCTAAGGAGGCGGACGAGAAGATCAACGCCGCATTCGGTCAAGGATGTTCCACAATTCGGACGGTGTATCGTTGGTATCAGAAGTTCCGGAATGGAGATGAGAGCTTGGAAGAACATGAAGGTCGTGGGAGGCATAGTGATGTTGATGAGGACAAGCTGAGAGATGTGGTAGAGGAGGATCCACACAAAGGTACCAGGCAGATAGCGAAGGTTCTTAGCGTCAGTCACAACACAGCTGCCCGGCATATGAAGGAAATTGGAAAGACCAAAAAGCTGGAAAGATGGGTGCCTCACGAGCTGTCCGAGGAGCAAAGAAACCGACGATATGAGATCTTGTCCGCACTGCTTCTACGGAACGAAACGGACCCATTTCTTGATCGCATCGTAACCTGTGACGAGAAATGGATAATGCACGACAACAGGCGACGATCGGCACAGAGGGATGGCAGCGATGAGAGCCCCAAGGTTTTTGCGAAGCCGGAATTGCACCAAAAGAAAGTAGTGACAGTATGGTGGTGTTCGCTGGGAATTATTCACCACAGCTTCCTCCCTCCCGGTGAATCCATCACGGCAGAGAAGTACTGCATTGAAATTGAAGAAATGATGGAAAAGTTGAAGGATATCCGGCCGGCCTTGGAAAACCGAAGACGAGTTCTCCTTCTGCACGACAATGCTCGCCCCCATGTAGCACGAATGACGTTGCAGAAATTGAATGAGCTGAGCATTGAAACTCTACCACATCCTCCGTTTTCTCCCGACCTCTCCCCAACAGACTACCATTTCTTCAAGCATCTTGGCGACTTCTTGC
This sequence comes from Heligmosomoides polygyrus polygyrus, assembly GCA_947396885.1. NCBI lineage: Eukaryota > Metazoa > Nematoda > Chromadorea > Rhabditida > Heligmosomidae > Heligmosomoides > Heligmosomoides polygyrus. The sequence continues at coordinate 82,358,225 of OX377204.1, read as the reverse complement.
TAGGGAAAATATTCAAATACCAACAGGATGCCGAAAGTGCCTTCGAAGATCTCGTCAATTCCAGAACTTCTGATTTTTATGCTACTGGGATAAAAAAGCTTGTGTCACGTTGGCAAAGATGTGTAGAATCAGAAGGTTTTTATTTCGATTAATAAACTTGCCTACAAGCCGAGATATTAACAGTTTAAATTTACAGTGGTTCAGTGCCATTTATTTCGTTACAACCTAATAGATATCTCGTCCCTAGGATCTCTCCACGGGGTGTTGACATCTGTCTTGTACATAAGTTGTTATACTTTACCACCGATTATGAGCCTTGTAGATTCTGTAAGCTGAAGACCGCACACAAGAGGTGGTTCCGCTAAGTTACAGCTACCTCGGTCAAGAACGAATTTGCGAGCACTATATGTATGAGCAATGTCTTCCACTTATGGGACAGGTAGTTTGCACGTAAAATTCCCTGAGTACTTTCAGTTCTTCCTTACAATGAAACAATTCAGAAGCAGAGTTGAAATTTTATTGTTAAGATCTGAAATTGGTTGACTGTTTGTAAGAACTGCTCCACTGCTTGCCTGTCCCCCGGGTTCCTTTCGTGATTGTTACTGCATTTGCTTTCTGACGTATTACTTTATGCAATTGTAAGGAACAATAAGAATAACAATCTTTAAAAGACCGCAGGGGAAAGGATAAATCATGGTATGAAATTGGACCCAAAGTTTGAACCGTACTTTCTCTTGGTCTCGCAAGGAAAAGTTGGAAGTCGTTAAGAAAAATCCCGTCTTCGCTACAGTGGATACTTCCTTGTGAGATGCGAATGCCATTGTCATGAATAAAAATAACGCAGGAGCATGGCTCAATAGTTCATAAAGCAATCGCAAAGAATCACGATGAAAAAAGTTGACGCTTTATTCAGCAGTCAAACCAACAAATGTTAATTGCTACGGTTAATCATTGTAAGCCACTTATGTAACAACAGCCACTTGTCATTTCATGCGTTAACAGCGAGTTTGCGCCGCAGGACCCTGAAACAGCGGGACATCAGTTGCTCAACTATTCTGTCGTTAGGTCGGTCGTTACCTTATGATGTCGTCTTGAGGACTTGAGGGCATGCGTGAGTGTACGAAAGAAACCTCTGATGCCTCTTCTGTGTTCCTCACTATAGCTTCGACTGCCTTTCTCGTCACTTTCGCTACGCTTCCTCTCTTCTTCGGATGACTTACTGACTGCCATCTCACGTGAGATCCCTCGATCTCCTTCCCGTTGCTGGAAACTTCCGACTAAGCTCTTTGTAATGCGACGGAATAAAGTGCATTTTGTTTAAAAACATTGCACACTCTATGGGCAATGGAATAGCTCTTCATGTTGAGCTACAGTTACGGTAGTTAGCTCTGGATTATCCCGAGGTGCAAGAAAGAAGCTCGTCCAGCACATCGCGACGTTTTCACTTGGGCTGGATGCGATCCCCCCTCGAGCACTTTTGCCGTGGATCCGGCAGCATTACAATGATTCCCGAAGAGGCTTTGAAGCGTACCAAATATCATTTCATCCATAGCTTTTGGGTGTTGTTGCCTTAGGAAATGACAGTTTCTTTAAAGTGGAACTTTTAGGTTGGCAACAAAGTTCGTAAATTCTCAAGAATCTTCGATAAAAGTATTTACTAGCAAATAGCAAACGACAATCAGCTGACCAATCCCACAGCTTTAGATTTCTTCTGCTTTTCAGGCCAAGAATCCTTGGAGGTGCACTTTGGCCAGGTTCACATTAATAAATCGTCTTCCGACCAAGGGCTGCATCAAGCTAAAAAGGGGGTAGTCACTCGCCTTACAGTCTGTACTGTAGGGTGGATGAATTAGACGCTCCCAGACAAGGTCTTTGATTTTTTGAAGAGTCCGGCTCGCTGGTCTGTCGTTATACTGCTGGAAGATAATTCCACACCTGAATAGCTGTCTGAACCGATTCCGGTTAAGCCTGCGCGTGGTCAAGTTGTGAAGAGAAGATTTCAGCTTCAATGGCTGAACCGTTCGTTGATGGCCTCCTAGAAGTTAATACCTTCTTAACACCGCCAAACGGAGAGCACGTATGAGTGAACCGGACGCCTCAAAAATTAGAAGACCTTGACTGGGGGCGTCAAACTCGTCCACCTTACAGCCCAGACTGTGCGCCGAGTGACTGCCAGCTTTTCAGTTCGGTGCAGCACTTCTTTGATCGAAGACGATTTATTAATGTGAACCAGGCCAAAATGCACCTCCAAGGATTCTTGGCCTTAAAAGCACAAGAACTCTACAGATGTGCGTGGGATAGACCAGCGTGGGATAGACCAGCAACCTGATAAGCGGGAAGCACTTCAACGTTCCAAGGAATTTTATTCTGATTAGAGATTGTCATTTGTTGTTTGTTAATAAATACTTTTGTTGAAGATTCTTGAGAGTCCACGAACACAGTTGCCAACCTAATCCTACTATATGTAATAGTATTACATAATTACGACATTGTCCAAGTACGCTGCCACTAGAGACATCACGGTATTGTAGACTTGAAGGAGGGTTTCAGGCTCAGAATGCCGTCAATAAATCGCTGGCTATTTTGGGTAATTGTGCCACACCCAGTAGTGTAGCTGACGTAGCTGACCAGAGTGAGTTAATATGGAACTAGTAAGGTGTCTAGAGAATATGACGCAATCCAAGAACATTAAATATTGCTACCCACACAGGGTACTCTTCCGCTGCTTCCAATCTGGGCTCTAGAGCTATTTTCTAACTTGAGGCGCAATTTTTGCTTTATTGATTCCTCCTTCAAATCCACCATTTTCAAGTCAAATAGGAGATTTTTCAAAATAAATTGGATACTCCTTTAAACAAGTTCGACGCTTTTAAAATCCAATCGAGCATCTCCCAACTGAAAACGAGCTTCCTCCACCTTAAAATAATGACTCCACAGCCCTTACAATAACTTTTTGTTCTAGGAAAATTTAGAATGAATTTGGTATTTTTTAAATTCAGCCGCCCCAAAAAGTAAATCTAAACCTTATAAAACTTTTATTTTTAAATAATGGAATACATTTTATATTTTTATATTTTTGCTAATGCACATTAAGGCATCAATCATTTTTATATTAAAAGAATAGATCGCGACATGCTCCCAACAGCATCATCGAGATATTTGCTTGACTGGTAGTGCAAATGCTGCTCACTTGAAATAGTAATATAAAAATATACGTGTTCTCTGAGGCTTTTTTTTACTGTTTGCATGTGTGTTACTCCACGTAAACATAGTTTTTTGCCACCAATCAAATAAAAACCTCAGCGCTCGATTGCCAGTCTCGATCTCTTCTAAAAAAGCTGTACGATCGCAGCCTTCCTGCTCTTTAAAACGAAATGTAATTCACTAACTTTCTTCAATTTTTTTAAATTTTCAATTAGATTTATGGAATAAATGTGTTCACTATGCATTAATTGAGACGGGTAAATAAAGAATTGCAAAGCCACACTGAATTTTTCTTAACAGCTGACGTTTTCGGAAGTCATTATTATAATGTGGAAGAAGCTCACTTTAATTTGGAAGATGTTCACCCTCCCAAAGCGTCATTTTTTCCTCAAGTAGTGTCCGATTTGATTCAGAAAATATCAAATTTGGTTCAAAAAGAGCCCAATTTTCCGTGGAAATGGTATAAATTTCTGCTGGGAAAGAGAACATGTGGTGCTTTGCGCGGCCATTGTACCTGCTTACCGCGGCTCACCTGCCTATTCTCCGCACTAGCTCTTGCTTGCCTTTCTTTCGAGAGATGAAATTTCTCCCTTGAGCGCTTCTCTTTAGACATCGGTTGACGCTGCTTTGAAAGCTTTTCTTTCGAAGGCACGACTGCCTCCTTCGGAGGCTTTGGCGCTGCTTGTTCCTCGAGTTCCTCCTTAGGAGGAGTAGGATATTCATCCGTGCGCGGAGTAACGATGGGGTCTGATACGAGCAGCTGAAATATAAGCCAAATTGCTTAAATTACTATATTTTGCTCAGTTGTTGACTGAAACGAGACGTCGGCCATTAATTTCGTAACGTGAAATTTAACCGTTCACCTTAGTAGAAGTGTGTGTCCCCGATGGGGCTTCCGCTTTACCAGTGACATTATCATGAACGAAGATCACCGCCGGAGCAATCCATTGTCCCTCCCACTCTTCAGTCGGGAACTGGTCTGTGCACGGAGTCACAATCGGATCCGACAGTAGACGCTGGAAACAAGCGATCTCCGTGAACAACTCTGTCTTCTAACTCTGTCGCTGAACCTACGGTCCACCTTCTCGAACTCACATTAGAGTTAGTTGTTTGCGTCCGAGTTGCTGCTTCCGAGGAAGCAGCGCTTCGTGTTGCCTGCCTCGTCTGTCTTGCTGGGGATGACGCTCTTGAAACTGCTTTGTGCTGAGGTGAAGGAGAGGCTTTAGCCGCTGCCTTAAAAGGAAGCATTCTTGATGACCCTCTGCCTTTCAGGCTCCCGAAGAAACACAGAAACAGAGGTTCTTCGGAAGGTCTTCTAGAAAAGGCTATGGTCTTCATTTACGACTACCCAGCAGCACAGCCCTTTCACCAGACGGAATAAAAAATGTGCTTGAGAGGTCAGAGGAATGCACTAGCACTCACAAATTACGGTCTCGGCGACTTTATAAAGCCAGTCCCGAAGAAGAAAGAGCTCCTTAAAACTTCAGCATTCGGCCTCCGTTCTAGATCTATGTTCATCTCTCGACCCAGTTATAACTAACGCCAGATCACCAGTGATCAGCTCGTAAGGAAGGCGTCCAAAATTAGACGCAGTTTAAAAAGTTGTTCGCAAATAGGCGCTCATTTTTCCGTGCTCTAAAATATTGGTGTACCATCAAAAAACTTAACTTCCTACTCCTTCACTCATGTCACCTTGTTTAACAAAACCACTGACAAGAAAACATAAGGGGAAAATTCGAAGAATGGCCTCATTCCATATTAAAGGCATCTTCCAAAGTATAAGGCCTTAGAAAACTATATCCATTTACATTTTAGAGCCAGCTACTTTACCGTATGTAGATCAGCTCATACTGAGTTAAAGAGTTGCTCAAAGCCGATGATTCGCAGTGAAATGAGAAATGGACCCGAAGAATTCTCTGAAGTAGTGCTTCTAGCCTACGATAACGAGAATTTTCATCTGTTTCTACAATCCCACGCAGAACACTCTTATATTTATTTTATAGGTGTTGAAAGATGAACCAATATGTCAACGGCCGGAATGGAGAATTGGCAGGGATCCACCGATTTTCGTTTCTTTCTGTTGAAGCCCGACGATGACCCAAAGCTTGGAAAAATGGAGTGATCCGTCCTTTTGTTTTATATGGTAAGGATGAGTGTGGAGTCAAAGACTCATTGCTGCACCATGGCCGCAATAGTCAGGTTGAAACCAGAGATATTAAGGAGGCATAAGGAAATCTCGAGAAAGTTTGGAAGGTTGAACTGGTTGAAATGCTTTGGAACTATAAGAAATCAAAGGTGCTTTCTGGGAAAGCTCCAAAGCAAGGGGGGAAAACTAAACTCAAGAAACATCTCGTTGATGGCAATTCCTTCCTACTCCTAACACCCCACCTCCCCTCCCCATCCACACCACCACACAGTCGCTCAACTCTCAATCTAATTTGGATAGGGACTGATGAAGCAAAACAACAGTTAGACACATAACTAGGATTGGACCTCGGATGGCTCACAATGACGACAACGTCTACAACTGTATGAAGCTAAAAGCCTTCTGGTGTTGGAACGGAAGAAGAACCCTTCACCTTAAAGCGGTAGGGCAGTCAACTATCAGGTGCCATCTAGACCTTAAATAGACTAGACTAGAAATGATGTCGAAGTAAGAAAATTGCACTAGAACCCACTCTGCTGTCTGAGACCATTCTGCTTCAATTACCCGATTTTATGCCTCCTCAGACGTAAACTAGGACATGAGAACACAGCTACCCCGAACCCTGACGCTAATGCTTCTATGCATAATTTATACGCCGCTAACCACCTTCAACGTTGCTCGGTTACCTGCAAACGAATTGAGTGCAAAAAAGGGCGCACGCACTTTTGTAGAGGCCTTTGTTCTCGTTTTTGGGCCCATTGGATAGCCAGGAGGAATTTCACGTGCCGTTACCGCTTCTTCCGGTTTGTCATGATGTGGCTGAAAATGGTGAAATATCAGGAAGTTTGCGTCCAACTGAGGGAACTTTAACGTAGTCGGGAAGGCAACAAACACCTTCAAGCAGGTGATGGAAATTTAGGAACTTCCCGCTTAATAAAACACGGCATTTACTTCACTTCACTTGCTTTCTCCCCCATGGAAGCTATAGATTTTTTCAAATATGCTCAAAATAAAGACGTAAAAATAGATATTATAATAGAACTGGCCGCAATACCAGGATAGGGGGGGTGGGTGGGTGGTAAATGTCAATGAGTGTAGGATGTGACAGAGCACGATGACGCGAGGGGAGCACAGATTTAGGCAAGGGAAGCGACTCCGGAGTGTGGCCAGAGTTAGGCACTCGTGCTAAAATTATTTTTTCTTGTTTATTGGAGTGATTGAAATCTAACAACCCCCTATTCTAGGATAACGTCGATAACTGTAAAAAGGCATCTATTTTTATTAAGGCTAGGCCAGTGGTAGAACAGATTAGGGGGAAGGGGTGGAATCCCATTCTCTACTTGCACATTGAATTACAACCAAAGACCGTTAAGCCAGCAAGAAGCCCTTCGCAGTTTTCTCACCATCTTGGGATGAAGATTGGAAGGAGAAAAATGAGTGATTTAGGAGAAAGGCTCGGGTTCATTCTATGGAGTGATTGTCCGCATCTTGTCGGAAATCCTCAGCATTATGTCTCCTTTCATACCTCTTATTCGACACAACTATTCTGGCTACTGTCAGTGTTTTGTATAAGAATGGTGCCAATTTCTAGGAATCAACAATTGAAATTATTCATGTGCAGATTTTTTCACTCCGAAAGCTTGTCTCCTCAAAGACGCGTGCCGAGAACAGCTGTCAGTAAGGCATAGAACTCCCAGAGTGTCGAGCATTGCGGATCCTAAGCTTTTCTCAAAAGCTTCTACTCTCTCTTCACAACTCCCACGCTTGTTCGGTTATCTGAGGACGAATTAAGAGCTGTCATAGGCGGGCGGACTTACTTTGCCAGCAGCTTCTGTCCTCGGGGCCACCGCTGCCTGCTTTGCCGCCCTCGGTTTCGCTTTCGAACCCATTGGGTAGCCTGGAGGAATCTCACGTGCCGTCACGGCTTCCTCAGGTTTGTCATGACGTTGCTGGAAAATACCGTTTGCGCGTGGCGCTTTTCTCCCACAAAACGCGGTGCGCGAACAGCTGCTGTGGAAGCTGAGACCTGCCAGAGTGTTAAGCGTTACAATTTCTAAGCTCTTCTCTAAAGCCTCGGTTCTGTCTTCTCACCTCCACGCTTGTTAGGTTATCTAAGGATGAATTAAGAGCTATGATAGGCGGACTTACTTTGCCAGCAGCGTCCGTCCTTGGAGACACCGCTGTCTGCTTCGCCGCCCTCGGTTTCGCTTTTGAACCCATTGGGTAACCTGGGGGAATCTCACGTGCCGTCACGGCTTCCTCAGGTTTGTCATGACGCTGCTGGAAAATATCGTAGATCTTCTTCCCCTTTGAGACACGTGGAAAGGCTGAACTGCACAAGTTTGCACTACATAGCTTATAACTTCAGACTCGTCAAACCTTACATTCTGCATTTATACCATTTTCACGTCCAATTGGACACTCTTCTAAGCTAGCATGAAGACTTTTGAAATTAAAGCGAACTCTTCCAAATCGAGGCGACCTTCAGGCAGGTTGAACCGTAGACTTAATAAGATGGTTGGGGTAATTCTTTACTCCAGGAAAATTCGGTATAAATTTATAATTTTTAATTTATAATTTTTTTTAGTTCAACTGCGCCAATAAGTGTAATAATTTTAGTAAATCGGTATTTTTTATTTTTCAACAAGAAAGATCTAGCACTGTATAATTGAGTTAGCTACCCGCGCTGTAGATGATGAGGCGTATCTCACGCAGGTTAGAAACCTGCGTGAGATACGCCTCACGGAAGCGCAAAATTTTGCCTGCGCTGTAGATGAGGGGGTTAGAAGTCTGCGTGAGATACGCCACATCGAACCCCACACATACAGAATGTGCCTTCCAACATGGGATACTGCTGCAGCCGAGGAAGCGCAGCCTCCCACTGACACAGCGGCAATTGCGCGCGTTTCTGAGCTTCCTGACTCCGAATACGTGTCACCGACGTCTGCCGTGAGCATGGGAGGACCACTAAGGGGTGGTGAAGAAGGGAGTAAGAGGGATCTCTAGGGTACATCAGGAGAACTACCAGGAAGGAAAGGAACAACATGGAGGAGGGAACAGGACGGGGAAACCAGCAAGAAGAGACCAGTAAGGTGGTCAATAGTGGAAACGAGGAAGTGGGCCAGGAGTTGGGACCAGGAACGCTTTTCTCCCATAAAACGGTGGCGCGAACAGCTGCTGTGCAACCATAGACCTCCCAGAGTGTTAGGCGTTAGAGTTCCTAAGCTTTTCTCCAAAGCCTCTATTCTGTCTTCGCACTTCCACGCTTGTTAGCTTATCTAAGGAAGAATTAAGAGCTGTGATAGGTGGACTTACTTTGCCAGCAGCGTCCGTTCTTGGAGCCACCGCTGTGTGCTTCGCCGCTCTCGGTTTCGCTTTTGAACCCACTGGGTAACCTGGAGGAATCTCACGTGCCGTCACGGCTTCCTCAGGTTTGTCATGACATTGCTGAAATTTGCTGGTTAGGTCTCCTTCTTCTTTGAGACACGTGGGAAGGTTGAACTACACATGCTTGCACTACTCTGCTTGTTATTTCAGACTCCTTTTTTTGCGATGCACCCATCCGACTAGGATAGATCCAAAGTTCCTTATGTCCTTCAAACAAGTGAAGTATTACCGCTACGACAGCCTCTCGTCGATTAGCAGCTTGTTCTGTCTTCTCACTTTTCGACGCACTGCTCCTATTCTGGCTTCTCCCGGATTCTGCCTCGCTTCGTTTGACCTTTCCAGATGGCTCCTGTTCTTTTCGGGCGTTTCCCGCTAGATCATCCTCGTTTCGTGACCGTTTACGAACGCAGCTGGTCACTGCATAAGTCTGATACGCGGCCGGAGCCGATGCCAGATCAAACTCTTCCATTGCAGAGCTGCTGTCGTTTAAATATTCCGATCTTGGTCCTGAAATCGCAGAATTTCAGTTCAAATTGCGATATTATCTAGTTCAAGGCATCAACGTGTCCTGCATGGCCTGACTGAACTGGTGCGTCCCTTCTCGCCATGTCGTTGATTCAACGTTAATACTTAAGTAGGTGAATATGAGTGGAGCTATGCAAACTAAAGGGAATGCGGGTAGATTTTGGAGCAAAAAACTCGGATTGGGGCAGGGTTTCCCTCACAAGAGCGCTTAACACTGCGGCTACACATATCTCGATTTGATGACTTTGGGAGCACTATGCGCAGGAACAGGTAAAGCAGAAAAAACTTCGGGATGAGGTCCATCTAGCCATTCGGGCCAAATCTGTTCAGACTGCTCATCCGGAAGTGTGCAGTTGGAGTCTGCGTTCTTCGAGCACCAAGGTCAGGCAAGGAAAGGAACTCCATGATGTTGTCCATCTAGCTATCCTTGCCAACATTTCTAGTGCTAAAAGGCTCAGTGAGAGAGGGTTACCTCGTGGCTGCCGATATTCTCGTCCCCGCGAGCGCTGATTGGTTGCGATATGCTACATAGGTTCCACATCAGGGGTGTGCGTTAAATTTTTTCGGTAAATTTTTTAACGACTGTTTTTTAACGAAAAGCTTTTGCGTTAAAATCGGTAAATTCGGAAAACTCGTTAAATAAACTGTGCTTCTCCGAAAGAAAAATCCCAAGAGAGCCCTCAAAGGTCACAAAGAGGTTAAGCAACATCGTTGACATGCACGACATAAAATTCAGTAAAAGTGAAAGAATGAGAGTAACAGCAGCCACGCTCTGTCAGTTAGGCGGTCGTAAACGTTGCCTTAACGTAGTCCAAAATCACCCGATGCTGCACGAAGAACCCGTCCAGCTTTCCGGAATTTTGCGGGGAAGAGGGGTTTCTCTACCCCTGTTTCGTTTCCTACACTCATTTTCACTTTGTTTCTGTATCGTAGCGTTTTCTTCACGTGTCCTGTGCCTTTTCAACCCCACTTATGAATTGAACAAGTTCTCTGACACGCCTAACGGTGTGCCTCGCACTTGCGCGCTTCGCGCGACTTTGCAGCATCTCTAACCTATGGAAGGTAGATTTTGTGAAACATAAAATTCGCTAACACCTAGCACCTGTCCGGAAGCCAAGTTCCTCCTCAGTCCTTTCTTCTTACTGGATCGAATTGCTGGTCCGCCTTTGCATCCCCCCCCCCCCCCACCTCCACCTTCCTGGACCCAACTCCTAGCCCACTTCTTTGATTATTATTATCATTATTATTTATTACATGGGTCAAATCCATGTGAAGAACAATGTAATTAGAAACGGTATAGAACGACATCCACATCAAATTGGCTAACGATCCAGATCAGTGTTATAGAGTGATTAGGAAGTACATACGACAACAAATGCCCAGAGAAAGAAGAATGGAAGGGAGAACAGATCAAGAGGGGCTTTGCCACAATATCTCATTATGTCCTAGAATTATTCATGAATTGACTTGCATTCGTAATAAATGGCTTCAGCTTGTACGGAATAACTGAGTTTTTGGAAAGTTTTATATAATCCGAACCTGCTCTGCAGTACTTAGTGAAAGTTTCTCTCCTCCACCTCGGGTTCTGGATGGTCTCATTATGAAGAAGTCACGCTTATCAAGTCCACAGAAACCATGGAGAATTTTGTGAACCATTACGAGGTCGTATATTCTTCGTCTGGATGAAAGTGTCTGAAGTCCGAGTTGTTTGTTTCTTACTTCACTGCTGGGAATAGCATGGTAATCAAAGCCACATTTCCTGATAAACAGTTTTCTGGTGAAGCTATTTTGGACTTTTTCAAGTCTAAGTATATTCTTCTTCTTAACTGGGTAAAAAATTGTTGTTCCATACTCAAGTATCGGCCTAACGTAAGTCTTCTAAGCTTTGACGAGGACAGAGGGGTTTTTTGTGGAAAGACTTCTAAAGAGATTGTGTACTACAGTCACTGCTTTGTTTGCAATTTGTTCACAATGCGCGTCCAAAGTCAAATTTGTGTCGAGGAGAAATCCAAGATCTGTCGTTTGATCGGTGCTGGTAATCACATTTTCACCTAACTTGTATGTGTAGCGGGGATTTGTCCTTCCTAAATGGAGCACCTTAGTTTTTTCTTTTGACAAAGGGAGCCGCCACTCGTGGGACCAGCGATCAACAGCATCTATGGCTCGCTGCAGAAGGTTTTGATCATGCATTGGTGAGCTATGGTAAATTTTCAAATCATCAGCAAAAGCTATGCATTTCACTCCTGAGCTCGTTATTAGTGACGGTAGTTCGTGGGTACAGATATTGAATAGAATAGGGGATAGAACGCAACCTTGTGGAACGCCACTAAGAGTCGGTTGAGGTGCTGAATAATTGGAATTGACGCGTACAGTAAAAGTTCTGCGATTTAAAAACTCAACTATCCAAGAAATTATTCGAGGATGTATGCCCACCATGGTTAGTTTAGCTTTTAGTCTCTTATGACATACCCTATCGAAGGCTTTTGCAAAATCAAAATAAACCACATCAAGCCATCCTATGTTATCTATGTCATTGGTCCAATCATTCAAGGCCTGTAGCATAGCTGTCTCAGTGGATCTTTTTTTCTGAAAACCATGTTGGTTTGAAGAGATTATGTTGTGTTGATCCAAGTGTGCAACAATTCTCTTTTTAAGAATTTTTTCGAAAAGGCGAGCGAACATAGATGTGACACTAACCGGTCGATAATTTTGCGGTGTCGTAAATGGGGGCTTTTTCGGTATTGGAGTAACTATACCGCTCTTCCATCTATATGGAATTTCAGCTGTCATAAAACTTAAATTGTAAATGAATTCAAGAGGCTTAGCAATACTTGCACTTACTTGTTTTACAAAGAAAAACGGTATTTCATCGGGGGTTTGAGAGTAAGACGTAGGCCACCTTGAGAGCTCTTCATATAGTTCGTCTGCATGAAACCAAACAGAATCCTCCATGATGGGGAATGCATTGATTGGAGATGATATATTGTCGAGGTCATTTCAGCGTGTTTCTTCTTTAAGCTGTTTAGCTTGTTCGAGGTCATTATCAGTGAAAGCTTTTACGAAAGTGTCCGCTAATAGTCGGGCTTTATCTAGGTCGTTTCTGACAATGGTTCCATCTTCTGCGACTAAAACTCCAATTCTTTTCTTCTCTTGAAGTCTCGATCTCATGAATTTATAAAAGGCTAATTTGTCTTTTGCTTCAACAATTTTCTTTTCTTGACAGCGATTGTATTTTGCAAGTTTCTTAGAAAATTTGAGATTTATACGCTTATGTTCATCCCAGCTATTAGAGGAATGGTCATTTGCTGCTTTATTCCAGGCTAAATGTCGGAGATTGAATAAATCTAGGAGATATTTGTGTAGAAATTTACCGCAGGCTGGGACTTTCTGGACTGGAACAAACAATTGGATGGAATGTTGTAGTATAGCAAGAAATAATTCGTATTTTTCATCTACTGAGTTTGCCGTGTTTAGGGAACTGTACCAATCTATTTCGGCCAAGTGTTTTCGAATAGCGTCGTAGTCCGCGCTCATGAAGTTCTTTCTGATGACAAAGCGTTCAGGTTCTGCGTAGTGGTTGATACGAAAATTCACGCTGTTGTGATCGCTGCTTCCAAGGCTTCGGATGAGGCTTCGACACTGCGAAGCCTCATCCGAAAAATTCGCCCGCCTTACATTTCCGTGAAGAACAAGAAAAATTTCAAAAATGGTGCATAAATGTCGTTAATGCAATTTAACGGAAATTTTCGTCGTTCTATTCCGTTAAAAATTCTAAACGAAAAATGCCGGTAAAACCGCTAAATCGATAAATCGTTAACAGTTAAACGCACGCCCCTGTTCCACATGCCCGTTTGTTCTGTGCTCTCCTCGCGTCGATTGTGGAAAAGCTTACTCTGACTTCAACTTCGCGCTCTAACGCAAACATCTACCCCGAGTCCACCTCAGCTTCCTCAGCAACTTCCGGTGAATACGTACATTTCTCCAGGCACCATGTCACCGACGGCTTGAAATTTGCGTGTAGAGAACGTGGCTTACACCTCCGCCGTGTCACTGACTTTATGCAACTTGTGCCTAAGCCCTAGTTTATACTTGCGTCGCCACGCGGCGCGGCACCACGATCACCATAGATATCGATTTTTCGCGCCGCCCGGTCGATACCCATCCCGACCGTCGTGCCGCGCCGCACAGCGGCGCAAGTATAAGCTAGGGCTAAAGGTGTATGCTGGATATGCAACCAGCATGCCGAAAAAGTCACCAGTTCCACGGTGTCTAAACGGATTTACGCCATTAGCGACTATAGCGACTAGTACTTGGTCAGACTTATAGCTAATCTCCAACTGCCGTTCGAATTGCGCGTTGACGCGCAGGTTTGCCGAATACTGTAGCGTGCGGATGATGCCGTTGTGTCATGGATCGCGTTGGCGCCCGTGCGGACATCCGGTCGATGCGTAATCCCCACTAAGCATCGAGAACGGTTTATCACGAGCAGCTTGAATGGCCACACTCCAAAGTCCCTTCCCTAGCCTGGATGGATCTCACCCTTCCTAGAGGTATCTGTAGGTTTGCGCGCTCATTCACAGGAGCGAGCTCCGATGGCAACTGCTTGGGTGATGTGCAGGTTTGTGGATACTGTAGCTATAGCTAAGGCAGTAGGGGATTAGATATAATTGCTATCTTGTACATGTGATCCGAAATGCTTCCCTTTAGTGTTTATGAACATACCGGAGCCCCTCTTCGATGAATCTTGTTTCAAGCCCAGGTACGAACTCTGAAAAACGCCAATGAGTACCCTTATCAGACTGTAACAATGTACTGCAGAGGTCTTTTTACGTCTACATTATCCGAAGGCATTTCCTCCTCGTCTTCTTCGTCACCACCAGCTCTAGCTTCGTCTAGTATGCCCTTCTTCTTTGTTTTCTGCAGTCGAAGTGTAGCTCTCCAAATTGGTATTGCTGTCATCGTTATGTTGTAAGATTACCTTCAGCAAATTGGATGTGCAGAGTGTGAATTCGAGTGGCACTATAGTAACGATTATTAGGGCGACGACGAGGTAAATCCCATCCACGGCCATACACCGAGTAAGAATGATCCATACTGTGGATAAGCGCGAGGTGTAGGCGCCGCGAATCCTATCAGTTGTTTACCTCCTTTTAATTAGCTTCAACTTTCCGGTTAGGAGCGCGAACAGGTGCTAGATTGTGCTATGTACAGCTGCCAATGCCATGGAGTTCACTTTCTTGCATAGCAGGCCGCTCTACAGGTCTTCCCCTAAGCTGAAACTACTTCGACAGATAGCCGCCCCAAGGTCGATATCGAAGAGATAGTAACGGAGGTTATGAACGAACTTCTCCACTGCTTTCTGGCGCCGGATTCAAGGGGCGAAGATTTTCAGCTGCCAAAAAGGGACGGTTTGTCTGACCTGGGTGCCATTTTATTTCATTGGACCAGTGTGAAGCAGTCAGGGGAAGTACTGGTTCTCGTGTACACTCTGAATCCAATTTAGTTTCACTTGCGGCCCCAAGCCACAAAAACCTTCCGACACTTCGAGATCACTGAACTGATACCGCACAGGGGTGTGCGTAGTTACGATTTACGATTTAAGGCTATTTTTACTAAATTTACGTAAATGTGATCTTCGAATCAACAACCAATTGGCGTCCAAATTTATGTGGACCGGGAACGGAGGAGTGGATTGGGTTATAAAGACGTGCCCACTCTAATGGTCCCCTCTTGTATCTCATTCCCACTTCCCTTTAGAGTTGTTTTTTGATGCTCTAATGTGTTGCTGTGGCAGACGACGCAATGTCGTGCAGTGGCTTTTCGAATCCGACTTTTCTCACCGCTTAACTAACTTTTTTATTTCTCTAACATTGCAAGGACTGCCGTCTAGAACCGGACAAGTTCATGAGCAGAAACAAGTGCAATACCATATTAAAAAATCAAGCTCCTGTCTAGGAGTCTGGGGAGGCTGGATTCCTCCGTTTCCGGTCCAGAGCTAGCAAAGCGCATCACATTCCTACTGACGAAGGTTGTTCCATTCCAGCCCACAGAAAGGGGTTGGGGGCAGTTTCTTAGAGAAAGAGAGCAGTATTCTAGGTCCACGTTCTGCTTGGTAATAACGTCTAGTCAATGTGTTTGTAACAGACACATGTTAACCCTACCCAATAGAATTGACGCAAATCAACGATCGAACATCATCCGAGATTGAAAGCGGAGTCTAGAAAGTTGCCACACTCATGTGGAAAGGATAAACCTCTAATGCTTCGGTATATGTCGCGAAGACGGCAGCATTTGGAGGTGGGAACGCCTCATCCAATCAGGCCACACTGAATGGGCGTGCCATTCAGAGAGGGCGTGTACAGTGTTTCTATCGGTTTGCATTGTATTTTATAGGGTGGAGGAAGCTGATAGACAAATTTCGGCAAAATCGAGCGCGTAGCACCACCAAAATGGGTCCATATTCAAGCTGAAGAATTGGTAGTAGGTTAGAAATTTAATGGTTGGTTGTAAATTAGGAACTCAAACGATGCAGGCTTTTTGTTGGAATACCATGCATGGGCTTAACTAAAGGTTTTCATTTTTTTCTTTCTTGAAACGTGTAAAGTTTGGTTTGATGAAAGATGTCTTGTTAGCAAGAAGTCGTGACAAAAGATATAGTGTGGTAGGAAAACTGTTCAGCTTAAGCTGAATGTAACACGAGAAATAAATAAATATTGAATCACATCTGATTAACATTAACAGAAAAAGCCTCTGGAAATTTAGCTGTACTGTTCAACTGTTCAGGTTATTCTTTTTTCGGTTTACGATTTACGATTTACGAAAATAGTATTTACGAAAAAATCGTAATTGCGCGGCGCTCCAAGAAAAATGCTGATGTTGTGACATTAGTGAAGTTTTTGGAGCCGCACCATTTTGAAAAGGAGTTTCTTCACCGTCAGCGGGTCACTGTTATTCCTGCCACACGAGTTATCTCCGGCGCCAATCCTCCACCGGACCAAAGACTCGTTCTGGCGGAGGCAAACAGAGAGTAACTGGGTCAATCGCTTTCGTATTTTCGGTCCAGACTGCCATCGCAGCAGCTATCGGTCTCGACATCTGGCCTTGCCCGTACTGTCTGCAGAAATTTCGGAACAGACCCCATGCCGAAATTTCGGAGCAGACCCCGCCCCGCCTTTTCTCATACTGCCATTGATGTAGTGGATTTCAGTAGCGGCTAGTGGCGGTCTACTCCTGTATTAATCCTATTTTTTGCGATAAATCCCAGCATTCTTTGGGATGCGCTTGCGTTTTCTTCGGTTCACGTCCTCTCGAATGGTCCTTGTTCTTTCTAAACAGGAAGCACTGCGAGAAAGCTGCGGCTAACCGTAAGATGAGGAGAGGTCGGTTTTTTTGGCCCAAGCTTCGTTCAAGGGGAGGCGGTATTTGGAGTGCTGATCACGAGTGTGAGATCTGTTCCTGAAATTTCGGCCGAATGCAATTTCGCCACGGTAGATGTGGATGACTAAGGTCACGATCACCAACTTCACACAAACTTCGTCCTTCACACATGGGGGTTATCTCTGTTGTGTTGTTGGACGACGTCTTCAGCACGTCTTCTGAATCCCTGCGCACGTGGGACGTCTAGCGCAGGTCTTCTGAATCTTGACTCACTACGCCTAGCGCAGGTGTTCTGAATACCTACGCACGCTAGAGGACGTCTTCAGCGCGTCTTTTGAATCCAGACGCACGCTGAACGACGTCTAGGGCACGCCTCCTGAATCCCTACGCTCTGCACTCGATCCCCATTCATAGCCTGACGCGTTGCCCCTTGAATATCTCGTAAACTTCGACGATCAGCCGCCAAGGATATAGTTCGCCAGCAATCGCCCATGGTTAAGCTCAAAGAAAGCCCGGTTGGCATACGACGCACTGAATTAGGCACCTTTTGGCTTCAGTCCCCCTCCCCGTGACGGACACGTGACATTAGCTGGTTATTTTTACGGGATGTAGGGTCCTGTGTGGGAATCCAAAATCATAGAACCGTGGTCTCCTGGAATGCTCTTCCGTGGTCGGAAAAAAGCGTGTGAAAACGTGTGCGAAGTTCATCACAGCTTGCTGCCACCCCACCGAATGTGGTCGGTTGGCGCAGTGGGTAGTGTCCTCGCTTCATAGGAAGTAGTCGTGAGTTCGATTCCCCACTATGGTAGTGTTTTTGCATTTTGCGATTTATCTTCGGTGAGACTCCCTATCCCCATTTTCAACACATCTTTGAACAAAAACATGACAGCAAATGTCGTTTACATTGGTCGAGCTCTTTGAAAGTGGAAACGTGAGAATTTTTGACTTCCACGTTAAGCAATTCAAAAACTGATGCCAGATTCGTGATCGGCACCTCAAATAGCCCCATGCACAAGGTTTGGGCGATATTGGTGCTTCTGACCTCATCACCCTCACTCGAGCCTAGGCCTAGAGCGGGCTTTGCACTTCGGTCATCATTGTCGAACAAGGGCGCTCAATGAAGCCATTCGAGGTGGAAACCAATCGGATACGTTAAGCGGTGGAGGGCTACACAGAAAGTAAAATATCAGTGCTACTACGTCCCTTTTTTCTGAACGGATGGTAGATAGAAGCGTAAATTTTCAGTTTGTGAGCAGCGTATTTCGCCTACATGCTTTTTTGCAACCCTCAATCATTGTTGATTGGTACATGGTAGATTGGTAAATTGGTATATCATTAGCTATGCCTACCAGTTGGTTACTCTATTTTTAACTCCATCCATGCAAAGAATATAATAGAAATTGTTATCTACAACAGCTTGACTGTTCGGAAATCAAAAGGGACCCATGCACTGTGCTAGCGAGGTTGAAAAAATTGTTATTCATACTTCGGTTACGGGTGTTACTTGGTGTGCTGATCATGACAACGGTTTCTGGATTTCCCGTTATCCTATTACGGGTTAGAGAAGGTGCGAGTAAGTGAGGGTGGTGAGGTCGGATGTACCAATTTCGCCCAAACTTTGTGGGTGGGGGTTGTTTGGGGTGCTGATCACGAATCTGACATCCGTTTTTCGTTTTACGCTGGAGTACGCTAGGTTACGGAAGGTACGGGTGACTAAGGTAATGATCACCGATTTCGCCCTAACTCCAGCGTGAAACGAAAAACGGATGTCAGATTCGTTATCAGCACCCCAAATAACCCCCTAGGCCAAGTTTGGGCAAAAGCGGTGGTTATGACCTCGGCAGCCTTAGTTACTCGTAGCTACCGTAACCTACCGTAATCGCCCGCAATTTCAAAAACGGATGTCAGATTCGTGGTCAGCACCCCAAATAACCACCCTGGGCGAAGTTTCAGCGAAAATTTTTTTTCGACCGATGTCGTGTCGGTGGAATCTGAACTTTTAACTAGTGCCGACATTTCTTACATGCTAAACCTAGAAGTCAAAAATTCTCACCTTCCCACTTTCAAAGAGCTCGTTGAACGTAAAGGACATTTGTTGCCGTGTTTTTGTTCAAAAATCTGTTGGAAATAAGGATAAAGGATCTCAGTGGAGATAAATTGCAAAATGCAGAAACACCACCGTAGTGGGGAATCGAACCCACGATCAGTCCCTGTGAAGCGAAGACACTACCCACTGTGCCAACCGACCACATTCGGTAGGGCGGCATCAGGCCGCGGTGAACTTCGCTCAGGTTTCACACGTTTTTTTCGACCACATAAGAGCATTCCGAAAAAACTGTGGTTTTGGACTCCCCACACGAGGCCCTACATCATGTAAAAATTCCACTGCAAAAGATCACCACCACTTTGGACGCTCTCCTTGTAAGACTGAACCGTGGATAAATGAAAATGTTGAGCTCCTATTATGTTATCACGACTTCAGCTACCGGTGACGGTAGCGATAGACTATGAACGGTTTTTCACCAAAATCGCTCGGTATTGATCGACTCGCACCTTTCCTGCACTTTTACAGGGGCCACCACCCGCCTCTGCTGCGGGCCATGAACAGGGTCTAAATCGATTAACGTCACATGACAGCGGAGTAAAAATCGATATGCATCCTATGTTCAGGCGACCACTTGCTCCTGTTACTCTCGTCGGTCGTAGCCGACGAAAGCGCCCTATCGTCTATCTGGTAAGAGATCCAGGAGCACCTCGCATCAGCTCGCTGGGCGGAACCCTTTGAAGCCTGGCCTGAGGACGTCCACTGCCCATCACGCATGCCCGAGAGACCCCTGCTGGCAAGTCGGCGCTTGACCTCCGCTGACCTGTCTGACCTACCGGCCATCACGTGACGGGTGTGAACCACCCACGTGGCACCAGTCGCCCTCACAGCTAGCGGAGCGACGTCTGGAGCCATCCGTCCGCGGAGTTCGGTCGTCTTCTTTTCTCTCCTCAACCTTCGCTTGAATCTGTCGAATTCTCGTGCTCCAGATGAAGTCGTCTCCTCCACGACCTGCTACTATTCAAGTGCTCGTTAGGCGGTGTCTTCTATCGCGTCGCAGTGCGACGCGACAGAACTCTAAACATCTCCTCAGTCTGCTCACAAATTGCGAAAGCCATCGTATGCTGTAATGGGTGCGGCTTACACTATTTGCTCGGTGCAGCATTCATTGCTCAATCTTCTTATTCTTCAGCGTCTGTCCCGCATCGTCACAGGGTCCGCTCTTCTGAGCCCGGATTCATAAACAATGAAACCCGCAGGTGTGCAGGGTATATGGGGTACAGATAAGATAAGAGATAGATATGAATGCTTCATCGTGGGTATCTCTAGCCCTAATATCCACGGGTTCAATGTTGATGAATCCGGCCTCTGGTGTCGTGACACCACCTTTCCCGATTCTGCGCTTGATCAGAGTGAGCGCCACCTCCTTTCATGTTCATAAATTAAAATTTTCAGCGCAATGCTACTATGTGGGGGCCAGCCCACATTTGCACGAGATTTTACCCGTTTGACCTAGCCCCTCTCGCTACAAGTTGCATTTCACGTTTCTTAAGTCGATCGAAGCCCATGGGCTGGCCTCCCCCCGATGTATCATTGCGTCAAATTTTCCTTGAGCAAGTAATTAAGATTGAATTAAAATTAATGAATAGGACGCATTTTTGTTCAGACGTTTTTGGAAACTCTCTAGTTTAATGTGGAAGGAGATCGGGTACAGTACCAATGAAGGGAGTGGGGTGTAGTGTCACCTTATACACACATTTAAATAATTCTGGAAATCTAAACACATGCAACATGTAATGCACAAAGCAAGGTAGCCACTAGGCTCTCGAGGAAACGGGGAATGGACACACAAGAGGACGAGGGGTAGAACGCAAGCCCCGTTATAAGGTAGACCCCTAGCCACTATTGGGATTGCACTCGTTTTTATTTGGAAAATGCTCAGTTCAATCTCAAAATCAGTCAAGTTTATTGCTTAGCGGTTCGGGAAAAATGATAGGAAAAGTGGAATCCCTATGAGTGGGGTCCACCTTATAACGGGAGGTGCGTTCTACCCCTCGTACTCTTGGCTTGTCCACATCCCAACCCCGTGGTGGTCGTTGAGAGTCTAGTGGCTGCCTTACATTGTACATTACGTTGCATGTGTTTCTATTTCAACTGTTATTTGAAGGTGGACCCCTTACTGGGATTACATCGATAGGTCATCATCGTCGCATGGTCGGGCCTGCTCAATGTGTAGGGCCAGTTGTTTCGAGTTCCATGATAACGCATAGCGATACAGTGATACAGCGATACAACGCATAGCGATACAGTGACGTATTCACATATCGATTCATTGCGTCGCGCAATCGATATGAGAGCTTCTCAAATATCGATTTCTAAGGCCTTGTTTAGTGTGCGCGCGACGCGCGACGCGATGCCATGTGTAGTCGCCGAATTGATCAATCGCGTCGCTCGATCAATTTGGCCACTACGGCCACATCGCGTCGCTCGTCGCGTGCACTAAATAAGGCCTAAGCATCGAACTTCGGAAAAAATGTGAAGCTGACATGGTCGCCAACACTTGGACATGTCAAGGGTAAGACATGGCAGAACAGGAGAAGCCACGTCATCCCAAGTTTTCTTCCTGTTTTATCCGATTTTGACCTACATTGACAAGATGCAGATACTGTGTCAGCCCATTGCTTTTTGGGCGAAAGTCTAACCGACAGGGGTGCGCTTCTATTCACTTATTTATTTCCTATTATGCGCTCTAAGGCACACTGAAAAACCCTTTTAGAAATCATACATATCATCAACGTGACAATCAGGCAATAAGACAAAATACTGTTTAAACTGGAATAGCATCACAGCATAGAACTGGACAAGAAGGCTAAAGAAAAAAGGAAGGAATGTATGAACAGAAAGGCGAACGTCCAGTGTAGGGGTAAAGTAACTCGGTTTTTCTTTTATAGTAAAGCGCCTCCTTGAAGGTTCCGAAGTCCATTCACACTATGATGCACCAACCAGGCTACTGAACAAATTGGGGGTAGGAGGAAAGACGCTCCCACGAGGGTACCACGTTTTCAAACGACTGCCATAAGAACAATCGTTGCGGGGTCGCCACATCTTCGGATCAGTGCTGGCACCATGCCAACTCCATGGTTAATCAGTAGTGGAGCTATGGAACGGAGAAAGGAAGCTTTATGCTGTTTGAGGCGGTTCTCTGCGATGCATTTTGGGAAGAGATGCAATTTAACGTTGTAGCAGATGAGTACATGCTTCAGCGTGGCCATCATTGGCAAAATTCCTTATTGCAGCTTACGTTTCGGCGTTGTCCTCTGACATTCGCTCTCGAGGGGCCGCACAACCACTTGCTATTGGGGTGGAAACCTGTTTCTATGTATATACATGCGTAGAAGTATATACCTATTCATATGCGTATGCACATATGTATATATAGGTACGAGCTGGATATATGTGGATATGTGGCTGCACAAGAATCCTGCAACACTTTAGCAACAGGAGCCGACCCTTAAGCCTAATGGTATACCTCTATAGGAGCGTCAACGGGGTGCAGGTAATCGCACCGGGGCCCCTCATCTGGCCGTTTGACACAGCCAGCCACACCCACTGCGGCAGGTTCTCACCGCAATAGCAAGTGGTTGTGCGGCCCGTCGAAAACGAATGTCCATGTAAGGCGCTTATACTTCGACGCCAAGCGACACGACGCCAAGTATAGCGACCATATTTGTTGAGCGACGCGATGGACCAATTTGGCCACTTTACATGCCGTCGCCTCGCTCGGCGTTGGAAGTATAAACGGGGCCTAGGAAGTCGAAAACAAGGCTAACCATTGACATGCACAGAAGACATGCACCAATCTTGGCTACGCTGCAATTACTTATTTATTACAATGTCAAATTTCATTTCCTCCGAAAATGCTCCACCGAGAACCGCCTCAAACTGTACGAGTTTTCGTAGTTCCATAGCTCCACTATTGATTAACAGTGGAGTTGGCATGATGCCAGCCTTGATCCGAAAACTTGGCGGTCCCGCAGCCATTGTTCTTACGGTAACGCTTTGAAAACGTGGTACCCTAGTAAGAGCGTCTTGTGAGGTAGGCTGTGGTGGGGCACAACGCCATTCGGTCCTTTCCACTCCAAACTGGGATTGCACCCTTCTGATCTCTATTGTTAGGTCCAGAACAGAGTTTCGAGAAGCTGCAAGAAGTACCAAATTAACAATGGATGACCAAGATACATGGCCGGTAACACGTCGAAGGTGTGGTAGTAAGCGTTAGCGCAGTCCCGTCACGAGAATCTGAATTTCGTGGCATTACAGTAGCAGCGAACAACTCGCAGATTTCTAGTGCGGTATATTGACTACGCTTTCGGCCCGGGGTTATGTAGTGGCGAACAGTGTCCATCGATTGCTTGCTATTGCCTGGAAGTCGTGAGTCCAGACGGTGGTCTTTCATTCCCCACAGGTGTACCTACGACCCATCTTCCTATTGGTTTCTTCGTGACAGCTTTCTGCCTCCATCCTGAAGTCCCTTCCCTGTTATTAAGCATCTGTGGATCACCATCTTTCTACCTATTCTTTTGCACATAGGACAGCGTACCTTATACCTTATTCTTGCCGTCAGTTCTGCTATTATATTGTTCGCTGTTGTTATTTATCCCTAAATGGTTCCATCCATCTACGAGGTCTGGAGGAGAATTCTCTTTGTGTGCTCGGTTTTTCTTAAATCATTGTCTTTGTCGTAGCTGTCGTGTGCAGTCGTTTTTCTGAAAGCCTTTTGTCCCTCACAGCTTTTCCTTCAGCTCGATGATTCCATTCAAGTACCAGATGGCGATGTCCTGGCAGAACAAGGCGTTCAAGAGTGTACCGCTCTTATCTGGTTTCTGCGCACGATTAGGCCTCACAGGTAAGTCCATGCTTCTGGCTGCTACAGATCTCTAGGCCCGTTTACTAGCTAGACTCCAGATGTTTCATTAATCCCCATCAATGCCAAGCTCTGTGGGTGTCATTTCTAATTTGCTTCAATTTCTAATTTTCCAGTACCAAATGTTGTTTTGTCCCACCGCTTCCTACTAAACTGGATCGGTGCAATCCTAGCTGGTGGTGGCCGCTGTTAGACGTTTTCCCGACATAACGAAACACAATAAATGGATAACGACATATAGAAATATAGGCACTAACGGAATGGTGCCCGATGCACACCGGCAAGCTATCTTAAAATGGGTAAGTTAGACAGCCAGACCCTACAGTTTCTTTCCTTCCATAGTTCGGTACTCTCCTCCGCATTAGAGGAAACCGTGCTCATGTGAGTATCAGACCACCATGTGCGTTCTAGGAGCCGGCACCAGCCCGCATAGTACCGAAATATGTAAGATACACCAACCTGGAATCAGATTCATCAAGCGCTTACCGGCCCGTAACGGTATATCGGTTATCGTATCAGTATCTCTGTATCTCTCTGTATCACTTACTACGCAGGCCGATATGGTGAATCCGCTGTGAGATGATACCGGCGGTATCGTTGATCAATCTGGTACCTGGTTGCCCATATAGACTCAGTATCCATGTTCCATCCGGGAGAGGGCAACCTAAAAAGGACCGTTCTCGCTGCAAATATAGTGAAGGAAGACCCCTTACTAATTGATTTGCCCCGAGAACGGATCATCTTTTAGCAGATGAGACAGATAACGTCAGCAAAATAACATTAAAAAATAGGCCAATGCGCCATCAATCAATTAACGTTTTGGACACAGAGACAATTTACTTCACGTTCTAATCATTTGAAAACCTCTTGACCTAGACCACAAATGCTATCTATTCTCAGTCTGTTTTATGTGTTACTCATTTTGATTCCGTTAGTGCAGTTGTTTTTTGGAATGAGTAAGATCAATATATTTAAAATACTGAACACTTTTAGTTCTTATTGAAATCGTTTAAGAGCGGTCACCACTAATTAGGACTCCACGACAAGATCTGTTCGAAGGCCCAGTGTTAGCTTTATGATGTGAGGGCGTGCAGACGATTTCGGAGGGGCAAGATGAAGCATGAAATACGGAAGCAAACGAAGTACCCCACTTCCGTTTGCTCCCCCACGCAAGGAATGCACAGCTTTTGGTTGGTGCACCTTCTGGGGCCGGATTCATCAACAATCAAACCCGTGGGCATGCGGGGTATAAGGGATAGAGATGAATGCTTCATCGTGGGTATCTCTAGCCCTTATACCCGTGGGTTAGTTTTGATGAATTGGCATTGCGGGCCCCTGGCATTACGACAGCAGTAGCAAAATATCATGCTGGGCTCACAGAACCCTACCATAATGTGCTGCTGCTGCCGTAGCTGATTTCCGTAACTCTTATACGACGTTTTTTAGCGAGTAAAACCAGCGCCAGGTGGAACTCCGACCCGAACCTCCTGCTAACCGAGCAGTAACGCTCTTCGCCATTACACCGCTCGCATTATTTGGAAATGTCTTGCCTGTGCAATGTGTGCACAAGCACGCCAAGTGCCTTTTTCTTCGATGAAATCGCTTGAACTGAACCAAATATCTCTTGCTGAAGTGAACTGAAGTGATCTATAGGAGTGTGGGTCGATAACGTCAAGATATCAGTCTGACTGCCTCACAACCCCTTGACAGACGGATGGACGGAACTGGATAAAGCGTGGCACTGTAGAGGGATACGCTTAAACTTCTAGTGCAAATTAGCCTATGACTGGGGTTGTGGAGGTCGTCGAAGCTTGTTCTCACTTTTCAATGTGTTGGTCAAAGATGGCCTGATTTTGTTCGCAGTCGTTGTCGTATGATGCATCCCATAACTATGTCAGCAAGGCTAAGAACAGCACGGTACCAGAACAGCACGTTGGGTGTAATTCAGTTCAATTTTGAAGGGACAATTTGCAAGATTTAGGATACGTCAGGTGTTTGTGTATCTAACGATAAGTATGGCTGATGTACATAATCTTTCATGCTGCGCACTAGCTCGAACTTTAACACGAGCCTTCAACTTTTCTCATAAATCGGAGAAGAATGGTTGAAATTTGAATTTTTCTAAGAGTCATTTTCACAGCATGTTTTATTTGCGTTTTCAAACATTCAATTTATATGTATTTATAGGCATAATGCTTGCTGATACTATCAATCAGTCTGAGATGCAAGCAGCACGTTTTTACCACAACAACATCGATGTGGCAATGTTGAAAGGTAACAGCAGTTGTGGCAGACCGAGAACGGTGAACGAAGATGCAACTCCTGGTTGGTGCTAAACCATTGACAATTCTCCATTTTTATGCCCCAAATAGAACGCGTTTTGAAGTTCACTCTCCAGATGTTTCAAAGCCGTAGCCCGAATAGCAGTTCTTCGCTTTGGTCAACTTTAAGGGCTTAGGTTAGCTCATTGCATAGATAAGATCGTATAGCTGTTGACCAAGATTGTCATCAACTTTATTACGGCTCGCGTTTCAGCTTCGTCGCCTTCTTCAGGGCCTGGGAATAGGAGATATTTATGGGACTGTTCCCCTAAAACCATTTCTTCCTACAGAGTAATTTCACAAGGAAAATGGAAGCAGGATCCGATGTCCGAGGTAAATCTAACCTTCGGGGTGGATGATGTTGGACCACCAGACACCCGTAGCTGGAAGGAATAGTGGGTGAATGAGCTTCGGTCCCAGGGACAACCCGACTTAAGTGCGCCGGGGCTCAGATCGAGCGATCAAAACCCAGAGATCTCTACAAAAGGTGCCAGTTCTCGGGTAATCACGATGCAGTCTTTCTTGCGATTGACCTGCGGGTTCCTTCCGCAATCCAAAGTGCCTCTAACGGCCTGCGTGCCGAAAATTCCTTCACGCGTCAGGATTGAGACGGACACCTGAATCATCGTGGCCCCATGGCGCAAGACCATGTCTTCTCCTCAAGGAGTGCGGACATTGGCTTTTCTGAGGTTACTCACATGCTCTCTGGCCGTGAAACAAAGGGGTCTGCTCGTTTCCCTTATGTAGTGCTCCCCCGCTTATTGCGCGACACGGGATAAACCATCTCGGAAGTCACGCCATCCCCGTTTTCCCATTGGGGCAGACTACGCAGGAATGAGTTGAACACGACAGACTGCGCTGGAATGAGTTGGACACGTCCGATGGTAGATCGTAGTCAGCCGTAATAAAGTTGATGACAATCTTGGTCAGCTGCTGAAGATCTCATCTGTTAGACTGGCTACGTTATACCAAAATTTATTGAAAGCCGAACTTGGACAGTTAGCTCAGTGATTTTTGTGGCTACCTCTCCATGGTGAAGGAGGTGATGCGATGGTGGTCCGTTCAAAGATGTGGTTGTCTTTAGCAGTTTCTGCTGCTATATGTGTATGTGTTCTATATATGGAAACATTTCACTTTGGCGCCACTCTAGTCGATCTCGTAAGGAAAACTAGGTTGACCTGGCCGCGATCTGAACCTAGGAATGGGTTCGTACGACTATTCGGGGTCCTTCAGAAGAATTTCAACTGCAGTTTCTAGACCTTGGACCAGTCCAACGTTCATGTCTAGTGCTTATGTTCATTCTAAACCTCCCAGTATGTAATGTTCATTTAGCGGAGAGCGACAAGGTTGCTTAATTGCAGAGAGTGGGTGGAGCCGCGCCAGAAGTGCGTCAATCGCACGTCGCTTGCGTGTGCTCTGTGACAAGTTCGAGTCGGAAGAGTTCGGATTTGAAAGACCGCTATTCGATGGCAAGGAGGGAAGTCGCTCTCACAATCAGGTATGCAGTGGCAAAAGTTTTCGATGTTCTTTCATTCTTTTAAATGTTATTTGCAAATTTGACGTTGTTTTTGGTTGCTAAACAAATCTGGAGGTCGTGCAATAAGTTTTGAATTCTATGGATGTACGTATCGGGAAATGTTGATTGCCACCTGAATACTTCATCCTTCGGAAGCGAACAACACTGGAGGTGACGTTTTAACCGAATGGGGATTTTTCCCTAGAAGGAAAATGCAAACGTTGAGGGTATTTAGCAGTGCCCGCATGGGAATTGCGTATTGTTTTAGAATAATCACTAAACAAGGTTTTTCTGCTCCCTCCCCGCTAATGCCTTGCCGGTGCAATCCACGAACAAGCCTGCAAAGTGCTATAAACCGGTGGTGTGGTTCAGCTCGTTGGGTTTGGTTATCGCTCTGGTAATGTTCTCCGATTCCTTTCAATATTCATTGAGGCGGGAGATATTAAACATATACCTCAATCAGAGCATTGGCTCTGCTCCCTATCATTCGCTACCCTGCTATTTATGCAGAGCGAATGATAGCAAAACCAATATCAATCGCTAGCCTTTCTTTGGTGCTTGGCGAATGACACTGGAAAATGCTTTCGATCTCTATCAATCAACATATACGACAGAGGTCACGCGAGCGAGACGTGCTACATCAAGTATTTATAGGTTACAAGGAAGGTTTGAACAGTAATTTATTAGACTCCTTGGTGCAGATTCCATATCCTCATGTTGAAATGTCGGCGTTGCGTTGTACACTTCTCCTACGTTCGTTACAGTTAGGTGGAAGTTTCATTTACGGTCCAAAGTCTTCACCAGGATCTGTATGATTGCAATTGTAGGGTATTTATTTTTGATTGTTCGGATAGTTGTCTTTTTCAACGCGCCCACCAACTGGGGCGGATTCATCAACGACTTACGTAACTTGAGCGGAGAATTGTAAACGCGTTAACGCGGCTTATCAAGAGATGTGGGAGCGATAGGCCGCGTTATCTGAGCGTTTGCTTACAATTCTTCGTGAAAGTTAAGTAAGTCGTTGGTGAATCCGGCCCCTGGAGACAGTCGCTCTCACTCCCGACGCAAGATACCTTCTGGGCCTCCAAGCTGTGGTGGCGAAGGCGCGGAAATGGACCAAAGCGCGTAGTCCATTTTGAAGGCCGAAGATTCCGATGGCCATTCCGCAAACATGATGAAGTCCGGAAAATTGGCCTTGCACAATGCTTGCGTGCTTCTCGCCCTGTATGCAGGGATTGAGTCCTGTTGGAACGTCCACTGCGCATTGCTGAAGTGCTATTGGAACCAGAAAAGTACAACAGCCTCGAAGATGTCCGGTCGGTACTCATCTTTTATTTTTTAATTCTTCGTTCACAAAAAAAGGGAGTCTTTCTGTTGCTGTAGATTGCTACCCAACCATGAGGCGCCTGCGGATTTGGCAATATTTGATGATGGCAGAGGTGGCTGGAGTCTCTTCAGATCAGATACTGCCGTTTAGGGGTTGTGAGCCTTTCCACGGGGCACAGCTTCTCGTCGGTGAAAAGTGTTCGCTCTCACCCGCGACTTGAGCTGTCGGCATCAATAGAGCCGTTCGCGCATATTTTCCATCAGCAAGGGCTTTATGGAACTTGTAGGGCTCAAGTCCGCGTTTCTTTCCGGCTGTTCGATGTACCAATGGGAGACCGACATCGTCATCGCGGGCCATTTTTCTCAAGAGATCCTCGGATTTGGGGTTATTCGCTTTTCGATGATATTCCGGATCTGTGGCGTATTGACAGTGCAATTTCTTCCTTGTGATGGGCGACACCTTATGCCAGGCTCCTTAATAGAAATAGTTGTAGATTTATGTATAAAATTATTTAAATATTAATTGTTATCCTTTATTGAAAGTAAAATTGTATTTTTTTTTAAATAGCTCTTCAACAACTTAAAATACAATGACACAACAATCTTATTTGAAGGACAATAACATCTAAAACAACGACAGCTAACAACAACTAAAACATGTTTTGTTTCGCCTCTACCTTCATACAAAACTTGTTTGTAATTAGTTACCCCGAGGCTCATCAGTGAAGAAGGTAACTAATTAATTTAGTTGCTAGTATTTATTAGGCGAAATATTTTTTACTATTTTTATTTTATTTTTTAAAAGTGTTTTAACTAGTACTAGCAACTAAATTTTACAATTGAAAAACACAGGTAACACTTATGTTTTAATACAATTGTACTACATTATAGAACCGTTAACATATTGTTACTAACTATAAACTTAAGGTGACTTATAAATGTACACACATGTCCACATACATACACACATACAGATATATATACAAATTTTTTAAAATTTATTTATTAGTTTTATTCAACGATTTTCTGTGGAGACGGTCGACAGAGCAGGTTAAGGATGTCGCAGTACTGCTTTCCTTGATGACGGAGCTCCAAAATCGCAGTGCAATGGTTTCGCATCTTGAGAAAAACCGCAGCTGATGCAAAATATACCTTGAAAAATTATAACAAGGACGGAATGATACGCACAAAAAATGCCGCTATTGCCGCCGTGCTGCAGATAAATACATTCGCTTTGGAGAACATCAAGCCTTCAGCACCTTGTTTTGGAACACCATGTAAATAGGGAAAGTTTGGCACATACATGCTATATAGGAAGAATTAGGAAGCCGTCTGTGAAGCTCACTCCTCCAAAAACAAAATGTACTCTGAGTTAGTACCCAAAAGATATTCTTTAATATTCTTTGCCATTAGGTGGGATTTTCAATCACGTCCTGTGAAATTTCAACTCTGTCGCCGTCCTCAGAGGTACAAAGAAGGGCTACAGGCATTAGACTACCGTTCTACCCATCAGGCGCTCCATCCACGTTAGCATTTAGGACCTATACTCAATGCAAACTGCTAGTGGTCTCACAGCCTCCCTAATATGAATACTTTACATGCCGAACTTAATCTTCTAAATTGCACCACTTTTCACACAATCCCAAACACTTGTATTAGGGCAAAATACGCAATATTGGGAGACTGTCTGCCATAGAATCACTTAATGGTGTGTTGTAGCACTTGCCCACCTCGCGGAGTGATAATCGTTTATCTAGAGTTGAGCTCAAAAAAACAGTTTGTGCGGAACAGACGACACTCAGTGCCCCCACTTCGTCGTTTACCCTATTACTAGAGGTTGTGATTATGCGAATAGTGGGCAGCTTACACTAAGTTACACCGAGTTCATCAGTTGTAGCAGTATTTAAGGAAACGCAACAGAGAGACTGGTAGGAGTTCGCGTTTGCGAGCACCTAGTGGGTAAACAACACGGCAACGTTTTAACGAAGCTCGGTACCTGCACACCACTATTAACCAAGCAATAGCTTGGGGAACACAGAAGGGTTGTTACTTGCGCAAACGCCTTCACGAGGGAAGTTCCCCAGCAATGGCGACTGGCGGTGATATTTGCCTATGCTCTTAATTTGAGGAATTTCCTCACTCC
This sequence comes from Heligmosomoides polygyrus polygyrus, assembly GCA_947396885.1. Classification (NCBI taxonomy): domain Eukaryota; kingdom Metazoa; phylum Nematoda; class Chromadorea; order Rhabditida; family Heligmosomidae; genus Heligmosomoides; species Heligmosomoides polygyrus. The sequence continues at coordinate 82,327,312 of OX377204.1, read as the reverse complement.
CGACTAAGAAGTCACGAGCGCTGTTATCTCCTTTATGTGTCACCCTAGTCCTGTTGGATGAACTGTCAGCCAGGCAGCATGCGATGAGTCACTTGATGAATATTTGTTGTTCGTGGTTCAGCTAGCCGCACTTTCCAGTTCGGTCAGCGAGGAGTGAGGTACCACCTTTTCCTCTAAAAATAATCCATTCCTTGGCCCATTTCTTTTTTTGCAGAGCAAGGGCGTATAGTGGTGCTCTGTATATGTGTGGTAAATCATTTCTACGATAGAACTCCATTTTAATTGGAATTTTCTATAAAGTAAAACGTGAAATATATGCATTAGGCGGTTTATTCATGATGCGCCGCGCATCTTGCTGATGTCAAAGAACCAAAACAAGTGTGCCTTTTCGCCATAGAATGAGCGGCGAAGAGTTAAAGATGACCACAGCCAGCGTTTTGTTTCCTCTAAAGAAGTCCAACACCAAATTGCTCACTTGGTGCGATTTATGCGCACGCTGGATTCAAGTTGACCGAAAAAAAACTTGTGGGCCTCAAGCGACCTTTTATCTGTGCTACCCTGCTGCTAGCTTATTCACCTCAAATCCCTCTTATGGTTAGTAGTAGAAACTGACTCTCCTTTCGTCGTCTTCAGCAAGCCAAATCTTTTTAGCATACTGGCGATTTAGATTCAGCCAGCGAATTGGTGCGTTGTTATCGTAACTCAAGATTTGTTCGCATACATACTCAAATTGTTTGTCGAAACGTTTCTGAAAGTCCGATCCATTAACCCTACGATTTTATTCACGTCTTCCTGAATTTTACACCAAACAAGCGGCTAATTCGTTGTGACTTATGAGTTCTGTGGCGCATCTTGGTCATAGTTTTGGACTGCGATCCATCTCACCGTTTGCTATGTCTAATATCGATCAGGCTCACCTCACTGCGTAAACGAAGTGCTGAATCTGGCCGTATGAACTCTGATTTTAAGCGAAATGTGCATAAAATGAGTAGGATCGAACAAACTCTGATGAAGGTGACACCTTCATTTACTTATGAATTAGTATTACTGAACAGTAACGAGTACTCGCCATAAGCAGATGATTCTTCGCCAGCATTTTCAATACATTTTACTAAATGTTTGTTCACATATTACATAGAATAAGTAAATTCCCAAGCAGTTAGCGCTCATCCTGTGCCAAAATTATACGAAACGATGCAGGTATGGTCGCCTCCTTTAACGATGCCTTGCAACTTTCTAAACGACAGCTTCGGAACGATTAACCTTTTCATTCGAATAGGTATCTTTTGTAGGTGGTAGACGCGTGGTTTCTTCGGAAACTTGTCAGAGGATGGTACGGTTCGTGCCTGTGAGATCGATCTGCCAACAGTACATCGAAGGATCTGAGAAAGGTCGCGTCTTCATTGGATAGAAATGCCTCAGATGCCTTTTCCAACTGCTTTGCTTTCTTGAAGTGTATTACAGGTTTTATCCGTCGTTTAGATCTTAGAGTAGTAGGCAATCTCCGCAACCAACCTCTTTATTGATTAATTCTACGTTATTTAGCAGATTGTAGTTGTTTAGTTGTCTACTATACCCTTGACAGCTGCCGCTCTTAAGCGGTAGAGTATAATCTATTCCCATGTACAGCACAGGTTGTTAATGTTCGTGAGTTGCCTAGAGATTATAGATATGTACATAGTATCCGTTTGCTATGTCTAATCACTATTGGTTAAGCCATTGTTTCAGCATGATGGTTAGAGGTTTGTTACAGCTTTGACATAGACGACGCGTTTTATCACACCTCTAAGTTTCCACGTAGTTGTACGCTCCTATGCTTCGTTTATATCGTTGTAAATAGACGCATGGCATGTTTTATCCACTCTGCTCGTCATGGATGTATCCATTTGGACATAGAGAGCATGTTGTATCTCCACGAATCTGTTTCATACGACGACTGTTTTATGCCATGATTAGTATCTGATCTGCTGTTTTAGAGAGGGACCCATTCTTAGCGATCAGCTGCGTTTGTATTGGTTAACGTCATCTTCTTCGGTTTTACGCTACGGTTTTACATTGCTGGTTGCCTCGGTTTCCTCTCAGCGGCCTCGCCGCTCCTGTGAATTCCTTCCTGTGAATATTGTTTTATCCGTTTTATAGTTCCTATCGAACGCCGTTGTTTCAGTTGTTTGTCTCTGTGATTCAATAAATATTCTGCCAGGAAGTTTTGAGAATGTATGCACATAAGGGCATTACCATTGATCTTTCATTGGGGTTTCCTCCATGGTTTTTCCCCGAAGGTCTGTCTATTAGTTGAGGTGGAGTTTTGTGAATAGACCATGCAGCGTTTAATAGAGCATGGTAGAAACTAGCAGTTTGCGAGATAAGAAGGAGAGACATGTTGGGAGTAAATTTTTTAGCCAAGTTTGAGAGATTGAGAGGTAAAAAGGCTATCAGGTGAACCTTCTCAAATTTAGATCCGTCTTTGTCTTCCGTCATGTTGGGAGTAAATTTTCTAGCCAGCGGAGTCAGACGGTCGAATCGGAACTGTAGTTTTTCCCATACGATCTTGGCCCTATCTTTCTCATTGTGAGAGATGTAGTCTTCTTGAAACCTTGGCATTGTAAGGTGTTGGTGAATTTATCTCCTTGTGGATGTGTACTCAGCAGGCCTGTTGTTTTGACTTCTTCTTCGTTTTAATTGGCTTGAATGGGGCATAGACTTTGGCATGAGGTCTACTCCATCAAATCCCTTAACTACATTAGCAATGTCACAAATTGTGTCCCAATCTCCTCTGCCGATCATCTAACGCGGATGAGGTCGAGCCATGCTTTGGATCCAAATGGTGAGCTCGTCACTTCCACTTGGACTGACAACGATGTGTTCGAAGGCGCAGATCCGAAATGCTAGTGTAGTTAGGCGCTTGATGGAGTGGAGAACGAAGTAGAACGCATGCACGTCAGAGGTTCCGAAGACGAGACATCAGACCTTGTTTTAGGCCACGTAGTTAGGATCCACCTGAAACCTCAAAATATACAGACAATAGACATATTGAGCAACAAGCTGTCAGGTGTAATTGCCTCGATGTGAGTTCCCGGATACGGTTATGATTATTACCATTAAACTTGACTGATACTGAAATTACTAAAATTGACTGCGACAGAGTGTCTCCATCTATAAAGAGTCCTATGTGGCATGACCTAGCGCGGTCGGAGGAAGCACATGTTGTCACATACACTCCTATTCAAAGTTCTTGGTTCGAATTTCTCGTCCGGATCAACCAATCCTTCCATTCTTCCGAGGTCGGTGTATTGGTGCCGGACTTGTCTGGGAAGGATAAGCCACTGACTTGTTCATCGGCTGGCTACCGAAATGCATTGTGTGACTCAAATACGCATTCAAGTCGCATTTCGTAGAAGAAGAATGTGTGGCGCATTCCAAGAGGAATTGAGCAATGCCTTCGTTTATCCTTTATCCTTTTTTTGGCACCTGTGGTCGCGTGCACTCCGGCTCAAGGTTCTTGGTTCTGATTCCCTGACAGGCTCACCAAGCCTTCCATTCTTCCGGTTGTTGTATTGATACAAGACTTGTTCTTTGATTGACCAGCAATTCATTATATGGGCCGAAGACGCATTCAAACTGCCTCCATGATAGCAGAATGCGTAGCACGTTTCGGTAATAGACTGACTAATGCTGGCATCTACATCATTCTTTATGTGGCTGTTCTTTCGAAACTAAGGGCTGGGAAGCCACAACGTTCCTAATTAAGCATGAGTCGAAACTTCGGTCTCCGTGATATAAATTGAATCGTTGGGCTCCATTTGATGGGAATGAAGAATTTCTTCTGGAGAGGGATACATGATGATGTTAGGCAATAATCAGTGCCTTTATGGAGTGCGCCAACCATTATATTAGATATTGTAAGGGCAATGTTCTAACACATTTGCTTAAGCCTGGAGCGGCTGGTAGAGAGGCTATATGTTGTTACAGGATGTTTTGTTGCGATCAAAACTCTTGCGCCAGGCGGGACTCGAACCCGCATCTTCTGCTTTCCGGGCAGCGATGTTCGCCTTACACCACCGGCGCTGTTTGACCGCACGTAACATCCGCGATATCCTGTAACAACGTATAGCCTCTCTACCAGCCGCTCCAGGCTTAAGCAAATGTGCTAGAACATTGTTACTAGTAAGGTCTTCAGCTTAACCGGTTCCATGCTGATATCAGCGGCCGGCCCATCCACGTATCAGGGTGCTGACGGACCTCGAGGATATCGCGGATGTTACGTGCGGTCAAACAGCGCCGGTGGTGTAAGGCTAACATCGCTGCCCGGAAAGCAGAAGATGCGGGTTCGAGTCCCGCCTGACGCAGGAGTTTTGATCGCAACAAAACGTCCTGTAACAACATTGTGAGGGCAGTTTGCTTGTGTATTCTGCCCTATCACTTGGAATCGTCAACTGATAGAAATGCTCTGTCCTTCCCATGAAGTCTGGCAACAATTCACCGAATCGGAGGGATGAGGGGCTTAGTTTGCATAGGTACTAGCCGAGACTTGGAGCGATTTGACTCATGCGGTATGCGTCATGTCTAAAGAAGCCGAGGTGGACGGGGTTGAGAACTGTTGTACACCATTCAGTAGTTCGCAGTATGGCATTTTCTCTTCTGACTACTTGTGCTGCGAGGGATAAGACCAGAAAATGGATTCGAATGGGACTCTTATGCACTAGAATCCATTCCTACTTATACCTTATGGTCCATCGCTGGTGCTGCAACTAATATCTTTTATCTTCACGCTGTGAAAAGTGGAGTTGTTAAGCACTTGCAGTCACAAGACGATTGGGCTTCAAATCTTCGTTTCTCCTTTGTTCTGTGTCATTTAGAACTTTGTTGAGACACATTCTTATCTACAAATTCGTTTCAGAGCTGTCTTAGTGGTCAAATAGCTGTTATGCTCTTCGTTGAGACCGTTAGATGCATGGTAGTCTGACACTGGCGGGTGAACTTCTTTAGATTTCCACAGGTTTTTAATTTTTTCTACTATTCGGGTTTCGCTGAGGGACTTGAATGGTTTCAAAATATTCTTCTATTGTGGTTGTACATATTTGTAGGGAGAAAGACGGCGAGTGACAGATCTGCAAGCAAAGCTTATCTGTTGATGGGCTTTGCAATAACAGTATGCTTCGACATAATGCTTCCTCAGTGCTGCGGAGGTGCAGCACGAAGTCAGCTAGGTATTTCCTTTCTTTTCTGTCGAGATTTTTTTTTGATTTTTTAGAGTGAAAACGAGGCTTCAGATCCTTTGACATTGATGCTGTGACGAAGAATGGCGACACGAGGGTCGAATGGGCCGCTGCTAACTATGGAAATTCAGGTATCTTTAGTCAACATCCTTCGCTAAAGCTTTGGCTGACACAGGAATCTAGAGGCCTCGCTGTTCAGGGAAGGAGTTCCGCATGGTGCTTCCCCCTCCAAATGTGACTGGAAAACTTCACCTTGGTCATGCTGTGGCTGTTACATTCGAAGATACCCTTTGCCGGTATCACAGAATAAAAGGAGGCGTAGTTAGTAAGCTGATTTGTCCCAGTGAAGGACATACTCTCAAGTGGCTCTACTTGTTTTCTCCTTTCCTTGTAATCTGTTTTTGAACTACCTTCTTAAGGCGAGTTGGGTGCCTGGATTCGATCATGCCGGTATTGCGACGCAAACGGTGGTTGAGCGTGAACTGTGGAAAAAGGGCATCAAAAGGAGTCAGATGAGTAGGGAGGAATTCACAGATCAGTGTCGAATTTGGAGCGAAACGTAAGCACTAGTTGGTTGTGCTAAAAGGCTTTCTCTGAACCATCGTTAATAACAGGAACTCCACTGGAATGCGCAAGCAACTGAACGTTCTTGGAGCTACTTTGGACTGGAAAAGCGTTTACTATACACTGGATGAGGTGAGTTGCTTTTGTTTTGTACTGTTTGAGGATACAAAATTTGCAATCTAAAGCTCTTCTGCTCTTAAACGTTCTCGGTTTTTGAGAAATTCTCGTCAGCAGTCACGCATGCGTTTGTTACACTTCACAATGACGGTCTCATCTATCGAGATAAAAGGATCGTAAATTGGTGTTCCATTCTGCAGAGTTCGATCTCGGATCAGGTATGGTAGGGTTCACATCTTCTATCCGGGTAAGCGTGATTCGTCTATACCTCTCCTTTAAGGAGGTAACTCACATGGATTTGGAGTCCGCGACAACAGTGGAGATCCCTTCCTTAGAAGGTGGTAAACGCAGAGTTGAAGTTGGAAAGATGTACTCCATCAAGTACCCACTGATGGATTCTGATAGGTAAATGCAAAGCTCTAGTAGTTCGTTGGATGTGCATGTCCATATGCGGCATTTTATAGGTTCATCACTGTGGCCACCACACGTCCAGAAACGATGTTTGCCGATGTTGCAATCGCGGTGCATCCGGATGACGACCGGTACTCTCAATTTGTTGGAAAGCTTGTGAGTTTCTTCATCTCGGTTATCTGTTACAAGAGTGTTGTTAGCACTCGCCTCCCCATGCGGGGCTCGAGCCGATACCTTATGCCTTTTGAGAAGCTGACCTTTGCACTGCCGGCGCTGCTTGATCCGTAGCAATATCAACGATATCTTCATGATGACCTGAGAGCAATCACCCGTGATAAATTGATGATGCAGCTTAACCATGTTCCTTGTTGATATTAGCGGCTGACCGATCCTTCTAAGGGTTTAGAGTCGTTACAACGAGGATATCACGGGTTCTCCATCCGATTCTACAGCGGTGGTGATATAATGGCGTAAGCATCGTGCTCGGATAGCTCAGGTGCGGGTTCGAGTCCGTGTCGGCGCTAGAGCTTTGATCGCATTAAAAAAACATTTCCTTACCGACTGCTACCTTCGTGACAGCCACTATAGGCTTTATGAAAAATAAAGAACAGTAATCGCTCATAAGCTACGACATCTTTGTCATGATATTTTAGGTCTGTCATCCATTGCTCCCTGACCGAAGGCTTCCCGTTATTGCTGACGAGGGCGTGCAGATGGATAAAGGAACGGGTATGTCACTGAAATGGACACCGATAATTAGTGGAGTCACACGTTCATCTCGCCTCCCCCCGCTATAGATTTGGTTTTACTTCTACGGGAAAAGGGAAAGGGTTTCTCTTACTATGGGAATGAGGAATGCCGTAGGAAATCAATACCTGTGGCTAGCGCTGCTGCTACTGTAGGTGTAGCTTTGCTCACTATAAAAGCCTCCTGAGATGTTTCCTATCCGGTATCATGAGAATTCGAGTAAATGACTTAGATTATCGACCTTCTGCGCTATTTCCTAACCAGCTGACACCTGTTGACAAGGTGATGGAATTAGTTTTGGTTACAGTTCCACAGGTAGCGATCATTTTATAGCAGTGTGTTCTGATTTTAAGCTCGGAAAGGCGATAGTTAGAAGAGAGAAATTTAAGTGCATTGGTCATCATTAAAGCCTCGAGCACACTTCGCTGCCGCAGCAAACCCGGCTCGAGCAGCAAATGAGGGTGCACGCTGCTTTCGCAAATGATACGGATAATGATAAGGATAGCAAACAGCAGCCGCAGCAAGAAATGTTGGTCGACATTTCCTGCTGCGGCAGCAAAACCGCCCTCGCTGCCGCAGCAAAGTGTGTCCATGGCTGCGGCGCTGCCTTTGCCGCTCAGCAAATGCAGCAGCAGCTCGATGACATCCTTCATCATTGCTGCCGCAGCAAAGCAGCGAAGTGTGCTAGAGCCTTAAGGCTTCCTTATTTCTCAGCTAATGAATTAAAACGAATTTTCAAAGCGAATAAGTTAATCGTAAAAAAAAAAACAAAGGATAAGTGGTAAAGGTCTCCGTTAGTCGATCCTCTTGCGGGATGCGCCATGCACTGCACTTACACTTGGTGTTGTGGAGGCATTCTGAATGCATATTTGGCCTATACAACAACCTCACGTGGCTAGTCGGTGGAAAAGTCAGTGTTTTCTCTTTCCGAGAGATGGTACCAAATCTCTGACCAAGCAATCTCTGGAATGCTTTGTTGCAATTGGCCATGGCGGGAAATCCGAACCCCCAGCTGAGAATCGGGTGCACGCTACAAGCGGCGACTGCTCCGACTGCGCTGCCACACAAGTACATAGACGTTTGAAAATATTTAAGTCCAAAATGCTTCCAGGCGTAAGCTTTCATTGGTAGAAATGTTCCACTGTTTTGGCAGGGCAGGCTAGAGCTCGCTTAGAGGTTTTTACGTGTGCAGTTTAGGCGCCTTGAAGATTACTCCATTCCACGATGCACTTGACTGGGAGATAGCGTCGCGACACCGCGAAGGAATTCTCGGACATGATCAAACTGCTTTCTCGAAGAGCTGCATTGACGACCACGGCAGGCTTACGGAGGAAGCACGGGAGTTTGCAGGTTTAGATCGATTCGATGCAAGACTAAAGGTGACTTTTTTTTGTTATACATTGCAGGCAGACTTGTAAATGCAAGCAATTGCTTCTAGGTCATCGGGAAGCTGGACTCTCTCGGGCTGTTTGTGGGTGCACAGAAACACGAGGGCAGCCTAAGCTTATGCAGCAGAACAGGTGAACCTATGCTTGCTCTTAACTGGGTGAGGGGGTGGGGTGGGGTGGAAAGTCGCTTAGAGCAAAAAATGGGCTCGTCCTGCTCAGCTGTAGAGCTTAGAAATCCATTTCTCATTCAGCTCGTAGTGAGTTATACCAAAGTTGGTGGAAAGCTGTTTTAACGTGGCGTGTACAAAGAATGAAGTGATCATGGAGATGTTGCTAATGCGCCTCTAAAATGCTCCTCTTTAAAGCATTTTATTTATTTGTTCATTTTATGTAGAAAATAAACTATATATAGGAAAATACACTCCATGTTATTAAGTACCTCTTGGGCGGCGGCCAGCTTCTTTTGCAATCCAAGATGTTGAAAGACCAACTCTTCAAACCCTCTCTTAGGTGACATAATAGAACCTCGCCTTGCTGATCAATGGTTCATGGACACTGCAGAGCTCTACGCTGATGCTGCAAGAGCTGTTACTGAAGGCAAAGTAGGTGATGCGGTGGCAATGTGCATCTTCATTTTCACCTTCATATGATTCGTTTCAAATGTTTTTAGATCAAAATCATGCCAGCCCCTCAGGAACAGAAGTTTTTCGATTGGTTTTCTAACAAGGATCCATGGTGTCTCAGCAGGCAGCTATTGTGGGGTCATCGCATTCCAGCGTATCGAACGGAAAAGTGAGTGTTTAGTTTCTTGACTGAAGCGCTTATGTGTGCGAATGTTAATGCTCGCCTACGTGACCGCTCTAGACTTAAGCTGTGGTAGGAAGTCCTGCGATGTTAGAGTTGGAGGAAAATTTTCTGGAGTATTGGTAGAGGTCTCAGAGATGAGGGTTCGAGTCCTGTCCGCGACCAACGTTGTGTTGACAAATTGCAGCCTTAGTTGTGTACGAGTGTTCGACAGCCCTTCCATGCTTCAGTTCTCCGTGGCTGATTGTAAACTCAATGGATGCTGCGCGTGAACACTTCGGCAATGATGCGGTGATTGTACAGGACAATGACGTCTTGGATACGTGGTTTAGGTACTAGCCAGCTATTTTTCCTGTGCGTTCGCCATGTTTCATCATCTGTGACCTCTTTTCAGCTCCTCGCTTATTCCTCTGGTAAGTGCTGGATGGCCAGGTCCAGAGTTCAATCCTTCGGTGCCTCTTTTGGATGTGATGGAAACTGGATGGGATATTCTAGGTTTCTGGGTGGCGAGAATGATTGCCATGACAATGAGGTTATCGTTCTTATGGTTCAGACCAAAGTTTTGTGGATTTACACCTTCTCTGTGATTTTAGACTATCCGGTGGACAGGTGCCATTCTCAAATGTCGTTCTACATGGCCTTGTTCGCGATTCGTCGGGAAGGAAGATGAGCAAATCGCTTGGTAATGTGATCGATCCGCTTGACGTAATTGATGGAATTCCGTTGGAGAAAATGGTGGAGCGCATTAGAGACTCCTCTCTGTCGGAGGACGAGATTGGTAAGTTGCTCACGAAGCAGAACTCTCAAGCAGCTGTATGCCAATAAGTAGCTTGCAGCCGCAGCCGCTTCTGCGATTTCCGAACGTTTCCCTGAAGGCATAGCTCGGTCTGGTCCAGATGCTCTTCGTTTTGCGCTGCTACGTCACGATTTGCTAGCTTCTGATATTCCCCTGAACATAGTGGATACGTCGGCGGAAGTGAGTATCATATTATGTATTTTATCTTTTTGGGCACATAGTGGCGCAGTTGGAGGAGGCGCCTATTTGTTTTCGAGTTCTATTCAGCCGAGCCAAGCCTTTCATTACTTCTGTGTTGAAAATTTGGTACCAGGGTTGTGCAGGAAGAGAAACAGAATTGAATAATGGTATGTGAGCAAAGACAACACTGGAATGTTGCCCAATGAGCTAACAAGGAAAGGTTCCCAACTCATGGTGAGCTTTTGCGATCTTTTTTTTTTGCAGGATGTAGGGTCCTCTTAGCGGAGTCCAGAATTGGAATTAGTTTTTGCTGAAGGTTTTCTTAAAGACGGAAAAAAGGGGTTAAAAACGTGTGCGCAACAGTCACCAACCCCCTATGACACCCCACGAGATGTGCCTCGGTGACGAAGTCGGTAGTAATGCCGCCTCATAGGAGCACACCGGCGGGCTTTTGAGTTTGAGTCCGCGGACTGCCAATGTTTTTGCACATAACAATTTGTTGTTATTACGCTTTCCCACGATCACAGAAGTCAGTTTTGGGCAGTCAGTGCTCACAACAAACCAATATTTGCAAAAATATTGGCAGCACGCGGTCTCGAACTTAAAAGCCCACCGGTGTGTTCCCATGAGGCGGCACTCCTACCGTCACCGAGGCACATCTCACAGGGTGTCATAGGGGCTTATGGTTGTTGCGCACGCGTTTTCACACCTATTTTTCAGGTCTTTAAAAAGATGTTCAGCAGAAATTAACTGTGCTCCGGGCTCTGGGCTCTGCTCACACGGCCCCACATTCTGTCAAAATAGCATCGCAAAAGCCCACCTTGAGTTGGGAACCTTTCCTTGTAAGGTGTCCTTAGGGTCTAGTAAGTGACGGAATTAATGGGCGTGAAAGGAGCAAAGACGAATATTTAAAAGTTCTCGGTTCTGTCTCTATTTCTAGCAAAAGATCTCTAATATGGTATATCAGCTGGTAGGAAGATGTGTATCGTTGGCGCTAAGTAAACTGATTTTCGTACCGCTGCTTTTTTTCTAATGCTTGGTGTTTCATCATACACAACACCAATTATTCTTTTCTCAAGAACAATGGAAAAGGGTGCCGGCGGCTGTGTGAACAATTTCCTCGAACCGAGGTTCTTGGTTCGGTTCCCGAACGAACCCACCAAGCCTTCCATCCGTTCATGTTTGATGAATCGGTGACTGGGTTGTATCGGAAGGTTAAAGCCCTGAATTCTTCGTTGGTTGGCAACACAAATTTACGCAATTTACGCAGCTACGCATTCAAATGGTCGCCGCTGATGAACAGCGAGGTTTATCCGTTATCATCATCGATCTTTTAGTGCTTTTTAGCACTTGTTCTTTGTTGTTTTTCCCTAGTGCAGCTTTATTTATTTATCATTTCAATACACTACATATGCATAGAAAAGAACGCATTCACTCAAAACAACCTAGTAATAACCTAGAGGTCGACACCTACCATTCGACGGGGAAGAAGAAAAAGAAGAGGAATCAAAAAATATGCAGAGCCAGTAGAAACGTGATTTCTCAGGCTTCTTTAGTCTTTCCCAGGATTTGAAAATTCTTCAAATCGACCTTGTTAAGCAGCTTTGGGAGATTCTGTTCATGGCTTAATGGGTGACGAGGTTCAATAGCAGTCGATCGTGGAAAACCTGGTGTTGATCTTTCTTTCATATTTTCAACTGCGCTACTGGAACCCCATTATTATCCTTAGTGACAGCACCCAAGAATGAGTAATGAACTTACAGTTGTTCGAATTTTTAAATTTCTCGAGCAATTATGGTAACTTCCGGCTATCTCACATTTCTCCTATCGCTCGCGTCCTCTCTGAAAACCATATGGATCCTTTGGATCACCTAGCTTCTACATGTATCATTTCTGTTCTGATGTAAGCCTTCAGGAAGTCTTCGTATTGAACCTTTCAATTTTTTAGGGGCTTCGGTTTTGTAATAAACTATGGAACATGGTAGCATACATCGAGTCAGTTAACGAGAATTCGCCCACGCAAAAAGACGTCGATACCGAGCATCCGGCGGTAAGTATCTTCGACATTCAAACTGTCAGGAGGCCTAATCGACTGCTATGGACAATTAGCTTCTCAGGATGAGTGGATTCTATCCAGACTTGCCGATGTCGTGACGCAAGTGGACAAACATATGTCGGAGTATTGTCCGCACCTTGCACTCGTTGAGCTGCACAGTTTCATACTGGGATCTCTTTGCGATGTTTATCTCGTGAGTTGGTGTGGTTAAGCAGCCCTTGTGATCTGATGTAGTGAGTTACATTCCAAAGTTTAGGAGACTACTAAGCGCGCCCTTTGGGACAGAGATCTTCCTAGGATTGCCGAGATTCGTACTACGCTCAACCGCGTCGTGCAGCCAACACTTGTGCAGCTGTCAGTGTTCATGCCGTTTGTGGCAGAGCACTTGTATGAACGTCTATTCAGCAGAGAGCCAGGATCGATTTATTTCGATTTCGTAAAGGTGGGTTGAAGTGGAAGGTAATCGACTTTTGTCGTAGTAGCATGACTTGGCTTGCCTAAGGGTTACATTTAAGCCTTCCTTCTTCCAATTACATCGAAATGCTGAACTGGAAGCTGACATGGACGTTTTGTTGGGAATAGTGAGCTCAGTGCGGTCAGTTCGACAGCAGTTACAACTGCCTACCTCGATGGCTTTCAGCGGTGGGTTCCACTTCCACACTTCCATGCAAAGGTAGAGAGCACAAAAAATGACTGTATCGTGGTTTTCCAGGAGCCGTTCACTGCGATGACGTATCTGCGGACTTCGCTCGTCTTTCGCCTATCATTTTCGATCTCGCTAAACTGAACGTGATGGAAGTTACACCACTAAGGCAACAAGTTGCTCCGGGTTTCATGACCTGCACTCTTCCTGGTCACAATGCTCGGCTTTCGCTTAAGATTGAGGTTTGTTATGACAGAGTTTTGAACTGTCCCAGTTCGGATTCAGAAATTTAAGGCATTTAGCAGTAGATCTGAGTTTGTCGTGATCACTATATACTGTGCCAATCGTTTAAGGTTTCTTCGGTTCTACTTTCCGAAACACCGCTCAATTCTTAGTATCCTAGTTCTGAATACAACTTGCGCGAACACTTTTACCACGGATGCTAGCGAACGACTAGTAGGTACAGGAGGGTGCTGAGAAAGACTTTCAGCATTGGTTGGGTGTTGAGTTGGGTGGTTGTTTTAGATTCCCCAAGTTTAACAGCACTGAGGTCGGTACAGGTGGCTGGGAATCTGTGGAGCTCCACAAGGGAGGTCGGTACTTGATTAGCCGCTCAGCAGTCATCTCCAGGTGAACTGTAGGTGTAGTTCTAGTAGGTGCAGTTCTAGGGTCCGGGGTTTCCAGTTGCTGCCCCATGATGTGGCGGCTTTCGGGCAACTTCAACGGACGGAAGGAGGGAAGTAAATAATCCCCCATTGGGTTTGTTCCGCAAACTAGGACTTTTCCTGAAAATCGAAGGACTTGGCGCGCGGAACACTCAAGGCGTTTGGGTTTGGTTTAGACACAACTAGGAATCTTCACGACAACAACAAGCAGGGGCCAAATCCATCAACCCTTACCGCCCTCTAGCGGTGAAAATACCGCCAAACCTGGTGCTGATGAATGTCACACCAGGTATTTTTTGGCGGTATTTTCGTCATTAGAGGACGGTAAGCGGTTTATGAATCTGACCTCAGGAGTGTCCGGTGGTAACCCATAAACGGTCATCCTTTGTCGTGAGATATACTCACCATCAGTATAAATTCGATTGTACTTTCTACTGCCCTGTTGAGCTGAGTCTCATGTAAACTCAGCAGCGAGTGACTGGTGTGGTCCTATTTGGGATCATTATGTAAGATCGGTTATTCACTTGTAACTGCGCTTATGGGGGCGTAATAGCGCAGTCGGTTGAGGCGCCAGCTGTCGCGTGCACCCAATTCCGTGTTATCGGCTCGTATTTCTCGCCCTCGCCGAGCATTCCATCTATCCGTTCGAGCTCGGCGATTTGATGCTAGTCTGAGAAGATAAGGCATTGACTTATTCTTCGGCTGGCCACAGCAAGTCGCTGTACTGGCCAAACATGCATTTAAAATGCCTCCGCGGTATGCGGAGAAGTGGAATGCGTGGCGCATCCTGGAAAGGAATTGACCAACGCCGATCATTACCCTCATCTTATTTGCCCTCTATCACTGCAATCCACTATGTTTCCTTCCTTATGGTTAGCTGGGCTCCTTATGGTTGGTTTGTTATTCCTTTGCGCATTGTTGCCTGTTGCGCAGTCGGAAAAGGCGGCGATTGCTGGGTGGATGCCAAATCGAAGTTCTTAGTTCGGGCCCCAGCAAGCCTTCCATTCCTCCGGGGTTAGGTATATTGGTACCAGGCTTGTCTGAGAAGGGTAAAGCAGTGACTTGTTCATCGGCTGGTCATTGTATGGGCGCAATACGCACACGACTTCGGTAGAAAAAGAATGCGAGGAGCATTCCAAGAGAGATTAAGCAATGCCTTCGTTTATCCTTTACTCTCATGTTTAGCGCAGTCGGAGGAGATGCCTGCTGTCGTGTACACCAGGTTATTGGGTCGGATTTCCCTTCCAGCCTAACCAAGCCTTCTCTCCCTCTGCGGTCGGTAAATTGTGACCAGACATGTCTGCGAAGGATATATGACTAATATGCCCATCAGCTGGCCACCACAGGTCACTGCATAGGCCAAATACGCATTCAGATTGCCTCCCTGATATGTCCTAGAAATAGATACGGCTCATCCCACAAAACGGACTGGTTACCGACGTGTTATCCTTTACTATTCTATGATGATGATAAAATGGCCTCTGTAGTCGTGCAGTCGTCGATGGATTTTTTCCAGACGCTGAAAAGGGCGAGCCCTTTGAATAGTAGGCCGACCGGCTAACGTTGATGTCAACATTTTAATGGGGCAGCAATTGATGTGGAGTTTTGAACGCCTATACGCTACAGATTAATACACCAGCATTTCAGGACACACACCGCACTGAATTCGTCTCTCGATTAGAGCGGCTGCTGAAGAAGTCTGAAGAGAGGCGGGAGAAGTTCCATGAGAAAGCGAAGAAATATGAGTCTATTGTGAGTAGAGACAAGCAAGAGGGGAAGGTGAGTGTTGTCAGAATATCATTCCCTCTGCCTTGAAGGGCATTGTGATTCTTCCTTCCAGGTGAAGCCGCATGTCATCGAGAAGAATGAGAGGAAAGCCCGCCAGGCACGTGGAGTAGCTTCGGGGGCAGAGGAGGAAGTGACGAGGATTCGGGTCCTGTTGGAAGAGATATCCACCTGACCTATGATTAGTAGTTCTATTTGTGGTTGCAATTCGGCTACGGGTTATCCGTGTGGATTATGTTCCACTTCAGGGTGCGCCGGATGTTTGTATAAATTAGGTCAACGCATCTGCTTGTTCGTTACTCCGTTTTCCTGGTAGCTAGGATAGACTACTGAGACTGTTGTGCATGTTGTTAATTTTGATAAGTTATTGTTTTTGAGTAGATGATATTTTCTCAATAAAAGATGTAAAAAAGCGTGCGCCTTTGATTCTAGTATGAGTAATGCTTTTATATATTGCTTAACGCTTGTTGACACATCTCTGGAAGTTCCTAGATAGAAATTGGCTCTCAATACTTCGAAGAACTGTTGTTTGGAACGCTCTTCCTTATTCTCTCATAGCGATGTTTTGTTGCGACCGAAACTAGCTCCTGGCGGGACTCGAACCCGCACCTCCGCTGCTGATCGGGCGGGAATGCTCTGCGCGAGTAAACCACCAGCACTATTTGATCGAACGCAACAAAAATACCTGGTGGGATCTGTCAGCGCTCACTTGTATATCGGGATGAGCCGGCAGCTGATATCAACATGGACATGGTTTGCTGAAGTTCTTGTTAGTAATGATTCAATTCATTTTATTTAAGCTTTATATGGCTAGTTTGAGGTTGTCAGCTCTAATAACGATATTTTGTTGCGATCAGAGCTGTGGATGTTGCGTTCGATAAAGCAACGCCAGTTAGTTGATAGCGTAGAGCATTCCCGCTCGGTCAGCAGGAAGTGCGAGTTCGAGTCCCGCCAGACGCCAAGGTCTTGATCGCAACAATACATCGTTGTGAGAGCTTAAAATCTCGATACCTGCCACTAGAGTTCCAAAGAAAATGAATTGACACTTCCTTATTATTAGATCTGCCCTCTACCCACAATTTTTTTTAGATTGAATATCTTCACATACTTCATATTTAAATATTGGTGTAAATAATGTAATGTACATAAGGAGCGTGGTAGCACAGTTAGAGGGAACACTGGCTGCCGTGTGCACTCCGCCTCATGGTTCCTGGTTCAGTTTTCCCGCGTGCTAGGCATGGTTTCTAACCCTACGGGGTCGATGACTTGGCATCATAACCGTCTGGGAGGCTGAAACTAGGACTAGTCCACAGCTTGCCAGCACATGTCTTTGAATAGTTCCAATCCGCATTTATATTGCTTTCACAGCATCCCCTAGAAGTCGAGTGCGCGGCGCATCTTAAAGGAGACTGATTGACGTTCTTTATCCCTTTCATTCTCTAGTAGCAACGTGGGGTCTGGACACAAGTCTAGGTCAGAGGCTGTTCACCAGCGTTCTTTTGAACATTCAGAGATTTCATGTAGACGTTAAGCACGGTTGGATATCCCATACATCATAACTGGAAAAGGACACTCAGGCTTGCTGCGCTAATGTAAATCTACCAATTATGGAAAATATGCAAGGTGGACGCTCCTACCCGCTCTAGACATACGCCGGGACCTGTTAATGTTTGCGACGACTGTGACGAGCCAAAGGATGTGAACCGATTTTTCTTAACACGTTGACGACAATCGCGTTTTACGGCAGAAAGCCGCCTGGGACACGCGCGCGAGCTATGAAGCACCGTAGCTCATAATGTCTCTCGCGGACCACTTTTTTGTCTTATATGTTTTCTTCCTATCAAACTCCGACCGGAAGGGTTATTTAGGGTGCTGATCACGAATCCGTTTATGAAATTTCGGCCGATTACTATAGGTTACGGTAGGTGCGGGTGACCAAGGCTGCCGAGGTCATGATCACCGTTTTCCCCCAAACGTCGCCCAGGAGGGTTACTTGGGGTGCTGATCACGAATCCAACATCCGTTTTGGAATCACGGTGGACTAAGGTAAGTTACGGTAGGTACGGGTAATCGCCGACAGCCTCAGTCACCTGTACCTACCGTAAAATACCTTAGTCCACCGTAATACCAAAAACGGATGTCGTATTCGTGATCAGCACCCCAAACAACCCCCATAGGCGAACTTTGGGCGAAATCGGTGACCATGCTCACCCGTACCTACCGTAACCTACCGTAATCGGCCCAAATTTTGAAAAAGGATGTCAGATTCGTGATCAGCGTCCCAAATAACCTCCTTAGGCAAAACTTATGTGAAAAATACTGACTTGAATTGATTTGATTTCAAAAGTGGTCTCCTTCTTAGTAAAATTTTTAATTCGATTCATCTAATGAAAGCAAAGATACTTTTCTTGCTTATTCCTGTTGGACATTCTCCTATCACAAGTAATTAAGGAACAAAGAAAACATCTATAAAAAATCAACGGCAGGAGTATAAAAAATAGCGCGAAAAGGTATAACCCACAGGTGGCTCATATTGTCGTCTCTTTCGCAAAGGTGTCGGTGGTCGTACACTACTGCTGCTCCTGTCGCCTAGCCATGCTTGCGAGCGGCAGAAGCGACACTAGGGGCAACAGAGACCCTACTGGAGCGAGTGTGCGCTTTACTGATTATCTAGAGCTCTCTAAATTTATTAAAATGAAATGCAATTGTATTAAGACATGAATGTTAACTATATTTTTCAGTTGCAAAATTTAGTTGCTAGTACAAGTTAAAAACACAATTTTAAAAAATATTTCGCCCAATACGGTGCTAGCAACTAAATTAATTAGTTACCTTCTTCATTCTTCTTCTTCACTGATGAACCTCGGGGTAACTAATTATAAACATGTTTTGTATGAGGTAGAGGCGAAACGAAACATGTTTAATGTAATTGTTGTTGTTGTTGGGTTGTTGTGATTGTTTTGTTGTTTGTCTTCCACTTGTGATTGTTGTAATATTTAGTAATTTTGGTTATAGATATACACCTGATTCCTTCTAATTCTGTTTATTTGTTAAAGCATTGAGTTTAGAACTGTTAAAATGCTTAGATATTTAATTAATTAACATATATTATTAACTGATTCTATTAAAATTGTTAGCCTTAATCTAACGTGTGGAAATCAGGGCTGCACATTTAACGGTTAATGATTTATCGAATTTAACGAACTAACGGCATTTTCGTTAAAATCTGGCATAACGACGTAACGGAATTTTTAAAAATTTAACGGAATTCTTAACGGTCTTTTTTCCGAGTGAGTTTACCACACTCACGCTTAGTCTTCATTAATGTTGCAGGTCTCATCCTCCTGATTAGGGCCGTTCCTGAAAAAAAAACTATTGAAATCACCAAGAAATTTTCATGCTTTCGTGAATTTGTCCTGAATTTTTGGAAATAATGCATTTTGGGGGCGCCTGTAGCTTAGTCGGACGAGGTGCCGGCTGTCGTATGCACCCGATACCAGGTTCCTGGTTCATATTTCCCGCCTAGGCCAACCAAGCCTTCCATCCCTCCGGAGTCGGAGAATTGGTACCAGATTTGTCTGGGAAGGTTAAAGCGCTGACTTGTCCATCCACTGGCCACCACAAGTCATTGTGTGACCAAATACGCATTCAAACTATCCCGTAGAATTAGAATGCGTGGCGCTTCCCAAAAAGGATTGAGTAACACCTCCTTTATCCTTATCGTTTAATGCATATTAGAACTAGAAATTTGTTCGCCGATCCTCCAAACACGTGAACGGGTCCACAAGGACACTGGTCTAACCTCCTCGTAAGATATGCCTGTTCTCACCTGGCGCTGCTTATCCCAGAATACTTTTCCCTGCCATCTGGAACAGTCGAGACGGAGAGAATGTTTTCGGCTGCTGGACGTATGTTAAACGATTTTAGAGGAACGCTAATGACAAAAATTTGGAAAGCTACTTTTCCTGAACGTTAACACGTTGATATCGTGTCACACCTTTTCGGCAGTGTGGGATCGTATGGCACGATGTTGTGTCACGGTCGCGGCAAAAATAAAAAAGGTTCCAGGTTTTTCTTTCTCGTAGAGCAGTCAGACAAAACGTTTCGCAAAGAACTAGGAAAGAGGGGAACTCCTGGTTTTTCTTGATCGTACACTTTAAGATGCCTTGTCGGTGATCGTCTAGGATGATAATTCCATACCTGTTCTTAATCCACACCCTGTAGATAATTCTTTGCTGAAGGCTTGTTTATCTTTCTGCGTTTGTTGACGTTGAATTGGTTATTTTACATTGCAGTGTTACACTCCATTCCTTGACCTTCAGCTGTTGACCTCTTGAAGTTGGAACGTTTAAGGTTTTCCTTGATTTTTTCACTTGAAATGATTATTTGCAGCTAATTGTATTCTTTAACGAAATTTAATGATTTAAAGGAAACTTAACGAAAATTTTCCGTTAAAAAAATCGTTAAAAAATTTAACGCACAGAATTTTGTGTGCTCTCCTGGTGGGAACGTTGGATCGAAGCTGAATCTTACGAGGACGGTGTTTATGGGGAACGGACAAGTTTCTGATGCCCCATTCTCGCTCAACGGAACGAACATCTCCGAATGCTCCAGCTACGTTATCTGGGTCATGAAGTCAATAGGCCAACGAACTAGCGCCAGAGCTGAGAAAAGGAGAAAACGAGCGGCTTGGGGAGCTTTCAGAAGCGTCGAAGAAGTCGTGAAGAAGACGAAGGACGTCCGACTCCGTGCCCACCTACTCGGCTTCCCTGTTCTTCCTGCCCTAACATACGCCTCAGAGACCTGAGCTATACGAAAGCAGGATGAACACGCGATCAGCGTCGCGCAGCGTGGAATCGAGAGGACGATGCTCGGAGTGGCACGACTCACGCAAGTTGTAGAAGGCCTCCGAAGTTCCCAGCTTCGCCGACGTTCGAAGATCAGAGACGCTGTCGCGTGGGCCAAGTCGTCGAAAATTAGGTGGGCCGGCCACGTAATGCGCTTCGCAGACACCCGCTGGAGAGCCGTTACCGACTGGATTCTGCGGGAAGTCAAAAGAATTCCATGACGCCCACCAACGCGTTGGTCGGACTTCTTCGTGAAAGCCCTGAACGAACGATATAACGCTCCTCGTGTCCCTTGAGCGAGGGGGATCCATTAGCACACTCTGGCACGCAACAGGGACGAATGGAGGTGCTGCTGGTGCCCGCTCGAGCAACTTGATGATCAGCGGGAGTCCAGGTGATACAGGTCTTAATCTGGACAAGATGTCCCCCTTATCAGTGTAGCAATACTACTCTTTGTCTTACTAGACCAAGAGTGGCTTTGCTGCACTTACGGTTAGACACTTGCTGTCGTTTTTCCACTAATTAAGCCAGTAAATTTCTTTTACAGCTAAGCCATTTTCATTCGATTCTAGACACTTTCAACTCCCAACCGGAAATCGAAGCAAATTGGATACAAATCAGATTTGGCGTGCCAAACTAAATTAGGCACTCTAGATATAAAAGGTTTATGGTGAACTTTCATCAAAAAAATGAGGTGTAGTATTTATTTTTTGTAATTCGCCTGTCTCAAATGACAAAAATGAACACGGAGTTTGAGTTTTTATAACTTATTTCATCAGTTGTGAAATTGAAAAGTGAAGAAGGTTCATAGGTCTTCGTTCACATAAATGCTTTGTTGTTTTTAAAATTGTTCTGAGGAATGACGGTGCTTCAGATAAATGGATAATATCGACGGCTCCGAGTGGATAGTGGTGATTGCCATGTTAGTGCACCTCCTGATGGCGCCTGGCACAAAAGTCGAGGAAAGCTTCAACGTGCAGGCTACGCACGATCTCATCTACCACACCTATAATCTCTCCGCGGTTGGCTCTTCAGTACAGATGTTGACCTTCAGAAGTGCCCTCAATCGGTGATGTCTATCTCGTTTCAGTATGACCATAACGACTTCCCTGGTGTTGTACCAAGAACCTTCGCCGGTCCTATCTACCTCGCACTGTTCGGGCTGCCGATGAGATTTGTGTTCCACTTGGCGAACGCTCCCAAGTTCTGGATGCTGTTCGCAGGCGAGCTTTGCACCTATATTCATGGTCACAAGTAATGAAAATTCTGTGGAGGCAGTGTGACGTTAATTTCAGTGCGATTTGTGCTTGGCATGACGGTGGTGCTGGCGTTTTTGAATTTCGTCCGAGCTGTTCGAAAGCATCTCGGAGAGGAAACGGCGATGTTTTTGAGGTGTTTTCTATGCTCAAAAATACTTCAGAACAGCGAACAATTTAGATGAAGGGCAGGCTTGAACACAATACGGTTGACCTAGGGAATTCCATAGAAGAGCGTCTTTGCCAGATTACGTAAAACGTCTGTAGATGGCTACAAATACATCTCCATACACTCTGTTTTTGCGCGAAACAGAACCCTTTCCAAATCAGAATGGGTTCTTCCAGTTTGTACCATTCCCACGTCAAATTGGAATCTTTTCCTTTGAAATTGAAGCGCAACCGCTTTGAACTCAAAAATGCATTGCATTTCTTTAAAAAATCGAGTTTTACAAAATCCTTCAAGTTACAACGAGGTTTCCCGCATAAAAATAGACTCTCCATGACGGTTAGAATGATTTTTTGTTCAACCAAAGTTTAGCATGACTTTCTTTTAAATTTTTAAAATCACCTGCCCAATGTGAGTTGTGAACTCTTGAAATATTGTAACATTCTGATTTTTGGGGAAAAGTAATGGTTAGAGCTTATTAGAGCTTATTTTAAAGTGCTGAAGGGCCTGTTCATACTTCGCGACAGCAGCGACAAGAGCGACGGCGTGCGCAGCGCGCGGAGGTATGAACAGGCGACAGCAGCGACTGGAGCGACAGCACCAGTGCTCGAGCATGAACACTTTTTGCGGCACGCGATCGGTTTTAATCGATATGCATGTTTTGCACGGCGAAGAGTCGCTTTCGTCGCGAAGTATGAACAGGCCCGAAGGCAGCAATTTTTTAGCGTGTTAAAATGACAGCTTGCGCCATGCACTCGATGACTCGTGACGTTTTTTAATTGTTTGACAGCTAAAGCTCCGTTTATTTGCGTGGAGTCACAGAGTTGTCAACGGCAGCACAGAGACAATTTTGAAAACTTACATTTCTTCATTTAGCTGCTGCAAGTGAGTGACTTTCAGTCGAAGGAAAACCGCGTCCTCCTATGCAAGTACATGGCGCAGCCTCTTCTTTAACACCTTAAATCGCTGCCTTATTTATTTGTTTATTTATTACATATCAGCATGCTTCTTTTGCGAAGAGTTCAGCGTTGTTGTTCGAATTCACTCCAATCAGAGTGGTCCAATCATGTCCAGATCCAGTCACTGCCTTTTTACGCTTGTCAACCGGGGAGGTGTCAAATTTTGAATAATTATTTTACATTGAAAAACAAAATTTTTGTACAATTTCAATTGAATTTAAAAAATTTTCAGAGCAAGTCGTACTAAAATTTCCTCGAACAAAAAATTATTCAAACTTTTTGTTTAGGCTGTGGTCTCATCTATAGGACACTTGTTTGGATTTGGAAGATGCCCTGTTTGATTTCAAAAACATTAGGCTAATTCTTTTCTCATAAATATAGATTTTAAGGACATCCTAAAATATCCCCCTCCTCTTTGCTGAAGAGCATAACAAAAGGTTCGTTTGAAACAGTGGCGAAACGAACCTTTTTATATCATTATTATATTACTCTGTCGCCAAATTAATCACCGAAGCGAGCCGCTTACTTCAGACTGCTATAACTCAGCTTAAACACAACTTTACTAATCGAAGTAAAAGCCACCAGAATTTATGCATTTTTTGCCAACGAACAAGTAGTAGATCTAATCCTTTACAATAAAAACTGAGACCACAGGAATTGACGAACTCAAGGAAGGCACATCCAACATCGGCTAAATTAGTGAATTGTTTTTGATGCAAATGAGAATCAAGAGCTAGGAAAAGGTTACAATTAGTGGGGAAAATTCGGGAGAATGTGGTGGATGAAGGAGAACTTCGATACCTAAATGGGTCAGTTTTCGCCGAGTGATTTGTGAGGTGTGTGGCCTTGTGTTGTCCTGCAACAGACGCGGCCCTCCTCTATTCACCACTGCCGGCCACAATTTTTGCAACTTCTCATACATTTGGTCTGAGTCACAGCAGCAAGACACTGCTGAGCTGCTGTGACTGCCTGACAGGTTGCAAAAAGCTGTTATTTATTACACCCTTACATTACCACCCCACAGAGTAAACATAACTTTTTTAGGGTGAAGGTCGGTTTAGAGGATGATGAAGAAGCATCCTTATCTAACCGGACTAATTCCTGCTTCCTGTTATCTTAAAGGACCCATTTTTCATCTAAAGTTATAATACGGCTTACAAAAGGCCCATTCTCAAGCGAACTAGCAGGTTGGAGCAGGTGTCGAAACGTGCCGGACGCTGCTCATCGGTCAACTCATGGGGCACCCACTTCGACGTCTTCTTCAGCTTTCCGATTCTCGCCAAATGTCTTGCTACCGTACTGTGATGTACCCCAAGGTACTCTGTTGACGAACGTGTATTCGTCTCCGGATTTGCTCGGCTCTCCTCAAAACTTCATCGTCAAGCGACGACCTGCGGCCGCGACCCGGTTTTTTTTTCCAATCACCGAAAGCGAATTTTTCAAAGCAGAGCCTCATCGTTTGTTCGCAAAGACAGTCCGTCCCAAAAGCGCTGCTAGGCCTATGGTATACTCCCGCGTCGCTCCAGCGACGGGCGCGGGGCAACTGTCAACGGCGCGCATTCGCTGCAGTGGCGGACGGCGCAGTGGGGCGCGGTTGTCAGTTGACGCGCCATCGCTCCCGCGATGCGTCGCAAGGGGACCTCCGCGTCGCGGGAGTGAAACATACTCCCGTGCGACGGCCGTCGCAGCCCATCGCTCGTCGCAGTGCAGTGCACTGCGACGAGCGACGGGCAGCGATGGTCGCGGAGGGGGGAGCGCTTGTCGTGCCCTATTCTATGCACTTCCGCTCACTTATTTCGACACTTGCTTGGTTCGCGACCATACCGCAGCAATTTCAACACACGTCTGGTGATGTTGGGTGGTCATATGATTTCTCTGTTGTTCTCCTCGTAGGGTTTTCGTCGTGGCTAGACTCATTTTGGGGCTTTTTTTGACGGCTTGAACAGCTAGTTTTTTGAGGAGATATTTTTCTAGGCCGTTTTTTCCCACTTTTGTGCCGATTCTAGCATTTTTTCGCCTCTGAACTTCCTTGCCGGCACCGAAATCTACATTTCTGTGCCGTACAAGTCACAGTGAGGTCCCGTTGACATATCCGGCACAGAAGTGTGCCAATTGAACGCTGATTTTTTCGAAGTCATGTTTTTCTAGCGGGGTTTTTTCGCGTCTTCGCTGACTGCAGTATTTCTTTTGATTCTCAGGTTCCACATAGGCATGAAGACGCACAGTTTTGCGCTTGTCAGGTCATTAGAGGGTTGTCGTGACGAGTTGATCACAAATCTGCCATTTCAGCTCCATGTTTTTAAAAATAATGCTTTGAACTCGGTTTTTCGCGTCCGCGCATTTCTAAGAGTACTGCGTTTCATTTCGCTCCAAACAAGAGTACTGCGTTTATTTTAGCTCCAACAATTAAGACTTATGAGAAGTGCGCGTCCACACTTCTATATGAAAAGGGACCACAAGTCATAGGCATGTTGATTCAGCTGATTCGCTAGAATTTTGCAAAAGTCTCCGTCTGTAGAACTGCGCGGACTATGTCTGCCTCAGCGATGGCAACGTATCGCGACGCGCATCGCGAGCCGTCGCATCGCTGTGCATTCCCGCGTCGCTGCAGCGGACGGGAGTATACCATAGGCCCTAAGGTTACGGGATGCCCCTGCCACAGAATGTTCCAATCTAAATTCGCAGAGCATGATGACTCGATAGTCGCGTCGGCTCACGATTTCACGGAGCGCTGGAAAAGGTCGGCTGGAAAGATTAGAGCGACATCCACATATGTTTTTTGAAAGAGCAGGAAAAAACCTACCGAGCGGTAGGCGTGGCTTCCACTGAGACGGAACGGTTCAGGGTAAAAAACGTATTTATTTATGCATTCTTTTAAACGCAGATTAATTCTGCGACGGTTTAAGGCCTGGTTTACATTTGCGACGCCAGGTACAGGTCGATCCAACTTGTTCGATTCAGAAAACCATGATTTTTTTACTTTGCGTTGGTCAAAGCTGGAAACTTTCTGCGCCACATTTTTAACTGCATAGGTAGTCTGTTTTAGGAAGAAAATAATTAATTTTTCATGAAAACCGAAAATTTTGAATACGATTCGCCCTAATCATATCGAAGATCGCAGCGAAGAAGGTTGGTTTTTTTATTGGACACTACTCACCGCTTAGAATTTTATATGGTACAATTTCAGCCTCTGATGTACTTTCCTTCAGAGGGTAGAAAAATTTTTCCGCGAGAAGTCCATCCTTGTGCTGCGACTCCGTCAGTGATTCGAAGAGCCCTTCAAAAAATCTCATAAGGAAAGCACTTAAGTCACCATTAGTAAGTAACACTTCAAATTTTATGCAATACAATTTTGGACGTAGATGTCGCTTCTCCAGGTAGAATGTCGTCGTTTCCATAACATCATAAATAAAATTGAAAAAATCAACACCTCTCATCCATTCGAAATCTGCCGACAGAAAATCTTTATTTTTTACTGCACAGTAATCAGAATTAGAAGATTTATTCAATTCTTTGCTTTAATAATCAAATCATTCAAGCAGTCAATACAAACATGTATTCCTCAGTGAACGACGCTGCGCCTGAATCTCTACAGTGTTGAAGCCACACCTGGAAGGAAGAACCTATTAATGGGTACAAAAATCACATAAACAATTGAAAAATTATGACAGATAAGAAATAAACCAGAGATAGAGACAGGGGGGGGGTCGTACAAACTCGCTTCGGAAGGGGGGGGGGTCGTAAATTTTCCTCAAAAATCGCACCTCATGCTTGACCCTGCCCCAGGCGTAGGGCTAACGCTGTCAACAGCCCAACTTCCGTCGTCCCTCACAGAGTTGTACTGGGATCGAGATACCTGCAGTTTGTTGTGAACCAGAGAGAGGCGATTCTGCCCATATACAACACTTGAGCCGTTCCGACCTACCGTGGAGATAATTTCCTGGTTAGATATCGATTTCTCGCGCCGCTCGGTCGATATCTATTCCGAATATGGTGCCGGACCGCGCAGCGGCGCAACTTTAAACCAGGGCTTATACAACTACGTTTCATTTGTTTCATAAAATTCAAACAAAAAATCTAAACAGCAATGAAATGGTGGTCAAATAAAATTTTTGCACCTTTCTTTACTTCGTTGAACTTTTACTTTTCTCATGTTTTATATCGCTTAGAAGAGTGCCCAAATTTATTTGAAAAGTATCCGATTTGACGTGAGTGTTGTATATATGTATTAATAAAAGAGAAGCTTCGACGATAGACCATAGGAGTGGGCAGTGGCTTATGATACGATACGATATGCTAGTCTCTTGTCGCTTTTCATCATCATTTCTGAGTAGCTGAGTTCAAGAATAGGAACATTGACACGCAGTCAAGATGCGCCAACTGTGACGTTCCTATATTTCTGAAGTGCTTCAGGATTATCGTAGCGTCGCAGTTCCACATGCTTTTCTACGCGTCGAGAGCCCTGCCCAACACCTTTGCGATGATCTTTGGTAGGCCTATGGAGCGAGAGAAGACCACCATTGTAATCTGATCGGTTCTTCGGTCTTTCAGTTCTGACAGTGTTTCACAGATGCTTAGAGAATCGCTACGAAAGCGCAACTCGATGGGCGACTGCTGCTGTGGTGCTGTTTAGGTAGGTAGAGCCGAACACAGCGATTTCTCGGGAAGACCTTGTTACATACCTTGTTTGCAGGTGCGAACTGGTGCTCCTATTCGCTCCAATATTTCTGAGAGTGATTTTGAGTGGGAGACTACCGCTTTTTGGATGGGATGGTGCCCTGGCGAATGGCATCAGGACCACTTCCTGCGTTCTTCGTATGTTTTTGCTTCTTTTTGCTCGCCAGTCATGCAAACGATTGTGTTGATGGTTTGAATTCAGTGGTAACTATCCCAGTGGATTCGCTGCTTTGGGGTCGCATCACCTATCCGGAGTTCGAAGTAGCGCTGTTCAATGTCATCTACAACAAAAGTCATGAGTATGGGGTGAGTCTTAGTGCTTTCAAGATTGAACTAAAGCTAATTCGAAGTAAAATTGAATACTCATTTAGTGCGTTGAACACAAAATACCTGCCTTATTGTTTGGTCTTCGGGCGGAAAAGCGCAGAAAACGCCTTTCCCGTCGCGTTTTGATAGCGCCCTTCAAACTCGGTGGTTTAAAAAAGAAATCCGCTACTTGGGATCGGCATCGATCTATTCCATAACGTGAAAGCCGCCCAGTAAATGTTTAAAATGTTGATTTTCAAGAGATACGGCCGGTGCTAACAACGCTAATTTCGTTCAAAAAGTTTTGTTGGAACGGCGCGTTGGGTGCAAGGAGCCGGCTGTCGCGTGCTACAGGTTCCTGGTTCGGATTTCCCGCCCAAGCCAACCAAGCCCTCTATTCTTCCGCGGTCGGTGAATTGATACCAGACCTGCCTGGAAAGGATAAAGTAGTGGCTTGTCTATCGGCTGGCCACCGCAAGTCGTTGTATAGGGCAAATATGGGGATCCAAGTCGCCTCCTCGACATCTCGTAGAAGTAGAATTTACATTCCAAAAGTGACTGGTTAACATCGTCCTTTATCCTTTATTCTTAATTCGTCAATAGTCTAGACTTCGTTCATACCTCGATGTGACGGTGGCTGTCTAACCAGGAACCTATCTCAACGGTAGGTCGAACGGCCCAAGTGTTATGGGCACAGTCGCCTCTCTTTGGGAAACATCAAATTGTGAATATCTCGACCCCATTACAACTCTGCGCAGAGTTAGAAACGACGGAAGTTGAGCCGTTGGCGGCGTTAGCCTCTGCCTGCATGCGGAAGGCGGGCTCAAGTTGGCTGGAAACAGCGATGACGAGCGAGCGGCGGTGGTGCAGAGGGTAGAGGGACGGCTTAATCCCCATGATCGCTATTTCTAGCCAACTTGGGTCCGCCCTACGCGTGCAGGCCGAGGACTAACTCCGCCAACGGCCAAACTTCCATCGCCTCTAATCCTGCGCAGAGGTGTATTTTGGTCGAGATATTTGCATTTGGCTGTTTCCCAGAGAAAGAACATTCTGCCCACATACAACACTTGGACCGTTCCGACCTACCGTTGAGATAGCTTCCTGGTAAGGTAAATCTGTTAGGAAGTTCTTATAGCATTATGTTGGACCAAAGGTTTCCGCTGGTTTAATGTATTGTTCCTTTGTTTCTTCCTTTGTTTGCCTTTTTAGACCACGAGCGTGTAGGTGGTTTTGGCACCTCTATGTTGAGAAACCTTTGAAAATGGTTTTAAATAGGAGCCGTGAAAGATGTTCTCGGATAGTCTAGGAATTTGATCTGCACACTTCATGTGACAACTGAAAAGCCCGGTATTTATATCGTGAGGTTTTATATTAGGCTGTAACAAAATAAATGGCACTGAACCACTGTAAATTTAAGCAGTTAATATCTCGGCTTGTAGGCAAGTTTATTAATCGAAATAAAAACCTTCTGATTCTACACATCTTTGCCAACGTGACACAAGCTTTTTTATCCCAGTAGCGTAAAAATCAGAAGTTCTGGAATTGACGAAATCTTCGAAGGCACTTTCGGCATCCCGTTGGTATTTGAATATTTTCCCTACGAAGAAGTCGCCAAGATGCTTGAAGAAATGGTAGTCTGTTGGAGAGAGGTCGGGAGAAAACGGAGGATGTGGTAGAGTTTCAATGCTCAGCTCATTCAATTTCTGCAACGTCATTCGTGCTACATGGGGGCGAGCACTGTCGTGCAGAAGGAGAACTCGCCTTCGGTTTACCAAGGCCGGCCGGATATCCTTCAACTTTTTCATCGTTTCTTCAATTTCAATGCAGTACTTCTCTGCCGTGATGGATTCACCGGGAGGGAGGAAGCTGTGGTGAATAATTCCCAGCGAACACCACCATACTGTCACCATTACTTTCTTTTGGTGCAATTCCGGCTTCGCAAAAACCTTGGGGCTCTCATCGCTGTCCACCCACTGTGCCGATCGTCGCCTGTTGTCGTACATCATCCATTTCTCGTCACAGGTTACGATGCGATCAAGGAATGGGTCCGTTTCGTTCCGTAGAAGCAGTGCGGACGAGATCTCATATCGTCGGTTTCTTTGCTCCTCAGACAGCTCGTGAGGCACCCATCTTTCCAGCTCTTTGGTCTTTCCAATTCCCTTCAGATGCCGGGCAGCTGCGTTGCGACTGACGCCAAGAACCTTCGCTATCTCCCTGGTACCTTTGTGTGGATCCTCCTCTACCACATCTCTCAGCTTGTCCTCATCAACATCACTATGCCTCCCACGATCTTCATGTTCTTCCAAGCTCTCATCTCCATTCCGGAACTTCTGATACCAACGATACGCCGTCCGAATTGTGGAGTATCCTTGACCGAATGCGGCGTTGATCTTCTCGTCCGCCTCCTTAGCTGTATTGCCCAGCTTGAATTCATACAAGTAAATGCCTCGGATTACCCTTTTGTCCATCTGCAAAAAAGTCAATAAAACTCTAAAGTTTTCCCGCTTTTACATAGAGCACTATGTAAAAGTGGGAAGTGGTACTCGCCGGTAGAGCAAAGTTTGCGCTTCTAAATGATATGCCACATGTTACGGTTTGTTCTTGATCAAACGCGTAAAGACGCGCCAAAAAATGGCGCGAGCCAGTGCCATTTAATTCGTTACAACCTTATAGCTTTAGTCTCAGAGGTACTATGCAAGATTTGAATAGAAATTTGGGAGCTATGTTAAGAGCGGATTGCCTTCAAAAATTCAAAAATAGTGGCATTAGATCCATTGTTGGAGAGGTGAAAAATATCAAAGTAGTGGGGAGCTGCGCTCAGAATAGACATTTTGTTCAGAGGAGCAACCAAGAAATGCTGTTCCCATATTTTGGTTCAAAATGTGAGGTAGCAGGAAATGATCTGCTGACACATGCTCTTAGAAAGAAAATATGAAAGGAGTTTATTTAGAATTTACTGTATGATCTGATGCATTGACGAATGAGATGCCAATGAAAACCTTTGATTTTTTTTCATTTTTTAAATAAACAACAAGGAGCAACTTTTCAAACAGTTAACCTATGCATTATAAGCTGCCAGTGAGGCACAATAAGTTTGAAGGCTCTTCAAGAAGGTTGAAAGAGAGCTAGGCCCCTAGAATCATTGCAAAGCCTCTAGGTAATCATTTTTGGGTTTAGGTGATCTGTTCTGGGAATATTTGATAAAGTACTCCAGTAAGCAGGCTATTAAGTTATGTGGAAATACGAATGCTGATGAGAATCTGAGCATAAATAGTAGTAACCTTCTTTAAATCCTTAGTCTGCGTATGCTTAGATTTCTCAGAAAGAAAAAGAACTTAATCGTGATTTACAAAGTGGTAAATGATATGATAAATCATTAGCTCCAAGAATTTTACACTGTCCCTCCCTCTAACACTAGTAGGGGCGGAGAAGGGAAGATAATTGCTCCTCGAGCAGGATGTAATGCAAGAGCATTTTTCACTGATCGTTCTGGCAGTGAATTCTTGAATTCCTCCATACTTTATCCAACGCAATAAGGCAATTCAGAACACTAGTTTTAAGGCATCTCCAAAAGGATTCCTAATCGTTTACTGCGTTTTTATACTTGTTGATTTCCTTGCGTTGCTTGAGTTTATTTATTTATTTATTTATTTTCTACACAAAATGTATGTCATAAATAATAAACAAAACAAATACTGTAGATTACGTCAGACCACATACATGACATATTTATTTATTTATTCATTTATTCTATACGTCAAGGAGACGTGCACTAAATTCAAGGAAAAAGAAGCAGAAACAACCATGTGCAGAAAAAGAGAATGGAGAAGAAAGCGTTAGTAAAAAAAACGATAGTAAAAAAAATGGCAGTGACGACTCTTCAATAACCAAATAGAAAATATTTTACGTTAGAGACTCACCCTCGTAGGTCCCTGGTGGCATGTAATTTTAAGACGGGCTATGATAGTCAGGAAAATGGGCAGACATCACTACGTGCCAACGAGGTTATTTGTCCGCGTCAGCCAGCTATGACGCCCTTGTGGTAGTTGCCGGAACTTCGGCAAATGGGTACGCTGGCCGCCCCATGGGACCGACAACTAGGGCAAACCACCTGTGGCACGCGAAGCAAAAATTGTGAAGTAATTTTAGATAAAGGAGGATGTATTACTAAAAGTACAGTCTAGGATGAAAACCTAGGGACCCACATGAATGAGTGACAAAAAAAAGGATATCAAGAAAAGAAAGCCGAAGAGAAGTCACCGCACGCACTACAGAAGAAAGGTTATACATAAAATTAATAATCTCGTCAGCAACGAAAAAGCCATCAGCACGTTCAAGATCACAAATGAGCAGGAACCATAACGTGGCTAAGCGGTTCAAGGTCACGAGCAGCATCAAGAATCGGAAATCCCTAACACCTGCAAAACGTTGATTTTTTCCAAACGTTTCTTAAAAATACGGCTGTTTACAGAGTTCAAAACCTCAACCGGCAAACGTCTAAGCCATCTTGCCACCCGAAAGAAAAGGCAATTGAATAACTGCGTGTAATTCTTCTTTTGAATCGGGAGGTAGTGAAGGTTGAATGAACCAGCTCTTAAGCCACAAGGTCTAAAAATCCAGTACTTGCTGGCCCGGAGTTTCAACTCTCCACGAAGTAATTTAAAGCAAAAAGTCAAATCAAAAATAATCCTTCTGCTCAATAACGATCTTAATCCTAGCATTTTCAGACGTTCATCGTAACTGGGTAGATCCCCCCAAGAAACTCCTTGATACAGTCGAAAATAAACAAGTCTAGTAAAAGTTTTCTGGACCATTTCGAGTTTAGTTATGTGTTTTCTGGCCATGGGGCTCCATATCTGAGAGCAGTACTCTAAATGAGGAAGGACGTATGCTTTGTACAATTTAACGAGAATCTTGGGGTTGTTACTGCACACATTACGAAAAATGGAGTAGAGGGCAGCGTAGGCTTTCTGTGTAGCTTTTTCAATGTGGTGTGAAAAATCAAGCCTGGAGTCTACGATTACACCAAGGTCTTTCACTGTCTCACAGTTGCTTAACGGCACATCACCTACGGTGTAACGACCGGCTTGCCCTTTCCCTATGTGAAGCATGGAACACTTTTCCGGATTAATTGCCAAATTGAATTCCGACGCCCAGTGGCATATGTTCGTCAAAGCAATGTTCAAAGCTGAACATGTTTTACCACATTCTTCTCGACCGTAAATACCATATAACTTGATGTCATCAGCATAAGCTTGAACCTTGACATTAACAGACCTCGTTATGACATCAAAAACATCGGCAGTGTACAAGAGGAAGAGAAGAGGTGACAATACTCCACCTTGAGGCACTCCACTAGTGCACATACTCGTATCAGAATACTCAATCCCTACTCGAACAGTCATAAGTCTGTTCTCCAAATAAGAAGCGAACCAGTTTAGAAGGTTTCCACTGACACCCAAGTAACGCAGTTTATCGAGCAATTTCGAATGAGAAACTTTATCGAAGGCTTTAGACAAGTCTATGTAAACAACATCTATCATTTTGCCTTGGTTTAGAGCTACCCTCCAATCAAACAAGCTGTCTGCAAGATTTGTAGCAGTTGAAAGTCCAGGAACAAAACCATGTTGCCCATGTGGAATAGCATGGACTCTTTCCAACCAAGTCAAAAATTTCTCTCTGATAACTTTTTCCATAACTTTAATTGGGGTAGGTGTTATGCTGATAGGACGAAACTGAGATACAGACTGAGGAGCTTCAACTTTTGGAATAGCTGTCACTATTGCATGTTTCCATGCCCGCGGAACCTCTCCTAGCATCATGGAAATGTTGAAGATCATCGCGAGAGGTTTAGATAACTCACGGGCGCATTTCCTGAAAATAATAGGAGGAATTCCATCAGACGGTTCAGTAGTAGAAGGTTTCAAATTCCTAAGAACTTTGTAAACGCCATCAGGATGAAAGAAAACGCTGGTAAAGGCGCGCACTGCTTCTGCACCATATCTGCCAACATATAAACTTCCAGGCGCTACAGAGGAACCGTCATTAGAGAAAACGCCAGCGAAAAAACTGCCTAAAGCGACTGCTTTCATCTTGTCGCAAGAGCACATTTTACCGTTGATGTCGGTAAAGGCTGGAAGAGCTCCGGTCGATTTGAGCTTGCTACGTACCAATCGATGAAGTTGATTCATCGATGCTTTCCTGGCTAGTTTCCGCTCACGATTAGCCCAAAATTTTTTCAGGTGGTAATCAATATTGGCACAAACATTTTTGTAGGAAGTACTACTTAAAGGATTTTCTGTTCTTCGAAATAGTCGCTCTTTTTGAGCCAGTAAATTGACAATGTGTCGTGGAGGCTTGGACTGAATGATATCCTACTTTTGAAAGGAACGAACTGAGCCAGGTTTTTATAAACAACGCGGCAGAATCTTTGATATACATCATCTGCTGTCGTATAGTGGTCGAATACATTGAGCCAGTTCACTTCCGAAAGACTTTGCCTAAGCGAGACAAAATCAGTGGAATGAAAGTCAGGAGTTGGTATAGAAATACTTGGTAAGACCGATAAACGTAAATCAAACTGTACGATGCAGTGGTCAGAGCTGGCTAGTGGTGGCAAAGTATGTACGTTGGTAACTATAGGGGAAGTTGATAGAATCACATCCAAAATGCTGTTTCCATGTGTAGCCTCAGTGACAAATTGTGTGAAACCCGCTTCCTGGAAGAAGGAGACGAACTTAACCGAATTATGGCTTAAAGCAATGTTATTCCTCCAATCAACTGCTAGGTTAAGGTCACCTAGAATTATAGTTTTGTCTCTAACCGCAACCAGTGATGAAAGAAATTCAACGAGATCCTCGTCTTCACAGTTTGTTGAGTTAGGAGGTCGGTATGCGACAATAAATCGTATAAGATTCGGCTGAGACGTTTTGCAGGAAAAAATGTCAACGCAAAGGACATCTGCTTTCATGGGGAAACTATGGTGTAACACACTTGCATTTATTGTGTTTCGGATGACGCAGCAAACTCCACCACCTCTGCCACTGCACCGGTCAGCTCGATATACCGTAAAGGACAAGTTGGCAACAATCTCGCTGTCCTTTTTCCTTTCCCTGAGCCATGTTTCGGTTACAAAAACCAAGTCGGGCTTTACAGTCGAGAGAAAGTGGTGAAAATGAAACAGCTTATTAACCATGCTTCGTGCATTTAGTAAGTAACATGTGAGAGTGGGAGGATCACCATGCGCCCTCAAGCGTTTCCCGAGCCCCTGTTGCTGAGCTCGGAAACATGCTTAAGCTGCCCACGATAAACCACCCACTCTCTCCTTGTCTTACCTTTGTTTCTCTCTTTAGCAACCTGCCTCAGCTCATAGTCTTGCCTTCTCTCCTCTAAAGTCATGCTCCTTCGCACGAACACGTTGCTATATCCCGCACTGCGAAGAAGCCGTGCATTAGCTAAGGCCTTCCGCCAATAAAACTGGCATAGTAAGACGACCTTAACTAAGCGCGGCTTTGAAGCATCTGCCCTTCTCATTCTGTACATCTCCGCAGGCTCACAGTCAACCTGCAATACGTCGAGTATTCCTAAAACTTTATTCCTGAGTTCTGACCTGCGTTGAGATGGCGGAAGGCTCTCCTCCGGTTCCTCGACTCCCGAGATGACTATACTCCTTCCTCGCTTCTCAGCCTCCGCATGTTCAGAGAATTGCTCAGAAATTTTCTCTCCAAGCACATTAAGCATTTGTAATGTGAATTGGTCGGAGATGCGTTCAGAGATTTTTTTGAGAAGCGAGCTAATGGAGAGTCTTTGCAAGTCAATGCCTTGCAAAGCTTCAGGCTGTTCTACATTGGTGTTGTCCAAAACAGAAGAAGCCTGAGTAGCACTGTCAGCATTCTTCCTTCGGTTTGTGCGAGCCATGGCAGGTTTGCTCTATTTGATTTACGATCAAAAAAAGGGAAATCAATATCTCAAAACAGAGAACGCGAATCAAGGAAATCCGATGTGCACTGGGCTAGCAACCGAAGGAAGAAATTCTCCGAAAAAGTCAACAGTAGCTAATGCAACGAAGAGGAATGCTAGACACTGCTAACAGAGCCTTGCAAGGCAATGGGCTAAGGGAATAGAGAATATTCGAGAGAGAGAGACAACAAACGCGACCGCACAGGGTGACGGCGATGAGTCCAATCCAACATATGTTCAGTTTGAATGTTTTTCAATCCATTGGTGAATGTGGGAACTCCAGTTTGAAATTGGATAAATTGAGATCCTTGTGAGTTCATTGCCTGGTTCATTGTTAATGGAAAAAGAGGTTAATGAATCTTCTTCCATAATTTATTTACTATATCTTTAGTCGCTTTGTAATTGCTTTTGTTTCCTCTTACCTACGTGGTTATCACTTACGAATAAATAAATAGGTCCTGCTCCGCTAAAAGAAGAGTTGGAGCCCACACCTACACCTGCACCGGCCACTCCAAATAGCACGTGGCAAAGCATGTGAAAATCCTACTAATAAAAGCGTTAGTCCGTCTGTCCGTCCGTGTGTGTGTGTGTGTGTGTGTGTGTGTGTGTGTGTGTGTGTGTGTGTGTGTGTGTGTGTTGTGTGTTGTGTGTTGTGTGTGTGTGTGTGTGTGTGTGTGTGTGTGTGTGTGTGTGTGTGTGTGTGTGTGTGTGTGTGTGTGTGTGTGTGTGTGTGTGTGTGTCCGTATGTCACAAACCTGTGTAAGCCTGTGAAACGTGTCAAACATGTAAAGGTAACCGGACGTACATGTGAAACTGGCAAGGTTACGCTCACGTGCAATCGATGAAAATGGACGAAAATAGTCTGATTCAAAAAAAAGAAGGTAGAGGGACTTGATCGGACGACTAATGCCAATCGATATTATCGATTTTCTGCCGAAGTTATTGGTTTCGCTCAGATTTGTTCCGTTGGAGTGGGAGTCACGCGATTTTGATGGCCGATGGATCGACTTCACTGCAGGTTGTAGGGTTCAATTGGGCGACCAATATCGATTGATGGTGTCGAGTTTTCGACCGGAGTTACCGGTTTGCGCTCAGATTGGATCCATTTGGTGGGGGTTAGGCAACCGTTTCTTCGAAGGAATTACTAATGTTCGTAGGAATTACAAAAAATCGATATTGTTCAATGTCGATTTATCGATTTTTCTGGAAGCCCCAAGAAGGCGTTTGGCGGCCGGAAGGCTGCTGAACGTCTGGTAAAAAATAAAAGTGTGATCTATGCGTATTTCTGATTTTTTCACGTAATTTTTTTCTGATTTTTTGAGAAAGCTTGTAAAAGAAAAATCTCACCGAGTACAAGAGGATGTCAAAAAGTCATCCGGACAGTTCATGAGCTCTAAATGTCGAACCGTCTACAACCTGAAGATTCGCTGTAGTGGCTTTCATTGGTAGCGTGAACGACTGCCTTCAACCGAAATGATTACCGCTGAATGGAGTCATGTTCGTTAGGAGTTTGAAGTTGAGAACGTTCGGTCTAACATAACAAGTGTTTTGATTGATAGGCTCCTCCCTTATGGCTTTGGTAGGTTTCCTCCTATTTACCAAAAAGAGGGCGCGTGTAGCGCAGTCGGAGGAGGTGCCAGCTGTTGCATGCACCCGATACCAGGTCCTGATTCCGATTTCCCGTCCAGGTCACCCAAGTCCTCCATCCCTCCGGGGTCGGTGAATTGGTACCACAATTGTCTGCGAAGGATGAATCGCTGACTTGTTCATCGGCTGGCCACAGTAGGTTACTAGATTGTATGGGCCAAATACGCATTCAAATCGCCCCACGATATCCCATAGAAGTAAAGTGCGTGGCGCATCCCAAAAGAGATTGAGCAACGCCGTCCTTTATCCTTTTATCCTTTTGCCAAAAAGACTAAAAAGAGTCACCATAAACGTTTAGGTCTCTCCATTTCTGTGGTACTTCTACTCATGCTTGCCCCGAGGACTTATGGCGAGTCTTCCGTTGGCTGTGCTGGGGATGTTTTTGGAGCGTCGCCTACGACCCATTGTCTTGCCAGCGATCGCATTTATTTTTCTCTACAGTTTCCTGCCTCACAAAGAGCTTCGGTGAGCGTTAAGCTTTTATTTCGTGAGATTCTTCTTCTTAAAAACTCACAATTAGCTGCTTAACGGAGTTTCGAGTTAAATTCTACCAGAGAGAAGCAACTGGTCCTCTAGCTTGTCCAGAAGAGAAGCTCTAGAGGCTGGCTTTCGATATTCTATAGTCGTGTGAAAGGGTGACATTAATCGTCTATTAAAAAGAGGATGACTTTCTGTATATAGAGCTTTTGATTGGAAGTCGGTGTCATCGACCGCTATTTTTGTTGTTTTTTTTTTGTAAGAAAGTTGGTTCAGATTCATCATCTACGCGTTTCCGTTGATTAATATTTCTGCTGCGGTGTTCTGCGCTAGAATGTAAGTATTTCTTACTTCCTGTCCAGTCTAAGGTCTTCTGAAATCTAACTCTTTGTAAGGTATATAAACCGAGAGAAATCCCTGACACGTCGCTTGCTCTACATCGGCTGTTGCCTTCACATTGTCGCCAACCTACTGGCGACGGCTGCCTTCCTTTATGCCGGCGCGAGGAATTACCCAGGTGGAGATGCTATCGCGCATCTGCAGGTGAAGAAGTATTTTCTCGAGATTTCGCAGACTAGAGTAGATTGACTGATCATCGCTGCTTCAGTGGACACAGAGAGTAGATGAGCACAAGCCGATTTCCGTCTACATCGATAATGCGTGCGCTCAGACGGGAGTCAGTCGATTCATGCAGTTGTACGATTCGTGGGAGTAAGTTAGCTCTTGATCGTGCTTATGACCAGGGTACGAAAGCGCATGGTAGCACAGTCGGAGGAGGCGCGCGTACCAGCTTCTTGGTTCGGATTGGCCGCCTAGGCCAACCAAGGCTTCTATGCCGTCGCGGTCGTTGAATGGATACTGGACTTGTCTGTGAAGGAGAAATCACTGTCTTGGTCATCGGCTGACTACCGCAATTCGTTGCATAGGCCAAACACACATTCAAATTGCCTACACAGTATCCAGTAGAAGTAGAATGCGTGGCAAATCTCTAAATAAGGAAGGGTTCCGAACTCCCATGGAACTTCAAGTGGTAACCAGAGTCATTAGAAAGAGCTCGGAATGCTGATTGCGAACATGGGAGTCAAAATTGCATAATGAAACTCCTGAGCGAGATGTGACCTGTTGAAGTTGGTTGGCCGGGTTGTACTGATCATGTAAAAGAGCTGGCTCGAGAGCGGCGAGAGCTCCGTGAGATTCTTCCGCTAGCGGCGGCGGTGGCGCAGGGGTAGTGCTCCGGCTCGTCGGGTGTGAGGTCGTGTGTTCGGTTCCCATGGCTGCGTCTTTCTTTGCACATAATAGTTTATTTTCTAAGCGACTATTCTGAATTGTAACACGCTTTTGATTAAATAACGGGAGAAGTAGAGGGAAGTGGAGAGACAACCTAGTGAAGGTTCTATCGCTTTGACCTATGCATTGCCTTGTGGTGGCCCACTAATGGGCAGATAGGTTCCTCGTTTTTCCCAGAAAGTCTGGTACCTACGCGCCGGCTGCGATGGTATTAGAGACTTTGTTGGGCTGGGTAGGACTCGAGCAGAGAACTCGATTTGGAGTATACGAGGAAGACGGTGCCGCAATGGAGCCTAAGCCTATTAATAACCCCGAGATGTACACGCGGGAGGGAACATGTGGCGCTTTTGGAGGAGGTGCAGGCTGTCGCGTGCACCCGATACCAGGTTCGTGGTTCGGCTTTCCGTCGCAGATCGACCAAGTCTTCCATCCCTCCGGCATCGAAGAGTTGAAACCAAGGTTGTCTGGGAAGGATAAAGCGCTGAATTTCCGCTGGCCACCGCAAGTCATTGTATGGTCCAATACGTATTCACATCATATGTTGTTACAGGATGTTTTGTTGCGATCAAAACTCTTGCGCTAGGCGGGACTCGAACCCGCATCTTCTGCTTTACGGGCAGCGATGTTCGCCTTACACATGGTAAGCAGAAGATGCTGGTTCGAGTCCCGCCTGGCGCAAGAGTTTTGATCGCAACAAGACATCCTGTAACAACATATAGCCTCTCTACCAGCCGCTGCAGGCTTAAGCAAATGTGTTAGAACATCGTATTCACATCGCCTCGACAACATCCCGCAGAAATAGAATGCGGGTGCATCCCAAAGGGGATTGAGTAGAGGCGCCCTTTATGCTCTATACGGACGACCCCTTTGCCATGGAAAGTATTCTACAGCCAAAGCCAGCTGGCTACCTTTTTTCTGTCAGACACTCGTGACAGATTGTGAATGGATACCATCGATGGCATGACACGCTGTTGTTCAAATTGAGATCGAAAAATTGTTTTGTTCGGGGTTTTCAAGTTTTTCGATTTCATTTCACGTGGTCTCGTCGTATCCAAACCAATTCATTTTGTTAGGGCTTTGGAATTTCTTGCGTAATATTGGCTTTATGCTTTGAAGGGCATGCTTTTTTGCGTATGTACTCTGTGAATTTGAATTTTGATTAAAAAATCGAGCGTAAAAACTTCTGGGTGTTCTATCCAAAAAGGTTGTGACCTTTCACCACTGCGCATCGGGCAGGACAGAATGGCGTGGCGGTTTAGCCATGCTAGTATTCTCCATCAGCAATCGACGCCCCAATCACTTTTCCGACAAATATCGACATCCTGACAAATTTCACTGGCTGCTTGGCGAGAGCTAAGGCTTTGTCATCAGGACTTCGCCGTGCTATATAAGCGGGGTAAATATACTTGTGGTGTACTGGGAAGAGAAAGAGGTTGGAAGACAAGTTGCAGAACATTGAAGGGCAAAGGAAAGAAGACCATCTGGGGTCGGTGAGTTGGTATCGGATTTGTCCGGGAAGGATAAAGCACGGACTTATCCATTGGCTGAACATCGCAAGTCATTGTATGGCCAAATACGCATTCAGAAGGCCTCCTCGACATCTCGTTGAATTAGAATGCGTGGCGTGTCCGGTGAAAGGAATGATAAGCGCTGACCTTTATCCCCTTTATTTGGCCACACAGTAACTTGCGGTGGTCAGGCGATGGACAAGTCAGTGTTTTGTCCTTTCCCGACATATCTGGTGCCTACTCGTCGACTCGGAGTCAGAAGATTGGAGGCTTGGTTGGCCCGAACAGGAAACCTAAACCCGGATTTTCTAGTCGGAATGCATGGCGACAGCCGGCACCTCCTCCGAGTGCGATAGCACGCACCCGTGAAGGAAGTTTATTTTCCGAGAGAATTGCAAATTCCAAGGGAAGAATTGTCAAGAAAAGGGTGGAGCTAAAAACCAGGTGGAGACACTTACGAGAGAACCTGAAATTATCTCGCGCTTATGCATGCAAAACTAGTTCTTGGCTATAATAAAGCCCAAACCCCTCCCTCCTCTCGGTGACCAGGAGCACTTTTACTGCCTTCATCCATTCCCTTTGCTTATCTGCAAGTGTAGAAAAAACAGAATCTAATATCTTCTGTGGAACGAGTGAGAAAAGAATTCCGTAAGAAGAGCTGCGGCGCGGCTTGCAGGGCTAACCTCACGGAGGCTCTTATCACGCCACGAGAACCCCCTTATGAATAAATGCTTCTACATCGTGATCTGCAATGCATGGTCATATAGTGTTCTAAATTGTGCCATATTTGGACCATTGTTACCGCCTTTATAGGCCTGAGTTTTCCATGCGTTATTTATGGGCCGATGTACTATATGAAATAGTAACAGGATAGACAAAGCAGTTCTACAAACTGGTCAGAAGAAGAATGGTCATTGTTGTGCCTTCACGATTCCAGGGGCCAGATTCATCAACCGAGGCCGGCACGGTGAAAAGTATCGCCAAACCTGCTGGTACTCGATTGATCAACATGCGGTGTGGTAAATTTTGGATGGAACTCTCTGTATCGGTTGCGACCTGGGTCGGTTTGGTGAATCCGCGGTGAGATGATACCGTTGATGAGTCTGGCCCCAGATATTGAGGAGAGGTCGAAAAGTTTTTTGCCCAATCTTGGCCCGAGGGGTTATCTGTGGTGCTGATCACGAATCCGACATCCGTTCTCGAAGTTTGGGCTGATTACGGTAGGCTACGGTTGGTACAGGTTGTCTAGGCCACCATAATCTTAGTCGCCCTACCTATTGTAACCTACCAACATGTTACTCCAGCGCAGGACGTAGAACGGATGTTAGATTCGTGATCAGCACCCCAGATAACACTTATAGCCGAGTTTTGGGCGGTGACCATGACCTTAATCACCCGCACCTATCGTAACATACAGTACTCCAGCGTAATACGTAGAATGGATGTCAGATTCGTGATAAGAACTCCAAATAACTCTGCAGAACGAAGTTTGGGCGAAATTAGTGATTATGACCTAGACAGCCTTAGTCACCCGTACCTACAGTAAGCAACCGTAATCGGTTTCAAATTACGAAAATCGATGGCAGCTTCATGATCAGCACCCCAAATTACTCGTTCTTCGTCGAAGTCTGATGTTTACAATTGGAATTGATGGAGTCATCGACAGGTACAACAAGACGGAGACCCTGACACCGTCGGACCTGGAGCGATTCGACTTCCTTATGATTGGCACCTATTCGGGGAATCTGAAGCAAATCGTGCAGGCCAATTACTCGACCCATCATCGCGTGATGTTCGCCGTGCCGGCTTTCCATCGTTTCAGCATCAGGTCTGTTCAGAGCCTTTGTGATTGGGAATTTGGACTGCAGTAGCAACCCCATACGATTCCAGGAAAATGTCGACGTTTCCGTTCTACTACCCGGAGATGGTGTTCAAAGAGAAGGTGGCGGTGCTGAGGAAGAAGTAGCGAATGAGAATCAATACAGGGCTATCTGGACTTAGTCACCTTTGTTTTTTTGGAGCAAGTACCGCGGTCACAGTGTGGTAGCAGTTGCCGATACGTTGTTAGATATTTGTACTGCTCGTGAGCTTCTAGACTTCCAGCTCAAAACCGCTTCAGCCGCAAAGCGCCGCGACAGCATGGGTGAAGTGGCAGCGGAAGTTGTCTGGTTCATATAAGGGGTGATTCAAAGAGTGTGTGCACTTCCTGAACTGTCGTAAAACTATCAACTCTCTAGCTACACTAGTTTGTGTTTGTAAATCTAGAAAACGAAGGTCTTCCGGTGTCGTCCTGAATGACGAGTTTGCGCCGTGTGGACGTTCTACATCTCGCAGTTTCTGGCTGATTGGTAGTGTAAATGCCGTTTGCATGACGTTTTGTACTAAATGCATGGTATTCTTGATGTTCTCATCTGTTTCTCTTCTGGTTGTTACGTTGTGGTGTCATTCCACATTTCCATATTCCCACCATTATTAAATAAACGAAGCAATATGGGCTTTTAGTGTTAGGTTTCGCTGGGAATTTTTGAGCAGTTGTTGTGATTATCTAGAAAACTGATTGTTTATGAGAAGTTGAGGACGACCACCCGGTCGGAGTGAGCGTGCAAACTGGCTGGATAGGTCAGATCGTGGTCCGAGATGAAGCGCCTTGCTAGAAAGATCTTTAAAATTCTGGGGCCTACCGGCAGTCAAACGTCTGCTTGTGGCCCCAAGCTCCGATAACAGACCGACTTGGTTTATTTTTTACCCCATGAGAAAGGAAAAACTGGGCTCGCTTATTAGATAGGATGGGGCTAGGTAAAAGCTGGTCCTCAAAAAGGCTGACGTGAGCTTGCTCACCGTTCAGCGTATTCGTGCAATTTCCACTCCGAGGGGTCTAATCTGCAGAGAATTGATAAAGTCGATAGATTTTGTTCAGTCGGTCGATACAGTTGAGTTGCTGTAAATCCTGCTTGAGTGCTATCATAACTCCAGCGAGCGATAGTAATTCTTCCGAAGAAACGGTCGCGTGACTCCCACCCCAATGGATTAAATTGGGCAAAAACCGGCAATTCCGGTCGAAAAATCGATATTGTTGATCGATATTGGTCGCCCGGCTGAACCCGCTTATTTTGGACAGGAAGGCGGAAATGGAGATTGTCACTGTTCAATACCAGTTTTGTGTTGAACGGTAATTATCTCATCAGTAAAAAAAACTGTCCCACATGCAATTGTGCGAGGAATATGTACTGTACCACATATTGAATATTATTGTCAATGAAATATCATAGATTTTTACTAAAAGAAATGATTACAGCTGCGCGCAAAGAAAATACGTATAAATATGCTAGCCATGGAGATGCATTGTGTTCAGAAAATGCGTTCATTAGTTAGTGGCCACAGAAGCAGCTGCAGCCGCAGTGTCTATGGTGACCTCTGTGACGGTCGCTTGGACGACGGCATCGTTTGCGGTTGTGGTCCTCGAGCAGCATCCTTGTCGATGAGTAGCAAAGCCGTCACAGCAGAGCGACTGTGACTATTCTTCGTTGGCGTCGTCGATGACGTACAGTTTGTAACCGACGTAGTTCTCGGCAGCCTCCAGAACGCTGTCGGCGTTGTTCATTCGACTTGGTTCGGAGTCAGCATCTATTGAGACCACTTTGTCCAGCGGAACGCCAAGCTCAGCCATTTTCTTCTTGAAGGCTTTGAAGAGGTCGTGCTTGTCCTTGTAGGGGATGCTGATTCCAGGGGAGGGAGTCATGTGGAGTTTAAAGGTGACGGACTTGGTTTCGGGAGCGGATTCTTCGGGCATGATGAAATGAGTGCTCGGTCGACGGCGAGGCACTTAAGTAGTCCGTCGTTTCGAAAGTCAGCCACAGGCTTGTGAAAGACTGCATCATCGCGTGCGTAGCGTTTCAACGGGTTACGTCATAATCCCCAGCTTTGGTTGGATGAATCACCTCTGGGTAATCATCAGAAAGAAAGCAAAAAATTTCTACCTCTTAACTTAATATGGACGATTGTTGGCGACCTTATAACGTTGGTGATGGATCACCCAAGTTTGCGATATGCATAATGAGCGGGCAGGGCGTCAAGGTGTGGATGGAGATCATGAGTCGGACGCCGGGGTTCAGAAGGCGTGCTGGAGATGTCGTCCAACGTGCGCTGGGATTCTGAAGAGTAAGGGATACCAGCACGTCGGTATACAGAAGAGCAAGGTGGGACCAGTAAAAGAGGGGTCATGCATCGGGATGCAGAAGGCATATGAGATATGTCGTGGCAATGTCGTTGCACGTACATTGAAACCGAGTAATTGCGGCACAAACCCAATAAAGCAAATTATGCAACATGCGTCCGGATTAAGAAGACGTGACACAGACAAGACTTTGCGCAGCATGCGT
Source organism: Heligmosomoides polygyrus polygyrus (assembly GCA_947396885.1). NCBI lineage: Eukaryota > Metazoa > Nematoda > Chromadorea > Rhabditida > Heligmosomidae > Heligmosomoides > Heligmosomoides polygyrus. Next base: position 82,282,472 of record OX377204.1, on the reverse strand, counting down.
CTGATTTTCTGAAAACTTTCCAAGCAAGACTTCGTGCAACGAACGTGCATATCGACCATCCGACCAATACCGATTGATTTTTTTTCTTCTGCAGATTAAGCACCTCGGATAGGGACTCTCACGATCTGTTTTCTCCACGTAGAGAACGGGTACTTCTGAGGGAAAATCGCGTACGTACTGTAAAAGGTGGGTAGGCTTTAAATAAGCAGTTTTACTTGATTCTGCCAAACTATATCCCGCTGTCGTATTTTATACATTGGAAAAAACAAGGTTTTCGTTGTAATGAAAGTAAGAAAGCCTAAAGAAGAAAAGAAGATCGCCGAGGTGTTCTATTCCCGGGCTTGGGGCGAAGCACCAACCAGACGTTTGGCGGCCTGTAGGCCGCTTATTATTGCCCTTATTCATATAACTGATCTCGGTTAGAGAGTGATGTCGCATCCGAATCGGATATCTGATATCAAAACCGAAGAGAAATCCGTTATCTGATAAGGATAAAGGATAAAGGACGGCGTTACTCAATCCCTTCTGGGATGCGCCAGCGCATTCTACTTCTGCGGGATGTCGTGGAGGCGACATGAATGCGTATTTGGCCATACAATGACTTGCGGTGGCCAGCCGGTGAACAAGTCAGCGCTTTATCCTTCCCAGACAAGTCTGGTACCAACTCACCGACCCCGGAGGGATGGAAGGCTTGGTTGGGCTGGGCGGGAAACCCGAACCAGGAACCTGGTATCGGGTGCACGCGACAGTCGCGCCTCCTCCGACTGCACTACACGTGCCCAAGTTATCTGAATCAACTGAAAATCCTTTCCAGTGAACATCACCTTTACCTGAATCATCCCAAGATTCGTGTCTTTGAAAAATGTCATTATTGGTATGATCCTTCTACCCGGCGTTTGGAAAACGACGAATCCGAATTATCCGACTCTGCGTCGGATCCAATATATTAGGTTGTCCCATAAGTCTTCGTTGTTTCTTCAACGATTCACTGCAGATTTCGCCGGTGGTCTCTTGCATAGCGCTGCATATCAGTCGAAAGAGAATGATTTGCTCTATCAGAAGATGTATTGCTTTTCTTTTTTCATCATGAACTTTTTCAATTTTTAGGTCGTTGAAGTGAAAAGTGAACAAGTGAAAAAGTAGCCATTTGCGCACTTGTTCCCTCCGCTTAGGTTTGTAATTTTTTTGCGTAGTTTTTTACAGTATTTGGAAGACAATGTTCTGTACTACAAGAATATGTGTTGGTCCTATTTTCTCACTTGCCCTTTATTGATTTTTAGGTCATCAAATTGGGACGTCCGAAGGAGGATGGTTATTTTTGCCGACAGCTCCTGCTCTGTGGTTGGACTTTTTTGGTTGGTGTTATATGTCGTTCAAAAGAGAATGTCTTGCTCTATAAGAATATGTGTGGCGTTTATTGATTCCTATTGAATATCAACAAAATTCCAAAAAGAGAAGAATCGTCTTCACCAACAACTCCCTCTCCTTGTTTATTTGCTGATATTCGACAGAAATCAGCGTGAGCCAATAAACGCGACACAAATTCTTACTGAGCAAGACATCCTCTTCCAAACGACATATAACACCAAGCAAAAAAGTACAACCACAGAACCGGAGTTGTGGTAAAAATTCGGACGGGAAAGTCGGACGTCCCAATTTGATGACCTAAAAATCAATAAAGGACAAACGAGCAAATAGCACTAACCCATATTTTTATAGTACAAAACATTGTCTTCCAAGTGCTATAAAAACTGCGCAAAAAATTACAAACCTAAGCTGAGAGAACAAGTGCGCAAACGGCTACTTTTCACTTTTTCACTTTTCACTTCAACGACCTAAAAATTGACAAAATTCGTGATGAAAAAAACGCAACATATTGTCTGATAGAGCAAATCATTCACTTTCGAAAGCTGTGCAGCGCTATGCAAGAGGCCGCCGGCGAAATCTGCAGTGAATCGTTGAAAAGACGGCGGGGAGTTATGGGACAACCTAATATAAGAGCCACTATGACTAATCAGTCATCCACGTACTCACTTTTTCTCATTTATTCATTCAGTGTACGCACTATGGTGTGCTAGCAATAGTCTTTGAAATGAGACGCACGACGATAATTCTAAAAATCAACGACCAGTAAGAACAGATGGGTAACTAGAGTCTAATCCAACTGAAAAGCGGCAAGAACTGATCAAGCCTCTCATGGAGCACGGGGAAAGAACAAGAACAGAAAAAGCGAGCATGCACTGCGACCCAGAACTGTGGTAAAGTCGTCCGATTTCTTCCTTTCTAGATTGAAACTAGAACCTTCGATCTGAGAGTGGAATCTGAGTGCCAATTTTGGAGTAAGCGGACGTCTGTTAAGTAATCTAGTCATCCATGGTACTACAGGCTCGTAAAATTTTTGAAACCATTCAAGACATGAAACTTCTTGAACTGCGCCAGCGTTATAAGTAGCTACTCCAGGTTTTCCCTTCACTTGAATCAATTTTTGCTTGAGGCTTTCCTAGTAATCGAAAGCAGTTCAAAAGCTGATGCAACAAAAAGTCCACGGAAAAGCTGTGGTCGGAATTAGATAAGCAAAAAGTGAAGAGATTGCCCTTTATTACAGTGAGACAAGGTTTTGCTATAGTTTTAGTCTATTGAGCTAGCCGTAGCTTGAGGGATAACACAACAATGTTACGAAATCATGCTTCGTCATATCATGTCAGAGGAGGATCTGTATAATGTGCGTGCTGTGAACGATTTTGCTCCTCCGAATGTTTTACCAGAGAAAAGCAATAAAAGCAGCTCCTGACACCGTTTCGGTACGGTTATCGACAATCGGCCAATATGTGTTGTTTCCTTTCTGTGTTTTGTATTCCGGTTTCCGGCCATTTTTGGGCGAGCCCTTCCGTTCTGCTTTTCGTCTTCCGCCTTTTCCAAAAGAATTCCCGCATATCCCTGTTTCAGATATCTAGCATGCTTCAACATATCGCGTTCGTATTAGTGAAACAAAATAAATTTGCGATGGAGCTTTATGTAGCGAGCAATTTAGGGTACGGCGTTTCTAGTGGAACGTGAAAGGGGACTACCACCGGAGCTTTGAACTCTATTTTTTCATGTACGCAATTCAAAGTTGTAATGTAAGAATGTAACGAGGTAACGAGGAAACGAGGAAGGAAACGAGGAGGAAACAAGCGGCTTGGGAAGCCTTCAAGAGCGTCGAAGAAGTTGCGAAGAAGACGAAGAACGTCCGACTCCGTGGAATCGAAAGGACGATGCTCGGAGTGACATGACTCACGTAATTGAGAGAAGGCCTCCGGAGCTCCGAGCTTCGCCGACGTTCGAAGATCAGAGACGCTGTCGCGTGCGCCAAGTTGTCGAAAATTAGGTGGGCCGGCCACGTAATGCGATTCGCAGATACCCGCTGGACGAGAGCCGTTACCGACTGGATTCCGCGGGATGCCAAGAGAACACCGGGACGCCCACCAACCAAAGCGTTGGTCGGACTTCTTCGTGAAAGCCCTGAACGACCGATATGACGCTATTCGTGTCCCTCGAGTGAGGAGGATCCATTGGACCACTCTGGCACGCGACAGGGACGAAGGGAGACGCTGCTGGCGCCCGCTCGAGCAAGTCGATGATCAACGGGACGACAGGTGATACAGGTGATACAGGTGAATGTAAGAAGTGGAACTATAATTTTCGACATATCAGGCAACATGCAGTAGAATCTTTTTTCACGCTGAATAGGAAGATTTAAGAAAGATATTGGAGCAAAGTGTAGATATCATTCCGACCGTTTGTATGTGTTCATCTCGCAAAACTGGAGCTTTGTATTGATATATGTAACCCCTCACTACCGTTGCGTGTGAATGTAAAAGCTTTGGTGAGGAGTAGGTGGAAGGGCAATCCATCGTCTTTCAGCATATGCGTGGTTTTCACTCAAAAAGTCCAGCATTATTTGAGCGATCGATTCCGCGCTGTCCTTTTAGTGATTGGACATAGTCACACTTCATAGCATTAGCATTGTTTCAGAGTTTTTGATAACTGGAATGGCATGTCGCCGCCGCTTTGTGATGGTGGTGAACGGTGAGCAAGGTGAATATGTGTTATAACGAGACAGGGCAAGCGTAGAGGACACACTTCACATGTATTTCCTTCACGCGTCTTTTATTTAAGCACTTTAACCTGCAAGTGATATATGATTTGGAGAGCAATAGAAGTGGCAAACTGCCATGTAAGAAGAAGAAGAGAAGCTCGTAGTCATAACTGCCTCAGTGTATGTATTAGGTTGGCAACTAATTCCGTGGACTCTCAATCGCCTTCAACAAAAGTGTTCATAAACAAATAACAAATAACAGTTTTCAACCAAAGTAATATCTGTTGGAACGCGGGACAGCTTCCCATTTATCAGCTACCTGGCCCATCCCACAGCTGTAGAATTCTTGTGCTTTTGAAGCCAAGAATCCTTGGAGGTGCATTTTCACATGGTCCACATTAATAAATCGTCCTCCAACCAAGAAGTGCTGCAGCGAACTATCAAGGTGCTAGTCATTTGGGGGACAGCCTGTGCTGTAAGGTGAGTGAGTTAGACGCTCCCAGCTAAGGTCTTCGATTTCTTGAAGCTTCCGATTCACGACGGGTGATCTGGCGTTATCTTGCTGATAGATAATTCCGCTCCTGAAAAGCTGTCTGAACCGATTCCAGCGGAGTTCAGCTTGCGCGCGGCCAGGTTGAGAAGAGTAGATTACAGCATTAATGCTGGAACCGTTCTTGACGAGCTTCCAGAAGTTAATACCTTCTTGACACCACCAAACGGAGGGAACATAGCGAACCGGACGCCTCAAAAAATAGAAGACCTTAACTGGGGAGCGTCAAACTCATCCACCTTACAGCCCAGACCTTGCGCCGAGTGACTACCACATTTTTAGTTCGGTGCAGGACTTCTTGGTTGGAAGACGATTTAATAATGTGTACCGGGTCAAAATGCACCTCCAAAGATTCTTGGCCTTAAAAGCACAATAATTCTATGGCCGTGGGATGGACCAGCTACCTGATATATGGTAAGCACTTCTGCCGGGGGATCTTATTTTAATTAAAGATTGTCATTAGTTGTTGGTTAATAAATAAATCAAATCAGCAGCAAATCAAGGTCAGAAATGTGACAACTACAAGCAATAGGCGTGTTTCTAATTGTAAGTTTGCGGAAATTCACCCAATAGAGAAATGCTTAAATTGTGCAAGAGGCTTAGATAGCTCCTGAGGATTGGAAGAATCCCATAAACGGGCTTTGTAGAGGACTGCTTCAACATTTTAAGAAATCCGTATGCGTCGTAGGGGCCAAGGGTGCACACAAAATTCTGTGCGTTAATTTTTTTTAAACTGACTCTTTTAACGGAAAGTTTTCGTTAAATTTCCGGTAAATCGTTAAATTTCGTTAAAAAATGGAAATTACAAAAAATATAAAAATAAAAATGCAATCCATTATTTCAAGTGAAAAAAATCAAATAAAACCTTACACGTTTCAATGTTAAGAGGTCAACAGTCAAAGTTCAAAGCATGGAATTTAACACTGTAATATGAAACAAGCAACTCAGCATGAACAAATGCAGAAAAATAAAAGGCCTTCGGCAACACATTATCTACAGGGTGTGGAATAAGGACATGTATGGAATTATCATTCAGGTTGATCACCGACAAGGCATCTTAAAATGTACGATCAGGCAAAACCCGAAGTACCGTCCCTTTCTAGTTCTTGGCGGAACTGCTTTGTGTGACTGTTATACGAGAAAGAAAAACCTGAAACCTTTTTTGTTTTGGCCCGGATCGTGTAACGACATCGTATTGCACGGTCCCACACAGCCGAAAAGCTGTGACACGTCGTCCACGAGTTAACATTCAGAAAAAGTAGCTCTCCTAATTTTGGTTAATAGCGTTTTTCTAAAATTGCTTAAAATACGTCCAGCGGCCAAAAACATTCTCTCTGTCTCGACTTTTCCAGGTGGAACCAAAAATTTTGAATATTTTTCAAAATTTGACGGGAACTTGTAAGGACTGTTTGGTGAAACGTAGTTGTAGCACAAACATTCTGAATATTTCGCACACGTGGCAATTCGCCTTTGAGGGCAAATAAATACTACGACTGTAGTGAAGTGTGACTGACTCCGTGACTCGGACAAGGCTTCGCGGCTGACTATCGCTCAGTCTCTCCTTGTTCTTTGCCGTAATAAGCACATTCTCGAGGATTTCGTCACGGGAGATAAATCCTGGATCTTTCTCGTTAACCATACTCGATAGCCTCAGTGGTTCCCTCAAGGGGAACCACAGCCTCAAGACGAACTTTCAAGACGAAGGTAATGCTGTGATGTTGGTGGGGTTCTCGAGGAATCTCTATCATGAGCTCCTTGACGACGGCACCACAGTAACAGCAAACATCTACGCTACACAGTCGTAGAAGCTGAGCGAGGCCATGTCGCGCAAACGGTGGGGGGGGGGGCGGAGGGATGTTTACCTTCTTCACGACATTGCACGCCCCCACTTTGCAAAGTCGTTTGGCCAGAAGTTGCAGGAGCTTAGGTGGGAGGCGATGCTCCACCCATCGTATTCGCCAGATCTTGCGCCATCGGACTACTGTCTCTTTCGAGCTCTCAAGCAACAACTAAGGGATAGGTGCTTCAACGACCGAACCGAACTGGAATTTGAGGTAGAGCACTTCTTTGAGTCACAGCTGACTTCATGCTGGAAGGAAGGATTTCGTGATCTCCCCAGCAGATAGCAGAAGGTTGTAGATGTAAATGGTATTTACTTTGAAGATTGAAGTCGCTGACAAGAGAAATAATAAAATTTTGAAAAAAATTACGCTGTGGTGCAAGACTTTTTCACCAACCTAATATTCTGGGATGAGCAGCGCCAGATGAGGATAGGCATATCTTACGAGGAGGTCAGACCAGTATCTTTGCGGATTCGTTTTGGGGGATCGGCGAAGAAATTTCTGGCTTTAAGAAATTTCTGCATCAAACGATAAGGATAAAGAACGGTGTTACTCAATCGTTTTTGGGATGCGCCACGCATTCTCCCTATACGGGATATCGCGGAGGCGACTTGAATGCGTATTTGGCCATCCAATGACTTGCGGAGGCCAGCTGATGAAGAAGTCAGCGCTGTGTCGTTCCTAAACAAGTCTGGTACCAATTCTCCGACTTCGGAGGGATGGAAGGCTTCGTTGGCCTGGGCGTGAAATTTGAACTAAGAACCTGATATCGGGGCACGCGACAGCCGGCACCTCGTCCGACTGAGCTACACGGGCCCCAAAACACATTATTTCCAAAAATTTAAAACAAATTCATGAGAACGGTAAACTATTCTAGCTCATTTCAATAGTTTTTTCAGGAAGAGGAGGATAATATCTGCAACATTAACAAACACTAAGGGTAAGTGTGATAAACCCACCAAGAAAAAGCTCCGTTAAAAATTCCGTTAAATTTCTAAGAATTCCCATTAAGTCGTTAAGCCAGATTTTAACGAAAAATGCCGTTAATTCGTTAAATTCGTTAAACCGTTAACGTGGAATGTGCACCCCTGATAGGGGCAGTAGAAGGACATCACTGAAGGGACGCCTTGTTTTTGCCACATTTTTGTCGTGAATTTGCTGCGAAGCAAGCAGATTTATTCAAAACGATAATACGCTAGCAAAGCCACGGCCTAAAGCGGGCAATCTGCTACCATGACGTGAGCAAATTCTTCCGTGAGCGACTTCTATATTTGGCGGGATTTACTCGTCTTAAGCTTACTTCGTATCAGTCGATATACTTGCTTTGTTGGTGATAGCCTTGCTAGTGTGCGTTCACGATTGATCCAGAATTTCTTCAGATGACAGTCGATATTGGAAGAAATGTTTTCGTAGGGTGCATTGCTCAAAGGATCGGTCACTGAATAAAATACGCGTTCCGTGTGAACCAGCAAATTGCGAGTATAACGTGGAAAACTTGTGCTAGAAGGTTGACGACTTCTAAACTGAACAAACTGTGCTAGTTTATTATGAACAATAGGGCAAAATCTTTGGTGGACCTCATCAACCATTACGTAGTGGCTAAAAACAGACATCCAATCAACCTCCAACAGACTTCACCTTAACGAACTAAGATCAGTGCTTTGGAAGACAGGAAAAGGGATGTATATGGTAGGGGAAGGTTGGAAATGTGAATCAACTTGAACGATGCAAAATTTCAAGGAATTCTGGTGTTATTTTGACGTTTATTTCCATAATTCGTTTCATGCGTTTGCAGGATTATAGCTGAGCCTCCTTCTAATGTACTAGATGTGCTCCTGCTACATTTTCAAAGTGATTAAGATCAAGACGGCTACAGCAAACGAAAAGAAGGAACGCGGATAGCGCTCCTTTCGCAGCATTTTTCCAATCCTTGTGGTGAATATTGTACCTCTAGGACCAGAAACTTGGCAGCAGTTCGAAGGACGCAGCGGATCGGACCAACACAGACTTTGAAAAAATGAAAAGGGAGTCTAAGGTTTTCTTCTACGTTTTTTTGGATTCATAAGGCATTATCTACTATTCTACTACAATCGCACCGTTTACTTAAAATAGCTCAAGAAGCTGGCTGACGCTCTAGAGGAAGGACGACTGAAACCAAAAACGTCTTGAAGCAGCCCTCCTGCACGACAACGGGAGACCGCACACGGCGAAGTTAACTTGCGATTTCCTGGAGAAGAGTGGCTTGACGAGAGTGTCTCATTCACCATACCCTCTTGTCATGGCACCGTCGGAAGTATTCCAATTCAGAGCCCTCATATACGCGAGAAGAAGTTTGATAACTACGACCGAGGACCGGATTCATCAACGACTTACAGCAATTTGAGTCTGAGGAAAAATACAGCCGAAATCCCTGAAAGCGCGGCTTATCAAGTGATATGGAGAAGCATTTCGCCGCGCAATCAGGGAATTAGGCTGTATTTTATCTGTTAAATTGCTGTAAGTTGATGAATTCGGCCCCAACTAAAAAAATAAGATTTTCCCCTTGTTTGACCCTCAGACTCACCCTTTCGTGAACAAGGATGTTGAAACCAGGAGGATGAACAAACCAGGAGCCTCGCCTAATAAATGCCTTACTATTGTTGACACTAACGCAGTCAGAGGAAGTGCCGCGTGTACTCAATGCCATGCTCCTGGTTCGGATTCCCGACAAGTCATTCATGGTTCGCATCTTCGGGGCGGTGAATTATTAGGTTGTAACGAATTAAATGGCACTGGCTCGCGCCATTTTTTGGCGCGTCTTTACGCGTTTGATCAAGAACAAACCGTAACACGTGGCATATCGTTTAGAAGCGCAAACTTTGTTCTACCGGCGAGTATCAAACTTTCCATGTAAAAGTGGGAAAACTTTAGAGTTTTATTGACTTTTTTTGCAGATGGACAAAAGGGTAATCCGAGGCATTTACTTGTACGAATTAAAGCTGGGCACTACAGCTAAGGAGGCGGACGAGAAGATCAACGCCGCATTCGGTCAAGGATGTTCCACAATTCCGACGGCGTATCGTTGGTATCAGAAGTTCCGGAATGGAGATGAGAGCTTGGAAGAACATGAAGGTCGTGGGAGGCATAGTGATGTTGATGAGGACAAGCTGAGAGATGTGGTAGAGGAGAATCCACACAAAGGTACCAGGGAGATAGCGAAGGTTCTTGGCGTCAGTCACAACACAGCTGCCCGGCATCTGAAGGAAACTGGAAAGACCAAAAAGCTGGAAAGATGGGTGCCTCACGAGCTGTCTGAGGAGCAAAGAAACCGACGATATGAGATCTCGTCCGCGCTGCTTCTACGGAACGAAACGGACCCATTCCTTGATCGCATCGTAACCTGTGACGAGAAATGGATAATGTACGACAACAGGCGACTATCGGCACAGTGGGTGGACAGCGATGAGAGCCCCAAGGTTTTTGCGAAGCCGGAATTGCACCAAAAGAAAGTAATGGTGACAGTATGGTGGTGTTCGCTGGGAATTATTCACCACAGCTTCCTCCCTCCCGGTGAATCCATCACGGCAGAGAAGTACTGCATTGAAATTGAAGAAATGATGAAAAAGTTGAAGGATATCCGGCCGGCCTTGGTAAACCGAAGGCGAGTTCTCCTTCTGCACGACAATGCTCGCCCCATGTAGCACGAATGACGTTGCAGAAATTGAATGAGCTGAGCATTGAAACTCTACCACATCCTCCGTTTTTTCCCGACTTCTCCCCAACAGACTACCATTTCTTCAAGCATCTTGGCGACTTCTTGGTAGGGAAAATATTCAAATACCAACAGGATGCCGAAAGTGCCTTCGAAGATTTCGTCAATTCCAGAACTTCTGATTTTTATGCTACTGGGATAAAAAAGCTTGTGTCACGTTGGCAAAGATGTGTAGAATCAGAAGGTTTTATTTCGATTAATAAACTTGCCTACAAGCCGAGATATTAACTGTTTAAATTTGCAGTGGTTCACTGCCATTTATTTCGTTACAACCTAATAGTAGCACACATGCCTGGAAAGGATAAAACGCTGACTTGTCGATCGGCTATCCACTGCAAGTCATGTTGTAGGCGAAGTACGCCGTCAAATTGAATTAGAATGCGCAAATCATCCGAATCGGAATGATTAGCCCTATCATTTATCCTTTTTATCCTTTACAACCTCTTCAAGCTTTCGACAAACTTCGGATGAAATTTCCACCTTACGAACTTTCGATCTGCGTTTTCATATTAACCAACGCGAACAATTCGATATTGTATAGAACAAACATATTTGAGCATGTAGGAGTTTCAGAAACCATTGTTAGGCTTCATGTTCAAAAAATCAAAAGCGCAGAATTTTCGCCCTCACATAAGGGCTTTTGAAAGTCACGCATGGTATTCTCCTTTGATCTTTTACCTCTTGGACCACAAGGACAAGTCAACAGACGAATCAGACGACAAAAAACTCTGTTATAACCGCCGCATAAAGGCAGGCAAGGTTTTCCAACGTGTACTCTCACACGTTTACAAATCCGACAACGGCTCCGAAAACCGGCGACTACACTGAACCGACCGTGTCCTGAAACTGGCAGAGCTCACGTCAGGGGGTTGAACCGCATACTGTATATAACGGGCGACACAACATAATTGCCCTTTCGTTGTGTTTCGTAATTTCATCGGAAAACACCGACTTTTGCCTCCGCTACCTCTACGGCAAAACTTATGTTTTGAATTCGCACACAACGGGGGGGAGAAGGCTTCATTTCGGCAACGAATCATGTGCACTGCGCACTCGGGCTCATGCCCTAATTAAACATACAGTTGGCTTATGCCATACAAATCACGTGTACTGCGCATTCGGGCTCATGCCCTACTAAACAATTGGCTTATGCCATACAAATCACGTGTACTGCGCATTCGGGCTCATGCCCTACTAAACAATTGGCTTATGCCATACGATATTAGTATGTTCCTGTGACCTGGTCGAGCTAGCTCCGGTCTTGAGCGGATGTTACTTTAACAGCATATAGCGTATCACAATACGGGGTTAACAGAAGTTATAGAAGCGTTCACATACAGAGATCACATTGACACCGATGGTCAATTAGGAATGACTATAAAGGTGTGGGTTCGACGTAGGATAAGAACGCTCTCTGGGTTTTCCATCTGCCAACCCTCATGACGTTTTCTGGAGCTATCCCCGCGCGGATCGCCGCTGTCGCGGCTCCACCTCTGAACGAATGTGTGGTAAGTTGTCGCGATCCAAGCCCTGCAGCCTGAAGAGTTTCCTTGATCCTGCGCGTGACGTAGTCTCTGGAAGGGGCTCCTCCCCGCTTGGAACTGAAAAGAAAGTCAAGCGCTGAGCATGTTTCGTTCAGCCTTTTGAACTGTTCCCATAAAAGGAGCTTTCTTCCACCCAGGCGAAATGCCACTTGGGTTCCTATCCCTTGTTGGTCGACTTTTGACCTTTTCAGAAACAGCCACCAAACTGAATCGCCCTTAAAGGTGATATCGCCAAATTGAAGGGTGCATAGTTCACTGACCCTTAAAAAGGCGACATCCATCAGGAGAATCATGGTTGCCCCTATAAGATCTATGGTAGAACTGGATTTAAGTGCCCATCCTACTACAGTTTCTATGTCCCCAGGTGTGGATTTTTTCCTGTGCACTACTGGTGGACGGGTTCTGTCTGCCCCTTTCAACAACGCTCTTTGCACTTCCTGATCGCCTGCAGGTAGGGGACCGAAAAAGTGACTGAGAGCAGCTATTTGGTAATGTAGCGACTTCAGTTTACCCTGGTCAATAAGGGACGCTAAAAATAAATTCCTAAGCTTATGTAATGCTGAAGCCGGTACATTCCACTTCTCAATAAAGTGGAAAAAATCCTCCCTAACCCTCTTATAGAGAGAGAGCGTTCCTTTCGAGATACATGAATCGAAACAGGATAGAAGAATATTGCTAACGGAAGTTGGGAAGCCAACGCGCGTTGCCATCTCAGCGACTGCACATGCTGCTTCCCTTTTTGGATCCATCGGGATATCTGGAACGAAAATGATGATGCCAATTAACTGGCCGTTACTGTGCTCTTGTGGTGCGGAAAGCGATGACCTGTACTGTGAGGTCGGCCAGTGGCGCGCGGAATACCGTACCCTGCACCTGCGGATACGTGCCGTCTGGGCGCCTTGTATCCCGGTGACCCATTTTCAGAGCACTCGGCGTATCTGCAGGGTACGCCACCCGATACCGTCGGATATACCGTGTTCTGCCTGTGAGTATTTAAGGGGGGCACTCTTGGCCGATATATGTATTTCTACATTTTCTACCTTTAGCTGTCTCATTCCTCAACTTGGGGTGGGTGGAGGGTCTCGAGCTGCCGAAATAGCCGGAATGGGGACCACTGACCTTGGTGGGCCCCGCCTTTTCGGCGGGTTCCCCCTTGGGGACGCTCTTTGTGGCGAACTCAAAACCCCATTTTTGCCTCCGCTACCTCTACGGCAAAACTTATGTTTTGAATTCGCACACAACGGAAATTTAAAGCGCGAGGGTTAGCAGATAAGGAGACAGAAGGCAAAATCAAAACTTAGAAAGGGGTCTTTGAAAGTGTAGGATTGTGAGTTTCCTTTGAGAATAGGGCTACCTGCGGGGAAGATAGTAATCTTTTTAATTTCTGATATCCATTTTCCTTTCTCTCTCAGTTCACCGAAAAATAAATGAGATGCCCACATAGGAAAGCCCAAAATTCCTTTGCTATGGTTCTTCTTTGCCCAGATGACTGTTCTAGCAATCAAATATGGAGGGGGCACCCACCATGCAAATCCGGTTGTCCACCACGGTAGAGACTGGGATGCAAATGCATTAAATGATACTGCACTGGGGTCATACGCTCTAGAAATAAACTTTTCGCACTTGCTGCTTACACTAGACGCGAACATGTCTATAGTACATGTACCCCATGCATCTTCTAGTTCTGAAAAGACTTCATCTGTTACGCTCCAGTCATCCAGGTCTATTATACGGGACGCTTCATCCGCTTCGACGTTAAACTCCCTTGCTACCCAGAAAAACTCAGCGTGAATGGAGGCATCTGCACAAAAGTTCCATATTTCTTGTGCAATCTCTTGAAGGTTCTTCTTCGTACTGCCTTTTGTCATGATAGCTACTGCTGCTTGATTATCACAGTGCCAAGCCACTTCTTCACCAAACAAATTACGTCTAAACGCTTTTAAGCCTAGTAGTACTGCAAACATTTCTCTAGCTGTACTAGATGTGCCCACCAGTTCAGCTGGGAGATTAGATGACCATTTTAATGAGGAGTTGGTGCTTAAATGGAGTACCGCTCCGGCTCCAAATTCTGAGGCGTCCGAAAAACAAACTAGTGCGTCTGACAGTAGATATGCGCCTTCTATAGAATGGCCTTTAAACGTAGAGTTCCAATTTAGCCAACCTGTGATTTCTGATCGCTCTTCACTGGAGAGCGGCCATCTGAAGGATAATGCCGTTCCTTCTCTCTCTTTCTCAGCAATCGCCGACACGACTGCTTTCCACTGTCTTCTCCGACCTGGAGGAATAACTAAATGCATTGAGGCCAAGGTGCCTTGCCATTTGAGTCTCTCCAGGAGAGATGGCCCTCTTATTAATAATAAGCGTCTTGCTAAACGCTTCGCCTTTTCCTTTCTTTCTCTTGTAACATCAATATTGAACTCCTTTAAATCTATCTCATGACCAAGCCATGTTAACTTCTGGAGGGGGCTCCAGGAACACTTCTCTTCGGCTGTGAAGAAGCCGGCATCCTTTAGATCTCTTTTAATCGACTGTATCGATTCTTCGCACCGGTGTGCGGAATCGGCCCAAATCAGGCCGTCGTCTAGGTATAAAGCAACGTTTATACCTTGTGATCTCCATTTTCCTAGTAGTGGTTTTAGCATTTTGGTAAACACCATGGGGGCGGAAGAAAGACCAAATGGGAGCACTAGAAATTTATATAGGCACCCCTTCCAACAAAAGCCCAGATACTTAGTACAGTTAGGGTGAATATTGATATGGTGGTACCCGGATTTTAAGTCGAAGGATGCCATAAATCCCTCCTTTGGTAACATTGGTAGTACTTTGGAAAGGTCCTCAAATTTTACTGGAAATCTTTCAAGAGATTTATTTAGGCGGGAGAGGTCTAAAATTAGCCTCAACTTTTTGCCCGTTGCGACCGAAAGGGGATTAATTCTCAAAAGAGAGACATCTGTATCAGTTACCACTTGGATCGCCCCGCTAGTAATCAACTTCTTGACCTCATCGTCAACAAAGGCGCTGTACTGCTCAGCAGAGGCCGCGTTAGCTCTTATGAAACATCTTTCTGGCTCTGTTACGAAATCAAGCGAATAACCGTCCAACAGCACTCTCCTGCTGAATGAATTGATGCCAAGAGAGGACCAAAACGTCCACATATAATGTATATTTCCAGCTCTGAAGCTTAACTGACCTCTACTGCTTTCCAGGTGCTCTGCACTCCTGCGCGAAGTGACCAAACCGGCCACAGTTGTAGCACATATCCCTTGGCTTTCCAGATTGCTGCTGCGATCTGGAACTTGGGTAGGCGGACGATTGCCTTCCCTGGTAGAAGGGCGAGGCATTCTGAGGAGCGTGTGCCCACGACGCACCCCCGTATCGAAAGGGCTTCCTTTTGAGGAATGATTCGTTGAAACGAGGTTTCCACGTGGTAGATCTCTCACTGACGGGTTTCTTCGTTTCCTTCTTATGCGTTCGAATGAAGTCCGCTAGAATAGGGTTAGAAACCTGGAGGTTTTCCGCTCTTGTGCGCTGATCGTAGAACTCGAATACTTCTGGCTCCTTATCAGCGATCACTAAGAGCTCGTTCCGTTGAGCTAGCATCGTGATTGCCTTGTTTAGAGAGTCCTTGACACTGTGCTCAGGCAGAGCTTTCGAAACAGTTCCCAGAATATTGAGCACACTGCTGTTGAACTCAAACTGACGACTTAGTCCCTTCTTCGTAAATAACGGCTTCGATGAGGAGCTCATACCTGTGCTAGTAGCCACTGCCACTGGATCTGCTATCCTTCTAACTTCAGCAATCAGATCCTTCCAGTCTGCTCGACTCAACGGGAATACTTCGTCGTCTGCTTCGGGCCTAACAGCAATATCAGCACTGTCGTCGTTGTCGTCCATGATATTAACGTCGTCGTTGTCGTTCATTAGAGTAGTAGTGGGACCAACCACTCTCGAGCTGCCGAAATAGCCGGAATGGGGACCACTGACCTTGGTGGGCCCCGCCTTTTCGGCGGGTTCCCCCTTGGGGACGCTCTTTGTGGCGAACTCAAAACCCCATATGTGTGTGCTGCTTGCCAGGCGCCAGGTTCGCGGAGCGCACAGTCTTCCGCGGCCGGCTCTCACTCTATTTTCGCGATCAATCAAGTTGCATTACGTATTCCCGACAAGCAAATGCGACATACTGACTCCGCAATGACATCTTAGCATTCACCGCCGGCATCGCCATCGTCGTCGGTAGCTGAAATATTTTAAATATCGTCAGCATTTTTTGCACCTTTAGTCAACACTGCATTAGTGACGATTCCTCCGACGTTGGTTCGTGACGTGCTCGCCCTCCTATTAACTAGCTACTTATAGGAAATAAGCCAAGGCGTCCAATTTGGGCGAAAACGACAGCTACTTCCTCAACGGAAAAAACTACCCTGAGGAGGTTAAATGAAGCTCTTATTTCCTTTTTGAGGCTTACCACGCTGCTGTTCGCTCTGAAGATTACCACGGTTACACATACATACATATGTATTTATGTCAACCAAGACCCCTAACGTAGAGAAGATTTTTATAATAATGTTACTGAACATTAGGTAAAGGACAAAGACGGCTTTGCTCAATCCCTTTTGGGGTGCGCCACGTATATTACTTTTACAGGATTTCGTGGAGGCGATCTCAATGCGTATTTGGCCATAGAATGACTTGCGGTCGGTGGCCAGCCGATTAACAAGTCAGCGCATAAAACTTCTCAGACCAGTCTTGTTCCAACTCACCGACCCCAGAAGGATGGAAAGCTTGGATGGCCGGGAACCTGCTGTCGGGTGCGCACGAAAGCCGGCACCTCCTACGACTGCGCCACACGCTCCCTGGCTTGATATTAGTTTGATCAAAATATGTATAATTTCAGATTTAGCGCCCCGCATTCAAACTAAGATATTTCCGGTCACAGGTGAGCTTTTCAGTCCAAATAAGGAAGCTTGAAAATTTCTATGTCTGATATTCCGCTAGAGTCTCACATACGCTGAGCATAGAGGTGAAGTTGAGAGGTGAAGTTTGCGAGATGTAACAGGGAATAAAAGCCGGTTTTGATGCTTTTAAAGAGTCAGTTTCCAAAGACACGTTCGAGCACTATCATGTCCTGACTTTTTTCACGTCTCTTGACCAAACTTCCACTGGACCTGCACCTGATAGCAGCTCTGGGACTTGCACCTTCATGCTTTCCCGTCACTGGTCAGGGTGAAGATATTACGTTGGCCGGAAAGTTCCGGCGGTTTTGCCTGGTCTGCCTCCAACGATCATAACTTTCTTCGTACTTATTGGATTCGGTTGAAATAAGCACCATTCGAAGCAGCACACTTTTTTTTTCAACGAAATGCTAGTTGAACAATTCTATCATCTAAAAAAGGCGGGTGGTCGAGATTCAACTAATTCTAGAAAGGTTGTTTTTGGATGGTCCTGACTTGGTTCTACTAGCGAGGAATTTCTGAAAGTGCTTAAAAAAGTGGTAGTCGCTTGGCGCAAGGACTGCTGAGTATGACGGGTGAGGCAGATCTTCAATTCCTAGTTCGTTCGGTTTTCTCATGGTGATTTGCGAAACGTGTGGGCGGGCATTGTCGTGCAGAAGAATGGAACCTCCTCTGTTGACCAGTGCCGGCCGCAACTCACGCAGTTTTCGGGACCCCTCGACGAATTCGTCACAGTAGGACTCTGCTGTGATGGTTCGGCCTGGATCCAGAAAGCTGTAGTGAATCGCGCCGCCCGCCGACCTCCACACGGTTGTCATCTTCTTCTTCTAGTGGGATTTCGGCTTTGCCTTAGGGGTTCGTCGGTCAACCCACTGTCCTGGTCGTTGTCGGTTATCGTACAGAACCCATGTTTCATCACATGTGACGACTCGATCCAAAAATGGGTCGTTTTACTTCTGGAAAGGCAAAGAAGAACAGATTTAGAAACGCGACAATTTCTGGCGATCACTCAAATCGTGGGGCACTACTTATCGAGCTTTTCACCTGTCCAAGGCGCGTTTCAAACCATCTGTAACAGCAGTTTTACCAATTCCTAAATCTCCCTCAATCTCGTGAATTGCCCGTGATGGATCGAGTTCTACGAAGGCCTCCAAATCATGGTCCTGGATTGCTATAAGCCTGCCACTTCGGGGAAGCATTTTCAAGGTTGGAATCTCCAGAACGAAACTACTCGAACCATCCGCGCACGGTTCTTTCTTCTAGCTATTTGACCCCCACACGTGGTTGATTTGCCGGGCTGTCTCGACGGCGGCTTGACCAATATGAAGTTGAAATAAGATATCGTTCGGAGTTGCTCCTTTGAAATACTTCAGCGAGTATTCGATGAAACACAACTATTAAATATAGGTGATGCACAAATTATTCCGTTAAATAGAATGAAAAATTCCGTATTAGACGTTATACGTTAATGCGAAGTAAGTAAGTTATTGATTCAGTAATAAACGAGCGAAAAACGTATGTTACCGATGTTACGTGCGGTCAAACAGCGCCGGTGGTGTAAGGCGAACATCGCTGCCCGGAAAGCAGAAGATGCGGGTTCAAGTCCCGCCTGGCGCAAGGGTTTTGATCGCAACAAAACATCCTGTAACAACATATAGCCTCTCTACCAGCCGCCCCAGGCTTAAGCAAATGTGTTAGAACGAAAAGCTGTTGTACAAAAACCGCCAGAACTTTCCGACCGCTGAGTACACTATTCCGAGGCTATTTGCGCCCAATTATCAAGCCCGGAAGGCAAGAATATCTGAATTTTGGAGTATATTTTCAGCAATTTACATTAGCACCGCCAAATTTTATTTTACATTGGTTCACCTATTCATCGTACATGTAAACAGAATGAAAAAACTTCAACTTGTTCACCTCCACTCCTCAAAAGCGATCCGTTTTCATATTATTTCTCGTTGACGGAATGAACAACAACGGGTTATTTGGGGTGTCCAAAATTTGTCACAGCAGTAATATTTCATTTTATAGGACTCCTAATCATACTGAAGATCGCTGCAGAAAGAGTTAATTTTTCACTGTATAATAATCAAAGCTCGAAATATTATGGAGTACAAATTCAGTTCTTATGCCTTGTTCAGGAAGAAAGGTTTTTATTTCGATAATGTCAAGGATTCGCTTATAACGCTATGAACGATCCGATTAGCTGTCACAACGATGTCTTGTTGCGATCAAAATTTCTAGCGCCAGGCGGGACTCGAACCCGCACCTCCCTCTGACCGGGCGGGAATGCTCTACGCCATTACACCACCGGCGCCGTTTGATCGACATCGTTGTGACAGCTTACAACCTCGACACCAGCCAATTGAGGCTTAAAGAAACTGATTTGATCCGATTAGCGCTTTTAAAAAGTCTCTACACACTGTAAGAAAATCTTATAAACCTTTAAGAGAGCATTTAAATTATTACTACCAATTAGCTTCAATATTTCAAGCGTGATGTAATATTTCAGATCAATACATCGCTCTCTCAGAAGTTTAATCTGTCGCGGCATGATGACATTCTGCTAAAATCACGAAAAAAAATTGAATAACTGACGATTGATTCGAAAACAGCTAGAGAACTTGTATTTTTTTTACTGAAAAACGATGAATATTCAAAATGTTGCGGAATTCAGTTTCCTGCTCATAAAGCGTATTTTTGAGGCAAAACTGCGAATTTTCGCAATGACGAAGCCATATAGATCTGAAAGGAACAACTTATTAAATGTACAAAAATCAAATAAAATGCTAAAAATGAAAGAAAAACAGTGTTGGAGAACAAGAGATTGAATCAGGTCTGCTCAGAAAGGAGGAGGAAGGGGAGGTCATAGATTCTCAGCAAAAATCGAACCATACACTTGATTTTGAGCGGACTTGTCCTTTCTGAGTAGTGAACAGTTCGGGAATCGCTGAGCTACTGTCAGATTTTCGTTGTTCATTATTATCCAGCTTAAGGTCTTTAGCTTCCTTCCCAGGCAATCTGTTTGTAGAAAATATCCCGTCCAAAATAGCCGTCTCCAGAATGCAAAAACGTGGTCAAGTGATGCCGGTGGGCAAGTTTGTCCGAGACAGTGAAGGAACCGTGACCGTGAATAAGCGCCGAGGAAACCCACCGGCTCCGGACCACCCGAAGACCACCAGAATACAGCGCTTATGTAACGGCTATGTAAGGAAATTCGTACATAACGCTGGTTGCGATGAGCGTTCAACATGGAGCGGGATGTGTTTTAACCCATTGACGACCGCGCGGAAAATCGCGTGTCTGTCGCGTGGGACCGCGCTTGGGACCGCACGGACGCTGCAATCTCGTGAAAACACTAATTCACGATATTCCGAATGAAGCTCTCTCTCCAACAGCTCCCTCTCATATTGGAGAAGGCCGGAACAGATTCGAAGCAAAACATAGAAGATGAATTTGCTTCTTTAAGAAGGCCTACGAAGAAACAGGACGCACGTTTGCCGCGGATTGTGCAAATAAGGTGACCTTATGATGTAGCAGGTGTTTGACATACCTTTGACTAGATTGTTTTCAAAATTTTTACAAGAAAGGTGACTAGATATTTTTCTGCATGACCATTTTTATAATATGTGAGTAGCTGTTCGTGAATAGTGCCGATCTTTGTGCAGCTTGAATAGTGTGTGGTACTTATTATTTGATTTTATCAGTGCTTAGAAGTAAATAGCTGCCGGACCACAGCACAGTAGCATTGTGAGAATCCAAAATATCTAATGATCACTCGTGAACTACGGAAAAAGCGAGAAATAGGCCGTATCGAACAGTTTTATAACCGCGGGCCAAAATCGGCCCGCGCGGTCCCACGCGACAGAAAAACTGCGGGTCGAAAATGGCCCGCGCGGTCGTCAATGGGTTAATGTATGTTCTGCCCATTCATTCTCCTATTTTTACTTATAGCCTTAGCCAATCTTATCCTAAAATATCTTTGCCAAATAACAATTTTGCATCGTACGTAGAAAGAGGAGCGCATGCCTAATGTATGCTACTTTGTAGACGGCTTTACTCGGACCTCATAGTTCAAACTAGGCCAGTTTCGCTTAAGATACACCTGCAAAGGTTCTCTGGGTACTTACCCTGTTGTTCTGTCAATGGCTTCTATGCCGGAGATGACTGAAGGAGGAGAACTAATTCAGCTGGGAAAATTGTCGGCAAGCGTATGACGAATTCATCAGATGCACGACTCTATTCCCCTTTCACGTCTGCACGTTACCATCTCACTCTTATGCGTTGAGCAGATTCCATATGCTCCTATTTCGATAACGCGGCATTGATATCACGCATATGTCTTGGACATTTTCATGCCTTTGAAGCTGTTTGCTATAAATCTTATCCGTTGAATTTTGCGGAAATTCCTTACCATATTTCGAATGCAATGTTCGGCTTCGGAATCGCTGCAGCTGGATCTCAAGGTCACATGCTTGTTCCGTAACAGTAGCAGTTCTTCTTCCAGGATTCTATGA
This sequence comes from Heligmosomoides polygyrus polygyrus, assembly GCA_947396885.1. Lineage (NCBI taxonomy): Eukaryota > Metazoa > Nematoda > Chromadorea > Rhabditida > Heligmosomidae > Heligmosomoides > Heligmosomoides polygyrus. The sequence goes on along the minus strand of OX377204.1, from coordinate 82,261,242 downwards.
CGAATTTGGAGCTCTCTCTTCACTGCAGAGATTATTCGACGCTTTTGTCGAACTGAATTTGCGTACTCTGCTATGCTTTAAAGTCATAAATAGGTATCCAAAGGGGTGTCGGCATGGCTGCGTCACGTTTGAATACCTTTTTGATGAGGGAAGTCTTCTGAATTCCAGACTCTTAAGATAGTGGTCGCATGTCGTAGTCACTTCTTTCTTTCAATAAACTGTCGCTCCAGTTGGATGTCGTGTAGATCGTGCAAGCTTGATTTTCGATAATTCCTTGTATAGTATGTTAGGGCGCGTGCAGCGCAGTCGGAGGAGGCGCCGACTGTCGCGTGCACCCGATACCAGGTTCCTGGTTCGGATTTCCCTCCCAGGCCAACCAAGCCTTCCATCCCTCGGGGATCGTCGAATTGGTACCAGACTTGTCTGGGAAGGATAAAGCGCTGACTTGTTCATCGGCTGGCCACCGCAGGTCATTGTTTGGCCAAATACGCATTCATGTCGCCTCCACGACATCCCGTAGAAGTATGTAGAATGCGCTGGCGCATCCCAAAAGCGATTGAGTAACGCTATCCTTTATCCTTATCCTACGTTATGTTAAGTATTTATATAAATATATTTCAGCCTCTTGTTATGAGCTTTTGGCCAAGATTGGTGCACGTTTTATTAAGCCTTGAAACGTTGAGAACCCTTTTTGTACTAAGCAGAACCTTTCAGGTGGTTGCCGACGGGGACCAACAGCTCATAAATCCACGATGCAACGTCGCCATACAGTGACCGAAAGGTCCTCCTTAACTTTGTAAATGCAGTTCTCGTTGTAATCCGATGAACGGACTAACGACCCATACCTATCGTAACCTACCGTAACCAATTAAAACTCTAAGGCAAAATTAGTCCACGCAGCAACACGTAGACCCCACCCGCTAAATAGAATCCTCGACCTTTTCACCTGCAAGTCCTCATCTCAATCCGTCCGGCCACCCACTCGCTGCCATCGGCGAGATGAAGTATTCATCTGAACGTACATTGCAGCTTCCTTTATAAGGACTTGAAAATTATCTGACTGTATGGTCTGGCTATTATTGAAACTTTAAATCTTTTGCAGGACGTTTTGCTGAGCACGACCAAACAGTTCCTCTCGTCATTTTTATTTTATAAGCTGGCAGTCACATACGCCAAGCTACAAGGTTGGAACTCGGCACTACGAAGCCTGAACGACGCAAAGTCGACAGGCAGACATGGCTGTGGGCGGACGATGAGAAAGTGAAGGTTCGAGAGAAGAAATCACTTTATCATGCGTTTCTCGGCGACAGAACAGCCGACAACTCGCAGGAGCATCAGAATGCGAAGAAGGCTGCAAAGAAAGCCGTGGCTGTTGCGAAAGCCACTCATTATGGTGATGTCTACCGAAAGCTCGAGTAGAGCGAGGGTGAGCGGTATTTGGACCGAATTGCTAAGACCCGCCATCCCCAAACCGAGGATATTGAAAAGTTCTTTGGCATCAATGATGAAAGTGGCCATCTTCTGACAGACCGCAAAAAGGCGCTGGAGCGATGGCTTGATTACTTTGAGGAAATTTCCACTATAGAATTTCCTCACCCGGCCATCCCTTCTGTGCACGGTCCCGTTCACAAGGTCACCGTGGAGGAAATAGAAGCGGCTCTGAAGAAGATGAGGCCAGGCAAGGCGACAGGATCGGATGATCTGGCAACCGGTGTTTGGAAGTCGAAGCTCTGGTATCTGCTGAGTGGTTGGCTGAGTTCGTCAACCAGGTAGTAAACGAGAAGAAAGTACCGGAGTGTTGGCACAACAGTACGACAATTCCGATTTGGAAGAAGAATGGCAGTCCAGCAGCCTGCTCGAGTTACCGTCCGATTCGCTTGCTTCCGTACAGCATGGACATCTTTAAGGGAATCCTCGATAGACGAATCCGTGAAATCGTCAAGCTCTCCGACAACCAGAGCGGCTTTGTGTCTGGTTGTGGGACCGTTGATGCCATACACGCCGCTCGCCTCCTGGTGGAGAAGTATCGTGAGAAACAGAAGCCGGTGCATATCGCCTTTCTCGACTTGGAGAAGGCTTTCGACCGCGTACCGCGTGAGGTTATATGGTACGCCTTGCGACGACACAACGTACCTGAGAAACTCATAGAGTGGGTGCTGATGCTCTACTCTTGTCCAAAGAGTCGAGTTCAAGCTGGAACCTCGATGGAGTTTCCCATCTCTGTGTGGGTACACCAGGGTCCCGCGCTTTCCCCACTCCTCTTTGTTGTTGACATACATGCTATTAGGCGAGATCTTCAGAAGCCTGTCTCATGGACGTTGCTCCATGCTAATGACGTGATACTCGCTTGCGATGATAAAGGTGATCTCGAGCGGTAGGTACAAGTTTGGTGCGACCGTCTGGCGAGGTTCGGACTCAAATTGAACGTCAAGAAGACCGAGTACCTAACGACTGACGTGAACTAGTCCGGCTCTATTACTATTATTAAGATTAACGGTACTGAACTTGCACGCACTTTGGTGTTTAAGTACCTGGGACCAGCAATAGCGTCTGACGGCGGTCTGATGGTTGAAGTGAACTCACGCGTGAGTGCAGCTTGGCCCAAGTGGCGTTCGCTGACTGGCGTGCTCTGCGATAGGAAGATACCAGACCACCTGAAGTCGAAGATTTACAGAGCCGTCGTGCGGCCGGTAGCGATGTACAGCGCTGAGTGTTGGCCTGCCACTAAGGAAGTTGAAACGCGCCTCAGCGTCATGGAGACAAAGATGCTCGCTGGACGGCTGGAGTCCCGCGCATGGACCGCATCGGGAACGATGCTATTCGGCAGAAGTTCGGTGTCGCGCCGATAGCGGACAAGATGCGCGAAGCTCGCTTGCGATGGTACGACCACGTTCTGCGTGGGAAAGAAGACAGCGTCCGCAAGATTGGCCTTGAATTGGAAGTATCTGGAAAGCGGCCTAGAGGACGCCCGAAGCAGCGTTGGTCCGATACGTTACACACGGACATGAAAGTAGCTGGTGTCCACCCTGATCAAGCGCAGGATCGGGAAAGGTGGCGTCGTAACACCAGAAGAGCGGACCCCGTGACGAAGCGGGACAAACGCTGAAGAATAATAATAAGAAGAAGCTGGCAGCGCAGCAGTTTTCGCAATTTTTCACCTACAAGGCCCGCAGAAAATCTGGAAAACACCTTGCTCCTTCTCAGGCAATACCCTACAACCCTTAATAGGTCACTTTGCGTAACTCCACGGTCACCTCATTGAACTTTTTCGTGAGGAGATCCAAAATATGTCCGCTTTTGATCTTTTAGCCCTACGGTTCCGCTAAGAAAATTATAGGCTAATTATAGGCTAAATTTGATATGGAGTGCATCTTATGGAAAGCTATCCTCAGTCTAAGAAAACCATCACATTCTGTGCAGCACAATGGCATGGCAAAGCTGTTACAGAATGTCTCAAAAGTACATTTATTTACTTATTTATTTATTTTAGACATAGAAATCCATGCAATAAAGCAAGCAACTAATAAGAGAACCCCGCGAACGCGGGGATAGCTATAAAAACAACACAATGAAGAATAGAAAAGGTGAAGAACAGAAGACGATAAAGCTCTAACAATAAGACGCGCCCTGAAGATACCGGTCAACAAGTCTTTGACATCACACAGTGACTTTAGCATTGTGTGCTTTTTTGACAACCTCAAAAATTTCGTGCTAGCCCTACAAATGAAGAATGCTGATCCTATATTGCTTCTTAGTCTAGGAAATCTTATTTCTCACTGCCACCCATTCTAATAGAAGAAGGGAGTGGTAAAAATTCCATCACGGGAAAGTCCAACCGCGCCATTAATCAATTCGATGGCAATAGTTAGGTCGTTCCTTCTTCTGCAATATGTAAGTGTTTTCAGTTTTTTATTTCGCAAGGATGGAGAGGGAATGGAGGCATAGTCATGTCCAAAGTTTCCTCGCAAACTGTTTTGAACAGAGTGTGACGATATCTCGCTTACACAATGGACTGGATACAGAAGTGTCATATTCAAGAATTGGTCTTACGTAGGACTTGTAGGCGAGCAAAAGAGCTTGTCTCAGTCTGCTCTTAATGATTCAAAAGATCTGTTAACCTATCGATCCGCTTTTTTTTAATGCAAAATCGCAATGGTCCTTAAACGCGAGTTTTGTGTCTAAAATAAATCTCAAATTGCGCAAGCCGGCCGAACAGCAAGGTTGTCATTCCTTAAGGTAATATTAGATTGGTGAAAAAGTCTGGCACCACAGCGTAACTTTTTACAAAATTTTATTGTTTCTTTTGTGAGCGAGTCTAATCTACAAAGTAGTTTACATTTACATCTACAAGCTTCTGACATCTGACGGGGAGCTCATGAAATCCTCTCTTCCAGAATGAAGTCAGCTGTGACTCGAAAAAGTCTCGGATTCCAGTTCGGTTCGGTCGTTGAAGCATCTATCCCTTATTGTTAGGTGTTGCTTGACAGCTCGAAAGAGGTGCTAGTCCGATGGCGCACGATCTGGCGAATACGGTGGGTTAGGTATCACCTCCCACCTAAGCTCCTGCAACTTCTGGCGGGGCGGCCTTGCAATGTGGGGGCGAGCATTGTCGTGAAGAAGGTAAACATCCCTCCGCCCCCTCCGTTTGCGCGACATGGCCTAGCTCAGCTTCTGCAGCTGTTTAGCGTAGATGTTCGCTATTACCGCGGTGCCGTCGTCAGGAAGCTCATGATGGAGCATTCCTTGAGAATCCCACCAGCTGCACAGCATTACCTTCATCTGGTTGATGTCCACCTTGAGGTTGTGGGTCTCCATGAGGGAGCCACTGGGCCTTCCGAGTGCGGGTAACAAGGAAGACCCAGGATTCATCTCCCGTGACGACATTCTCGAGAAAGCCCTTATTTGGAAACCGAACAAGGAGAGACTGAGCGATAGTCAGTCGTGAATCCTTGTCCGAGTCATGGAGTGAGTCAATCTTCACTGCAACCGTAGTATGTATATGCCCTCAGAAGCAAATTGCCACGTATGCGAAATATTCTAGAATGTGCTGCTACCTACAACTACGTTGCACCAAACAGTCATTGAAAAATTTTCAAAATTTTTGGTGCAAGGCTTTTTTTACCAACCTAATAAATGAAACACGCATTTCCTAGTGCTGTCTATGTTAGCCCACATTAAGTTCCAATAGTATTTTTTCTTTGCGCTAGGTTGGCTTGCTATAGAATTCAGTTTGAATGTTTACGCCACACCTTGCAATTCGGGACCATTGAAGTGCAGCGCTGTACGCACTGCAAGTGTTATTGTGGAAGGTTTTGAATGGATATTTCTAACATCAATGACCACGGGTACTATAATATAATACTGGTCAAGTAATCTTTCTTAGTCCGACATGGATCCATGGAGAAGGGGCATATAGAGGCATATGGGCAAAATCGAGTTGATCTGTTTGACACCTGCGACCGGATTCGCAAACGACTAACCCATGGGTGTAGGGGGTAGAGATACTCACGATGAAGCCTGCGTGTCTGACTCGTCCCTTATCTCTACCAGACTCTTATCTCCACCCCTTACATGTACCTCGCATCCCCACTGATTTAATTGCTGATGAATCCGGCTATTAAGGCCTATGATATAGTCCCGCGGAAGTATCCGCGGAACGGAAATAATCTAGCCAGGACCCAACGCGCGCCCAATAGCCGCAGTCCGCAACGCCCATTTTCCGCGGATCGTCGGCGGCGGTCGGTGGACGGGCTGGTATACTTCCCGTCCGCCGACCGACCCCGCCGACCGACAACCTCCCGCAGTGCAATGCACCGCGGGAGGCGGTCGGTCGGCTTTATCAAACACTTTGTCAAAAATAAACGTGCTCCTATTCGAAAGCGACCGATTTCGTGAACTTGGAACGTTTCTAGTTCACGCAGTGATAAAACGCTCCAACGCGATTATCATTCAGTGTCGGCCGTTGACCGCGCTGGGTCGGCGACTATCTTCCGCGGTGCATTCCTCTTCCGCGGACGTCCCGCGGGCACTCCCGCGGGACTATACCATGGGTCTAACCATAAGACAGTTATGCCAGGGTTCAGCGTCTGCGATACTACGCTTATTACATTTATTTTTATTACGTAGGATCTCCCCGTTTCACTAATGAGCTTCTGGGGAGGTGCTATAACATATAAGTTCACCTGAAGTAGTTGCGAAGCAAGCTCATCTATTTTTATGTACTTTTAGTTTACTTAAAGGTGGAGATAACCTACTCATAGTGCCACTCCAGAGCACTGCATTTGTGCACTCGAAAACATATTTGCAATAACAACTAGTGCGTGAATTAATTCAACGCCTACATGTGCCATCGTACAAAATGAACACGCTACAGACTCCTATTGATCAGGCGATATTATGAAGGCTGGACAATGAAGTTGACTGTCCTTGTTAATAGGCGATGTATAAGTTTCACCAATTTTCTCTTTCATAACCCTGCCATGTCGCTCGGTCTTTCAAACAGAAGAGAATGTCGAGACTTATTAAGCCTAATATCTATAGCTGTGTGCGCTCGCACATGTTCACTGGCACGTTGTATGGTTCGTGGTTCGCCATCCAACAGTGTGCTTTTTGATTCTTGCTGATTATCCCGCATGGTCTCTGAGCGTGCAAATTCAATTCCCACTAAATAAAAATTCAGCGAAAGTGAATCCAACACCTAATAATCGTGACATTCCATGACAGCAGTGAATTTGCGTGCCTCTATCACTAGTTTATTGCGCTGAATGCCAAATGAGACAGCCACATTCCCCTCAACATACTTTGAAGGTCCCGTCCAAGGTTTGAATGATTTTTTATACAGAGCGCTTAATTTTAAACCAGTGGCGTCTGAATGCTCTATGTAATAGATTACGTTGCTTGAAGGCACGAATCAGTGGTTTTGAAATTGTTGACAGTGAAAAGTTAAATTTTTAACCTCTTTTTTTTTGGGCGTGCACTAACACACAAAGAGAAAAGCATGTTCAGTGTGACATATGGGAGTTAAGCGAGGCACTCGTCATGTATGGTATTAGGTTGTCCCATAAGTTCTTGCCGTTCTTTCAATGATTCACTGCAGATTTCGCCGGCAGTCTCTGGCATAGCTCTGCATTGTTTTCAGAAGAGAATGATTTGCTCTATCAGATCATGTATTGCATTTTTTTTCATCATGAGTTTTGTAAATTTTTAAGTCGTTAAAGTAAAAAGTGAAAAAGTGAAAAAGTAGCCATTTGCGCACTTGTTCTCTCCGCTAAGGTTTGTAACTTTTTGCGCAGTTTTTTATGATTTGGAAGACAATGTTCTGTACTACAAGAATATTAGACTTAGACTTAGTTCCTCCCATGCTGTTGAGCGTATCGGGCGACGAGAGTTCTCCATTGATACCTGTCTTGTGCCAACTCTTCACCTTCGTCTCTGGAAATATTTAGTAGTTGAAGGTCCCTTGCGAATGTTCGCGCCTCCATGTGTTTCTTGGATGACCGCGCGCTCTGCTACCACCTTCAGGAATCCAACACATGGCTACTCGAGGAAATCGGTACTCAGGCATTCGCATTACGTGTCCTGCGAGGCGTAGACGTCTTTGTGCGATTAATGCAGAAAGACTACTTGAACCGCTCCGGTTTAGGACTTCACAGTTAGTCACACGGTCTGTATATCGCACTTTCAATAACCGTCGAAGACATCTCTGGTGGAAGGCGTTTAGCTTTTTGGCGCACTTCAGGGACATGGCCCATGTTAGGCAACAATCGGGACTACAATTGAGTGGTAAAGCCGCAGCTTTATCTTCGACGCGATTGACGATAAGCTCCAGATTGGGCCAAGCTTCCGAAACACAGATGAAGCCTTCACAATCCTCGTTAGTATTTCTGATTCCACATTCCCGTCGCGTGACACGGTACTTCCAAGATATGTGAACTTCTGGACAGTTTCAAGCTGTGATGCCTCAACGTTGATATCTACGTTCATATCTGTTCTCCCTATGCTCATCACTTTCGATTTGTGCGGGTTTAATCGTAGTCCAATTTTCTTGGCTTCGTTCGCGAGGTTTGTGGTTGCCTGCTGCAGTAAACCGTTGTTCTCGGCTATAATGGCTACATCGTCAGCGAAATCGAGGTCTGTTAACCGGTGTGTCCTGCTCCATTTAATACCCGTTTCATCACCTTTCATGGATTTCCTCATAATGAAGTCCAGAGCAACATTGAACAGAAGAGGGGAGAGTTCACATCCTTGTCTCACTCCGGTAACAACTTCGAAGAATGTCGTGTGTATTGCATTCGTTCTGACGCAACAGGAGGAATTCTTGTACAGCTTCTTGAAGATTTCCACAAAGGGCTGGGGTATACCGTAAATCCTGAGAATTGACCATAGCGATTCACGGTGTATACTATCGAAGGCCTTCCGGAAATCCACGAAATTCATGAGAAGTTGCGTCCGAAATTCCATACATTGCTCGATGACATTCCGTAGGGTAAATATCTGTTCGCTGCATGACCTAGCACCTCGGAATCCACATTGTTCTTCACGAAGTCTTTCATCTACCGCGGGTCGCAGTCGATTTAGTAGAATTAAGCAGAACACCTTGCCGGGTATAGAAAGCAATGTAACTCCTCGCCAGTTTCCACATTCTGATAAGTCACCTTTTTTGGGTATTTTGACGATGACTCCTCTATTCCAGTCTTCCGGAACTTCTAAGCGCTGCCAGCATATGTTAAATAGCCTCGTCAATGTGGTGATCATTCCTCTGCCTCCTGTTTTGAGAAGTTCAGCGGAGATTTCATCGAGACCCGGCGCTTTACCACCTTTCAGACTTTTGATTGCTCTATCCGTCTCCTCCAATGTTATGTCACCCATGTAAACTTCCAGAACGCTCTCCTCTTCCTCATCTCGAAAGTCATATGTATCACTAGGTTCCGGCTGGTTCAGGACTTCTTTGAAGTGCGCAACCCATCTCTCGATCTGTTCTTCGTCCGTGACGAGCAACTTGCCGCCTCGATCCTTTATCGGTGTGTTTGAGCTGCTGTGTGTTCCTGTTAGCTCTCTCACGATTCTGTAGAGCGTTTTCGAGTCACCACGTTCGGCAGCGTTTTGTGCTTCAACACCTTTTTGTGTCAGCCAATTCTTTTTATTGGCTCGACATGATCGTTTGACTAACCGATCGAGTTCAGCGTACTTCCGGCGATACTCCCATTTAACTGCATCGCTCAAATTAGATCGGTCCTTTTGTTGCTTCGTACGTTTCCGCTCGTCTATTAGATCCCACGTTTCGTGCCTTATCCACTGTTCTTTACGAGTGCCTCTCCTTCTCCCGATGTTTTCTTCAGCACAAGCACGAGTAGCTTCCTTTATGATATTCCATTGCACTTCAGCCTCTGTGCAGTTGCCGACCTCTTCTAGCAAGCGGAATCGGTTTTGCAGCTTAATGGAGAAATTTGTCGAGATGACGGGATCTTTTAGTCGAGCTATGTCAAAGGGACGTGCAATGCAATGTCGTTTCTGTTGCTTGAGTTTCAGTCTCATGCTTGCTCTAACCAAGTAGTGATCTGATCCTACATCTGCGCCGCGGTATGCTCGTGTATCTAGTAAGGATGTTCTCCACCTGTTGCTGATACAAACGAAGTCAATTTCGTTTACCGTTCCTCCATCCGGCGTCGACCACGTAGCTTTGTGTATCCGACGGTATTGGAAATAAGTGTTGCCAATGCAGAGATTGTTGTGGCTGCAAAAGGTGATGAGTCGACTTCCATTTTCATTTGTATCGCTAGCTGACGTAAACGGTCCTACAACTTTTTCCAGCCCTGCCTGATCACCGCCTAGTTTGGCATTGAAGTCACCCATTACAATCTTCAAGTCGCGTCGAGGCGTTTCATCTATCGTTTGCTGTAGGCATTCGTAGAATTCGTCCTTTTTCGCATCCTCAGAATCTTCAGTCGGTGCATACACTTGTTTAATCGTGACTCTGATCTGCTTTGTCCGGAAGCGTGCGCTTATGATCCGGTCATTGACTGGTTTCCAACTGACGAGAGCATTACTGGCACGTTGACTCAGTACGAAGCCCACTCCATTTGTGTGCAACGAGCCGCCCGAGAATATTATGGACTTTCCAGAGCTGATGATTCGATCATTCCCAGTCCATCGCATTTCGCTAACTCCGAGTATATCAAGGCGGTAGCCGTCGAATTCCCGCAGTAGCTGAGCGAGTCTTCCTGTTTGAAACAGAGTGCGAACATTCCAAGTACCAAAACGAGTTGGTGTTTTAGGTGAAAAAACCGTCGCTAGAATCGGGGGAACCGTCATAAAGCTAGCATCCGGCATTTCAGTTTCAGATTCAACAGAAGTTTTCATCGTTTCTGTAGCTAAAAAGATTTTACGGAGACGGGTTGCTAGCCCGTCGTCCAACCCTCCTCCTTTCTCATCCGGGCTTGGGACCGGCAATGGCGGAGTTACTACAAGAATATATGTTGGTCCTATTTTGGTCACGCGTCCTTTATTGATTTTTAGGCCATCAAATTGGGACGTTATTTTTGTCGACACCTCCTGCTCTGTGGTTGGACTTTTGGGTTGGTGTTATATGTCGTTCGAAAGAGAATGTCTTAGTCTATAAGAGTGTGTGTCGCGTTTATTGATTTCTATTGAATGTCAACAAAACGCCAAAAAGAGAAAAATCGTCTTCACCAACAACTCCTTCTCCTTATTCAGTCTGTCTTGCTCAGTTTTATATGACACTTGAAAGTGGGTGTCTTGCTCTACAACAGCATATGATTTGTTCTTCGGTCATTTAAATTTTTGCTTATTTTCAGATATCAAAATGGAGTGCCAAGTCGACAAGGATGAGCACTTTTGGCACCTTCTTCTCTTTGCTTTCAACCAGGGTCCTAGTGCATGTAAGCCCTAGTTTGCACTTGCACCGCTGCGCGGCGCGGCACGATGGTCGGGATAGATATCGACCAGGCGGCGCGAAAAATCAATATCTATGGCGATCGTGGTGCCGCACCGCGTGGCGACGCAAGTATAAACTAGGGCTAAGGCAGTAGAAGCCTGGCTGACCGTACAAACACCATTTTTCATCGCCAGTTACATTTCTGTGCAAAAATCGTTGAATATGTCCGTGTGATGAATGAACATCAGGAGCCACCGAGTGACGATTGCTGCCGGCCTGCTTGTCCGTCATCATTCATCGAACGGACATATTCAACGATTTTTGCACAGAATTGTAACTGACGATGAAAAATAGTGTTTGTACGGTCAACCAGGGTTCAAGTGCCTTAGCCGCACTAAAACCCTGGTTGAAAGCAAAGAGAAGAAGGTGCGAAAAGTGTTCATCCTTGTCGACCTGGCACTGTTCCATGAACAAGTGCGCAAATGGCTACTTTTTCACTTTTTCACTTTTCACTTTAACGACTTAAAAATTAACAAAGTTCAGGATTAATTCAGGGCTCTTTCGAAAGCTATACAGCGCTATGCAAGAGACCGCCGGCGAAATCTGCAGTGAATCGTTGAAAAAAACGGCAAGGACTTATGGGACAACCTAATACATGTATAAGTTTTATCTTCATCATTTTCAATAGCGTTTGTCCCGCTTGGTGGCGGGGTCCGCTCTTCTGGTCTGGTGACGCCACTTCTCCCGATCAAACGCTTGATCGGGATGGACACCAGCTAACTTCAAGTCCATATGCAACGTATCTAGCCAACGTTGTTTCGGGCGTCCTCTGGGCCGTTTTCCAGGGACTTCAAGATTCAGGCCAATCTTATACACGGTGTCGTCGTTAGCGCGAAGGACGTGACCATACCATCGTAGACGTGCTTCGCGCAACTTGTCAGCTATGTATTATTGTATTATATAAGTGTTAGTTGTTATTGTATTATATAAGTTTTATCCTCAACAGCTAAAATAGAAAAGCTGATAATATGTCATGGAGCAATATTAGACATTCATGTCTAGTGGACCATTCTGGTTATCTTCCGGCTACTTCTTCACTCAGATTCATTAGTTTTTCCTTGTAGCGAGTAGCTGTCACGGTTTCGCCAGATTGGAGCGTAATACTGTCTTCTTTTCTGATCCCATTGAATACAGAGCAACACCTTTTCCGTGGATTTTGGGATCTGCGGTTGACTTTGGTGCTTTTCCTGGATTTGTCAATGAGTGCTACCGCTTCGAGTGTTCGAAATCGATCCATTTTTCGTCTACGGTGATTACACGGTGAAGAAGCGATTTCGTGACTTGCAGTTCATACATGATTTCGCACTTGATTCTTCGGGTTTCTTGCTGGCGTTACGTCGGTTGATGTGGCACCCAACGTCCTTCCTTCCGAATCTTGTCCATTTCATGCAAACGTTTCAAAACTGCTTCGCAAATTACACCTAGGGAGTCATCTAGCTGCTGTTGCGTTTGGGCGTCGTCTTCGTCGAATAAAGCCTGCAGTTTATCGTCTTCGAACTGTTGGATGCGCTTTCGCGCTTGTTCTTCAGGACAAAATCTCTTCCTCTATATCTCTTGAACCGTTTCTGGCAAGCTCTTGCAGATACAAGATCTTGGTCGTAGACTTCGGCGATCATGTTATGGGCTTCAACCGTGCTTTTCTTCCATTCGAACATAAACAATAGAACTCCCACAAATGCTCCTCGATTGACACCTCGGTGGTCATCCGTAAAATTGTCGTTAGTTTTTAAATTTGGACATTTCCCAAAAATTCAAACGGCATCGGATAGCGCATAAAACGCTCTAGAAGACGTATGTAAAAATCTGAAAACAGTCTATTCATGAAAAATGTTAGAGAAAGTGAAACGAGCTTTTATGGTTACTCACCTAATACAGTACCAATCCACAAATTGCGACCGGAAAGATTCAAACATGACAGAATTATTGCGCTCAGAACACGCCCGCGGTGCAATTTGCGAGCCCAGTCGATTGATAGGTTCGATCCTATATACATTGTGCACAGCGCACTCCAAAGTCTCGCCGGAACAGAGTAAAGTGATTCCTGAGTAGGGCGGCTGAGAATCTTTCACGAAACTCCCTAAATGCTCACTCTACAAGCTGTCCCCTCTCGATTGATAGGTTCGATCCTATATGCATTGGCACGGCGCATTCTCAGAGGATTCCTGGCATGACAGAACACTTTACGCCATGCTTGAGATACTCCGAGAACATGCAAGTCCTAGAATATAAGCTTCTCCAATAGCAAAAAGACTGCTCCAGGCATTTTTGACCACCCACTGCGAAAACGCGGTGGATTGGCGAAGTGGTATACATGTTTGTGTAGATCACGATGAGACGAATGGAACGTTAGCAACCGTTTCTCAAGAATCTCAGATTAGGGGAATCGTGAGCACGCAACGGTTTTCGATGGCTTGCGACCGACAACTCGTCCGCGACCGCCTGTCGCAATGGAGCGCAAGTTTTCAATTTCGAACATTTTCATGGCTCCATGTGAACAATGTATACCAATCGATAGAGCTCGAGCTCTTGAGCTCAAATATATCCTTGGTTTTCGAAACTAATGAATTTTAGGCGAGTTATATCGAAAAGACGCAAAACCGCAAAATCGCAGTTCTTGAGGCGCCTTTTCAAAAGACGCGCCCGGTACTGTATATGTAACTCTGGCAATGAGGTTTTTATACGCACATCTGAAGACGACGATTCTGCCGAAACGTAAAGCAAGATAACAATCCACTATAAAAACCTTGGGTTGGCGGAGAATTACAGGAAAATGACATCTAACCATGCCGCGGTTTCAAGAAGAGAAAACTGGAGCTGTGTTGAGACGCTAATCTTCTGTTCCTCTTTCTTCCATTTTGAAGAGCGTGACTTGTTGGGAAGCTGCCAACGCGTCTTCGTTCTCCCTTTCCGCCCTCGTATCAGCAGAAGTTGTTTTGGTTTCGTTGATAAAATGGATGAGTGAAGAGTGCAAATAAGAATAACTAGCGGCGAGATTGAGCAGCAGATAACGGTTATCAGACGGTTCGTCACCTTCTCATCGCTATCATTTTTCTACCGCCGTTTCAGTACTGATAGCAGAGAAGCTAGACCTATCAGTGATGTATATTTTATAACGCTCTAGTATCACGATATCCGATCAGCGTCCAATAAGTGTTAGGTTCTCTTCAAAGAAGGCTGTCCTATTAAATGATGTAATCGCTGCAGTGGTTGTTCTGTGTTACATTTATTCTTAAATGGCATATACAAATAAGTATTCGAATCTTTTTCACGTTTTCCGAATATCACAAGATCACGTTTTCCGAATATATTCAAATTCGAGTACTCGAAAAGTGTTTATATTCGAAAGCATAGAGCATCCGAAAACTTTGAATAATCCACAATTGTCAAATATTCGGAAGGTGCCTTTTGGATACGCAGCGCAAATTATATTCCAGTGTGCTTTATACTGTATATATTTATATGTAGTTATCGCCCGTGTAGCGCAGTTGGAGGAGGTACCGGCTGTCGCGTGAACCCGATATCAGGTTCTTGGTTCGAATTTCCCGCCCGGTCTAACAATGCTTCCATGTCAGTGTCGGTGAATTGGTACCGAACTTAGCGAAAATACCGAAAATGGTGGTGCATTGAATGTGTACGGAGAGTTACTTTTATAAAAAGGAATTTTTTACATTAAATAAAAAATTATTTAATGTAAATAAAAATTATTTAATGTTAATCATTAATACATATTTGCTTAAACTTATTAGCTTATGTAAACTATTTGTTTTATTCGTCTATTTGTTTTATTTAAATTTAAATAAAATTACTAAATAAATAAAATAAAAATTCGCTTATTAAATTGATAATTTAAATGTAATTATAAAACAGAAATGAAACAAAAAATATACTATTTTAATAAAATTAAAATTCATGACAGAGTTAAACGAAGTCTTATTTAATGCTCGTCTTCTTCATTGAAGAGTACAAAACAAGGGTTCGTCTGAAGAAAGTGGCGAAACGGACCTTTCTCCTACTTTTTCTTTAATCTTCTCCTCTTTCCACTCTTCTCACCTCTTCTCTCTAGTTATTTTATAGTTGTTTCCTTCTTTTGTTTTTTTGTGTTTTCCATTATCTGGAAGGAATAACCTATTCATCGGTTGGCCACCGCAAATCATTGTATGCCCAATACGCATTCAAATCACCTCTACGACACCTCGTAGAACTAGACCTCCCCAGAAGGAAACTTGAATAACGCCTTCCTTTATCCTTTTCCATATTTTATAGCTATCCTATTCGAATAAGTTTGCTAACGTTCTCATTTGGACTTTCAGTATTCGAAAAATCGCACTTTTTGAAATTATTAGGATAAAGGATAAAGGACGGCGTTACTCAATCCCTTCTGGGATGCGCCAGCGCATTCTACTTTTACGGGATATCGTGGAGGCGACATGAATGCGTATTTGGCCATACAATGACTTGCGGTGGCCAGCCGATGAGCAAGTCAGCTCTTTGTCCTTCCCAGACAAGTCTGGTACCAATTCACCTACCCCGGAGGGATGGAAGGCTTGGTTGGCCTGGGCGAGAAATCCGAACCAGGAACCTGGTATCGGGTGCACGCGACAGTCGCGCCTCCTCCGACTGCGCTACACGCGCCCTTTGAAATTATCCAAACTCGAATAATCAAGAAATCATCTTATCGAATATGTCTGAATCCGGATATTCAAAAAGTTGCGTTTTCTGAATGTACTCAAATTCGAATATTACGAAAAATCACGCTTTTCGATTATATTCGAACTCGAGTGCCAGGAAATTTCCGGTATTTGAAATTAGTCGAATATTAGAAAATTTTCTGAGACCCAACCTACAAACGAGTGGTACTTATAATCAAAGTGCACATGCTTATAAGCTGTTTGCAAGAAAAAACTTTACATTTTTGGCGACCATCAGCTGAAATAATCAACTATGTTAAACTTTTCCTCTGCAAAATTATTCAGTAAAAACAGATCCTGTTCTTCAGTCTTCGCACAGAACTGAATGTTCTTCGATCTCCTCAGCTTTTTTTCTCGTCGCTTTTTAAAGCATGAGCTTGTTCGCTCATAAGAATTAGTTGCTCCACAAATACACTTGGGAACTCTGACGTTAGCACTTGGGCACACGTCACATGCACTCTCTTGATGTGTCTTCACCAGGACGTAATATAAATTCTTCTATTATCCATGAACGCTGTTGTGGCACTGTCCTGGTTCGACTTTTTACACGAATCTTAACGTCATTCTTGCGATATGTACAGAGCTGGCTTTCGATGTTGCCGCCTTCTTCAAAATACCTACACATCTCCACGCAGGTGTGACTAGTGGACATTTTCGAACTCCACTGGAAGGACCCTAAAGAAGGCGATGAGCCTTAATCGTAAGCCGGTGTAAGACTTCTACACCACATGCGGAGGCCACCTCTTGCTGCTGAGAAGCAAGCTTTTTGCATAGGCAAGACTTCCCATTCATTTGAATACAGAGTCGGTCCGATACCCTAGAAAGAGTGCATGAGATAAGGGATTTATGATTTCGTTTTAATGATAAACTTTCCTTGGAGTCCCGTTGTAAATTTATATCCTCATTGCCGATTCGTAGAACCTGTTCAAAGCCTTGAGGAGTGGGAATGCAAGAACACTTGTTAATGCCTACAAGAGCCATCTAACACCACTGGTCGAAACGGAAACGCCTGCGTTTAGCCATTATAAAAAGGAGAACATAGCCATGTTAGAGTGGGGTCAAAATAACTTCACTCTAAGCTGACTATGAAGTGTTCTGGCCTCAGCTATCAGTTCATTCCTAACGGTGCTCGCAGGCATCATTTGTAATGTTTGCAAAGTTTAAGTAGTCGAAGATTGCGGAATGACCTTCTCATGGCCTTCAAGACTCTAACGGGAAGGACTTCCTCAAGGTGGCACTCCTTATAGCTTTAGATAGTGCTCTCCTCAGCACTATCTAGAACCAGAGGGAGTGTCACTAATTTCAGTACTTCACTTGCCAGAAGACGGGTGCGTGCTCACTTTTTCTCTGTCAGAGTAGTGCCACAGCTCTATAAAATTTGGTCTCCAGAGTTGCTACACGTGTCTTTGCATAGTTTTAGGAGCAGGGCAGAGGAGCTTGTATATGCGGAAGAATACCGGTAGCCACACGCCTGTCTTTGGTTCCTTCTCATGCTATATGTGTCATCTTTCCCAATCGCTGGGCAATTTTGTTTATCACTTGACTTATTTTATTACTTTTTCTTCTTTCGCACTATGCATTATGTCACTGCACTTGTTCTGGTTATTGTCAGCTTTGTTGTTCTCTACGTAGGCTTTGTCTACTTCAATAAATGCAATAAAATATAACACCAATATTAGCGAAACTTATAACTGCCATGGTAATCTATCGGGTTGATCGAAAAGTCATACAACACTAGCACAACATTATTACAATACAATACAATATAATACAATATACAAAAACTCAGTCCACGATATATTCCCCATCCAAGTCTAAGATCCTGCCCCATACTTCAAGCAGCTTTCCAATTTCTTTCCGCCAGAATTCCGATGGCCGTGAAGAAAAGAATTCAGAAACCTCCACTTCCAGTTGACGTCGATCATCGAACTCTCTACCTCGAAGATGCTGATTCAGAGCTCTGAGCAGGTGGTATTCAGAAGGAGCAAGGTCTGGACAGTACCGTGGATGGGGCAGAACTTCCCAGCCTAACTCCTGGATTTTCTCGCGACTCACTTTTGCTACATGAGAACGTGCGTTGTCGTGCAGCAGGTGGACATTTCCCAGTTCTGCACGTTTTTAGCGCATGGCATCAGCCAAGCTCTGGAGATGGGTAGCGTAGACAGATGCTGTGACCGTGGTCTCACTAACCAGTAAGTCCCAGTAAAGTTCTTCTGAGTCCCACCAGCAACCGGTAACAATGTCCTTGAGAAAGTCCTTTCTGTGCGGGCGAAGAACTGTGCGCCTCAGCAACAGATTCGGCATGCCTTGTCAGAGTCTCATGTTGTACCCAAGACGAAAAAACGTTGTGGTACCGAAAGATCTCCAGCTGCCTCACGACGGTGCATTGCGTACATCCAAGTGTCGCCGCCGATTCGCGAGTGGTTGAATTTGGCTTCACCTCGAAGGCTTCGCGCAAGCTGTCTTCTTCCACAACAAAGCGTCCGGAACGAGGTCGATCTTCGAGAGAGATATCTCCAGCCTTGAACCGCTGATACCAACGGGCCGCTGTGGAATAGCGAATAACTTCCTCCTTGAATGCAGCGCAGATGTTGGGGGCTGCAGTCCTTGCGGAATGGCGTTGCAGAAATTCGTAGTAGACGATAGGTCATAGCATGCTGCTGCTTATCGTTGACATTGTTGCTGTATTCGTACTCGACGAGGCCTTATATAGTATGCTTGAGGAAGCTTCGAGAATGTACTGTGATATCACCGCACAAGATCAATACTGTAAGAGCTTTACTCAGAACTTTAACAAATTTAACAGGCAGTAGCGTAAAGTGTTGCAAGACTTTCCGATCAACCTATTATGAGTAACCCAACCGCACGTCGAGTGAGCTTCAAACACGATTCGCAATTTCACCGCCGTGAATTCTTTGCAGAAAACGTTACCTCTACTGTTCAGAATCATTCTATTCTTCAAAAACGCAATATCACATCGCTTTCTGTACAGTTGCCGGTTAATGTGGACATGCAGAGCGAGCAATACAACAACCAGACAAAGCTGCTTCGAAGCGATTCGAGAAGCTCTGGTGAGTTGAAAAAACCATTAGCGACATCAGTGTCTACAGTTTCCTCATTATAGGCGAAAGCAACACCACATCCGTGTCGTGTTGTGATGCTGCACTTGACCATGTCACCATGAATAAAAGGGATACAATCAACAGCTTAATCAACACTCTCCAGCTAATCAGAGTGGGTGTGAACCATTTGCCTCTATAATCTTGATGCTATAATAGCTTCTCTTTATTACAGGATAGCGATGAGAGCGCTATAGCACCGGCCACAATGGATGCCTTGAATTCTATGGGTGAGGATCCATTAATTACACATGTACTTAGCCGGATAGGCAGAGGCTGCAAAGCTGCTTATTGGTTTGCTAAAGTGAATTGGATGGTGTAGCTTCGGAAGCGAGTCAGAGCTTACCTGTGCCCATCGAAGCGCTCTTTACAGCGACAGCTATAGACTGCTACCACTAAAAGAATGCCAGTGTTCTTTTTAGTAAGTTTCTGCTCCTCAATTTTTTCTCGCGGTTTTGGCGCTAGGCAGTTTTCTATTCCATAAAGTGGGCATTCCCAAAACATTGGGAATCACCACTTTATGGAATAGAAAATTGCTCAGATTAAAGGAATCTTTATGCCACGGTGTTTTATAGTTCTTCAAGACCGATCCTGTACTTTCCAAAATTATACCGCGCGACGTTAAAAATGTTTGAAATCGTAATGCTATGCGCAGACGAAAATAGAGCAGTAAGATCTGATCCAATTTAAGATATTAGGTTGTAACGAATTAAGTGGCACTGGTTCGCGCCATTTTTTGGCGCGTCTTTACGCGTTTGATCAAGAGCAAACCGTAACAAGTGGCATATCATTTAGAAACGCAAACTTTGCTCTACCGGCGAGTATCAAACTTTCCATGTAAAAGTGGGAAAACTTTAGAGTTTTATTGACTTTTTTTGCAGATGGACAAAAGGGTAGTCCGAGGCATTTACTTGTATGAATTCAAGCTGGGCACTACAGCTAAGGAGGCGGACGAGAAGATCAACGCCGCATTCGGTCAAGGATGTTCCACAATTCGGATGGCGTATCGTTGGTATCAGAAGTTCCGGAATGGAGATGAGAGCTTGGAAGAACATGAAGGTCGTGGGAGGCATAGTGATGTTGATGAGGACAAGCTGAGAGATGTGGTAGAGGAGGATCCACACAAAGGTACAAGGGAGATAGCGAAGGTTCTTGGCGTCAGTCACAACACAGCTGCCCGGCATCTGAAGGAAATTGGAAAGACCAAAAAGCTGGAAAGATGGGTGCCTCACGAGCTGTCTAAGGAGCAAAGAAACCGACGATATGAGATCTCGTCCGCACTGCTTCTACGGAACGAAACGGACCCATTCCTTGACCGCATCGTAACCTGTGACGAGAAGTGGATAATGTACGACAACAGGCGACGATCGGCACAGTGGGTGGACAGCGACGAGAGCCCCAAGGTTTTTGCGAAGCCGGAATTGCACCAGAAGAAAGTAATGGTGACAGTATGGTGGTGTTCGCTGGGAATTATTCACCACAGCTTCCTCCGTCCCGGTGAATCCATCACGGCAGAGAAGTAATGCATTGAAATTGAAGAAATGATGAAAAAGTTGAAGGATATCCGGCCGGCCTTGGCAAACCGAAGGCGAGTTCTCCTTCTGCACGACAATGCTCGCCCCCATGTAGCACGAATGACGTTGCAGAAATTGAATGAGCTGAACATTGAAACTCTACCACATCCTCCGTTTTCTCCCGACCTCTCCCCAACAGACTACCATTTCTTCAAGCATCTTGGCGACTTCTTGGTAGGGAAAATATTCAAATACCAACAGGATGTCGAAAGTGCCTTCGAAGATTTCGTCAATTCCAGAACTTCTGATTTTTATGCTACTGGGATAAAAAAGCTTGTGTCACGTTGGCAAAGATGTGTAGAATCAGAAGGTTTTTATATCGATAATTAAACTTGCCTACAAGCCGAGATATTAACTGTTTAAATTTACAGTGGTTCAGTGCCGTTTATTTCGTTACAACCTAATAATTATTATATTATTGGATAATTATTACGCCTTATTTTTGGACCAACCCAGGAGTTTATTGAATTAGTCGCGTAGTTGAAGAGAAAATGATGGAGGAATGAACATCATTCGAATAACTCTGACAAAGGAAGGGTCTCAAGCGCATGTCTGAACGGGAAGAGCGAGTCATATAGGGAGAATCCCCACCACTCAATTAGCATAGAAATGTGTTTATTTTTTACTAAGTCGTTAAACCGAAGGAGTAGTAGGGAGACCTTGAGGTTACAATGGAATACGGCGCATCGTGAGTTTGGGGGTCTTATATGCCCGCGATGCCTCTGCCGACAAGCAGCTCGGAGCGCAGTGGATAGTGACGTTGCTTCATGCGAGGGAGCTCAGGGGTTCGGTGCTTCTGCGCTGCTGCATTTTTTGTATTTCAACTGATTGGTTGAGATTTGGGATTCTGATGGCTATACCATTTCCAGACGTTTTCTGCGCATTTTTTCCAGCTGTTCGCTGTGGAGAGTACCTATCTTGCGACTTGTTTATTACTGACCAGTTCTTTAACCACAACGCCTTCGCCAACTCCAAGTTGTCGTGCTTCGAAGTTCTATAGTATGCTGGCCATCCATTCGGCACCAGTGTATCTATGATGTCGAACATTCATACATCAGATGCATACGCGGGCGTACAAGACCCCTGGACTCGTGATGCGCCGTACTTCATTGTAACTTCAAGGACGCCGCACTCCTTGGATTTAACGACTTGGCAAAAAATAAACACATTTTTCTACTAATTGAGGGGTGGGAATTCTCCCGATATGACTAGCTCCCCTGTTCAGACAAACGCTTCAGATCCTTCCTTTTTGAAAGGAGCTTCTATTCTTTTTTTCAGCCAGGCAATATGGGATTCCGAGCTCATCTGTGCCAACAACCACATCAACACTAACAAACAACTCAATAGCCGATATGCGACTGAGCACCGCACCACAGGTTCTGCTTGAATTATTGTATAGCACACAGCTGCCACAGCTACATATAAATCGGGCGTTTTACAGGTGCCCGCACTTCAAGCCATGCCATTCATAGTACCTCAGCAGAAAGTGGTGAATTTTCTTGAGATCTTCGTTCAATCTCTGTATAGGAAGATCTATTCGAAGTATTTTGCTCAGGATTGTCCATCTTGGAGCGAGACGAGGTCCCATAATCTGCAAAGCCCACAGCTCTTCCAGCAACAAGCACTTCCTAATCCCTACGCCAGTGAGCATGTTATTGCTATTACTATTTTCCAATTTTTGACCTAATCCTGCTATTTTAGTTACGACGCCACCTCAGCTCGACTCCATGAATGCCACATCTCCACTCAGAGGTGTCGGAGCTTTCAACATATTCCCATTGGTTAGTGACATCGAGTTTATTGTGAATATTTTAGTGTTAAAGTAAGGAGCGAGAAGCACATGATGTTGATCTGATATGTTCAAAAATCCAAAATATCAAATGCCTTTGTTAGCCTGAGGTCATAATCGAGTTCAAAATTGAATGCTGAAGGGACGTCGACTTCATTTACTCTCAAATACATAAATGACTCACCTTAAGCCGACATGGAATATTTAAGTTCATATTTAGAAAGATTAACAGAAACTCTTTTACAATCCCAACAAGAACTCTCACATAAGATAAGCCTATAAGCTTGAGGCCAAAAAGAACTCGTTATTGTATCTTTTAGATTACGGGAAGAGATATTGTACTCTAACCATCAAGTAATCCTTGCTCATTCGCTCCATTCAAAGGTCATCCAAAGACCGGGGGATATACACCCCCCGTCTGAGGGCCGGTCTTTCTTGATGGTCTGGTATCCTTGCAATACGCAGAACACGATCAGTTACACTTTCTGTGTAACTTTCTCAGTTCAGCTATCCGGAGTGTAACAAGGTAATGAAATTATAATTTTACGAATAGAATAAACTTTATTTTATAGCGCAATCTGGCAGAAATCATTTATTGGATGAAAATACGAGGTCGCACCATACCCTCGAAAAGTTCGTTGTGTTTTTTATTCGATTGATAATGTAAATGTCGCTTACACGAAGCATCGACATGAGGATATGTGCGTCCTTTGCAATTGTTTTTGTTTTTTATTTATTTTTCCTATTTATTTTTGCTTTTCACAGGTGTGAAACTTCACGTAAAAGGAAATTGTGCTATCGATCGAAATAAAATCGCTAAGGACCCGGACGAGGGCACGACGCAATTTCTTCTTTTGGCTTTAGAAAATGGCGGCCTTGCCGATCTTTAAGACAAGCTTTAAACCATTATTTTTCCTCAAAAAATGATGATTTTATAAAATTTCAAACAATGTGTTTGCTCCTTGGGCAGGTGAATGGGCAAACATCAGAAAAAATCATTCTGAAATTTTCTTTAAACTAAATTATTTCAACCTTTTTGGAGAGTCTCTAGTGTAATGTAGATTTTATTAGGTTGATGTACAATTTTTGTCCATAAAAGGATATTATTATGAGTTTTGTTTTCCTTTAACAAAACAAATCATTCATCAAAAATATACTCACCGCTAGTGTCGACACTCATTCCTTAGTCAAGGTTTCAATGTCCATGCTTCATAGAGGACGAGGCTGAGTCAAAAAGGAGAATTCTCATTTTTTAGGTTTTATGGTCGTATTTATCGATTTTTTTTCGTGTAGATGATGCATGAGGGGTCTCAAGAGGTAGTAATGTGACGGTGACACGACACGACTGCACGGTAGATGAGGCACTGTCAGCCTTCTCAAGGAAATCGCGAGTTACCTTTTCACCGTGAAGAAATTCCAAATAAACCAAAAATGTGGACAAAACTTGCGCGCAAACCTAAAGGTGTCCAGAAAGGATCTGCAGAAAATATCGCAATTCCCCGATTTTTTCTAGAATGTTCTGAAGATTTCAACATAAGTACTATTAGGGAGGGGGGGGGGCAAAAGTAATGACACTCTCATGCCGTGTCCATATATCTCGTGTCTGGAGTCTGGTTTCGTGCTTATTGTATTTGTATGCTTGTATGCTACTTATTGAAGGCCACCTGAGAAGTGACCACCTTCGCCCTTTCCAGAAGCATGCCGAAACCCCAGTCTGACGAGTCGACCTCTGTCGCGCAAATCTCGCCCAATTCCCCCGAGCAGCCTGGGTCAATATTCACGCAAGATGAGATCTACGTCTTCTACCTTAATTCTGCCAAGCAGCGAGTCTGGGTGAAGCCTGGTGACCTGTTACCGACCTCCGTCCGGCGGGATGTTCACGGCGAGAAGCACCTTCTGAGATTTCGAGTCTGCGCCCATGGACCAGTAAACTGGAAGCTGTTTCCCAAAAGCACGACGATCCAGGTGAACGAAATAAAAGAGATGGACCGGAGCCTCGCACTTATTCGGTCTAAACACTTCAAGAAGATCCTCCTTTTCGACAACGCGGCACCGGGCAAAAGTGACCACGGATAAACTTGCCCAGCTGTGCTACGTTCACATGCCTCACCCACCTATTCGCCGGACATCTCTCCATGCGACTACCACTACTTCTTGTGCCTACAGGACTTCCTGGTTGGAAGTGATACAAGAACCCAAGCAGTCCTTGACAACCATATCGAGCAGTTTATCAACATCAGGCTCAAGCAATTCTGGAAGGATGGATTAGGAAGTTGGCTGATCGATGGCAGCAAGGTCACTGACCTTAATGGCGAATACGTTCCTTAGCACTGTTGAGTTGTAATTGAGTTATAAAGAGATAAAGAAATTTGTTGAATTTGTCTCATTATTTTTGGTCCACCCTAATATGTAAGGACACTATCCTGCACTCAGCTGCTCTCCCGAAGTCGCACCTTCAAATGGCTAGAACAACAACGTCACAGGAGAGGAAAAATGAGTCCTCTACTTCAACCACGCTAGTAAACCTGCGTGGTGCCAACGCGGTGAAGTGCCGAAATCTTTCGTAAAAAGTGAAATTCATGCGAGGAAAGTCATGTTGAGCTTCTGGTGGGGAGTTTATGGGATCTACCATTTCGAGCTGCTGCCTGACAGCACGACTATCACTATCGAGGTCTACGCTACCCAACTGCAGAGACTGGCCGACAAGAAGCGCAAGGAACAGCCAAGGCTCGACAAAGTTCGCTTGCTGCACGATAACGCGCGCCCACACATCGCGAAGACGACTTTTCAGAAAATTCTGGAACTCGGATGGGAAGTTCTGCCGCATCCACCATACAGCCCAGATCTGGCCCCAGGTGATTACTACTTTTCTGATCACTTCAGCATCCCGAAGTTCTATGGAACGTTGGTGAAGGATAGTCGGTGTTGATGGAAGTTATTTGTTTGATTAATAAAATGTTGATAAAAAATTGTGTTATTTTGAAAAAAATTGTCATGTTTCTGCAGATACTTTCTGGACTCCCCCCACCCTAAGCACGCCACAGGACCCATCAAATCTACATATGGCGCTCAGTCGGGTTTCCTTCTACTGCTTATCTGTGGCTATTCCCCCTACTGCCTATCTATCTGTGTAACACGTATCAGCAGTTTGGTGGATTTTATTGCGAGAGAAGACAGGCCCACTTTGGAACGAGGAAGATAATGAGAGGGTTCCAACAGATTGACCGACAAATAGTGCAACACGGTCAGATTTTTTGCTTTACGCTCTTTCGTCCTAGTCAACAACACAAGACAATTAATTCATGGTACAATCACTGCACGTGTATGTCTAAACATTGCTTGTCCATCTCCACAGCAGTGTCTCGTTGCACGTCTGGAGCATAGAAAGACAAAATGTACGAAGGAGGCAAGGAGGAGGCATACGCTGCACATAGTGTCTCGATGAACTCCGCTGGTTGAATCCCTCTATCGACTGGCTAAGCTTTTCATGAGGTTGTTATCTGACTGACAGCTTCGCTGACTAATCGTTCAGCTGGGTCGCCTTCCTTAGAGCCTAAACGCATCACATCAGCTATGAACTATCTCACGGAACATCGTCCTAGACTTACAAAATTCAATGTCAAATTTTTGAAGGTAAATGGAGAGAATTAAAATAATGCAACTCACCGTAGTCTCCCAAAGTGCAGGGACTCCTATGTCCTTTCCTTCCCAGGCAGAATTTAAGATTAGCTTCATGTATGCTACTACTCTTCTCTAGAGCGGCACGGGAAGAGAATGGAGTGGTTCATATGAAAAGAGGGCAAAGCGAAGTTTTTCATTCCTTTTCTGTTACGAAACTGTTTTCTCCTTCTTCCTCATAAAAATTTCACATTTTCTTCTACTTACAAGGGAACTCTCTGAACGGTACGCCGGAACGGCAAGAACGAGTACTATAGGGAGGATCCCCGTCCTCCAAATAGTAAAAGAACATGTTTTGTTTTTGCCGAATCCTTGACGCAAAAGAGTACGAGGGTGTAGTGGTCAAGGGTCCGCAGAACGAGCTCTTCACGGCAGCGCAAGATCCCGCTGTCGTGGAATGGGTGGCGCAGTGGTAAAGTGAACTCCTCATGTTCGTGAGGTCTAGGGTTCGGTTCGCATGCTACGTTGCGTTTTTGCACTTTTATCATAGTATCGGATTTTCATGGGCGCGTGTAGCGCAGTCGGAGGAGGCGCCACTGCAGCGTGCACCCGTTACCGTGTTCCTGGTTCGGATTTCCCGCCCAGACCAACCAAGCCATCCATTCCTCCGGGGTCGGTGAATTGGTACCAGACTTGTCTGGGAAGGATAAAGCGCTGACTTGTTCATCGGCTGGCCACCGCAAGTCATTGTATGGCCAAATACGCATTCATTTCGCCTCCACGACATCCCGTAGAAGTAGGATGCGCTGGCGCATCCCAGAAGGGATTGAGTAACGCCGTCCTTTATCCTTTATCCTTTATCGGATTTTCATGGAGATTTCCATATCTGAACTTGTGCTTGGCTTCACAGTTCCTGCCCAGTAGTACTCCGCTGCAGCTGAAGCCTGGTATCGCGATACAGTCCACTTTCTCCAGTTCTCAAACTTGTATAGTACCAATTCTAGTAGCCAAACTTTTTCCTCCGAAACGCTCTGTCCTCCCGAAAACGTGATAGTGCCTTCATTGGTTAGTGGTGTCGTGACTCCGGCACAATCCTCTTCTGGTTGAAACTCTTGGTCCTCTTCTTCCACGTCCTCCAACTTCTCCACTTCGTCGATTTCCAGCTGTCGCAGTTCGAAATCCTGTAGGATACTTGCTATCCTTTCCGCCAGCTTCATTTCGTCTCTCGAAGGGACAGCATCCAGTGGAGATCAGCACTTCAGTGTCAGTAGGTGAATGATCACTTGAGGGTTAGCAGAGATTGTAGAGTTAGTGTTATAACCGCGCGACTTTGTAGGCATAACAGAGGCGAGAATATTGATCGAGGTGGTAGGTCAAGTTGAAAATCATGTGGTTCCCTCCTACACTGTGACTACACTTGTGGCACTTACCTCACCGACACTAATAGATTTTTATTGAAGCATTTTTCTGGCATTCTGCCGCTGTTTCATGTTGTTCCTGCGCCAAAATTCCTTATATTGACAATGAGAACAATTTGTTGGAGTAAAAGTTTCATACAAAATCGCATTTGGCATATTTCGGACATTGCCGGTGAATTACGAGATGTCGACAAATAATAAGTAATAAAAACATCTTACCGTAGCAAACTCCCTCAAGGATTCGGCAAAAACAAAACATGTTCTGTTACTATTTGGAGGACGGGGATTCTCCCTATAATACTCGTTCTTGCCGTTCCGGCGTTCAGACAGTTCCCTTGTTAATAGGCACTACGTTTTCTAAATCCCTTGACGTGCTTCCATCCGTTCGATTTTGGCCTCTACGACATTGGGAGAAAAAAACATGAAAATAGCTTCTCCTCGACACAATGCTATTCTCACACTTTCAGCAGAATCCTCCATCCAAAGAAGAGACCTCACAGGAACTTCTCGGGAGCGCAGCAACGGCGCCAAGCTCGTTAAATGGTAGAGTTGAGCTCGTTCAACGGCAGAAAAATAAGGTTTTTCTATTGCTAGCTTCTAGCTATGCCTTTTAACAATGTTGAGTTGGCACCAGTTTAGGCAATGCAAAAGCTGAAGATGGTGTACGGTCCTCAAGCGAACGTTTCGCAGGTGCAGAGTTTAAGAGGGGTAAGAGTGGTCGGTTCCCTTTAGGAGTTCCTAAAACGTGCGTGGAAACCTGAGCTCTATTTCAGACGACTCCAGTTACGCCTTTGCCAAAATTTCCTCCCGCCCAGGCCTACACAGCACCTGCAGCCACAAGAGCACGAAAGGTATCAGATTTGAATTTTCTTATGAAGCATTAAGCAAAAATTTATTAGAACCTCAACAATAAAAGTAGGCGTGGCTCGCTGTTGTCGGGTTCTGCCACTGATTTTAGCCGTTAGACAGACCAGACAAGTAATCTAACCAGGAGACTATCTCAACGGTAGGTCGGTCGGCTTTGGCTGTAGAATACTTTTCATGGCACCATCTGTACAACGGATAAAGGACGGCGCTACTCAATACCTTTGTAGAGTACGCCATGCATTCCTTCTTCCATGGAATATCACTGAGCCGAACTGAATGCGTATTTGGCCTGACTATTCAGTGATTTGCGCTCTCCAGCCGATAGACAGACCAGTGTTTTATCCTTCCCAGACAAGTCTAGTACCGAGTCACCGACCCCGGAGGGATGGAAGGCTTGGTTGGCCTGGGCAAGCCCCAAACCAATAACCTCAATTCGGGATGCACGCGACAACCAGTGCCTCCTTCGGCTGCGCTACCACAGCCGCTAATCGCATATTACTGTGTATTAATATAATAAACAACTGATAAAATTTCAGTGACTTACCAGGAGACTGTCTCAACAGAAGCGATTCTGCCCATATACGGAACGGTCGTATATGGGCAGAATCGCTTCTCTCTGGGAAACAACGAAATGCAAATATCTCGACTCCAATACCTCTCTGCGCAGAGTTGGCGACGACGGAAGCTGGGCCGTTGGCGGCGATAACCCTCTGCCTCCGCGCGAAGGGCTGGCTCGAGTTGGCTGGAAACAGCGATAACGAGCGACCGGCGGTGGCGCAGTGGGTAGAGGAGCGGCGTAATCCCCATGATCGCTGTTTCCAGCCAACTTGAGGTCGCCCTTCGCCTGCAGGCAGACCTAAATTCCGTCGTCCATAACCCTGCGCAGAGTTGTACTGGGGTTGAGATATTTATATTTTGCATTTTCTTGTTTACCAGAGAGGAGCGATTCTGCCCATATACAACAATGGGCCGTTCCCGCCCTACTGTTGAGATAATCTCCTGGTAAGCCACTGAAATTTAGCAGTTGTTTATTATATAAATAGGTAATGTGCGATATCGGCGTGTGATAGTCCAGTCGGAGGAGGAACTGGCTGTCGCGTGCACCTGATACCCGACTCATGATTCAGATTTCCCACCCAGGCCAATCAAGCCTTCCATCTCTCCGTGGTCGGTGACTCGATACCAGTCGGTACCGGACTTGTCTGGGGAAGGATAAAACACTGGTCTGACTATCCGCTAGCGAGCGCAAGTCACTGATTAGCCAGGCCAAATACGCATTCAGTTCGGCTCAGCGATATCCCGTGGAAGAATGAATGCATGGCGTATCCCACAAAGGGATAGAGTAGACGAACGTCGTTTACCCTTTATGCAGATGGTCCCTTTGCCATGAAAGGTATTCTATAGCAAAAGCCAGCTGGCTACCTTTTCGCTATTGTTCTTTTGCTGGTGCCCTAACTAAATAAAGAAATAAATTCAATTCATGCGCCTCATGACTTTGTTTAGAAGAGGATGCGTGATGGACACCCAAATCCAACACGTCCGACATCAACCTCTGTTCTGTTTCTGTTAAATGAATGCTCACTTGCAGGGGGATTTCCCAGCACCAGGAGAGCCTACGGCGATTCGCAAAGTTCCACAGTATGCACGGTCTCATGGTCTGAACAAAACAACGGTAAGGAAAATTCTATGCTTACTTTACTTTACCTACTAGAGAACAAAATTAATCCTTCAAATTACAACAAAAATACCGAAAGAAAACATATTACACGTGGAGACGTAAGATAGAGGATCCACTGACTCTTAAGCTTTCCACGCTGTCAAGTCGTGTTCGTCATTTTTTATTAACCATTTTTTTCATCTTTTCTACTGCTATTGTTTTTACTAGCTCTCCTTTTCTCTGCGCATGGTTGTTTCTCCTTCTTTTTTCCCGAATTTGGAGAGCGTATTTTGACGTATAAAATAAATAAATAAATAAATAAATATGTAAATATTCTGTTGCTGCTTTGTCAGGTACTTAAGGTTACACACTATTGTGTCATTAATGAAGAATGAAGCATGTAGGAATTACAATCTTGTAGGAGAAAACGCTTGGTCGAATTCAAATCAGTTTCTTTAAGCCTCAATTGGCTGGTATCGAGGTTGTAAGCTGTCACAACGATGTTTTGTTGCGATCAAATCTTCAAGCGTCAGGTGGGACTCGAACCCGCACCTCCCTCTGACCGGGCGGGAATGTTCTACGCCATTACACCACCGGCGCCGTTTGGTTGAACGTAACATTCACACCTCATGGGACCGATCAGCACCCACCCGTGTCCGGGATGAGCTGGCCGCTGATATCAGCATGCGACCAGTTAAGCTGATGGTCTTGATCGGTCCAACGAGGTGTGGATGTTGCGTTCGACCAAACGGCGCCGGTGGTGTAATGGCGTAAAGTGCTCCCGCCCGGTCCGAGGGACGTGCGGGTTCGAGTCCCACCTAGCGCTAGAAGTCTTGATCGCAACAAAACATCGTTGTGATAGCTTGGTCGAATATCCAAATCCTGCGAAGCGACTACACATTTGAAGACTCGGTATCATATTTTCTCTTTTCGAAATATGTGGAAATGCCCAGTAGAAGTTAAATACCATCAAAAATAAATTAAAATTTGATTAAACATTAAATATGAGCTTTCTGAGGAAACCAGATGGCAGCCGTTGAAAAGGGTGACAACAAAATCAGCACTAAGTGACCTAATTGGCCGCACTATCATTTTTAGAGGACTTTAGCGTTAACTAGTTCTGACGTCTTTATCCTTTAGTTGTGCTAACAAAAATGTTGATTAAAGGTTTTTTTGAATCAAGATATTTTCAGTCGATCACAATGGTTAGATTCCGCAGCTAGCTTTTACCGACCTAACGTTTATTCCCTTTGCACAGGTATGCATGACTCTTAGCTGAAATCAATGTTAGTGCTTCCAGCAACAACCTGCTTCTGCCTACAACTCACAAATGCTGATCAGCAAAGCACAGCTCCTAAGCAACCAACATCTGGAGCCACTTTACGACGAGGTCTGTTCTGTTCACCGCTGCCAATCTTGCAGAGTGGACACTTAACAAAAGTGGTTTTCCCTCTATGTTTTTACCACCTGCCATTGCTAAAATTTTACCAAAACATAAATAAATAAATGCATATATGAGGTCTAGGAAAATTACAAGAATTTATAATAACAGCTCTGTTTAGACAGCCAGCACAAGCAGTTCACTTAAAATGCTGTTGGATCAACCACCTACACAAAATGTGTGTTTCACTCATTTTTGGATTTCATTTCATGCTTTGTCGTTCATTTTCATTTTTGATTTTTTTGAGTTTCCCTCTAGAAAGCATACTTTCAAAGTAACTTAGTTTTCAAAAGACCATAAACCACAAGCAAACTAGATAAGCCTGATAATACATTATTTGTGGAAAAGACCCTTTACGTAAACACTCTTCCAAGCTGCTCACCAAACTTAACGAAGAGCTGGTCAGCAAACGTTTCGGCTCCAACTCCTTTCCCAGATGCTGAAAACGAATGCGGGAAGCACGACACATAGACGCAAGACGCAAGTGGGATAGCGTAAACACGGGGAGAAGTTGTTGCTGATCTCCTTATTTATTTATTATTTATTTATTACGTTCAAGGCAGACGTTATACAGAACTCAAACCACAACAATACAACTTGAACGACAGTAGCATGATAGAACGTCTGTATACATGAAGACAACTTCATGTTTACCGACGCTGGTGCGTTCTCCACGTTTTCATCAATAGGATAGTGAATGTTTGAATGACCGAAAACGTGGAGAACGCGCCACAGGGCTACCTATTTTGCACTAAGTATGGTCGCTTTTGCCATACGTTTGAACGAAGGAAGAGAAGCCAGCACAGTCCTTGTCCTTCTTCATTTGAGATACCTCAAACCAGCACCGTAAGGAATGTGGCTCTTAGTGAGGTATGGTTTGATCTAAAAAAAAACAACTTAATGGTCCCTCCCCTAGTGAGAGTCGTAGGAATAGAATTTTTGGTAGGAAACTGGAATCAGGTGGTTGATTAGTTTATAGACCATAACTTATGTGCCAATTTAAGGCTGGAATATAATTTAGGGTCAGTAGATTGCTAAAGTACATCCTAGTTAGGATAATGCACAGACTGCTCTATTGGCTCATTCCGCTTCCGTAACGAGTAAGTATGTAGATGTACAGTGAGAACTGCATGTAAAGACTGTCAAAATATGAAGGCAAGCAAAATTCAGCTAAAGAACATAGAACCACTCAACAACAACATCGGCATGTTGTTTAAGAAATCTTATTTCTAAGCAAGGTAATACCTACGCGGTCTCTCCTTTGTCCCGGTGTCAGGGAAGACTGAATGCGCTTAGCAATTTTGAAGTACAAACTACCAGCTCTATATCTGAAAGACGTTGCTCGCAGACTGCACCTGGGACGAGCAATAGGTAACTCTTCGGATTCCCCCGCTGGAGAGAGATTTTTCGTTTTAAAGAACCTACCAGACCCAGAAAAAGGAGTGAAATGTAGCGTTTATGTACAAGACACACAACGAGTAATTCTCCATGTTCGGCTTTGGGCATATTGTCAGAATGGGCTTAATGCTTCTGTGCCACGTAGGTTTTCTATAGTGGAACAACTTTATTCGGCCGACGTTTCGACAACTTCGTCGTTTTCAAAGGCTTGAAACAAGTTCAAAACCTAAGACCTGACACCCATCTCGGCAAAGACGTCCTTCTCCAGCTCTGTCAGTTTCAATGTTTCCTACAAGTGTCAAGCGGAATCTCACTGAAGCAAACGGAAGTCACCGTTGTTCCACAAGTGCTGAGGAAATGCTCAGCTATGCGATCATCATTGAGTAGCTGAGTCCTACCAACTGCAATACCTGCCAAATCCGGTGTTCCAGGACCAACCGAATTCTGTGTTTAAGCTGTGGGGAGCTGTATGTTGGTGAAACAGGGAGAGCGCTAAGCGTTCGCATCTGGGAACATTTTGCTGGTAAGCAAAGGCGTAGCTTGGTAACCCCACACGGTAAACATCGAGTGGGCGTCCACCGCGGAGACGCCTTCTGAATCTGCGAACGTAATCCAACAATGAATAACCGAAGTGAGTGCATTTCGATCACCAGTGAGTATTTGCCGTTCAACCCGCTGTGCGAGCTCTGATCTGAGAGTGTGCAATCTATACACTTAACATCAGTATGGATCCGCAGTAGGTAGGTCCCAGTTGCTTAATGGTGATCGCATAGCTGAGCATTCAATCAGCACTTTTGGAACAACAGTGAGTTCGGTTTACTTCAGTGAGGTTCCGCTTGACACTCCTAGGAAACATTGAAACTGACAGAGCTGGAGAAGGACGTCTTTGTCGCGATGAGTATCTGGTCGAATTTCTTTCAAGCCTTTGAAAACGACGAAGTTGTCGAATCGTCAGATCGAATAAGGTTGCTCCACGATAACAAACCCGCGTGGCACAGAAGCATAAGCCTATTCACACAACGAATACTTTGCGACGAGATTCCAGGGTCGGTATACCAAGGTATTTGTTCCTAAGCCTTTGGTACTCGCGAATATAATCACCTGTCGTCCCGTTTATCATCGACTTGCTCGAGAGGGCGCCAGCAGCGTCTCCATTCGTCCCTATCGCGTGCCAGAGTAGTCCAATGAATCCTCCTCGCACGAGGGACACGAAGAGCATCATATCGGTCGTTCAGGGCTTTCACGAAGAAGTCCGACCAACGCGTTGGTGGGCGTCCCTGTGTTCTCTTGACATTCCGCGGAATCCAGTCGGTAACGGCTCCCGTCCAGCGGGTGTCCGCGAAGCGCATTACATGGCCGGCCCACCTAATTTTCGACAACTTGGCCCACGCGAAAGCGTCTCTGATCTTCGAACGTCGGCGAAGCTCGGAACTTCGAAGGCCTTCTCTCCTTCTCTCACTTGCGTGAATCGGGTTTCTTCGAGCATCGCCCTCTCGATTCCACGCTGCGCCACGCTGATCGCGTGTTCATCCTGCTTTCGTATAGCCCAGGTCTCTGAGGCGTATGTTAGGGCAGGAAGAACGGTAGAGTCGAATAGGCGGGCACGGAGTCGGACGTTCTTCGTCTTCTTCGCGACTTCTTCGACGCTCTTGAAAGCTCCTCAAGCCGCTCGTTTCCTCCTGCTCAGCTCCGGCGCTAGGTCGTTGGCCAAATTGACTTCGCGACCCAGATACACGTAGCTGGAGCATTCGGAGAAGTTCGTTCCTTTGAGCGAGAATGGGGCATCAGAAACCCATCCGTTCCTCATGAACATCGTCTTCGTAAGATTCAGCTGCAGTCCAACATCCAACATCCAATACCGCGAATATAATAAGCTAAATATTTGTTCAAAGCAAAAATTTGCGAGCAGAATTGTTTCGTACCCTCTCCATTCCACACATGTCTTTTTTTTTTGGAGAAAAGATGGAGGTACTGGATTCAACAAGGGGGCGTACATAGGTTTTATATACCTTAAGTTAAATGAATATATTTTTAGTAGTTAAAGTCCTAGAGATGTTTGGCGTGCGCGACACCGTGGACAAATTTTAAAAAGGTGGATCAGCGTCAGCAGCGAGCAATTCACCTCTACGAGAATAAACTTGGCAGCAGCTCAAAGGGCCGACCTGATCAACACTGGAGCCGGTGCGACTACCGAACTCAAATGCCAGGAAATTTTCAGTATTGGAAATCGATCAAATATTCGAAAATTTTCTGAGAGCATAACTTCACTCTGCATCTTAGATTACGTGATAGGATAACATAAAGGAGATACTTGCGGCAAAACCACTCCCAACCTACCAACAAGCGGTGCTTATAATCAAAGTGCGAATACTTATAAGCTGTTAGCAAGAAAAAACTTTGCATTTGTAACTATCATCAGCTGAAGTAAACAACTATGTTTAACTTCCTCTCTGCAAAAGTAAAGGATAAAGGACGGCGTTACTCAATCGCATTTGGGCTGCGCCACGCATTCTACTTCTACAGGATATCGTGGAGGCGATTTTGAATGCGTATTTGGCCATACAACGACTTGCGGTGGCCAGCCGATGAAGAAGTGAGCGCTCTATCCTTCCCAGGCAAGTCCGGTATCAATTTGCCGACCCCGGAATGATGGAAGCCTTGGTTGCCCTGAACGGGAAATCCGAACCAGGAACCTGGTATCGGGTGCTCGCGACAGCCGGCTCCTCCTCCAACTGCGCTGCACGCGCAGTTCTGCAAAATTATGCAGTAAAAGTAGATCCCTATTCTTCAGTCTTCGCACAGACCCGAATGTTCTTCGATCTCCTTAGTTTTTTCTCGTTGCTTTTCAAAGCATGAGCTCATTCGCTCATAATAATTATTTGCGGCAGAAATACGCTTGGGAACTCTGACGTTGGCACTTGGACACACGTCACTGGTGCACTCTTTTGATGTGTTTTTCAACAGGCGCCAGTGACCTTAACATAAACCCCTCTATTTTCCACGAACCTTGTTGTAGTTCTTGATCTGATTCGACTTTCCACGAATCTTTGCATCGTTCTGGTGTTACGAAGCTGGTTCAAGCTGTTCGTCAAGACTGGTGCAGCTGACTTATTCCGTTTGACGTTCCGATGTTGTCGCCTTCTTCAAAGTAATAGGCTCTCGCAAAATTAATCGCCGAAACGGACCGCTTATTTCAAACTGCTATAAATCAGCTCAAGCACAACCTTCTTAATCGAATTAAAAACCATCAGAATCTATGCATTATTACTAAGCAACAGGTAATGAATCTAATCCTTTACAGCAGAAATTGAGATTACAGGAATTAACGAGATCAAGCAGGGCACATTCGACATAGGCCAAATTAGTGATTTGTTTCTGACGCAAATGAGAATCAAGAGCTTGGAAAAAACGAAAATCAGGGGGGGGGGGGAGATAGGAGAACATGGTGGGTAAGGGAAAACTTTGACACTTACACGGGTCAGTTTTCGCCGAGTGATTTGTGATAAGCCTTGGTTGTCCTGCAACAGGAATGGGCCTCTTTTCTTCACCACTGCCGGCCACAATTTTGCCGCTTCCCATACATTTGGCCCAAATCACAGCAGTAAGACTCTGCTGTGATTGCCTGACCAGGTTGCGAAAGCTATAATGGATTACACCTCCACAACCCCACCACAAACTAAGCATAGCCTTTTTAAGGTGAAGGTTGGGTTAGGTTTTCTTTGGTAGGTTTTTGTTTTTTTGAAAGTATGATGGAGGAGCATCCTTACCCACCCAGACAAATCCCCGCTTCCTGCTGTCGTGAAGGACCCATTTTTCATCTACAGTTATAATACGGCTTACAAAGGTTCATTTTTAAAGCGAACTAGCAGCTTGGCGCAAGTTTCGAAACGTGCCAGACGTTGCTTGTCGGTCAGCTCATGAGGCACGCACTTCGACATCTTCTTCACCTCGCCGATTCTCGCCACATGTCCTGCTACCGTATCATGATGTAGGCCAAGGTCCTCTGCTAATGTTCGTGTATTCGTCTCTGGATTTGCTTCGACGGCTCTCCTCAAAGCTTCATCATCAAGCGACGACCTGCGCTCGCCACCTGCTTTTCTTCGAGATGAAAATTGCCAGAAGCGATTTTTTCGAAGCAGAGCCTCACCGTTCATCCGCAAGAACAGTCCGTCCCAAAAGCTCTGCTAAGGTTACGGGATACCCCTGCCGCAGAATGTCCCAATCTGAATTCGCAGAGCATGATGAGTCGATAGTCGCGTCGGTTCATGATTTTACGGAGCCCTGAAAAAGGTCGGCTGGAAGAATTAGAGCGACATCAACATATGTTTTTTGAAAGAGCAGGAAGAAACCTACCGAGCGGTATGTGTGGCCTTCCCTGATACGGAATGATCTAGGTTAAAGAACTTATTTACTTATACATACCTCGAAATGGAGGTTAATTTGGGGACAGCCTAATATTAGGTGGGGGGGGGGGGCAAAAGTGATGAGACAAATTGAAAAAATCTTCATCTCTTTATAACTCAATTACAACTCAACGATGCTGAGGAATGTATTTGTCATTAAGGACAATGATCTTGCTGCCATCGCTCAGCCAACTTCCTGATCCTATCTTTCCAGAACTGCTTGGGCCTGGTATTGATCAACTGCTCGATATGTTGTCAAGGACTGCTTGGGTTCTTGTTTCCCTTGCGACCAGGAAGTCCTGTAGGCTCAAGAATCCGTGGTTACTTGTTCCCGATGGGGTGGGGCGTTGTCGAAGAGGAGGACCTTCTCGAAGCGCTGCGAATGAATAAGTGCGAGTCGCCGGTCCATCTCTTCTATTTCGTTCACCATGGCCTTGGAGTTCATCGCAGTGCTCTTGGGAAACAGTTTCCGGTAAACCGATAAATGGGCGCAGACCCAAAAGCTCCAAAGGTGCTTCTCGCTGTGAACATCTCGCCGAACGAAGGTCGGTAACAGGTCACCAGGCCTCACCCAGACTCGCTGCTTGGCAGGGTTGAGGTAGAAGACGTACTTCTCATCGTGCGTGAATATTGAGCCCAGGCTGCTCGGGGTTGGGAATTGGGCGAGATTTGCGCGACACAGGTCAACTCGTCAGACTGGGGTTTCGGCATGAGACAGACTGGGGTTTTGGCTGCTTCTGGAACGGGCGGAAGTGGTAACTTCTCAGGTGGCCTTCAGTAAGTAGCATACAAACATACAAATACGATAAGCACGAAAGCAGACTCCAGCCTCGAGATATATGGACACGGCATGGGGTGTCTCATTACTTCCCCCCCCCCCCCCCCCTAATAGAACTATTGCAAGGTTTGGAGCGTACCCGTGATTCTCATTTCTCACTTCCATCTGGCCGCTCTTACCGCTCTTACACTTTTCTCCATTTCAAGATTATATACGGTCAGGGACTTACGTGGTTAAGTCTCTAACGAATTTTTTGGTTACTGAACAGGCGCTACTGTCATTTTCTATTGCTGTTGGTTTTACTAGCTATCACTTTATTTTCTTCTTCTGCATGTCTTGTTTCCCCTTTCTTTTTTCGAATTTTGAGCATGTTTTCTTGACTTGAGACGTATAAAATAAATAAATGAATGAATTTAGCAATCGTTGAACTACGGCGTGCCTACCGCACCTGCTGCAGCAGCGACCAGCGTCATCGTTCCGAACGAATTCCAGAGCCCACGGGACAACTCAAGGCAACAGCCGACAACCGAACGGGTACACATCACGACAATATCCTTCTTCAAGACAGTAAAGACTGTAGATGACCTCACTTCGTTCCTATTTCAGAGACAAAAACGCCAGCGAGAGCCGGTTGTAGTGGACTCGTCGGTGCGCGAGTGCAACGAGTGGTCGATCTACAGCGTTCCGTTGCCCACACAACTGCACGTGAAGTGCCATTGCTTCAGTGCAGACAGCTGAGCTGCCGAATCTCTTAGAAGCGTACGAGATGGCCTAGGTAGGATACACGAGTGATGTTACTCGAAGCTGAAGGAGAACACTGCTCCCATCCTGTTTCAACCCAGTTGATCCAAACTCTTATGCTCAACATAGCCTTCAAGGTGATGCCTTCTGACGATCTCACATCTCTTTCTGCCAAATTCTATTTTGTTGAATAAAGTTAAACGAAAAGCCTTTATCAAGTCATAAACAAAACATTGCGATCTGAATAAGGAGACCAAACGAACAGTAAACAAGATTATAAACGGCGGATATCAGGACTGGCTCACCGTAACCTTAGGCGTCGGGTGAGACGTTCTTTGTGCAATCGCAGAACCAGGCTAGGAAAGGGACTACAGGGTGTATGCCATACAAAATGCTCGTATGGAGACTGTTTTCATCGCTCAGGGGGAGTCCGCGGTTGGGTTCCGCGCTCTTCGAGTGGCGAAGCGCGTACGGCTGAAATGTTGTGTAGACGGTTTCGACGTTCGAAACCTTTCAGATCTCAGATAGTCAGTTGAAATGCAAGAAAGCCACGACGCAGGAGAACCGAACCTCCGACATCCCTCGCATGAAGCGACCCCGCTACCTACCGCACCACGACCCGCTTGGCGAGGGAGCCATCGTGGCTTACAAGAGGTCGATCGAATCTCAAGTGGACGCTGACGCGATCTCTAATGTAGGAGGACGCAGACAGCAAAAGTCTCGGCGCGACCCACACTGCGGTTGCGGTGGGCTGGTCCTGATAACCACCATTTATAATTGTCTGAACAGTAACAAATAGGAACAGGAACAGAAATAACGCCTGCTTAATAGTTGGACTAATTATCAGAAGAAGTGGAAGACTCTGAGGAACAACAATCTAAACAGCTTTATATGGCCAGTGATCAAATGACAATGATAGTAAGGGACCGGTCTCAAGATGAAATCACACACAAAAGAAATACCGGGCATAGATTGCTATTCACACGCACCTAGGATTTCCTCGGCAAAGAGGCGACGAAACCCTCGTCCGACATCTCCGCTCGAACCACGTCCAGGCCTCCGAGTAGCTCGCCGTTGAGGTACAGCTGAGGATAAGTTGGCCAGTTCGAGAATTCCTGAAAAAGCAACACATTTTCTCACCATTAGTCAACTTCAGCTGCCTACCGACCGCCAACCTCTGGTTGGAGGCTTCGCCACCAATGCTCGGAAACGCTTTGTTCGCAGTGATTTTCCTTCTGCTTAGGCCCTGTTTATACTTCGACGTCGAGCGACGCGGGGCTCCACGTATAGTGGCCATATTGATTAAGCGACGCGATCGATCAATTTGGCCACTTTACATGCCGTCGCGTTGCTCGGCGTCAGAAGTATAAACAGAGCCTACCAGGACACTATCTTAACGGCGTAAACGGCGGAAGTGGTGAATATGGGCAGAAGTGAATCTCCCTCAAAACTACGAAAGTGGTATATATCTCAATCGAGAGGTCGAAACGTAAGCTATCAAACAGGTTCAACTTTCCACAAGTCTTGGCATTCACTTTACAAGAACTATATTAACAGAATTACACAAATGCTCTACACTACCACCAACAGGAGAGCCTTTCAGACAAAGCATACTTAGGTAGCCACTGGAAACCTACTTTAAGTCCTTGTCGTACTTTTTCGTCCTTCAGAATATCAAAAGTACCATAATCTGCACCAACGCTGTTGAGTAGATCAATCATTTGACGGGAAAACCCTTAAACATAACTATAAATGTGACAAATGTTGTGAGAAAACTAACAAGACCAGGCTAATGACTAACCACACTGAGGCTGGTGTCGATCTCCCTTCATAAATAGCATAAGCTTGTGAGAGTTGATCAGCTTCTTCAGCTGGCCGGCGAGGCTGTTGTCCTAAGAACGACGTAGCTAACTGCCTTCTAAAAACTGAGCTGTCATGAAGACGAACCTCTTTCTTAGGAAGTTTGGCAACAAATTCGCTATCCTGAAACTCTTCGCGGATCACGTCAAGACCTCCGACGAGTTCTCCATCCAAGTATAACTGCGGATACGTTGGCCAATTCGAGTACGTCTGGATTAGGCGACGAAGTAGTGGAACTCAACTAACTCATTTCTATAACGCCAAGGAAACAGCAGATCTCACCTTCAATCCCTGCCTGATTTCCTCGTCGCCAAGGATATCGAACGACCCGAAGCTTGCGCCGACCTCGTTGAGCAAAGCAACCGTTTGCTTCGAGAATCCTATGAATAAGCCTTGCAGGAATTCTTTCAATAACAATGACATGTAGCTAGAGGAAACTGCAACACAAGGCACGTTTGGGTTCCTACGACATGCTTATTGCATCCAAGCCGTTAGATTGGCACGACTGAAGACACAGCGATACAGAGATAAAGGATAAGGATACAGGATGGCGTAAGTCAACCTCTTTTGGATGCGCCAAGCATTCTGCTTCTACAGGTTATCGTGAAGGCAATTTGAATCCATATCTGGCCTATACAACGACTTTCGGTAGAAGCCGATGGACAAGTCAGTGTTTTGTCCTTTCCAGACGAGTCGGGTACCGATTCATCGACTCCAGAGGGACAGAACGCTTGATTGTCCTGAGCGGGGAAACCCAAACCAAGAATGCGGAATCGGGTCCAGCCGGCGCCTCCTTCGACTGCTCTACCACCCGCTCAATTTGATTGGATGCGCCACGTATTACGGAAGGACACTGAATGCATACTCCTTTATTTTTTCTTCAAAATTAAACGCTACTGGGGCAAAATAGCCAATAAAAGATCCACCTCACTATCTTCGTCCGGTACTTATGAAGCAAAGGGCCGTGGTGTCGTGGGGTGTCACGAATTCTATTGGTCATTCCTCAAGAACATCCCTGTTCCTGATCAATCCTGTTAACTTGAAAGGTTTATTGAATGTCTATATGAACTGAATCTAAGGCCCACTAATGTGGGGCGCCCAGGGGCCGGATTCATCAACGACTTACAGCAATTTAACAGAGAAAATACAGCCGGAATCCCTGATAGCGCGGCGAAATGTTTCACCATATCGCTTGATAATCCCAGATATATATCTGGGATTTCGCATGTATTTTCTCTGTTAAATTCCTGAAAATCGTCGATGAGTCCGGGCACAGAAGAGCTTTAGCTAATGTTACACGCGCTTTTCAACCACTGAACAAAGTAGTTGAAAAGCGCTTGTGCTCGAAGAACGAAGTGGTCAAGCAGCCTTACGAAAAGTGTCGTTAGGAAGAGCATGTTTGAGAGTAGACAATCATAGAACACTCACCACATTGTGGGTTGTCTGGTGAACCCTTCATGAACAGCATTAGGCGGTGAGAATTGATGAGCTTTTTCAGTCGAGTATTCAAATCCTGAAAGCGACATCAAAGCGGTTACACTTAAGAAAATGGGAAAATTGGAATCTGTAAAATTTTGTCTGGCTCAGACTTTTGTGGACCATAGGAGGGGGAGGCATTTAGAACATAAGCTAGAACCATCAAAGACTTACAGCAATCTAACGGTGAAAACATTGTCGAAATCCTCAACAAGCGATATTGTGAAATGTTTCACTGATGGGAGAGGGGGGGGGGGGGGAGGTAAGCCTTCGAGTTCATGGTGTAAATCCTATTCTAAATACTTCAGCTGGAATTCCTAGTGTCTACAAGATATTGGATCCGACCCCGATTCAGATAATTCGAATCCGTCGTCTCTGTTCAAACATGGTTACAAGGATTATGAGAATCATGGCATCTTTGAAAAGCCGCGGATTTTGGGATAATTCGGGTAAGAGTAGTTTAAAAAACAAATTTTTGTAGTATGCAAACGATTAGTTCCCCTTCGGAACTCATAACGGATATCCAAATCGAAAAGGATATCAAATTCAGATCAAGAGCAGTTATATGATACACCCTCTGGTAAAAAGCACCCTCATGTGGATTGTGCGAAGGTCCGAGTTTTTCAAAAATGCCGCACAATTGTTCGCACAATCATTTTAATGGGTTGTAAAAAACGACAGATCTGAATTACCCAAGCAGGCGTCGAATCCACTGCCTACTGCCTACATACACCCACTCGGAGAACATTTTCGGAACCTCAACTACCATCATGTTGAGCGGATCCTGAGGGTTCGCCTCGAAAAAAAGTAAGGCAAGCAGACACTATCCCTCTCAAATTGTTCACGGCTGCGCTACAAAACGTCATAGCTAGCCTATGCTGAGAAAATAAAGGTCACCTCATCGAGGGCAAGAGAATTAGCAACCTACGTTGTCGCTCTGATATCAAACTACATCATTGAGATGGAGATAATGATAAACGAGCTGAAAATGGTTGCAACGAAGACCGCCATGAACACGCCAGTGATGTGGGACAGGAAGAGTGAAGTTCTATTCGAAACCATTCTACAGAAAGTGAGTTCCTTCGTCTACCTCGGAAGAGAGCTGAACATGGTGAGAGACCTAGCTTCCGAAAAATCTCGAAGGAGTCATGCAGCGTGGCCAGATTTCAATTCGATTCGAGAACTGTCCAACCAGATAGGATATCCTGACCCCAGGGCCACGATCTTCAATGCGTCTGAGCTGACAGTATTATGCTACGGAACAGAAACCTGGCCTGAACAGAAGGCAACATCCTGTTCGACGCACTCGGTTCATCACGCATTAGAAATATATCTTCTGAAGACGAACATGCGTCAACAAACGCTCCTCCGGTTACGAAGTTCGCTCCTAAGGGATGAGCCGCGCTTGATGGACCTACTGCAACGGAAACATTGGTAGGCTGTTCACTTCGACGAAAAGACGATACACGGAGTCAGCTAGTTATCGAATGACTTCCAAGAAACAAGAAGAGGTTGCTGGAAAGATCGCCGACAAGATGGGCAGTTTATAATAGTTCTGTACCACGAGGTTGTTAGGTGGAACTTTCATTAACCTGACGTTTCGACCCTCTTGTCGTCTTCAGAGGCATTAGGTTGAGGAGATAAGGCCTCCAACCGTTTTTAGGCTTCTGAAGAGGACGAGACGATCGAAACGCCCGGCCAATAAAAGTTCCACTTAGCAACATCGTGGCAAGGAAGTATTATAAACGTTGTTAACACAATGCCGTGGTTCCAAGATGAGAGGACATGGAGTTTATAAGATGGACAGACTCATCCTCGAGATCGTTTATGGAACGCGGTCAGCCTCGCTGAATGCAAGTCGCCAGAAATACGGAGGAAGGAAAAGGTTGTGGTAACTCTTGGACCACACCTGCTGAGGGATAACCAAAAGATCAAAGTATGTGTCATAGAATAGATAAGCAGGGATGAAGAATACCTCTTTTGGCTTTGGTTCAGCTTGAACAGGTCCAGCTGCTATATCGAACGAGTGTTTCGTGAGCTTCATTTCAATCTCGCTCGGCTTGTAGCCATCGACGCGGTCAACTTCCTTTCCATCCTGTAAACACATCATGCTGAACCTGAAGACCATAGGAGATAACGCAACCACAAGTAAAATATGCAGAAATACCTTAAAATACAAAATCGTCGGGGCAGCTGCTATAGAGTTCTTGGCAGAGACTTCGGCCACACCCTCAGCGTCGATGAATGAAAACCCAACGGAAGGTATCGTTTTGTATTCTTCCTTTAATCAGTATCAGTAAAGCTAGTACTATAATTAAACAGTGAGGGAGAGCAGACCTTTAGATCTTCTAAGACCTTGTTCACTTGCTCACATGAAGCCGCCCACGATGCATAGAAATGTACAACGGCCAGTCTGAAGTTATGGTAGTTATAGTTGCAAGTTATCGCAAATAGTGGTGGAACAGTTGATCAATTGTATGAAACGTTAATTGCTATCCTTCATCGTACGGTTGAATTGTTCGTACCAATCTGTAATGGTGGGAACACTCTCCCTACCCATATTACAAGGTTAAATCGTTGTCGGTTTCGCCTTTGGGAGAAGGCACGTTCAACGAGAAGACCTGAGGACTGGCAGGTATACGACGTGCTTTCCGTGAAACTAATCAGAGCTCTTCATCGATATAACAGCTATATAGAAAAAGGTTAACCAGATCTAAGGATAAATTAGCTTTTCACAGATTCATAAACTCACGTATTAGAATTAATAACGAAATTCCTATACTAAGGAAAGATAGTGGTGAGCCGATTTCTGCGGATAAGGAACAAGCGGACTTGCTAGGTGAAGTATTCCAAAAGTTTACAATAAGAAGACATTTGACGATACTATTTCCCCGAAAAACGACTTAAGGATTTGCCACATTTTCCCACAATGGAGCCCACACTTTGGCTTCGTAGAGAAGAAATTATTGAGGTGTTGTCTAAATGGCCGAAATCCTTCTCTGAATCACCGGACTTCATTCCCTTGAATTTCGTGAAAAGCATTATCCATTACATAGCCTATCCCTTGGAGCTCATATTTAACCTAAGCTACACTAGAGCGCAAGTCCCATTCAGGTGGAAACATGCATTTGTCACACCTATTTTGAAGAAGGCTCCACTTAGTGATCCCTAGAACTATAGCCCGATAAGTATAACTTCAATTTTTGCAAGAGCGTTT
Source organism: Heligmosomoides polygyrus polygyrus (assembly GCA_947396885.1). Lineage (NCBI taxonomy): Eukaryota > Metazoa > Nematoda > Chromadorea > Rhabditida > Heligmosomidae > Heligmosomoides > Heligmosomoides polygyrus. The sequence goes on along the minus strand of OX377204.1, from coordinate 82,216,244 downwards.
GAGAAAATTAAAAAAAACATCTTTTGGCACATTTTGTGTCATGTGAAATATTTTCAAAAAATCAGTACGGCTTTCTCAAAGGAAGGTCGGTCGAAACTGCCTTACTCAGCTCCATGAACGATTGGTCAAAGGCTTTAGAAGAAAGAAATCGTACTGATGTAGTGTACTTTGATTTTTCCAAGGCTTTTGATAAAGTTCCGTTAGATAAATTGGTGGTAAAAATGGAAGTAGTGAGAATTCATCCCAGGATCGTCAACTGGACTAGACAGTTTTTACAAAATAGGACTTATCAGGTTAGTATCAAGGACAAGTATTCTGAGGTTTTCACTACATTTAGTGGTGTGCCCCGAGGTGGAGTACTGTCCCCGCTGTTGTTTTTACTGTACACATATGATTTGCCTAACTCGATTACCAGGCTGGGCGTCAAGTGTAAAATGTTCGCCGACGACATCAAGATCTACAAGAGTATCGTGGTCCCAGAAGATTCAAACACACTTCAGATAGCAATTGATTATATCAGTAGCTGGGCAAACAAATGGGAACTTCCTCTTTCGGCAGAGAAAACTCATTTGCTTATGATTGGATCAAGAAGTCACATTGATATCCCCATTTATACCATCTCCGGTCAGGTTTTAGCCAGAGTGGAAGAAGCTCGGGATCTGGGCTTCATAATTACGAGAAATCTTTCTTTCAGCAAACACTGTAGACTTCTAGTGAGAAAAGCAAATTACCGTATATATAACCTATTCCGAGTCCTGAAGTCAAACATCCCGGAAGTTTACATCCGTGCTTACAAGACCTACGTAAGACCAATCGTAGAATCGGGAACAACAGTCTTCAATCCGACCAGAAAGAAAGACATCGATCTTCTTGAGAGCATTCAGAACAGCTTTACCAGAAAGCTGATGATGAGGTGCTTCCCGGTCAGCTATGACATGATTCCTAACGGGCCTCAAAGATCTGAACTATTTGGTCTGCCGTCACTAGTGAGCAGGCGAAGGAGAGCAGATCTTATCATGATGTTTAAAATTCTCACCAAAAAGCTGAACAACGATACAGAATAATTCTTGGACGGAGAGCTGACGAGATCCGTCAGAGGAAAGCTCAAACTACGTGTGCCAGTTGCAAAGTCAAGACTTATCCCAACTTAAAACCTTTAACAGATTTCTTAACTTATAGAACTCTCAAGTTTGTTTTATTTTTTGTCCGCGTATTAACGACAATGCCATTTAGAGGGGAATGCCTGCATAAAACCATTGTTTGTTTGTCTGAACAACACGATCGAATCTACAACTTAATGCGCGATATCTATTGCTACTCGTTCAGCTTGGTCTTGATGTCCTTCCGCTCCTCCCCAGCATTGACCTTATCGCACTAGGTATCCATAGTGCCGGCAGTTACCTTTCATCTTTTTCTCCGCACCCTTTATTGTTCTAGTGTAGCACTGTCGCATGAAAGCGCATAACCAGCCTTTGCCTGGCTATACGCTCGAGCAACTTATTCGTCAGCGCTTATCTACTGCTTATAGTTAAAGGGAAAAAATAAAAATGCAACAACTCTATATATGAGATAGCCTTGCTAAATTATGGTAAACATGTCGGGAGAACAACCAAACAAATACTAGGCTACCTCCATTCCGAGACGAATTTCTTGAAGTCAGCCGCACTTTTCAGCTGCGTGATCGCCATTTCCTTAGAAGACCCAAATAATTCAAAGCGGGTGAACGCCTGAAACGAATGAAGTGAATGAACCCATAGAGATAATAAACGAATAACTGCAGTCACAAGATTAAGCCACAACAGTCCCGACTGAGCTTAAAAAGAATTGGCCCGTTGCCGGAGAACTGGTCCATGGGCAAGGTGCCAACGCGGCGCGCGGGTTTTCTGCAGCCATGTCTCGCACCCTCTCGCGCCTCACATGCATCCCGCTCGTGTCTTTAGCGTCTGCCGCTTCTCACACCCAACATGTACCTCGACTTCTGGCTAACCGACAGGTCTCTCACCCATGAGCGCACTCTCTACAACTCTCCCGTTGAGGCCACGTGTGTGCAAGTTGGGTACGAGAATACCAGTAGTAGAGATGATTCAAAGACGGAATGAGCATAGTCAAATAGCGGCCACAGCGGAGATACCAAGGCGCCCAGTTAATAGATCTTATAAGCAATGGACCGATTGATCTAATCAGCATAAACAGCTGTAGTAAACATTGAGGACATTAATGTAGCTGCAGATCTTCAGAGCCCCATTACACCTCTGTTGAGGCTACAGTGAGATCAATTGAATGGAAATTAGTGCACAGTTTTAACACAGCGTCACTGCGCTCTCAAGGGAAGTACGACAGGCACTTCGACCTTGCAGTTACATGCTACAAAACGACCAAGCAGGGTGAAATTGCTAATCCAAGCTGCGTTTTGGAATCAACTCCGCTATTTCACCACATCCCTACGAGACGAATGTTGTGTGTGAGGTCAGTCAAGTCCAGCTGATTGCTAAATCATAGCGCACACCATCTTATAGTATTAGGATTAGGCATAAAACTTCGTCAAGGTGAAGTTGCACCACGGCACATCAGGACTGATGAGCAACAACCACAAGTGGAAGCGCTCACCGATCTCTGGAGGTTCCTCCTATTTCTGAGAAGCGCAGGCCGACCGCCTACTAGAAGAGAATGCAAGGACTACCTCGACGTGCTTGCCGCTAGCTTAGCACATTGGTGATATTTGTTTTGTTTTTATTTTCCTGCTTATGGTATTATTGGTATTACTATTTTGACGTTGAAGATAAACTTTACGTGATAAGTGGGTCACTGCATGCCTAAAATTAGGAGAAACCAAGCGCGTACCACGCGCAAGCCACACCAAATCACTTCAATTCTCTTTTTTCTTTCACATATCAATAAAACAGTTGTAATACAACCAATACTCGTTAAATTGTCGACTCGTTGCGACACCAACTCTCCCTACGGTTCCGACCGTCTTCACGTTCTATTCACGTGAGTCTGCTGTTCGAGGAGACGGCGGATGACGGGGCGCTCGCAAGGAGACAAGACGCAGGGGCCCACTCTTCCTATCTGACTCACGCCGCACGCGCGTGGCGGAATGAGTCATGGACCAGTTCTCATGTAATCGAATTGGCCATGATGCAATGGTTTCTCATTGGAGCGCGTCTACTGCACCGTTAGGTCGGCCCTACCTTGAAGTGAGGCATAACGATAGAAAGTCGGATTAACAACTTCATAAACGATTTTCAGATCGCTTGGCATCTAATGATATTTTTCGTATTGCTAGTAATCGATATGAAACAGTGGCACTAGTTAAAAGTTCCGACTCCACCGACACGACCTCGGTCGATTTTTTTTTTCGCTGAAGCATCGTCTAGGGGGTTATTTGGGGTGCTGATCACGAATCTGACATCCGTTTTTGAAATTGCGGCCGATTACGGTAGGTTGCAATAGCTACGGGTAACTAAGGCTGCCGAGGTCATATTCACCGATTTTGCCCAAACTTCGCCTAGGGGGTTATTTGGGGTACTGATCACGAACATCACACATCACTGGCATCGGTTTTTCGTTTTACGTTGGAGAGAAGTCTCTTCCTGCCACGCGGGACTTTTCGCTGCTCTTCTGGCTTCCTCAGGTGGGGTAGGCGCAGTTGGCGAACGTTTCTGTCGTGACTTCCGTACGACAGTACGGTCGTCGCGGGGGTCAACAGGTCAACGCGCGTCGATCAACGCGTCGATACCTGTCTCCACGTGTCTCAACGTGTCGCCGCCGCAAGGAAGCTTCTGGAAGCGGCTAGAGACGCAGGGGGAGCGTGCCCCTGGGCACTCTAGCCGGTCCGCCGTCAGTCGTCGTCTCCCCGCTCCTGCTGAGCGGTCGTGCCTCGGTCGTCATCGTCGCCAGCCATCTGTCGTCGGCCGCCAGGATGTCCAACTGATGTCGGGGCCTCGCTTAGCCCGTGGATCGTCGAGGACCAGCCAGCTTAGTCCGACGAGGTGCCATCTACAACTTGGAGCGTCCGTAGTCCATCGAAAGTTCCGTCTCCAACGCCCGTCGGCTCGTCATCCTCGGAGTCCACCAGGTAACGCCGGCCCGCTGACCGGCCCCGGAGTCCTCGACTTGACACACGCCACGGGGACCGGGTCGGCCATGGCCGGCGGGTTGTCGGCTTGCTTAACCCTTGGTAGTCGTGGGTGCGGTCTTTCCCTAACTCGTAGGTGTTTTGTAATTGTCATGTATTCTTAATCATAGTAGCTTAGAGTATCATAAACATATAACTTTAATGGTTTAATTGCTTAGCCAAACTGGTTTGTCGGTTCCATGTCTGGTCGAAGTATGCAGGAGTGTGAGCCAGTCTAAAGCCAGGGGGACCGCCTGAGGTCGCGGCCACGACCGAGGGGGGTACCCCTCGGGCAAGTGTCAAGTCCAGAGCTCACTGCAGGGTGTTGCATGGAAGTGTGCTGGAATGGGTTCATGTCTTAACATCTGGCATCTTGGATCCGCATAGGGCCTATGGGCAATAATACCGCGTGGTCTAAAGGCGGGCAACCCTTAGCGAGCGGCGGATCCGGAAGGGCTCCAAGCCGGGGCGTGGGTGGCGTCCCCCTCTCCGCCGATGCTTCGACGGGGGGTCGGCCACCCGCGTCACGACATGGTGCATCGGACCGAGGTTCTTCGTGGGGAAACCCACGGGGGGCCTTTGTGATCGAACCTTCCATCCGCTCGCAAGCTACTGAGCTTAGCTCAAGCCGCGTACGGTGCGAGTGGGAGGCTGGATCAGCGAGTTCAGGAGAAGCTGATGTGTGCGGCGTACGCTATAACTGGGGTACTGCCTTCCTCACTTCTTGTAGCCGTGTCCTCTTACCTGCGGAGCCTCGAGTGGCAGGAGCCGACGCAGGGACAGCCGTGATACGTCGAGGCACAAGTGCTACGCCGCGCGGAAAGAAGGAGTAGAGAGCAGCCAAAAGCTGCTAGGAAACCCCTCAAGGACCAAGTCGCAGTGTCAAAGAAGCATGCTAACGGACATGACACCGGGATTCCCCAGGTAAAACAACTGGTCAGGGCTCGAGCAGAATCAGCTTACTGACGGTTGTCTGGTACGTTACCTTAGCGGCGTTATACGGTGCAGACCTGCCGCCGGTGTACTCCGAGCGCAACTTCTCTTGGTCCTTGGCCTTAGCTACGAGGCGCCGTGCCGCGGAGCCCTCCTGTTCAGCTATCTCGTTTCACACTCGCACACCCATACATCAAGCCCTCATATTCCATTTCAACACCATTCACCTTCCATGTCTACACATGTCACAACTTGCAGTCGTGCACTTACGTATTGCTTGCTTCGTATGACCGTGCTTTCGGCGGGGGAGGCTCCTGGCCAGAGTCCTCCCTCAGGGTAGTCCACTCTTAGTTTGCTTGTTATAGATTTGGGTACCGACAGTGCCACCTCCTGTCATTAACGTTCAATACACCCACGCTAACAATGCCATCAATCACGACCTGCAATGCCAACCTGACCAAAGCGTTTACGGCTCTAGCAGTCGCAAAAGTAAAATTCACGCATCTCTTATAACACCTGTAGATGCAAGCGACAGCAATCAGCCCCAAATCCTCGACGCGCGCCGCCTTAACATCCAGGCGGCCATTACGGACCTAACATCTGCCATCCGTACGGTGCAAGAGCGACGTCAAGTGTTCCTTTCTACAGTCGAAGCGTCTGCTGATCAAGAGGCCGATAATGCGGCGTACGAAAACTATATGCAAGAAACGCCCGTAAACGACGCGGTGGTCGAGGCAGAGTCAATCCTTAGTACGCTAAACCATAGCCTCGATGAAGTGCAGCTGCTGATCGAGCGTTGTCGCTTAGCGCAACTCTCTGAAATGACGCACAGTTCCAACGCTAGCACAGAGGCTTCAGCTTCGCTCGAAACCACTGCCTCGCATACGAGCCAGCAGCAAATTCTTACTGCCCCTCAGTCGCCAGTACAAGCGCAGCTTTCGCTCAATTCTACCATACCAGCGGCTACAGCAATTCCACCGCCGCAGCTGCCATACTGCACTACCATCCAGCTTAGCAAGTATAAGCTAAAGCCTTTCGATGGCGACATTACTCAGTTCCTGTCTGATTCACAAACAGCCAACGCTGCCATCGCTGACACAGACCGCGCTGTTGACCCAGCTATTGCCACTCTGCTGGGACTCAAATGGCATCCCGTAAGGGACACTATGGTTATTCCCATCAAAACCACACAAATCGCGGTTAATAGCAAGCGAACTGCTTTACGCGCTTTAGCGTTAACATACGATCCTCTAGGGTTCCTAACTCCTTTCTTAGCACCACTTAAAGTCTTCATACATGACTTGTGGGCTGAAGATTGTGGTTGGGATACACCCTTAACACAAGCGCAACAGCAGCAATGGTGCCATCTTCTTGCTAATCTTCGTGGTTCAATTCCACCCTTACCACGGTCTATTTTGTCAGCGCCAACGCCACAGTGCTCATACCAGCTTTGCGTGTTCGGAGACGCCTCCAAGCGGTTATACGCGTGCTGCGCATATCTACTCTGCCGCAGCTCAACATCCGCGTTTTCTACACTGCTAATGGCCAAATCGCGTCTAAATACCATCAAACCACTCACCGTTCCACGATTGGAACTGCTGGCTACGCTTATTAGCGTTAACTTGGCACAATACCTTGTTGGGCAGCTTGGTCTTCCAATATCTGCGGTTCACATCTTTTCAGACTCGCTTATCGCGTTACACTGGGTACATACCACCAAAACCCTCAAAGTATTCGTCCAAAATCGAGTAACAGCCATTCGTAACGTTGTCACTGCGCTAGAGGCTCAAAACATCCCGGTCCGCTTCCATTATGTTGCTTCCGAGAATAATCCGGCAGACTGTGCCACTCGCGGTCTCGCCACGAAGGAAGCCCACAACCACATGTGGTGGAGCGGTCCGTCCTTTTTAACTGCTCCTCCGGACCAGTGGCCGCATACTAACATCGACTTCAAAGTCCTCCCGCAGGACAAGGTCGACGCGCAGTTAGAATATTCCAGCGTTAATTCAATCATCAAAGGCCCGTTTCAATCGGCCTTACCATTCTCTAGGACCAACAATTACCTTAAGCTGGTCGGAATCACGGCGTACGTTCTCAAATTCATCCGCCGTCAGATCCTAGATCGGCTTCCTCCATATCTTCAATCAGTAATGCAAACAAAACTGCCCACAGTAGTTTCAGTGTCCCCTTCGGGTACGGTACAGCCGTCGGACGTCAAAGCAGCGGAAAAACAGCTCATCTTAGCGCATTATCGCGAAGGTGAACAAGAGCTATACCGCTTACAGCTCGCCAATTTCAACGCCAGACGAGCACCCGACCATCTCATTCGCTGTCCGTATCGGATCGGGCCTCTAGAAACAGCTCCAATTCTAATACTGCCACAACATCGGCTATCGCACCTCTTAGTGCTGCATTACCATCTCAAAAACCACCATTCCGGCGTTTATCACACCATCGCTAACTTACGTACCCGTTTCTATATTCCATCTATACGGGTCTGTGTCGCTAAGACCTTGCGCACATGCGTTACGTGCCGTAAAAACAACGGCAGACCTTACCGGTACCCTCATGTGCCTCCTCTCCCTCCGGAGAGGACCAAACGCTCAAGACCTTTTCAAAACATCGGACTCGATTATATCGGTCCTCAAGCGTGCACTGGTACCATCTCCGGCAAAATCTGGATCTGCCTCATAACATGTATGTCAACACGCGCAGTTCATCTCGAGGTCGTACTCGATCTCACCACGCAGGAATTCCTCTTAGCATTTCGCCGCTTTATAGCACGTAGAGGTACACCAAGTATCATTTACAGCGACAATTCGACCACGTTTCATAGCGCAGAGACCGCTATCGCATCGCTCATTTACTCTCCCACCTCATGGCACAGCATCTCCAGTTTCTGCTCTACGCAGAAGATCAACTGGAAGTTTATCACCCCGCTGTCGCCATGGAAAGGTGGCTTCTATGAACGTTTAGTCGGTCTATTTAAGTCAGCCTACAAAAAGTCCATTGGTCGTGCCATTTTTTCGCTAAGTCAACTTCAAACAGTTGTCACAGAGGTCGAGGCCACCTTAAATTGCCGTCCCATAACACCCTACAGGGAACGGGAAACCTTTGTCCACATCTTAAGGCCTATAGACTTCCTAAGTCCTCAGGTAGACCTACAGATACCACCTTTACCGTCCCAAATAGACGACATCTATGATGCCTCACACAACCTTTCCCAGTGGTACAAGGAGAGCTTGTCTGTTTTAGATCACTTTTGGGAACTATGGCACTCCGACTATCTTGCAGCCCTGCGAGAACGACATCAAGCTCGCACGAAACAACCGAGGTCAACTGCACTCGTTCCACAGCTCGGAGATGTCGTACTGATTGCGGACGAGAAATCGCCACGAGGACAATGGAACTACGGTATGATTGTTTCACTTATTTCAGGAAAGGACGGAGCTATTCGGGCAGCAGAAGTCCGTACGGCAAGCGGCAAGTGCTTAACTCGTTCCATCTCGCACTTGTATCCGCTAGAAATTCGCGCTGTCACTACCTATGCGCCGCCGCAGGACTCACTTAGGACGCCGCCGCAGGACTCTCCTCTATCTCCGTCTCGTCAGGACTCACCAACAACACCATCGCCAGCGCGAACCCAACCTAAGCGCAGCGCTAAGACTAAACACCTGTTCATCAGGACTTAAGACGCTAAACCGTCGCTAAGTAACTATACTTAGCCATTAATCCATCATAAAAGCGTCACTGGCTAAGTTTGTCACTTTTAGATAGACCTTTCAGGTGCCTAAATACCATCATTAGACTCAACACCATCATTAGGCGCTATTAGCTAAGTAACTCCATCCTAAGACGTGCTCAACACGTCTTAAGGCGCCACTTCAAACGGTTCGCAGCAATTACGCGCACTTGCCTGCTCGCGCTAATAACATCGCGCCTGGTTCGGACCAGCGGCGGCCTCACGCCCATTGCCGCGGTCCGTTCGCACTATCTTAGCCCCTAAGCGGCTCGGTCAGCAGGCTAAAATCACTCAATACATGTGTCTTTGACCTTTCACTCGCGTTCGCTCCGCGTCCCGCGCTTATAGTGCGGTTGACGCCCTCTTAGCGAGTCGTCCGATGGCGCATGCCATCGCCAGCTGACCCCTTCGGTCGGTTTCCGGCTCTACGCCGGCTCAGCCGTTGCGCAAGGGCGCTAACACGCGCCGCGCTTAGCGCAATTAGCCGTAACAGGCTGGTCCTAGCGCGAATTACAGTACAGCGCCGCTTTGGACTGCCTGCGAATCACTTCTGGACTGTTCTTAGCTCAGACTGGGCATCATCAGCTGCTTTTCTCATCATCCGACTGTTCGGCTTCGTTTTTAACCTATTCTCGTCACTCTGGCACCGTAACCGCTCCATACACCAGCCGCGGGAGACGTCATCGACTCAACACAGATAAGTCCTCTTCTCTTAATAACTTAAGACGTGTGATTGCGCTAGGTTTCTGTATGTTTTTGCCCTAGGAGCGCCCTTAAGGCGCATGCGACTACTCCGTTTAGATTTTTTTCGTATTTCATTCACTTTTTTACTTAATTCATTCGTGTTTTCCACTCGTCATTTTCCTCCTAGTTTCTTTCATCATCATCCTTATCTCCTTTGTTCTCTGTCATCACCATACTCTTCTCGCGCGCTCTGTCCTCATGCCCGCTTAGCGAGTCCCATCTTTTTCATCCTCATTTTCTTAGGGACTCGCGAGAAAAAATAATCACACGTCGACCAATTTCGTTCCTCTTTGCATTTACACCTTCATCCTATTATATACTTACTATTTACTTTTCAATTAATTTCTTTCTAATCTAATTACATCGCTAGTGGTGTCTTAAGACATCACTACCATGCATATATTCCTTCTTTTAGTATATATTTTTTGTAAAACTTTATACCTCTAAAACCAATTTGCCCTTAAGGCATATTTTTATCTTTACACTCTCTTTTTTAGTAAATCGCGCCGTGCATTTCGCTCCACACGGCCGACACAAATCTCCTTTTCTTCTATAAGCCTATATTTTTATTCAGTTATACTTTTTCGCTTATCATATTACGTTATACTATTTAATCTCTTTATACTTCCGTTCTTCCTTAAAACATTCGTTTTCTAAGGCGAAAACGAGCCACTTTGCGAACTCAGTTTCCTCTTAGAAAACGACCTCTCAACCTTTATCTCCTTATTTGCCTAAATACTATATTATCTAAACAAACTTAAAAAATATACATCTTTACACCTTCTTTGCCATTTCTCCTTCATATCTCTGCTTCATTTTGTACCTTTCTCGTTCTGCAGTCTTCCCTATTATCTCTATATTTTCTGTGTTTGTTTTTCATCTCCCTTCCGTCCACATTACTGTCATTTTTGCAATAACCCGTTCTTCTCTCGTTTCGCGCGCTGCTTCTCTCCCATTTCATTTCCTATCTTTTCTATTTCAGATACATTCTCACAATGTCCTCCTCATGTCATCATTCGTGCTGCTGCTGTAGCCGTTCTGCCACGGTCAACCAGCATCAGTGTCTTCCGACTCCCCTTAGAGGAGACGATGGACGCTGCGCGCGCTGCCAGCAGACCATTAGCCAGTCTAGCTGCTATCATCATCATTGCGCTTCTCATCACCATCAGCGCTCACCCCAACAGTCTGGCACTCGGGACCCTTGGCGCACACACCGTGCAACATCGCCGCTTCGCAGCGTCTCTCCACCATCTCGACGTCGCCATCTTAGCCCGTGGATTTCACCTCCACGTGAGCACGCGTCGCGGTACGAGGCTCTATTCCGGCCTCGTCAACGCGACCCATGGCACGTCGAGCCTTACACTTTCGACCCATCTTCTCTCAACTCTCTCACTCCACCCTCTTCCTCACAGCCTTCATCTTCCACCCTTAATACCTCTCCTCCTCTACAATCTCATCCACTTTTTCCTAATCGCACCGGTCCTCCTCTCTATTTTGGTCGCCCTCGCACATTCCCCAAAAAGCCTTCTCATTTCTCTCCTCGCCGCGCTCGCCCTTCTCGTAGACCCACTATTTTTCATTCTCCTCCTCCTTTGGTAGACACACCCACTCACTCTCCATCTCCTTCTCCCACCCCCACACCTCATCCTCCTCCTCCATCTCAACCCTCTCTCTTTGCATACCGCCCGTCTACTACTACATCAGCGCTAACGCAACGCCGCCTCCTTAGGGCGCGACGCCGCTTAAACGCGTCTTCTTCCACCACATCTTCGCTCGCGCATACTCATCATCCACCACCTACTCAGCCGCCCCTTAGCGCGTCCACGTCACAACAGTCGCAGTCGTCCTCAGGCTTAACGCCTGAAGTTGTACGCGCGCTGTTCCGTGCACGTAGTCCGCTCATCAGGCGACCGGTCCCTATGGAGGCCGGGCCTGAACTGTTCAACGCGCTTAGCACCTCGCCGTTTGGACCGCTTGACGGCATGCCACTGGCAGAACAGCTCCAATTTCTGGACATACGGCTAGACCGTCCAAGGAGCCCACCAACACGAGTTCTGCCATGGTCGTCGAGTTATATCCGGAATCCATCGGCGGCGCTAGACTGGGGCCCGCTGCGCCATCGGCACATGAGCACGCAGACCACACCACCTCCGTCTGCACCTCCGCGCGAGCCGTATCAGCCACACATTAATATGTGTCCGCCGTCACCGCCGCTTCCGACCCGGCCCTTAGAGCAGCCATCCTCTATGGACAATTCGGCTAGCAGGGAAGGATTCTGGTGGAACCCCACCAGCCGGCGTGAGACGCGACGCTCAGCGGCTCATACAGCGCACGCTCCAGACCAGCAGGCTTTCTTAGAGCCTGTTGAGCACCACGCTAGTAGGCCGGCACGCCGTGCAACACCATCGCCTACGCCGTCACCACCAGCACCAAGGCCAGCAACACCAGTCCCACACGCACGCGCACGCAGTCCAGCCGTACCAGCATCCCCCGTTCGCCGGTCTATGTACGACCCAACACCCTTAGTCCAATCCACACCGCCTCCGGCCTTAGAATGTTGGTTCTGTCGCGAAAACCACTTCTCGTCATCTTGCCGGAATGTGCCGCGGATCAGCGACCGCATATATATTCATATGAGAAGTGCACGCTGTTTCCGCTGTGGAGGACACCACTTAGACCATGAGTGCGAACAACCTCCTAAAAAATGCCTCGGGTGCGGCTTGGACGACCACCATATCGCGTTTTGCGCGCACAACCGCCAGGCAATACGGGACCTTAGCAACGAGCGCTGGCTAAGGCATATGCGTAGGGCACGCCGCAGAGCGTTCATCGCTCGCCGCCTTAAGGAGGAAGAAGAAGCCTGGCCGGAGAATCATCTCTATCGACTGGAGCTCGAAGAACGCGGCATCTACTGAAAACTGATATGGTATGTTTCCTCTTTCCTCTATACTTTTCCCTTTACTTTTCCATTCTTCTCGTTTATTCTTGTTATGCTTTATACTTCTTATAATCTTTATACGTTACTCTTATATACACATCCTTTCTCATTTCAATGTCTTTATTATATAATCAATATATCATTCCCATTTTCAATACTCTCAACTTTAGCGCAGTTTTCCCCAGCCTTGTATTCAGGTCTGGTGGTGTCGTTCGTGCCTCGCGTCCGCTTGCGTGCCGTTGTTGTTCTTAACGCGTCGAGCCGCCGATCCGAGTCCACGCCTGCCGACAACATCGCCATCCTGTACATAGCTGTATATACCGCCAACATCAACATTACCGACAACAACATTAACTCCACTTCAACGTCCATCGTAGTCGCCCATCGTTTCGTCCATAGTAGTTCGTCCATCGTAGCATCCCACGACACTTCACTTCCATCTTCACTTCCTCACTTCATTCACTTAGTACCTCAACTCATCCCACCGGTATACGTAGATCTCCCCATCATGTTACTGAAGCTTTAACCCGGTTTTCTTTTTGTGTGTTTTTGTCATGTTTTTACTTAGCTAGTTAATCTCATTTATCATGTATCTTTAACTCGTAGGAAATCTCATTGGCCCTCAAAGTTCCGTCATGCTAACCTGACCTTAGACCGCACCTGTCACACCCTGCGGCGCACGCAACGTGGCATCGCCCGCCACGCCGCCGCCCAAAGTCAACCAAGTAGTCTTCGTTGCTTAACATGTTTGTAACTTAGTAGGTAAGCGGCAAGCCACAACTACCTAGTGGGTCGTCTTCTTCGTCGCGGCCCCCAGTGTCGTGACTTCCGTACGACAGTACGGTCGTCGCGGGGGTCAACAGGTCAACGCGCGTCGATCAACGCGTCGATACCTGTCTCCACGTGTCTCAACGTGTCGCCGCCGCAAGGAAGCTTCTGGAAGCGGCTAGAGACGCAGGGGGAGCGTGCCCCTGGGCGCTCTAGCCGGTCCACCGTCAGTCGTCGTCTCCCCGCTCCTGCTGAGCGGTCGTGCCTCGGTCGTCATCGTCGCCAGCCATCTGTCGTCGGCCGCCAGGATGTCCAACTGATGTCGGGGCCTCGCTTAGCCCGTGGATCGTCGAGGACCAGCCAGCTTAGTCCGACGAGGTGCCATCTACAACTTGGAGCGTCTGTAGTCCATCGAGAGTTCCGTCTCCAACGCCCGTCGGCTCGTCATCCTCGGAGTCCACCAGGTAACGCCGGCCCGCTGACCGGCCCCGGAGTCCTCGACTTGACACACGCCACGGGGACCGGGTCGGCCATGGCCGGCGGGTTGTCGGCTTGCTTAACCCTTGGTAGTCGTGGGTGCGGTCTTTCCCTAACTCGTAGGTGTTTTGTAATTGTCATGTATTCTTAATCATAGTAGCTTAGAGTATCATAAACATATAACTTTAATGGTTTAATTGCTTAGCCAAACTGGTTTGTCGGTTCCATGTCTGGTCGAAGTATGCAGGAGTGTGAGCCAGTCTAAAGCCAGGGGGACCGCCTGAGGTCGCGGCCACGACCGAGGGGGGTACCCCTGGGGTAAGTGTCAAGTCCAGAGCTCACTGCAGGGTGTTGCATGGAAGTGTGCTGGAATGGGTTCATGTCTTAACATCTGGCATCTTGGATCCGCATAGGGCCTATGGGCAACAATACCGCATGGTCTAAAGGCGGGCAACCCTTAGCGAGCGGCGGATCCGGAAGGGCTCCAAGCCGGGGCGTGGGTGGCGTCCCCCCTCTCCGCCGATGCTTCGACGGGGGGTCGGCCACCCGCGTCACGACAGTTTCGCTAAGTTCTCTCGGCTCCTCAGGTGAGGTATAACCAATGAAAACTGTCGTTTTTTATCTTTTTTCAATGAAATGAAAAAAAGAATTTATTTGCTTCCTGGTTTCTCGCGAGAGAAAGCTAAAGGAAGGCTTTCCAAGTACCCCTGGTTCCCTGAAGGAACGCTTAATGGAGTTCTTTTTCGAAGAATTTGTTTCCCTAGCGGTGGAAACAAAATTCAATCGCTTCCTGGATTCTCCTGAAGAGAAGCAGTAGGAAGACTTGAAAAGATTTCCTGGTTCCCTGAAGGAACGCTTATGGAATTCTTTTTTAAAGAGAAACCGCTTATGGAATTCTTTTTTAAAGAGAAACCTGTTTCCCTAGCGGTGGAAACAAAGGTTGATCGCTTCCTGGGTTCTCCTGAAGAGAACGCCGGGGGAAGTCTTCTAAGATCTCCTGGTTCCCTGAAGGAACGCTTATTGGAGTTCTTATTTGCCGTCTGTCTCTCACTGGGAGAGCTAGCGCAGAGGCAATTGATGTGGGTTTGAAACCACGGTCGATGCACCAATCTGGTGGTTCACCAACGGATGCGTCTGTAGCGAATTGTAATAAGTGTTTATTACTTTACAACTATCAGAGCACAACACAAACAATAATTCACAGCAGTTTATATAGGGAATTTCTAGGGGAGGAGCATAGAAGCATGACATATATTGCTCAGCTCAGGTTGATAACCGCTAGACTTAAAAGGGTGTACCGCGGCTAGAGTGTTGTATTTGTGCATTATCTTATTTACCTACTTGCGGGTCATTCTTATGAGAACTTATTTGGTTGATTCTTATCTAATATTGACCGTCGAAGGCCCTCATACAGTACCGGACATGTCTTTTGGTCATTGGCCGAAAAAGCCGCGCCGGCCAACATAGGCCGCTTTGGAGCGTTCCAAAGCGGCCTTTTTGAATAAGTTCTTTAGAAACCAAATACTTGTGAAAATAAACATATGTTCGAACTCAGCACCTCAAGCTCTATCTTTTGGTATATAAATCTCAGTACAGTTGAACAATGCGTATAGGCCCGACAGAATCAATCGTGTGGGCGCTACATCCTGTAGAGCGAGCGTTTGAGGAGTTTTATCGGAAATTTCCAGCCGTCCTAATCAGAAATTACTCTAAGACTGTCCAGATTGCATTTGGAGTGCGCCGTGCACAATGCATACAGAATCGGACCTACCAATCGAGTGGGCGCTACAACTTGTAGAGTGAGCGTTTGGGGAGTTTTATCACAAATTTGCAGCTGCCCTACTCACGAATTGCTCTGAAGCTATCCAGCGAGCCTTTGGAGTGCGCCGTGCACAATGCATATATTATCGAACCTATCAATCGAGTGGGCGAGCGCATGTCCCCTGCGCTTCTATCTTCTCTCACTGGGAAATGCGAAATCCTCAAGACTATTTCGAACCGTTTGGAGAAGGTTCTCAGAAATTTCCGGCCACCACACTCAGGATTACTTCCAATCTGTCCCAGCGAAACTTTGATATGCGCCGTGTACAATGCGTACAAAGAAGAACCTTTCAATCGAGGGTACGCAGCTTGTAAACTGAGGGTTTGGAGAGTTTTGTCAGAAATTTGCAGTTGCCCTAGTCAGGAGTTGCTCTAAGGCTCTCCAGCGTGCCTTTTGAGTGCGCCATGAACAATGCATACAGATTCGCATCTTTTAATCGAGAGGGCTACCGCTCGCAAATTGCACACGCGGGCGTGTTCGGAGCGCAATAACTCTGTCAAGTTCGAATCGTTTCGGCTGCAACTTGTGGGTCTTGTAGGCAGCAGAACGGTCTTCTAGTACATTAAAGTAGAATGGCTTAGCTTAGGAGGGGCAATGTTAGAGCGGTGCGAAAATGCAGGTGAGGCTTGCGTGTCGCATTTTTTTCCAATTTCGGTGGACCACTGCGAGAAGACGCGGGGAGCTAACGGCATCAGAATGCGTATGCGAACAGAGCAATTAAAGTACTTTACGGGATCAGAAATTCTCAGCTGCCTAAACTGCCTTAGCCCCACCTGCCGTTTTAGGGCGGCGGACTTAGCGGTTGAAGTTTCCTGCCCTCTTATTCGCCCATATTTGGGTTTTTGACATTCCCAATAACACCGTTCTGTTCTGCTTGAACATCTCTATCGAATGCTATTAGTTTCGACCGATTTTGGCAATATCGATTTTTTGACAATATCCCATCGAGGACGTGGGCGCGCTAGACCGAGCTGCGCGGATGATGACGTCATCGAAAACCGATATTTTCGAAATTGGCCAAATTTCCTCGTGCAAACTGCGTCCAAAATCGTCTAGGGGTTATTTGGGGCGGTGATTACGAATCCGACGTCCGTTTTTGAAAATTCCGTCGACTTCGGTAAGTTTTGGATTTTTTTCTGGATAACTGATGGTGGTCGGGTCAGGATCATCGATTTTGCTCGAAATTCGTATAGGGTCGGGAAACTTATTCGGGGTACCGAACACGATGCCGAAGTACATTTGGACGATTACGGGAGGGGACCGCTCATACCGATAACTGAGCGTGATCGGTGATCCTGACCCGACTACCCTCAAACGGGAAGTAACCTGTTGAAGTCGACGGATTTTTCAGAAACGGACGTCGGATTCCTAATCAGCGCCCCAAATAACCCCTAGACGATTTTGGACGAAGTCTGCACGACAAAATTTGGCAATTTCGAAAATACCGGTTTTCGATGAAGTCATCGCCCGCGCAGCTCGGCCTAGGGCGCCCACGTCCTCGATATTGTCCAAAAATCAATTTTTTGAAATTGGTCGGGAGTGACACCATTCGATAGAGCTTTTCGTTATGAATAAAACGGTGTTACCGGAAGTATCGGAAACCCAAATATGGGCAAGTAAGAGGGCAGGAAACTTCAACGGCCGCCCTAAAACGGCAGATGGGGCTAAGGCAGTTTAGGCAGCTGAGAAGTTCTGAGCCCGTCACCGTAAAGTACCTCAAGTGCTCTGTTCGCATACGCATTTTGAGGCCGTTAGCTGGCCGCGTCTTCTCGCAGTGGTCCACCGGAATCGGAAAAAATGCGTCACGCAAGCCTCACCTGCATATTCGCGCCGCTGTTACTTCGTCCATTCACAAGCTATATCGGTGTTCTTTAGCATGCTACTAGAACGTTTTACTGGCTACAAAATCAGCGCGTTGCAGCCAGATCGATTCTATCTCGACAGAGTTACTGCGCTCCGAACACGCCCTTGCGTCCTATTTGGCAAGACGAGGGTCGATGTTCTCCGCGCTTTTCGATGACGTCATCGTCCATCTGCGACGGCCTGGAGCGGTCTCGTCCTCGATGCGAAATTGTCGAAAAATCGATGTTCCCAAAATCGGCCGAAATTGACAACATTCGATAGCGCTTTTCACGCTGAACAGAGCAGTACCATTGCGAGTGTCGAAAATTCAAATCTGGGCGTGCAAGAACTCAAGAAACTCTAACCGCTATCTTCCGCCACTCTAAATTGGCAGATGAGGCTAAGGCACTCCAGGAAACTAGGGAGTTGTGAGCAAGTCCTCATAAAGTACATTAATTGTACTGCTCGCCTACGCGTTTGTAGGCCGTTAGGTCTCCGCGTGTTCCTGCAGAGGTCGTCTGAATTCCGAAAAAATCGTGTCACACAAGGCTAACCTGCATGTTCGCGCCCCTGTAACTTTACCTAATCACAAGCTACACCGTTCGACTTCAGCTTGCTACTACAACGTCTCACTGCCTACAAGACCCACGAGTTGCAGCCTAAACGATTCGGACCTGACAGAGTTATTGCGCTCCGAACACGGCCGCGCGTGCAATTTGCAAGCGGTCGCTCCCACTCGATTGATAGGTCGATAATATATGCATTGTGCACGGCACACTCCAAAGGCTCGCTGGATAGCTTCAGAGCAATTCGTGAGTAGGGCAGCTGCAAATTTGTGATAAAACTCCCCAAACGCTCACTCTACAAGTTGTAGCGCCCACTCGATTGGTAGGTCCGATTCTGTATGCATTGTGCACGGCGCACTCCAAATGCAATCTGGACAGTCTTAGAGTAATTTCTGATTAGGACGGCTGGAAATTTCCGATAAAACTCCCCAAACGCTCGCTCTACAGGATGTAGCGCCCACTCGATTGATTCTGTCGGGCCTATATGCATTGTTCAACTGTACTGAGATTTATATACCAAAAGATAGAGCTTGAGCTGCTGAGTTCAAACATATGTTTATTTTCACAAGTATTTGGTTTCTAAAGAACTTATTCAAAATGTTGGCCGGCGCGGCTTTTTCGGCCAATGACCAAAAGACATGTCCGGTACTGTACGTATCAATCGAGCATCTTACCCTAAGCTATATGCTATCGATTTACATATGGAGTTATTTAGTTGTGTATTCACAACAACCCGTACCTTTCGTAACCTACCGTACTTCAGCGTAAAACGAAAAACGGATGTCAGATTCGTGATTAGCACTCCAAATAACCACCCAAGGCGAAGTTTGGGCAAAATCGGTGATTATGACCTCAGCAACCTTAGTTGGCCGACGTCATATTCACCGATTTTCACCGTAGCTACCGTAACCTACCGTACTCCAGCGTAAAACGAAAAACGGATGCCAGATTCGTGATCAGCATCCAAACAACCCCCCTAGGCGAAGTTTCAGTGAAGAAATTTTCTTCGACCGAAGTCGTGTCGATGGAGTCGGAGCTTTTAACTAGTGCCGAAACAGTACATCTCTTGAATAGTAGCCACATAGAGCTTATGCTGAGCTCCCGCTACTTACTGATCTCTGGAAAATTCACTTTTCATGTTCGCTCTGTTGACTAGGTCATTCTTCAAGGAAGGTCTTCGCCATCTTGAGCTCTGTCAAGATTCGAGGATCAATGGCGCAGGGTGTTAGGGCCAATACGCCGCTATTAAGCGGACTTTTAATGCGCTTCGACACGCTAAGTGAGGGTTGAAGAATGGATAATAGCTGACCTGCGTTTTACGTCTAAGGCCCCGTTTATACTTCGTCGCGGCGCGACGCGACGGCCATGCAATGAGGCCAAATTGATCGATCGCGTCGCACAGTCAATATGGCCACTATACGTGGCGTCGCGCCGCGACGAAGTATAAACGGGGCCTTAGACGTAAAACGCAGGTCAGCTATTATCCATAAGGCCTGAGTTATACTCCCGCGGGAGCATCCGCGGAAGGGCGGGAATCGCGCCGAGACTCCTCACCTGGCCAATCGCCGCGCCTCGCCACACCCGCCTCCGCCGTGCACCATTGGTCAGCGGACGTTCCGCGGATGCTCCCGCGGGAGTATAACAGATGCCTAAGGCTAGTTACGAACTTATATGGACGAGCAGGAACTTTTTGAAAACGTTGTTACTTTACGGAATCTTCGTGAATGACAAATGGCATTTGATTTGCAAAAAGCTCGTTTTATTTTTGAAAGTGTCCGTTTTCAATTTTGAAAAGGCTAGTTAAAATACTAGGTTATCAGGAAAGTTCTCAACGTTTTGTGTAACTACCTTTCATTTGTGTACTATTAAGTAAAAGTTCAGCTTGTATTAGAGGAGGGGGCAAAAGTAATGAGACAAATTGAAAAAAAATCATTATCTCTTTATTACTCAATTACAACTCAACGATGCTGAGGAGTGTATTTGCCATTAAGGGCAAGGACCTTGCTGCCATCGCTCAGCCAACTTCTTGATCCCATCCTTCCAGAACTTCTTGAGCCTGGTGTTGATCAACTGCTCGATATGGTTGTCAAGCACTGCTTGGGTTTTTGTGTCCCTTCCGACCAGGAAGTCCTATAGGCTCAAGAAGTAGTGGTAGTCGCATGGAGAGATGTCCGGCGAATACGGTGGTTGAAGCATGTGAACGTAGCCCAGCTGGCCAAGCTTATCCGTGGTTACTTGTTCCCGATGGGTGCGGCGTTGTCGAAGAGGAGGGCCTTCTTGAAGCGTTGCGACTGAATAAGTTCGAGTCGCCGGCCCATCTCTTCTATTTCGTTCACAGTGGCCTTGGAGTTCATCGTAGTGCTCTTGGGAAACAGCTTCCGGTAAATCGATCCATGGGCGCAGACCCAAAAGCTCCAAAGGTGCTTCTCGTCGTGAACATCTCGCCGAACGAAGGTTGGTAACAGGTTACCAAGCCTCACCCAGACTCGCTGCTTGGCAGGGTTAACATAGAAGACGTACTTCTCATCTTGCGTGACTATTGAGTCCAGGCCGCCCGTGGTTGGGAATTGGGCGAGACACAGGTCGACTCGTCAGACCGCGGTTTCGGCATGAGACAGACTGGGGTTTTGGCATGCTTCTGGAAAGGGCGGAAGTGATAACTTCTCATGTGGCCTTCAGTAGGTAGCATACAAACATACAAATACGATAAGCACGAAACCAGACTCCAGCCACGAGATATGTGGACACGGCACGGGGTGTCTCATTACTTTTGGCCCCCCTAATATTCCACATTATGGCTACTTTGTGTAAAGAATTTTTCGCTCTATCTGATTGAGCAGTTTATGTTATACCGTTGTTTTATTTTGCTGTTCTTGAAGGGCTTATTGAAGCATGTCGAAGGAGCAATTCCGAACGATATTTTACTTCAACTTCAAATTGGGGCAATCCGCAGCCGAGGCAGCTCGACAAATCAATCAGGTATGGAGGCCTGATGGAGTTGGACAAGGCACTGTGCGCCAGTGGTTCAGTAAACTTCGGACCGGAGATCTCAGCCTCGAAGATGACCCCCGTAGCGGTCGACCTAGAGCGATCCTGGACGACGAGATGGAGGAATGGGTGGGAGCTGAACCATCCCAAACAGTGCACGGGATCGCGGAAGAGATAGACGCCAATAGAATTGCTGTTGCGAATGCTTGGGACGCCTTAGGAAGGGGAAAAAGCTCGAAAAGTGGGCACCGCACGAGTTGAGTGAGCGGCAAAGATTGTGACGTTTCGAGATTTGTTCTTCTCTACTTTTACGCAACAAAACTGATCCTTTCTTCAATGGAATCATCACTTGTGGTTTCTGTATAATGACAGGAAACGTTCCTGACAGTGGTAGGATGCCGACGAACCCCCGAGGCATTTTCCAAAGGCGAAACTCCACCAAAAAAAACGTAATTGTATGGTGGTCGGCGGTTGGTGTGATCTCAACAACTTATTGGCATCGGGCCAAACGATCACAGCAGGGTCCTACTGTAAGGAAATCGACAAAGTGCGCCGAAAATTGCGTCAACTTCAGCCAGTATTGGTCCACAGAAGAGGCCGATTCTTTTGCGCGATAACGACAGCCCACAGTTTCACAAATCACTATTCGGAAATTGAACGAATCAGGGGTTGAAGTTCTGCCTCAACAGCCATATTTTCCGGATCTCCCACCAACCGACAACTTCCTTTTCAAACACATTCCGAACAGTCTCGCTGGTGAAACCTTCACAGTCAGGGCCAAGTCAAAACAGCATTCGTGGATTTTGTCGAATCTCGACCACCTAATTTTTTCGCTGATGGATTTCGCTGAATAGGCCGACTCTGGCCCGTTGGCGAAAGTAGGCTGATTGGAACAGTGCTTATTTCGATTAAATCCGATAAGATCTGAGAAAGCTATGGTAGTTCAAAGTGAAGCACTCAAAACGCTGAGAACTTTCCGGACAACCTAATACAAATGCTACTTAACACATGATGCTCCTTGGGGCTCTCATTATAAGGACTACGGCGACATCGGCGGCGATATTCAAGTCACCGCCAGAGTCACACTGTATCGGCTGTGATGCCTGGGTACCATATTGGTAACGACTGTAACTGTTAAGTCATCCAGATGCGTCCAGATATCGGGATAATAGAAGAGTGTCTTAAGTTCTCCAAATTTATTTAGTGCTTTTACGGGATGAGGGAAAGGATGTAGGGAATTTTTGTTGTTGGAAGAAGCGGTAGACGAAAGGCGGAACGAAAGAGGTCAAAAAGACGGAATAAGAAACGCGGAAATGGAGATTAGACGTATTCGCCCTTTCCTCAGCGCATTTGAAACGTCGTCAGAAGTTGCTTTTTTTGCTCCTTTTCTTGCGCAGAACCTCCCGAGCTGCAGAATCTTCCCCAGATTAGTGGGCATTCTCATCATCCTCCCATAGCATAATATAACGAAGCTGTAATTCATAATATTGTAGTGATATCCTTTTAGCTATGGCTAGAGCAACAACGGGAGACAAATTCAGGGTCTTGCCTCACTATTCCACCATGTAGTCTCTACACCATTTCCATATCTAGTTCCAACTACAGGTTTTTCGCTGACTTTTTGTTCTGCAATTTTTTGAACAACAGACTTAGCCACTTGAGATTACTAACAAAGCCATATTAAAAAAGTAGAGTTGGGTAAAGCCTAGAGCTGCTGGAGCAGCCAGCCACCTAAATCATTTTCCGGCCAGGAAAGAGATTCCCCGTCTTGAATGTCTCAACATCGTAACAAGCTTGCGGCATCGTAGAAGACGTCGGGAGTGCAGAGATCCCTGCATACTCAACATTAGCAGTTACATTACAATCACCAAAACTAGTACTCACATTTTATTCTGGGATCCAAGATGATAATTGGATGACGGATCAGTCATGGTGGGTCTACACTTCCACAGGAATATTCAGTCTATACCAGCCTATACGTTCCCTAATAGGAAGGGGACATGGCTGGGACAGTCGCAGTGCGTCACTAAAAATCAATTGCATAGCTCTATATGGATGAAATTTACAACCTCGACCAGGAACACCGATGTGATCTTTGAGCAGACTAGCGCATGACTCAGCCTTCACTGATCCGTATGCTTCATAATATTGCGCTATATTATGCTTACAAAGTTTTTGTAGCTATTTGTAACTAGTGAAACGAGAATTTTATGATCATCAAAGCGTTGAGTACATTTTCTTAGCACACCACCCTTTGCAGGCACATTTATTAGGTTAATCGAAAAGTACATTACAAGCCTCCTCAAACATACTATCTATATAAGGCCTCGTCGAGTACGAATACAGCAACAATGTCAACGATAAGCAGCAGCATCCTACGACCTATCGTTTACTACGAATTTCTGCAAGGCCATTCCGCAAACACTGCAGCTTCCAACATCTGCGCTGCATTCAAGAAGGAAGTCGTTCACTATTCCACAGTGGCTCGTTGGTATCAGCGCTTCAAGGCTGGAGATATCTCTCTCGAAGATCGGCCTCGTTCCGGACGCTTATCTGTTGGACTCAGAAGGCATGCCTTACAAGGAGTTCCTGGATAGTGAGACCACAGTCACAGCTTCTGTCTACGCTACCCAGCTCCAGAGCTTGGTCGACGCCGTGCGCCAAAAACGTCCAGAACGAGAAAATGTCTACCTGCTGCACGACAACGCGCATCCTCATGGCTCAAAAGTGAGTCGCGAGAAAATCCAGGAGTTGGTCTGGGAAGTTCTGCCTCATACACCGTACTCCCCAGACCTCGCTCCTTCTGACTACCACCTGTTCAGAGCTCTAAACAGCATCTTCGAGGTAGAGAGTCCGATGTCAACTGAAATTGGAGATTTCTGAATTCTTTTCCTCACACCCCTCGGAATTCTGGCGGGAAGAAATTGAAAGGCTGCCTGAAATGAAAGGGCAGGATCTTAGACTTGGATGGGGAATATATCGTGGACTGAGTTTTTGTATACTGCATCGTATTGTATTGTATTGCAATATTGTTGTGCTAGTGTTTTAAGACTGTTCGACCAACCCAATATTTTTCCTTGCCCTCAGCCACTGCCATTTTTGAGTAGTTTTTCGGTAATCTAGCCATATCAAGAATATTGATACTAGAGTTGTCAAACAGTATTTCTCTCACAATTATATGAAGGAGAATTCTTTTTAATTGGGGAGATGATTGTGTTCGACAGGAAACTAGGGTTGAACAGCGTCCTTTTGCGTTTCCGCCTTCTGTTACAAAACAGGCGGAACCCGGCAAAACACCAAAGCGGCCGGTAACTGAATTTGGAACACGAAAGCGGAAATTTCGCACATCCCTGCCTACCACCTACCTTGGTTAGATTAATCCTTTAGAAGAGATTAATCAGTTTTTATTTCTTTCGGGCCAGACCGACCAGTTGACTCCATGAAAGAACAGGAAGTCTAACTGCGTTAAAGCGGTGGCCAAATCTTTCCTGCTGAATTACATGTAAAGGATGTAGAGACGATACAACGAAAGAAAAGCTTAAAAAGCGAAATCTAATGGAATATAATGTCACTCCACCGCCATAGGTGCTATGCACTCACTGCCTACTGCAATCCCGGGTCTGCTGAGCTAGAGAATGTTGAATAATGGCTGATGACCATCACATCTATCTACTTTGAACGAAGAATCGTTCAAAATCCTTTTCCTAACGAGGAATGTCGTCGAAATGGAGTTGAGGACCACCCGCATATCATACTATTAGGGGGGGGGGGCAAAAGTAATGAGACAAAATGAAAAAATCTTTATCTCTCTATAACTCAATTACAACTCAACGATGCTGAGGAATGTATTTGCTATTAAGGGCAACGACCCTGCTGCCATCGCTCAGCCGACTTCCTGATCTCATCCTTTCAGAACTGCCTGGGCCTGGATCAACTGCTCGACATGGTTGTCAAGGACTGTTTGGGTTCTTGTGTCCCTTCCGACCAGGAAGTCCTGTAGGCTCAAGTAGTAGTGGTAGTCGCATGGATAGATGTCCAGCGAATACGGTGTGTGAGGCATGTGAACGTAGCCCAGCTGGCCAAGCTTATCCGTGGTTACTTGTTCCCGATGGGGTGCGCCGTTGTCGAAGAGGAGGACCTTCTTGAAGCGTTGCGACTGAATAAGTTCGAGTCGCCGGCCCATCTCTTCTATTTCGTTCACAGTGGCCTTGGAGTTCATCGTAGTGCTCTTGAGAAACAGCTTCCGGTAAACCGATTCATGGGCGCAGACCCAAAAGCTCCAAAGATGCTTCTCGCCGTGAACATCCCGCAGAACGAAAGTCGGTAACATGTCACCAGGCCTCACCCAGACTCGCTGCTTGCCAGGGTTATGGTAGAAGACGTACTTCTCATCTTGCGTGAATATTGAGCCCAGGCTGCTCGGGGTTGGGAATTGAGCGAGATTTGCGCGACACAGGTCGACTCGTCAGACTGGGGATTCGGCATGAGACAGACTGTGGTTTTGGCATGCTTCTGGAAAGGGCGGAAGTGGTAACTTCTCAGATAAGCTTCAGTAAGTAGCATACAAATATACAATTACGACAAGCCTCAAACCAGACTCTAGCCACGAGATATATGGACACGGCATGGGGTGTCTCATTACTTTTGGCCCCCCCCCCCTAATATATTTAATTTGTTCTCATACTGATTTAGGCATACTGCATCATCATACTGTTTTTAATTTTGTTCTTGAATTCTGTTATGAGATGACGTGAGGGAGACGGTAGCAGAATAAGCTCATATTGGATCCGTTCAGGTACTGCAGTAATTCTTCGACTTAAGATGCGGGCGCTCATTCGTAAAGTCGAGTTTGTCTTCTATTCGTTTTAGAAACCATCTGAATCATAACCCCAGCGGTTTTGATAAAAACCAAATAGTTGGTCATTGTTTTAGGCTGGCAACTAAATTCGTGGACTTATTCGTAGCCAATTCTTCTAGTGGAGATTATTAGGTTATTTTGCACCAATTCTCTTGCTCTTTTCACTGCTTGAAACTAATTAGTCTGCACTTCTTCAAACTGCTTTTGTTATCCTGCATTCCGATTTAATAAGCATTTTTTTCAATCTGAAATGAAAGGACACAGAGTCACTATTCGCGAACGTCTTTTTCATGAGTACCAGTTCGGCCACTCTGCAACTGAAGCCCGACAGAGCATATCTGCAGATATAGGAGATGAGGCTGTCCAACGATCAACAGTGTTCAAATGGTTCAAGAGGTTCCGTGAGGGCAACGTTGCCACTGAAGACAAGCGATGCACCGGACGACCGATTGCCCTTGATCGTCGAGCTGTAATTAACACCATCGAAGGAAATCCGAACTTGATAACGGCACTCGACTTTAGCTACCCACATACCTCTATTGAGAAGGTTCTCCACAGCGTTGGCTTTTCTGTAAAGGCCAGTAAATGGTTGTTTCACGACTTGACCCTGTCGCAGAGGAGGAAGCGTGTGGATGCCGCGAAAGAATCGTTGGATCGTCACAAGTAAGAAAAGAACCATCTCTCCATAATTGGTAATATGTGACGAAAACTGGATTCCACTGGATAATTGTCAACGTTCTAACCAGTGGCTTAGAGCAAAACAGAAGCCGCTACCAACGCCTAAGCCTAACCTCCACCAGAAGAAGGTGATGCTCTCCGTTTGGTGGTATCGGAAAGGTGTTGTCTTCTGGAAACTCGTCGAGAGCGGTTTCCCCATTGGTTCCGAAGTCTACGTTTCTCAACTTGACCGCGTGCAGGCTGAACTCCGTTAGAATTGGTTCCGACAGCTCTTCAGGAGTGGCATTACTCTTCTGCAGGATAATGTAAAACCACTCATCGCGAACCGCTCTCTTAAAAAAAATCGAGGACCTTGGGTGGGAACGTCTAACCCATCCACCTTACAGCTCAGACTGTGTGCTGAGTGAGAACCACCTTTTTCGTTTGCTGCAGCACTCCTTGGCTGGAAAACGATTTACCAATATGGACCAGATCAAAATCCACCTTCAAGGATGTTTCTCCTCAAAACCACAAGAATACTGCAGCCGCGAGATAGACCAGCTATCTGATAAATGGGTTGCAGTTTTGCGTTCCAGCGGATCTTGCTTCGATCAAAGATTGTTGTTGTTATTTGTAAATAAACACTTTTGTTGAAGATGCTTGAGAGTCCACGAATTTTATTATTATTATTTATTACATGAAAAAGTTTTATGTGTTACAACAATATCCCTCCTAAGAGAAAGAAGTGCGGAAAACAAACAAGCAGCAGAAACATCATAATGAAGAATGTTAGGACAAAACAAAAATAAATGAAAAAATAAAACACGGGAAGGAAATGTAGGCCGAATTTGTTTATCGGAGAGATGCATCATGTCCACGTTTAGCAAGGTGTTTGTTAACGATGGATTTGAAAACATTTAGGGAAGTCAGTAAAGCCTGGTTTTTGGAAAATTTTATATAAGCTGCAGTAGCTCTATTCATGAAGAACTGGGTCCTACACGCAAGTGTGGTTCTGGGTATGAACAGATTTATTGTGACACCACGAGTTGAAGATTGCCTGAGATTAAGGAAACTCTCCACTGCAATTGCGCAAGCACCAGTCATTATTTTGTGAATCATTAGGAGGTCAAGCATTTGCTTACGATCAGCCAGCGTCTGTAATTTAATTGCAGACCTAATAGATATGTAGATCGATCCCAGTTTAGATGGATTAGAACCCAAATGTAGAGATAAGCACAACCTTTGCTTAAAAAATCCTTCTATATGTACCACTATGACGGGGGTAAATATGGGAAAGCAGACTGCTGAACATTAATATCATACATATTATTGCTTATAATTTAATACACATATAACTGCTCGGCAAAAACTCTCGCATTCGAAATACAATGTCATCAGCTCCACAAAGCCGTTGAGCAGTCTGATCTTCTGTCAGTCGTGATCGCATCAGAAGAGTCGGTGGCACTTTTTTAAATCTCTCGCTTCATCATAAGCGTATGGCACGGTGGCGTTGAGGTTCCTGAAATCGACGACTATCACAGTGATGGACAAAAAACAAACTGGCCATCCAGCAACGGAGTAAATATTTGCCCTGAGCAGTATCCACAGGTCCGTCGGCATATTCTGAAGGCGAGCGCTGTGTGCTGGCAGGTGAATCCGGTGCGAGTCCAGCTGCTCAGCTTCGCGGCGAACGCCTCGCAGAACTGGCTGCCGTGGCGATCGAAGCACTTGAACGTGTCGGGTTTCAGCAACATCTCTTCGGCGTCTCTTCGGTAGAGATCCGTGGCGACTGGCAGTCCTGAAAGGAAGCGGCTGGGAGGACTGGCTGAAGGCGCAAGAACGACCTTGAGTGCTTGCTTTTTCTTTCCTGTTACTCTCCACGAAGCATAGGCATACAAAAGACCTCTTCAGAAAGAGTTTGGGGCGCACGTGGCCTTTAATGGCCAGAGAACGCTTAATTACAGGCAGCATGTATCAAAATTGGGTGATAATCAATCCTTTTCTGGTATCCGACATGTATTTTATTTCTACAAGATATCATTAAAGCGCGCTGAATATGCCATGTTCATATCTAGCTAGATATCTTTAGAACCATCAACACCTTAAAGTCTAAAACAAACGTCATACAAAATGAACAAAGTGCGCTTTAAAAAGGGCAGATTTGTCCTATTTTTTTACTTTCTCTGAGAGTGCATAGACCAAGCTATATAGAGGTCACCAGGAAAGTGAGTACCCTGTTTGAGAGCACATAAAAACCTCATTTTGCTACACCGACAGGCACCCTTTATCTTTTACTGAAATGCAGTAAAGCCAAGTATTTTTGTTGTCAGGCGCGTGTAGCGCAGTCGGTAGAGGTGCCGGCTGTCGCCTGCACTCAATACCAGGTTCCTAGTTCAGACTTCCCATCCAGGCCAACCAGGCCTTTCACCACTCCGTGCTCCGTGAATTGTTACTATACTTCTTCGTGAATGATATAGCGCTGACGCACTCATCGGCTGGCCACCACAAGTATGACCAAATACGCATTCAAATCGCCTCCACGACATCCCGTAGAAGTAAGCGCGTGATGCATCTCAAAAAGGATCGAGTTACGCCGCTCTTTATCCATTTATCCTTTTTGTTCTAATAAAGTGTCTGTGTTCAAAGTGTTTAAAAACTTACGTATCATCTAAGAACGCGAGCAACATCCTAAATAGGGATTGATTAATGCCGTCGTTTATCCTTTACTAAATGCTTCCCATTATCAGCAAAGAGTTCGTAATAGAGCAAAGGGCACCGTCTTGGAAGTTGGACGTGCAAGGAGCAATTTCAAAGATATGCCTTCGCTATAAAATAGAATGCGTGCCTCACCCTGAGTTCAGCAGCTAACACTGTATACCCCACCCTCTTCCTTCTAGAAATTCGTAGCTGAAACACGAACTACTCACCCTTTCCAGTGTACAAGTTGTCATTGAAATGGCAGGAGTGACAGCACTGAATAAAGCTGAAATCGGGCAGCGTCCGACACCGTGTCGTGAACTGGACGTGGTTTCGGTTGTAGAGCGCTCGACAGACTCCCGGAAGAAGAGTGTCCACACAACATGGTGTCTTCGTCGCTTTGACGACACCGAAGCGATTCTCCGCAGCAGATCCACCTGAAATGAGGCCAACTGCTTTAAGACTGTACGTCGTTACGGCCACCCATCCCAGACAACAATAGGCGCTCAAACAAGGGATATCTCACCAAAATGGACAGCAGCCAGCACTAAAAATCCGACGGCTCTCATTGCAAGAGCCGAGCCGAGCGACTTCCGGCCTTTATAGAGCTTTCGTTAGCCATTCAGTTAATATGCGGAAAACCGGTGTGGCGCGGATCCGGATAAGATCCGCATCCATTGTGTGGAGGTCAGACGAAGCCAGGTTTGTTTAAGCGTCCGCCGCCTGACACACCGCATTGTGACATATGGAAAGACAAATATGCACTCTTGTTCCTTGAGTGAGTTCTGCCGCCAGCAAGCAGGAACTGAGGAGCCCTTCTCTTCCCGAGGAATTGCTCTATTTTGTCGGGCCTTGGGGTACAAGCTGCACACACTCACTTAACTTTGCTCTCTATTGGCTCTTAGAAGTAGAGGTTTTTCAGAGTGGAACTTCTTCCGAGATCCTAGAACTACAAAAAAAAATCAAAGGAGGTAACTGCTCGAGAGGTGTAGTTACGTCCGCGGATCAACTTCTACGCATTCGACTTCAGCAAAGTTGTCCTGTTGAAGCAGTTTTTCAGCTCTTCGAAATGTATCGCCTAAAGGAAACCGCAACTTTACGTGGGATTTGGCCATGATCCTGCTTTCTTCTTCTTGTTTAGTTCGTGTTTTCACGGTCATCTTCTACCCCATAATAAGGATAAAAAACGGCATTTGTGTGTGGGGTGCTTGAAACCTGGAGAGCGATGGTTCTCCTTTCACCGTGATGGGTGATTCAGTGGGTCTATAGCATTTCCACGTCGAACTAGACACCTTTCACGTCAAATTGGACACTATTCTAAACAAGCCTGAGGCATTTGGGAAAAATAGTGAAATAAATTTCATTTTAAAGCGCGACAAGGCAGAGATCATTACCGCATGAAAACAAACCAGATTGCGCCATGCACTCGAAAAGCTTTTTGCGATTTTCATTTGATTGATGATTTCATTTTCATTTGTAAATCCTGCTTACGTAATTCAACGAAGTGAGAATATGTGTTTTCTTTACAACTGCACTTGTTGTATCGTCTACAGGTGTGAAACTCCATGCAAACAGCAATTTTGCTATCCATCGAAAAAAAAATCGCGGCACCCTTGACAAGTGCATGGCGCGATCAATTTTAATAGCCGTTCTCCTGCCCTATAAAGCATGCATTAATTTATTACCTTCCACAAAAAATGAGTATTTTACAAAATTTCAATCAAAGTGTTCACTTATTGAGAAGTAAATTAAAAGTTCAAAGAAAGTCTTACTAAATTTTCTTTTAACAAAAAAAAACTATTCTAACCGTTTCGGAGAGTATTCAGTCTAGTGTATAAGAAGCTCATTTCATTTTGGAAAAGTTCGCTTCGATTTCAACAGTCTGACACTAGCTTAGAAGAGTGTCCAGTTTGGTTTGAAGCGTCCAATTCGACGATGAAATGGCAAAATAGGAACGGATAACAGAAGAGTGACAGAGTGGGGGCATGTAGCGCAGTCGGAGGAGGCGCCGGCTCGCGTGCACCCGATACCAGGTTCCTGATTCGGATTTCTCGCCCAGGCCAACCAAGCCCTCCATCCCTCCGGGGTCGGTGAATTGATGCCAGACTTGTCTGGGAAGGATAAAGCGCTGACTTGTTCATCGGCTGGCCACCGCAAGTCATTGATTGTATGGCCAAATACGCATTCAAATCGCCTCTACGACATCCCGTAGAAGTAGAATGCGTGGCGCATCCCAAAAAGGATTGAGTAACGCCGTCCTTTATCCATTAACAGAAGAGTGGATAAGTGAACTTTCGCGCAGGGGTGTCATCTCTCTAAATCTACAGTCTCATTAAGGAGAACACGTAGGTCCAAAGCGAGTGGTATCTGCACATGTGCAGCAGTGGTAGGCTATGGCATTCAAGCAGGTACAGTACAGGTTGAACTACCCTCTCGACCTCCTGCCTAACTCGTTACTAACTCGTTTACATCTATATTTTTAACACCCCGCCATTTTGAGGAAGAGGGATTCAATTGATATAGAATTCACGAACAAACACTGGAATATATGCACATATTTATTAAACACATAAAAAACTGGTAAACAGCTATGATCGAGAACGACGCTGATACTCGTGCTCCTTCGCCTTTTGCTGTCCAGAGTCGTAGACAATGGGAATCCAGTGCGTGGGCCAAAAATCGGTTGGTACCAACTGCGCTTCAATGCCACCGACGTGGGTGTAATCACGGTTGTAGTAGACCTTCTGACCCCTTGAGTGATATCCAATCCAGTATCCGTAGGTTGAAACTGACGCTTAAATAAGAATGTTTGAATAGTTTGAATAGTTTGAATAGATTAAGATGATATCTCTTGGACAGCTCAGGTGAATGAAAATGAAAAATTTAGTTGCGTATTGTTTGCTGTGACCTCTTTGGAATAAAAAAGCGATTTCGATTTGTATTATATGAAACTCAATCGACTTTAAGCAAAGCTGTATGAATTGGTTCCATATCAAATAAGAGCCCATGTGAAGAATTAATCACATCAGCAACATGGCTTCTACTTAATAAACCGTGCTATCAAAACTCGGTAAAGCATTGCTGAATTCAAACCACCCATAAGATTGGCATAAAAAAAATCAGAGCAATACGATTCAATCGGTTTGGTTCAGCCAATTGTCTAAAAGTCTTCATTTCCCACCGCAAGTCAGACGCCAACTATTCGTTCGAGAAACGGATAGTTGACATTGCGGAAAAATGGGCCGACGACATCTTAAAACGACGATGTTTCTGACTTTCGATCAATTTAGCTCATTGGTCTTCCCAATTATGTAGCTTCAAATGGCGAACAACTGTAGTGTGACAGACGTCGAGGTCCTGGGCAATATCACGCGTGATACTGCCGAGGACCTCGACGACTGTCACACTATTTTGAGCGGATCAGCTTCTCCTGACGCCTTCAATGGATCATTGAACGACTGCCATGTGGTTCGTCTTCGAGGCTGGTGTTGGCGGCAGAAACTTATGAAACCAACGTGGTACTGTGCATTCGTTTGCACATCCCTGTCCCTATACTTCGTTGATATTTTGAGTGGTTTGAGCGGAAGTACAACCCGGTTTCAACTCGTAGATTTGACGAAAAGGGCGTTTGAAACCAAATTATTTTTTAAATAAGCGATTTGAATTAAGTTCCATATACATATTAGGTTGGCAATTAATTTCGTGGACTCTTAAGAATCTTCAGCAAAACTCTTTACTAACAAATAACTAATGACAATCTTTAATTAAAATAAGATCCCTCAGAACGCAGAAGTGCTTCTCATATATCAGGTAGCTGGTCTATCCCACGGCCATAGAGTTATTGTGCTTTTAAGGCCAAGAATCTTTGGAGGTGCATTTTGACCCGGTCCACATTATTAAATCGTCTTCCAACCAAGAAGTACTGCACGGAACTAAGAATGTGGTAGTCACTCGGCGCAAGGTCTGGGCTGTAAGGTGGATGAGTTTGACGCTCCCAGTCAAGGTCTTCTATTTTTGAGGCGTCCGGTTCGCTACGTTCCCTCCGTTTGGTGGTGCCAAGAAGGTACTATCTTCTGGGAGCTCGTCAAGAACGGTTCCAGCATTAATGCTGCAATCTACTCTTCTCAACCTGGCCGCACGCAGGCTGAACTCCGCTGGAATCGGTTCAGACAGATTTTCAGGAGCGGAATTATTTATCAGCAAGATAACGCCAGATCACTCGTTAAGAATCGGGAGCTTCAAAAAATCGAAGACCTTAGCTGGGAGCGTCTAACTCACCCACCTTACAGCACAGGCCGTGCGCCAAATGACTAGCACCTTTACAGCCCGCTGCAGCACTTCTTGGTTGGAGGACGACTTATTAATGTGGACCTCCAAGGATTCTTGGCTGCAAAAGCACAAGAATTCTACAGCTGTGGGAAGGGCCAGGTAGCTGATAAATGGGAAGCAGTCCCACGTTCCAACAGATCTTACTTTGGTTGAAAACTGTTATTTGTTATTTGTTTATGAACAGTTTTGTTGAAGGCGCTTGAGAGTCCACGAAATTAGTTGCCAACCTAATATTTAAAAAGCGCAGGTAATAACATCAACATCGATCGCATATAATAAGCTTTCCAGCAATGTGTCCAGCAATGTGTAATATCTTAAAGTTACAAAACGTATATGTATAGCCTTAGTTTATTTTTAAAAAAGTGTTGAAAACATTGAAACAAAAACCTGCATTTATTTTGAACCAACCAAATAATTGCTCTTGGGCAGAAACAGTATCCAAAGTAACCCTGAGAAAAAAACTAGGTGGCAAAATATTGGTAAGTCTGTGAGGTTTTCACTAATTTGGTACAGTGCTTCAAATCAGCTTCTTGAAGGTAAGTTCAGTGTATCTTAGATGAGCATTGATGCTGCGCAAGCAAGCTTTCCCCAGGAGATCCTAGAAACGTCACTTCACCAGCGCAAAATCTTACACTTGTACAGAAGACGTCGGTGGAAATAAGTGTCGTGGTTCTGTTCCTGGGATCTTCACAGCAGGATTTTCGACATCTGCCTTTTACGTAAGTGGCTATACTCTACCAATGATTCTGAACGATGAAGATTATTTGAGAGGAAGTGAATATTTTCATTTTTTGAACAATCATTTTGAAGGAATCATACACAAGTGATCTACAAGCTATGTGTCTTCCCCATCCTCATTTCTTACACTCTCCTGTAGGCGACACACTTCGCTAGCTTGAGCGCTACTAGTTTTTTGTAAACAAATAATTTCTAAAGAAACCAACCTGTCAGCAAGACATGGTCACAGAACTGGCGACTAAACTCCCATTCTACACCAGGCGGACTGTTAGCATCAGGAATGGCGACTCTAAGGCGTTCATAGCTCTCCAGAGTTTTCTTTGCCCAGATGGCGTCGTCGGACATGACGTATGTGTAAGGAGGTCTGGAGTCGCCTTCTTTCACTAAACTGTGATGTTCGTTTTCAATAAAGGATAAAGATGACTGTTGAATTTAAACGCAGCATAGTGCAGAATGATTCTCCTGCCTATGAATGGAGAGGGAAAGGGTAGCAAACGTTTTGTGGCTGAGACAATTCGGAAACTTGTTTCTGTTGGCTAGTGCGTAACTACCATAACTTTACCTTGTGGTCGCCATCTATATCGTTACTTTGCCTGCATTAACCTGGAGACCGGGGCCTCACTCAGTTCGTCTTGAATTCGGTGGCTGCGTCTTCTAATTCTCGTAGTTACCTCGTAGTTGGCTTGCAGGATCGGTTAGATCTTATTTTCTCCTTTTGCGAGGTTTCGTACGGATTTGGCCAATCCCACAAGCTTCAGATTACTCCTTACGCCTGCCCTGCTTATTGCTCATTTGGCCAACACAAACACATTGACTTGCAGCGGTCAGCGGATGGATAAGTCATTGTTCGACCGGCGCCTCCCCTGACTGCACTACCATGTGCCCTATCCAGGCCATATCAATATCATAAAACTGTACAGGATTTAAATCCATGTTCATAATTTGTCCTCTTCAGCGATCAAAGCTGCGCAGGGAGGGCGACGTCTGGTGCAGGTCTTTTTTGAATTCTCACGCACAATGGACGACGTCAGTTCATTCTCCGTGACGATGACTTGTTTCCAAGGCACTATTGTACTTTCGGGACTCCAGAGGACGAGGAGAGGTCGAAAAATTTTTTTTCGCCCAAACCTCGTCCAGTGGGGCTATTTGGGATGCTGATCACGAATCTGACATCCGTTTTTGAAATTTCGGCTGATTACGGTAGGTTACGGTAGGTACCGTTGACTAAGGATGTCGAGGTCATAATCACCGATTTCGCCCAAACTGCGCCTATGGGGGTTATTCGGGGAGCTGATCACGAATCTGACATCCGTTATTCGTTTCACGCTGGAGTTTGGGCGCAATCGGTGACCATTACCTTACTTACCGGTACCCACCGTAATCTACAGTGCTCCAGCGTAAAACGAAAAAAACGAAAGTCAGATTCGTGATCAGCATCCCAAATAACCCCATAGGCGAAGTTTGGGCGAAATCGTTGATTATGACATCGACAGCCTTAGTCACCGGTACCTACCGTAACCTACCGTAATCGACCGAAATTTCAAAAACGGATGTCAGATTCGTGATCAGCATCCCAAATAACCCTCTGGACGAGGTTTGGGCGAAATTTTTTTTCGACCTCTCCTCGTCCTTTGGAGTCCCAAAAGTACAATAGTGCCGTTTCCAACAAAACACCGAGATATAGCTCTCCATTATATTGCTAATCGTCCATCGTTTGTAAATGTTGTGTATCTACAGCATTTTAAGCTTAAAGCGCATACAAACAGATGTCTTGATAGAAATCACTCTTCTTACTGACCCGGTTCACAGCGTTAAGCAGTTGATCGGCGGTCTTGGACAGTGTAAACAAAACTGCAACATCAACGGGCACCTAGAAGTTGCACAACTTCTATTCCAAGAAAAAATTTTTCTGACCAAACATGTGAAAATTCTTCGGAAAGGTCGAGTCATGAATCTAACCACGAATTGTGAGTCACCCGCTATCTGTTTTGATCTCAGATTTGAATAGTAAATATAAATAAGTAAATAAACAAATGTGAATACTGTGTACGAATAGAAGAGCTACAACACCGGCTTCACCCTTAGGCCGTTGTGCAGAAAAACCGTCAAAAACGTATTTTTCGCCGCATTTCAGCAAAGCTCTTCGAACAGAATATTTTGGAATGACATATTCAAAACCAGCGTCGACTGTCCTGACAGATGATGTCGAAAACTGCTTGTAAAAAATTGTTCGGTGATTGATATTCTGCCTGAAGCTGGAGAATTCGTTCCTGGTCGGAGATGACTAGACCCGCAAAACGTATGCTTCTCATTGACCAACGAAGCAAGATTGGACTTAATTTTGAGCCTAATATCAAGCCTACGGATGACAACACGGCTATCTTTGTATACCCTAGGTCTACACGTTTGCTTTGATATAAACTTTTAAGTGATGATCCTGGTCTTTCATTGCCTTCATGTTTGTGAGAATGCTCTGCTTTATAGTTCTTTAAATGCTTTTGGAATAGCCAGGTCATGGTCGCTTAAAATCGCTCAATCGGCAAAACATATAAAAAATTGCCTTTGAGAGTGATTACTGTTTGGTGAAAATCTACAGTGACTACGCTTTGCCAATGTTTCCTAAATAATACATTTTTACAGCAGTGGGTGAAATTCTTTCCTACAGTTTGAGTGGTCCTAAGCTGGTTTCTAAAGGAAGGTAAACTTATATGTTTAAAACCTTAGGAAAACTATTTGAAGCCTTAATCATGCGAGATTTTAACTAGGTTTCGTAAGATTTCTTCTACAGAAATTGGCATCAAAGTCGCTATGAAAGCTAGCTAGGCCTCTCAGCATTCGCGTCATCCGCAACAAGAAAAGAATATTGGATTCAATCCAAACATTTGTTTACATGTTTTGAAGTTGTTTTTGTTGTTTGGTTTAAGCCGACAGAGAGACAGACGAACGGGAGACGATACGATTGGAATACACTGGGACAATAAACTGAAACTAGCAGACCTTTTCTTAGAACGTAGTCCACCGCTAACTTCGTGAACATATCATCAGAAGCAAGTGCTTCTGTTGAATTAGTGAAATCACCACGGCGAATATGTACACAGACACTGGAAAGTGGGCGTCAAAAAAGGAAGGAAACATCAAAAGCTAAATAGGCAGCGATACGTACTTAAGGTTCTTTCTTTCTGGCTTAATCTCAAACATATCCCCAACCGCATCTCTCAAGTGCTTGGCAGCTGTGAAAAACCGTTTAACCACCTGCTGTGGTAGGTCGCTGATGAACTTGAAACTCTGGAATTCACTTCAGTTATTAGGTTCTGTGAGTATGTACATGTGCAAGTGGCCCTAACCTGCAGATAGAATAGTTTCAGAGTGACGGCGTGCTCCATCTGATTTTTCGAAATTGTGTCGACGATAATAGGATCGTAGGTGCAACAACCCTTATAGAACACATCGAGAAAAGTTGGAGTGCCACAGTTGTTCTGAAACAGAACTGATGTTGTAAGAAAAGGAACTTCTGCCATTTATTTTTGTGTATCACTCGGTTAGGGTTTTCGGCCTTGGGAAACCAAGCCTTCCAGTCCTACATACGTGGGCAGTGAACTTGTGCCGCACTTGTCTGGGAAGCATAAGCACTGACTTCTTCATCGAATGGTTCCCGCAGGTCACGGCAAAGTCCAAACTAGCATTCAAATTGCCTCCACAAGCCGTAGCAGTAGAGTGCGTGGCACACTTTAAGAGACCATTACCCTTATCATTTGTATCATTTAAACTCATAGGGATTCACGGAGAAAAACAGTTCGCTGTACTGCGTTCTCAGCAATTCACTTCCATCTATCCTTCCTCAAGGTCGGAATACGTTTTTCTTCTAGCATTGTACAGGGTGCGTAAAAAGTATTGACGCACCTACGTTTTGATTCAGCTCCAGCTTTTTCTTTCTACCCCTCTAGGTTTTTGTGTGTTATTTTTGTTGTCTGTATTGTGCTCAAAAAACACTCACGAAAAAACTGAAGAAACATGATCGTCATCGTTACGGTGGCCCTTTTTTTGTCTGTTACCCAAAGAGCCGAATACTTCCTTAACAAGAGATTTAGGCGCTGTTCGAAACGGTAGGTGAGGAAAGATGTCAGCAACCCAAACGTCAGCCACGGCTCTGTCATAACAGATGTACAATATGTTCAAGCACGATAACGTTTAAATCCAAAATTATCAATCTCTGTCCGATAACGGCAAACAGGTAACGCGCGCAGGTGTGGACAGCTTCTCAGACAAACACAGCTTAAACACGAATCCGCTGGATTACTCTTTTTAGGCGATTTTGGAGAAAGAAGTCTGTGCTACTTTCAACAGAAGTGACCAGTCGCACAAGGCTACCCTGTTAAAAGTACGGGACGAAATCCAAGCGGGTACTTGCGGCGCATGCTCATGAATTTTTCCGTCGTTTTCGCTCCTGTATTCATAGTAAAGGAGCCAATGTCAATTACGAGTTACCCTATCGCGTTCGCAAAATCATTTTCCATATTTCTCAAGTAAATATTTTAAAACTTACTGCGCAATAATATTTCCACAACCGTCATTTAGTGCGTCAATACTTTTTACGCACCCTGTAGAGTGGTCAAGGTAGCAGCAATGAAAAAATGGTACAGGAATCATTTATTAGAATCTTTCGATGCCGCTTACTCGATATATTCAAGGACTTAGCAAAAATGGAGCTTAAGTATTCTAGTATCTAGAAAGCTCAAGGGGTATCACCTGTATCATTCGTTGACCATCGACTTGCTCTAGCGGGGACTGCAGTGTCTCCATTTGTCTCTGTCGCTTGTCAGAATGCTCCAATGGATCCTCTTCGCTCGATGGACACAAAGAACGTCATATCATTCGTTCAGGGCTCTCGCGAAGAAGTCCGACCAACGTTTCGGTGGGCGTCCTGGTGTTCTCTTGACATCCCGTGGAATCCAGTCGGTGATGGCTCTCGTCCAGCGGGTGTCTGCGAGGCGCATTACGTGGCCGGACGAACTAATTTTCGACGACTTGGCCCATGCGACAGCTTCTCTGATCATCGAACGTCGGCGAAGCTCGGAACTCCGGAGGCCTTCTTTCACTTGCTTGAGTCGTGTCACTCCGAGAATCGTCCTCTCAATTCCACGCTGACGCTGGTCGAGTGTTCATCCAGCTTTCGTATAGCATAGGTCTCTGAGGCGTGTGTTAGAGCAGAACGAGCGGTAGAGTCGAATAGGTGGGCACAGAGTCGGACGTTGTTCGTCTCCGAGCCGATCGTTTCCTCCTGCCAAGCTCTTGCGCTAGATCGTTGACCATATTGACTCCGCGACCCAGATACACGTAGCTGGAGCACTCGGAGATGTTCATTCCGTTGAGTGAGTATGAGGCATCAGAAACTTGTCGTTCCTGATGGACATAATCTTCGTAAGATTCAGCTGCAGTCCAACGATCGAAGATACGATTTCAGGGGTAGTCTTCCACAATTTTATTTACTGCGTAAAAACAGATGGGGCGGGAAATTGTTTAGGTCAAGCTGTATTCAGTCGTGAAATCGATTTCTGAGACTTTCCACCTGATACATATGACTTACCGCGCAACATACAACCTACACATATCATTCTGGACCAGAAGGATGTGTTGCTTCAGGGCTAATCAAGACTTACCGAGGTGGGTGAACCGATTCTAGGCTCTTCGGGCAATACACTGGACTACTCCATCAGCTGGCCACCGCAATTCGTTTTAGACGCAAAACATGTATTCAAGTCATTTAACGACATCTCAAAGGAGCAGAACCCGAGGCTCATTCTACAACGGGATAATAAAGACCTACACTCAGGTCTCTAACGAGGATGTCTAACGGTTCCTTTTCTCCGTTTCGAGCCAATAACGTTTGTATTCATCATTTTCATTATCGTCTGTCCCGCTTGGTGGCGGGGTCTGCCCTTCTGGTCTGGTGACGCCAATTCTCCCGATCAAATGCTTGATCAGGCTGCACTCCAGCCATCTTTAAGTCCAAGTGCAACGTATCTAGCCAACGTTGCTTCGGGCGTCCCCTGAGCCGCTTTCCAGGGACCTCAAGATTCATGCCAATCTTCCGGACGGTGTCGTCGTTAGCGCGGAGGACGTGGCCGTACCATCGAAGACGAGCTTCGCGCAGCTTCTCGGCTATCGGGGCGACACCGAACTTCTGTCGTATGGTGTCGTTGCGAACGTGGTCCAAACGCGTAACTCCAGCCGTCCACCGTAGCATTTTCGTCTCCATTACACTGAGGAGGTTCTCAAGTTCCTTAGTCACGGGCCAGCTCTCAGCACCGTACGTCGCTACTGGGCGGATGACTGTTCTATAAACCTTCGATTTGAGGTGCTCAGGTATTGTCCTGTCGCAAAGCACCCCACTCAGCGAGCGCCATTTGGACCAACCTGCACTCACGCGTGCATTCACCTCCAATCGTAAAAGATCAGTACCATTGATCTTAATAGATCCATGCTCATTCACATCAGTCGCCAAGTACTCTGTATTTTTGACGTTTAGCTATTTGGACCAGGCTGCACTTACGCGTGCATTCACCTCCAACTTTCCACTGCTCTTCGTCGTCGTGGTGGATGCAATATCACGAGATCTCCAAATGGCGGCACCTTGGGCGTTGCTGTATGCTGACGACGTTCATGCTTGAATGGGAATAATGGTTGTATTATATATTATATTAAAATTATATTTTATATATTATAATAGTATTATATATGAATATTATAATTGTATTATATATTATATTATATTATTATATATTCGATGATAATTATCACATAATTGTATATTATTAGGTGATCCAGTGAGTAATGTCGTTTTTTCGACCTTGTCTTCAACTGAACAAATTTTAACAAATCCTCATTTCTGCCAACAATGATATCACCATCATTATCAACAACCTTCCTCCATCTAACGAGCAAATCTTCAATACCTGAGCAATAAAACTGTTGTGGTTTTTGAGCAAAATATGTGGACATAGCATTTTGAATACCCTCCAAACATTCAAATCTCTTGCCACTAAGAAAATGTTGTAGAGACCGGAGTAAGTGGTTGTCCGAAGGTGCGACATCGAATGAATATGGAGGATGAGGCAGAACCTCCCATCGTTGATCTTTTCCAGCGTCCGTTTTGCACAGTGCGGTCGTGATAGAGAATTAGGCTCCTTCTGTAGACGACCGTTGGATATTTTCCAGTAGAGCTTGGTTCACTCGACCCAATTGCTCGCGGTGAAGGTCTGCGTCAACGGACTGTCCAGATCTAGGCACTTCAAAGTGGACGATTCCACGGATATTCCACCAGACACAGAAGAGTGCCCTTCTAAGATGAATACTCGGCTTCGCAGTACTTTTGGTTGTTCATTTTTGGAAAGCTACCGCTTTTTGTCCTTCGGACTACCGTACAAGATCCATTTTTCGTCTCCTGTGATCAGTCGATCAAAAAACGGGTCTGTACGGTGTTGCTGAAGCAGTGCGCTGCAAACCGTCGATCGGTAGGCACGGCTCCTGGCGGACAAATCGTTCGGTACCCAAACACCTGCTCTGCATGCTTTGCCGATGTGGTGTAGACGAAAACGTATGGTTGGTTTAGGTTCGTTAGGAGTGCTATTAGAAAGCCCCTCCACTGTTTGACAAGGATTCGTATCCAGTTCTGGCATCAGCATGGCGTTGTCAAATGTTACGGGTGTTACGGGTCTGATCGAGAGGAGTCAGAGAGGTCAAAATTACCGGATTTGAACTTGGAAAACCATCGCTGGCATTTGCGAACGTCCAATGCATCTGGATATACATCGCAGATGTTTTTGGTGGCAACAGTTGGTCACTACCCTTCCGAAATTCGAACAGCATGCAATGCCGAATATGCTCCTCTGAGATTTGCGAAGCCATTCCACCTGAACTTGCAAGCAAACAGCTCAACGAATAGTAGATTCTAAAAGAGCAAGTCTCATTTACCTTAGAATCACTTTAGCGCACCTTCAAAATGCACCAATAATGAGACAAATAATGAGCCAAAACCGTAGCGCAAAAAAGACGACATTACTTATTGGATGACCTAAAATAATAGCGTTTACATCTGTTACATATGAACCTGTTCTCAGTGCTTCAGTATGAGGATAGAAAAACCGAAATATGTATTTCGCGCTCCATATCTATTGAAAGGCGTGCTGTGAAGAAATGAGGGAGGCTTACTGTTTCCGCATCGACGAAGAAGCTTGAAACGAGTGGAAATGTTTTCGAGATCGACGTGATTTTGTCGGCCATGTAGCTTTCGTACACTACTGCGCTCCTGAAGACCATGTGATTGTTCAAGACAACATTCAGGAAAATTTGTGAGGACTTTTCTAGGCGATCATGCAGCACAATGAAAACACTTGCCTTTTCACTGTTTGCGCGATAGCGTAAAGGCCGAGCAATTCGAACATAGAGTTCCCCAGTCCGCCTCCGTTTTTAACGGCGTACAATGTGGATCCGAGACAGCTCGACGGGAATGAAGGATTCTGTATGGACGCCGCTTCCAACTCAAATGCTTCCTCTTCTCCGTTCTGTTGATCATGTCTGCAAATTACTAGAATGCTACTTCCCATCCTAGTTCATTGATGATGTGTTTAAGGTACTACTCTCAGTCTTAAAAGGAAAAGGAATATGTCCGCGACAAGCGAATTAATGATATGATACCGATATGGTCAGGATAGGGCCCATGGTACTCAATGCAGGAGCTGGTGGTCGCGTGCACCCGAACTTCCAGATTCTTGGTATGTTTATCCCCTCCAGCGCAACTAAACCTTTCATCCCTATAGAGATTGTGTCAGTACTGGTAATCCGCTCGTCAGGGAAGGATGAAGCAATTTCTATTGGCTGGACACTACAAGTCATTGTAAGCATTCAAATTACATCCACGACACTATAAGAAAACCGCGTATGTCAGAAAGCGACTGAGTAACGCCGAGACCATTATCCTTTTATCCTTTATTGGTATGGCCTTATATTGTACAACGTCTGTCCCAATAGGGTTTGGACGCTAAAGCTGAGCACCAAGGTTGTGCGCAATTACGATTTTACGATTTTACGATTTACGGCGATTTTTTGCAATTTTTACAATTTACGATTTACAAAATTTTGGGTCGTAGATCGTAAATTTTCGTAAATGGTATCGTCTATGGGCAAATGTCTAAATGACAGCCCGGATTGGAAAGCTGTGCCCACTCTCCTTGCTCTAATAACACGTTCCCACTTCGTTCTAGCGTAGTTTCTTAATGCTATGATGTGGCACCATTACAGAAGACAACGTATCGTCTCTCATGGTGCCACTTCACAACATCAGCCTTTTCGAGTTCAATTAAACTTTTCTGAAACTTTTGGCAAGACATCCTTCCAACCTATGTGGACAAAAAGTAAACACTCCGTCGTACTGGTTGTGAGAATTTTATGCTAGCAACGCCACGCGGATTTTCCACACACGTTTATCCCAATAATCGACAATCGACACCTCAAACTTGGGTAATTAAACCAATAAATATATGCTTATACAAAAATACATACTACGACAAGCGGCTACGAAATTAAGGCACTCGAAACTCTACTATGAACTAGACAGCTACTAGGCGATGAAACAAATATAAAGAGTGAAGTGGATGCCCCAGCCAACGTAGAAGATGCTCCCGGTCGTTGCAATGCACCAACGTGATGGAAACGTCCTCTAGCTGGTCGCGCGTCCTTTATATGCTTCATCTCTCCGCGGAATCTCCCCAGTGTTGTCGTTTACAGAAAGTTTTGTCTCGGCTCCCAGCGATAAGAGCCAGGGAAAGTAAATATATCCCTCAAGTTGCTGCACCAGGCTTCTGAAGATAAAAGTTTGAAAACATAACTAAATTCTTTAGCCAGATGAGTCACGTTCCAAGTTTCTAGAGATAAATTCCGAGAATGGAAGCAAGGTTCCATTACCTGTTTAATCACGTTCGTGATACTGCCTGCACCTAGAGGTTGATGGTCCACCGATGCGATCCTCCAGATCTGCTAGCTCATCTTGAAGCGCTTTTAGCTTCCATTCACTGCGTTCGATGTCTTCTGGCAGTGTGCAGATGGCCTTGTTATGCTTCTCGGAGCCACAGTACATGCACGGCCTTCGCGGACGTCGACATCTTTCCTTTGTATGCATGTCGTCCAAGCAGTTCGTGCATTGGATGCGTCTTTTGCGCGAGTCTACGTCCTTGTATGTGGGGCAACTATCGCTATAATGCTCCCCTTTCATATCGCAGAAAGCGCATCGCAGGAAACTCTCTTCAGGGCGCATCCTGTTCTGGAATGTAATGCACCTCTTTGGAACACGTCGACTGACTCGTAGCACCGATTCCAAGGTCTCTATCTGCGACAACAGTTCATGGCGTCTCCATTCACTGTACA
Source organism: Heligmosomoides polygyrus polygyrus (assembly GCA_947396885.1). NCBI lineage: Eukaryota > Metazoa > Nematoda > Chromadorea > Rhabditida > Heligmosomidae > Heligmosomoides > Heligmosomoides polygyrus. The sequence continues at coordinate 82,171,609 of OX377204.1, read as the reverse complement.
TCTCCGATGGCCATGAGCTGTTATTCACCGAGTACGCCTTTGGGGTCTCATCTCTATGCTCCTCGACATCACCATCATGCACCGTTGAGCCCGCGCCTTCCTGGACTGGAAGCGGTTCGTAATCAAGATCGAGCACATCTTCTTCGATGTTGTCTGCTGACTTTCGTCGACTGTCACTTTGCCGAGCTGAGGAGTTGTCAGTCGAACGCCTTTGATCGTTTTTTCTCAGATTCGATTCCTCGTCCGAAACGGTCTTTAGAACTGATGCCAGCTCAGCAAGTTTCTCTCCTTGCTTTTTTATTTCTTCGTGAAGGTGGTCCAAGCTCTGCTGGGTCGATTCTATGAAGCCGGCGAGGGTGTTCTTCAATTCAGTCAATGGCGCCGTGTGTTCTTCGTTTGTCATCTGGATTGTTGCATTTCTGATCTCAGTTTGCATCTTGCTGAGGATTTCATCGAAATAGTCTATCTCCTTGCGTATGTAATCACTGGTGAATGCTGGGTCCAGTGAAAGTCCCTGCACATCTCCAGCGAAGAAGTTCGCTCTTGACTCATGTGATGCACCTTCTGCGAGAATAAGGAAGTTGTATGTTTCGTAAGTCATCGCGAGTCCTTCTGAAGCGCGGCAGAAGCGTTCCTTGACGTGGTTCGTTTTCAGCCATGCGTTTTCCACTCTAGCTCGGTAGAGTGCGGCCTCTCCCCGCGCATACAGTTTGAGTTGACTTCCTCTGATTTCTGCGAACTCCCTTTGCGCAGCATCTTCGCGTGCGATGTTGAGAATTTCTTTGAGAAACGTCTGGATTTTCTCCTGTACGTCTTCTTCAGTAGGCAGAGTTGGAGCCAGACGTACACATGATCGCTTGTATTTCAGGATGTCGATGAGTTTTCTTTCTTCTTCTCTTCTTTTCTTTTTCAGATTTTCGCGTTCTTCTTGCGACTTCTTATCGGCCATTTCTAAAATGATGCACCTCATGGAAAGTAGAAACAAGGATTATGTAGAGCATGCCGTTATTACTCATATTTGCTCCCGTAGAAAATCATGCATCTTTTTGAGCTAACAAAGCCGTTTTCCCATGCTTCGGCCGGCATACTTGTAGCGTCCAAAATATAATACGAAAGCAGATTCTAATACCACATTCCGTGGATTTTAGTATGGTTTTCATGCATATCCATAGCACCGACCTGCATGCAGAAATTAGGAACATGTAGCTGAAGAGGAGAGCACCCCCAACCAGTAGGATAGTGATAATCACAGTTTTGTACCACAGAATGTAGATGCTAGTAATGTGATGGAAATCTGGCCACTGGAAATCCGAAGTGGAGTTGTGCTGCGACTGCAGAGCATGATTCCAACTGCTGCTTACGGTATGGACATATTTTAAAATGCCAGTGATTTGGAATTTCGCGGACTGTGATCCGCATTTGACCGTGCATTTCAGTTGTGCCTGAGCCGTAGATAGCAGAAAGCGAAGTTTGGAGATGTGTCCGGCAGGTGAACACGAAACGGTAAAGGTTTCCGACACGCAATCGATTTCTGCTGTTGTTTCTTCTTTGTTGGATCTACATTTTATTTCGGCGACAGCTCCTTTACTGCAGCTGTAGCAGCCGAAGATGCTTGTATCGTCTACGATGCACACTTCGTCTGTGGAGTCCATTGTGATGGCATCTACGTCCTCGTTGATGTTCTGTATTAGTTCCGCTGTTACACCTTGATCTAGTTGAGCTTTCACAGTTGATCGGCCGTATGTGCCAAAATTTACAGATGCACGAGTTACCGGTAGTATGTTTCCGATGTCTTCCAAGTATTTCGATAGGTCATGATCTTCACATCGGCATGAAACTTGGAATTCTGCCGGTGAGCATTTGCACGTATCGTCCATGGAGCATTGAAGGTTTCTTGCGTCTTCAAAGGTCGGACATTGGAGAATAAGATGTTCTTCTTTGTTCCACAAGGCAACTGTGTTGTTGTTTCTTATGAAATGTGTGTCCAGTTCATTGAGTGGCGGTATTCCAAGCACGCTCAATGTCAACGTAGACTTTGAGACTGAGACCGGCACATTTGGCTGCAGAGCTAATACATAGCTGCTAATCCTTTTAATATTGGTTCGTTTGATTTGCATATGCACCTTCACCTCTTCTCTCCATCTGTGGCAAGTGAAAACTTCATAAATTTTGGAATCCGTTGGTACTGCGTAAGTTCTGTAAAAAAGGCAGCCTGAACTCAAGTAGAAGCAGTCGCAACCTGGGCCCCCACACGATTCGAAACATCCGGTGTTTCCAGGGTATTGGTTTCCAAGTGTGAGTTCAGGTAGTAGACTGGTCCTGTTTACGTCTGCGCATTTATTGTCTTTACAAGAGCCCATATGTGGACATCGCTTGCTGTCTACCACCTTCTGCTTCACGTTCCTTGTATAGGTTATGCTTCTTTCGTCGCACAGCAAATAGAGTTGGTCCCAAAACATTCGAATTTCCATAATCGTCGACTCATTGCGTTGTATGCGAAAACAAGCGTCCTTTTTGTACGGATTTATCTTCAGAACCGATGCCATTTCCACCTTGCACAAGGTTTTTCCTGATGAGGTACTGCAACTGTGCAAATGGTGCGAAAAGATATTCACCGTCTGACAGGCGATGACAGTGTTTATGATCCCAATTATAGCCAATGCTTCAAGAATTCTGCTAGCTGGCCTTCGTCTTCGTAGGGACCTGATCGTGCTACGTATGCATGTCCAAAGCATGTAAGCGATCAGATAGATTCCGCAGCAGCATCCTTCACAGAGAAGTCGAAAGGGTCTTCCTACGGTGACTGGCACATAGCAGATTGTATAAGTTAGAGCTATAATCAGATAGAGTACTATTCCAGCTCCTATTATGGCGTGAAATGGCCAGCATTCTGGATTTAGTATGTTCAAGAAACAGATCGTGCAATCAATTGTCGAGCAGAAGGACTGTGCAGGGCACGACTTTATGACGATCATGTGCTCCTCCTGGTATCGTAGCTTCCATCTCGCTTCATAATCGAAGAGCAACTCCTCCGGGGGTAATTTGATTACTTTTTGTATCGGTGGAGAACTTTCTCTGACACAATGTGTATTTACACATAATTCATATGCACTTGATGAAGGTGCGTCCAGGTATATTCCTTCTTTCCTGCACTCGATGAAATTATTCTTCAGTAAGCCGAAGTTCACGTCGTCAATCGGTGAAGTGTTATTGGCAGCAGAAGACATGCTGATAGCAAGCAAAAGTGCCATTTTTAAGTAGATTGACGATGGCCATATTCTCGAACGTTTTGACGTAGATACAGAAGTACAAAGGTTGGTGTTTCCAGTTGAAATTTTTTCAGTCTGCTTGAGTTGTGTAGGTCGCTGGCGTAAATTGTAACGCCGTCTCTCAAGTTCGGAGCTAGACTTAGACCGTTCCGCTTGCTGCTCTTCCTCTTGAGTTTCTAGGTCTTTGACTTCGTTTCCTTGGATTTTCAAAGGATACAATTGGTTAACTGGGCGTCGCAGAATATGTTTCCCGCACGAAATTTCCGCTTCTCTTATTTCTCCATCTCCGCCTTTGATCAGTTTCATGATCCGCGCCAGTTTCCACAGATTTCTCTTCTGAGAAGAGTCACTAACAAGCACGATTTCTCCTTCGCAGGGCTGCTTCGTACATCCTCGTTTATTGTCGATGAAGCGGCGATGATGCTCCCTCAATGATGTTAGGTAGTGGTTGCGCCATATGCTCCAATACTTTCCGTTAGCAGCTGAGACGATTTGAGTGCGTTTCTAGTTTGCATCTCAGTTTGCAACCTGGCAGACTCTGTTGACGGTAGGTACGAAGGGTCACGGTCTTCCTCGTTTCCTTCGTCTATAGGTAGGGTAATGTCAAGCCCTCGTTGAATGAAATCTATGGGTCGGATCGAGAAGACATTGTCGTCAATATCGCTTTCTTGGTATGTAAGCGGCCGAGTATTAAGGATTCCTTCGATTTCTGTGAGGAATGTTTGTATCTCCTCTATCGTAAGAAGTCTTCTGCCGACCGCTTTCGCCAAAGCGTGCTTGACGGATTGTATGAGTCTCTCGTAAAATCCCCCCATCCATGGTGAATAGGGAGTAATATGCTTCCACTTGATGAGATTGTCGCTCATTTCGCGAGCTACATCTTCTGTGACTTCGGCAGGTATTAGAGCGTTGTTCAGAACCCTGCTTCCTAACAAAAACACAGGAGCGTTGTCGCATGTAACGGACTGTGGTTTGCCTCGTCTAGCCACGAATCGTCGGAAGGCGTTCAGAAATTTTTGAGTGGTTCCGTCTATCACGACTTCGAGATGGAGCAGGCGTGTAACAGTGCATGTAAATATGCACCCATATACTTGTCGCCGACTTCCGTCCTCTCCTTTGGTATCTATTGGACCGAAGTAATCTAACCCGACATGTTCGAATGGACGGGTTCTATTTACTCGATACTTTGGTAAGTCGGACATTTCTGGATAGCGGTAGGGAAGGTTGTTGATTTTTTGGCAAGGTACGCACATCCTAATATAGCTCTTTACTTGTTCACGGAGTCGTGGTATCCAAAATTGTTGCCGAATTTCCGCAATCGTGTGAGCAATGCTTCTATGGTATCGTCCATGGCAGTCGGCGATGATTACACGACTGAGGTGAGTCTTCGGCGCAATGAGAATAGGATTCTTTGTACCTTCCTGGAGATCCGAGTTCTTGAGTCTCCCGTACGCTCTCAATATATTGTGTTCGTCTCTTTCTACATTTAAGCTCTTCATAAGATTCCTCTTATATTGATTTTTGATATGCACCATTTGATGGTTTCGAACAAGAATCCGGTCCGCTGTCTTAATTTCGCTTGCTGATAAGTATTTCTGCTGGACTGGTTGTGCCATCCACGACAGCGTTTCTTGTAGTTTCGCCTTTAGTGGCTCTTGTAAGTGGGTGAAGATGCCTCTTAGGAACCTTGCAGCGTAAGCCACTACACGGCGCACTTTTCTGTAGCTATTGAACGCTGTCCAGTCAACTATTTCTTCGACTTGGTCGCATTCTGTCGTTGTGGATGAGCTTTGTGTGACTTCCAACGGTTCCTCTTCTCCATCATCCTCAGGAAGCTGGAACTGTGAAGAAACGAAATTCCCATGGCGTATGTCGTTCAAGGAATATCCTGTCCACCATATGTGGTCAGTGAACGATTTCGGTGATATTCCCCTCGTCGCGATATCCGCAGGATTCCATTTTGTGTCAACGTATCCGAACTGCACCTGGACATGTAAGCCTTCTAGTTCTCTCACAATCCGATACACCTCTTTGACTCGGTTAGCAACGTACTGCCCTTTTCCGCTTTTTTGAGGCGAAGTCTGCAGCCACTTTAGCGCGATTTCTGAGTCGCATAAGAGTAAGATCTTGTTGATTTTCACTATTTCTTTCAGCGTCATGTGGACGTTTCTGGTTAGGCGAGCTCCAATTGTCACGGCATTCATCTCTAGTTTAGGTGTCGTGGTAGGGGTTTTGAAGTTTGCTACCTTTGATTTGGCCATTAAGAAGTAGGACTCTGTTTCCGTAACTAAATATGTACAGGCCGCCATTGCCAGTGAACTTGCATCCGAGTATGTCACTAGTGTATACGGCAAATCTTGCCGATGGAGTTTTCTTGGAAGAACGCGGCTGTATCCGTTGACTTCGTCCACTACGCTGTTCCATCGTTTAGCATCTTTTTCACATAGGGCTTCGTCCCACTCGTACTGGTCCTTCCAGAGTTCTTGTTGGAACGCCTTAGCCTTTACGAGCAACGGCGCAAACCAACCAAGAGGATCATAAATGGAGGCAACTTGTTGAGCAACAGTTCGCTTACTGACGAAGATGCTTCGATTTACTTTGACTGATAGTTCGAATTCGTCGCTTTCTGAATTCCAAGGTATTCCCAGCACCTTGGGACGTAGGTTTCTGGACCGATCTTCTTCGGCGATTGCGTCCATGACTGTTGAGTCGTTACTTATAAAGGTGCGTAGGTTCATGCCAATCTCCTTGAATATGGTCTTCAACCGTTGATATTTTGTGATCGCTTCCTCCGTGGATTCTGCGCTGACGAAGAGGTTGTCCACGTACAGGTTTGCGGCGATTTCTTTACACAAGGCGAGATTTTCCACATAGTTATTCAAGTGGTATAGGATCGTACCACTTAACAGAAATGGGGATGCGTTTATGCCGAAGGTTACCCTGGTGAATCTGAAGGTAACAAGGTTGTCTTGCGATAAGGGTTGGTTGATGTCCTTCACCCAAAAGCATCTGGTGAAGTCACGGTCGTCCTCGTGAAGATAAATCTGCAGGAAAGCTTTCTCTACGTCTGAGAGGAGTATGTACGGTCCTGTGCGGAGCCGTAAGAGAATCTCATATATCTTCGGCAACATTGTAGGACCCTGATGTACCACGTCGTTAAGTGACGGCCGGTTTTTGTAGTGGGCCGACGCATCGAATACCACTCTGAATTTAGTAGTGTCCTTTTCTGGTGTGAGCACCGGTTGATGAGGTAAATAATGTTTAGCGAAACATTCTTGGGACTCGTCAACTTCCTCGAGAATATTTTTTCTCATTTGCTCCTGGAAGACTTCATGGTACTGGTGTAGTATATCCGGTCGAGTTCTGTATGTGCGCAGTATGTTTTCGAGACGTCGAAGAGCTAGAGCTCTATTGTCTGGTAGGTGGTCGTGACCTTTTTTAAATGGGATTCGTACAAAATATCCTTGCGGTCGTCTCTCAATTGTTTTGTTGAAGTTTTCCATCACCTGAGCATTCACTGCCTCCCTTTCTTCCTTTTCCGGACCTCCGAATTCTTTTTTGACCTCTCCATTTCCGATTATACAATCGTCATCCGAAGAGCTTTCTTGATCTTCCGTATTCAATGTGTACAACGATGAGGTTAGGTGTTGGCGCTTACTTTCCTCCAGGATTTTCTTTCCTGAAACCATATATCCCATTCGCGTCGGTATTAGAAGCAGTCCTGATGGTAGCGTCAGGTGCGGAGCCTTGAACTGGATGAAGTTCCACAGCTGATCGCAGCCAAGGATTATTTGAGGGTGACTTGACTTCGAGTCATGAGCTGCGCTTAGCTTGATACGTTTCTTCCGTATGAATTTTAGGTCCTTCGCATCAAGCCTTCCTTGAACTTGGCTGGTGGTCAGAGTGTTGTGGGTGAAAAGTTCCAGTTCATGTTTCGTCCCTTTGGCATCCCAAATATTCAGCCGTGTTTTCATACATTCGATTTGCATAGGCTTTTTTGCTCCAAACGTCGATACCTTCATTGTGGTTATGCCAAGCTTCGGTAAAATAAGCTCCTTTGCCAGCTTCGTGTCGATGAAGGAACGATCTGCTCCTGTATCCAAGAGAACGCGTACATCGACGAACTGCTGTGTGCTGGGGTGCTTTGCTTGTAAAAATCCAGTGAGCAGGAAAATATCACTGCTTCCTTTAGCCATTTCCTTTCCTTCGCAGGATTCTTCGACTGTTAAAACAGTGTTATCTTCTACATTTTCTTCAACCGATGATTCCGCTGTTCCTTCCTCCGAGATGTTTTGATCACTGGAAACTGCAACATTTTGCCGGGTGGTAGTCGTCTTCCTCCCGAATTTGGCTTTAGGTTGGTCCGTTCCTGTTCTACCAATCTGGAAGCATGTCGACGTACAGTACCGGACATGTCTTTTGGTCATTGGCCGAAAAAGCCGCGCCGGCCAACATAGGCCGCTTTGGAGCGTTCCAAAGCGGCCTTTTTGAATAACTTCTTTAGAAATCGAGAACTTGCGAAAATAAACATATATTTGAACTCAGCAGCTCAAGCACTATCTTTTACTATATAAATCTCAGTAGAGTTGAACAATGCATATAGGCCCGACAGAATCAATCGAATGGGCGCGAAACTTTGTAGAGCGAGCGTTTGGGGAGTTTTATCGGAAATTTCCAGTCGTCCTAATCAGAAATTGCTCTAAAACTATCCGGCGAGCCTTTGGAGTGCGCCGTGCACAATGCATACAGAATCGGACCTACCAATCGAGTAGGCGCGACAACTTGTAGAGTGAGCGTTTGGGGAGTTTTATCACAAATTTGCAGCCGCCTTACTCACGATTGCTCTAAGGCTGTCCAGCGAGCCTTTAGAGTGCGCCGTGAATAATGCATACGTCATCGAACTTATCAATCGAGTGGGAGCCACCGCTTGCAAATTGCACACGCGGCCGTGTTCGGAGCGCAATAACTCTGTCAGGTCCGAATCGTTTCGGCTGCAACTCGTGGGTCTTGTAGGCAGTGAAACGTTGTAGTAGCAAGCTAACGTAGAACGGTGTAGCTTATGATTAGGTAAAGTTACAGGGGCGCGAATATGCAGGTTAGCCTGCATATTCAGAGCGGCGGAAGATAGCGGTTAGCGTTTCTTGAGTTCTTGCACGCCCAGATTTTAGTTTTCGACACTCGCAATGGTACTGCTCTGTTCAGCGTGAAAAGCGCTATCGAATGGTATTAATTTCGGCCGATTTTGGAAACATCGATTTTTCGACAATTTCGCATCGAGGACGAGACCGCTCCAGGCCGTCGCAGACGGACGATGACGTCATCGAAAATCGATGTTTTCGAAATTGGCCAAGCTTGATACCATTTGATAGAACTTTTCCTGCTGATTTCAACGGTGTTACTAGCAGTATCGAGAACTGTGATCTGGGCGAATAAAAGCGCGGAGAACATCGACTCTCGTCTTGCCAAATAGGACGCAAGGGCGTATTCGGAGCGCAGTAACTCTGTCGAGATCCAATCGATCTGGCTGCAACGCGTTGATTTTGTAGCCAGTAAAACGTTCTAATAGCATGCTAAAGAACATCGATATAGCTTGTGAGTGGACGAAGTAACAGCGGCGCGAATATGCAGGTGAGGCTTGCGTGACGCATTTTTTCCGATTTCGGTGTACCACTGTGAGAAGACGCGGCGAGCTAACGGCCTCAAAAAGCGTATGCCAACAGAGCGCTCAAGGTACTTTACGGTGACGGGCTCAGAACTTCTCAGCTGCCTAAACTGCCTTAGCCCCATCTGCCGTTTTAGGGCGGCGGTTGAAGTTTCCTGCCCTCTTACTTGCCCATATTTGGGTTTCCGACACTCACGGTAACACCGTTTTGTTTATAACGAAAAGCTCTATCGAATGGTTTCACTCTCGACAATTTCAAAAAAATCGATTTTTTGACAATATCGAGGACGTGGGCGCCCTAGGCAGAGCTGCGCTGGCGATTACGTCATCGAAAACCGGTATTTTCGAAGTTGGTCAAATTTCGTCGTGCAAACTTCGTCCAAAATCGTCTAGGGGTTATTTGGGGCGCTGATTAGGAATCCGACGTCCGTTTCTGAAAAATCCGTCGACTTCAGCAGGTTACTTCCCGTTTGAGGGTTGTCGGGTCAGGATCACCAATCACCCTCAGTTATCGATATAAGCGGTCTAGTGCCGTAATCGTCCAAATGTACTTCGGCATCGTGTTCGGCACCCCGAATAGGTCCCTGACCCTACACGAATTTTGAGCAAAATCGGTGATCCTGGCCCGACCACCCTCAAACGGGAAGTAACCTGCTGAAGTCGACGGAATTTTCAAAAACGGACGTCGGATTCCTAATCAGCGCCCCAAATAACCCCTAGACTATTTTGGACGAAGTTTGCACGATGGAATTTGGCCAATTTCGAAAATACCGGTTTTCGACGACGTCATCGCCCGCGCAGCTCTGCCTAGGGCGCCCACGTCCTCGATATTGTCTAAAAAATCAATTTTTTTTGAAATTGGTCGAGAGTGACACCATTCAATAGAGCTTGTCGTTATGAACAAAACGGTGTTACCGTGAGTGTCGGAAACCCAAATATGGGCAAGTAAGAGGGCAGGAAACTTCAACCGCCGCCCTAAAACGGCAGATGGGGCTAAGGCAGTTTAGGCAGCTGAGAAGTTCTGAGCCCGTCACCGTAAATTACCTTAAGCGCTCTGTTCGCATACGCGTTTTGAGGCCGTTAGCTCGCCGCGTCTTCTCGCAGTGGTCCACCGAAATCGGAAAAAAATACGTCACGCAAGCCTCACCTGCATATTCTCGCCGCTGTTACTTCGTCCATTCACAAGCTATATCGGTGTTGTTTAGCATACTACTAGAACGTTTTACTGGCTACAAAATCGACGCGTTGCAGCCAGATCGATTCGATCTCGACAGAGTTACTGCGCTCCCAACACGCCCTTGCGTCCTATTTGGCAAGACGAGAGTCGATGTTCTCCGCGCTTTTATTCGCCCAGATCACAGTTCTCGATACTGCTAGTAACACCGTTGAAATCAGCAGGAAAAGTTCTATCAAATGGTATCAAGCTTGGCCAATTTCGAAAATATCGATTTTCGATGACGTCATCGTCCGTCTGCGACGGCCTGGAGCGGTCTCGTCCTCGATGCGAAATTGTCGAAAAATCGATGTTTCCAAAATCGGCCGAAATTGATACCATTCGATAGCGCTTTTCACGCTGAACAGAGCATACCATTGCGAGTGTCGAAAACTAAAATCTGGGCGTGCAAGAACTCAAGAAACGCTAACCGCTATCTTCCGCCGCTCTAAATTGGCAGATGGGGCTAAGGCACTTCAGGAAACTAGGGAGTTCTGAGCAAGTCATCATAAAGTACATTAATTGTACTGCTCGCCTACGCGTTTGTAGGCCGTTAGGTCTCCGTGTCTTCCTGCAGAGGTCGTCTGAATTCCGAAAAAATCGTGTAACACAAGGCTAACCTGCATATTCGCGCCCTTGTAACTTTACCTAATCATAAGCTACACCGTTCTACGTTAGCTTGCTACTACAACGTTTCACTGCCTACAAGACCCACGAGTTGCAGCCGAAACGATTCGGACCTGACAGAGTTATTGCGCTCCGAACACGGCCGCGTGTGCAATTTGCAAGCGGTGGCTCCCACTCGATTGATAGGTTCGATGACGTATGCATTGTTCACGGCGCACTCTAAAGGCTCGCTGGACAGCCTTAGAGCAATTCCTGAGTAAGGCGGCTGCAAATTTGTGATAAAACTCCCCAAACGCTCACTCTACAAGTTGTCGCGCCCACTCGATTGGTAGGTCCGATTCTGTATGCATTGTGCACGGCGCACTCTAAAGGCTCGCCGGATAGTTTTAGAGCAATTTCTGATTAGGACGACTGGAACTTTCCAATGAAACTCCCCAAACACTCGCTCTACAAGCTGTCGCGCCCACTCGATTGATTCTGTCGGGCCTATATGCATTGTTCAACTCCACTGAGATTTATATACCAAAAGATAGAGCTTGAGCTGCTGAGTTCAAATATATGTTTATTTTCGCAAGTTCTCGATTTCTAAAGAAGTTATTCAAAAAGGCCGCTTTGGAACGCTCCAAAGCGGCCTATGTTGGCCGGCGCGGCTTTTTCGGCCAATGACCAAAAGACATGTCCGGTACTGTATGATGCTTCCCCCCACATTTTTTGCAGCCAGTAGATTTGCAATCTGGCAACATATGTTCTTTGGAGCCGCAGCCGATACACCTTTTTGTGGCTTTTAAATGCTCCAAGCGTGATTTTGGATCAGAGATTTTGGTGCACGATGTGGACCAGTGATCTCTGCCATCACAATAAAGACAGAACCGACGACCTTTCACTTGTTGTGAATCCCAGTGAACCTTGTCTTTGGCCATGGTGGTATGTGGCTCTTTTTTCCACTCCGACCTCTTTGGAAGTTGCTCCTCTATTCGCTCTTCTTGTCTGATAATTTCATCAAGACACTTCATCTGTTGCTGAAGATTCCATGAGTCTTCATCCACAGCTACCTTGCGTTGAAGAACGCGTCTGTGGATATCTTCTCTGAATTTCGAAAGGATCTTCTTGCAAAGCCATGGATTATCGATATTTTGTCCCTTTGCTTCTAGCTGCGAGATTATCGCCGATAATTGCTCAAATAGCCGTCTTTGATCCTTGAGGTTATCGCTCCTTGCGCTCCATTTTTCGAGCCTTCCGTGGAGGTCCGTAACAATTTTGCTTGATCGTCCATATTTTTCCGTTAAACGCTCAATCGCCAACTCGTAATTCGATGACGAGACTTGAAAGCGGGATATCGACTCGAGGGCTTCTCCCTTCAAACATCTGCGCAGATAATTGAATTTTTGGAGATTGGAAAGCGGCTGTGAATGCACCGTAGAGTTGAAGAGTTCCCAGAAGTTATCCCATTCCCAGCACTTTCCGCTAAATTCCGGAATTGGTATCTGCGGTAACTCGAACTTCGCTATCGGCATCCTGTACTCCGTCAATCCTTCTGTTCCCCTCGCAGTGGGGATTTGTTCCTTCCTTTCTGCAAGGTTAGAAAGAAATTCCTCTGTGCGCGAAATGAGACTCAAAGCGTTGTCTATATGCTCTGAGACTTTTGTGTCCTCGTCTTCGCTCAAAGGGCTCGCTAAATGGTCGACAGTTTCTGTGAAGGCATAGAAAGCCTTGACGAATGTGTCGTACAGTCCCTTCAGCTTTGTTTCTTTGGTACAGATGTCGCGAAGAAGCGCCTTCGTATCGACCTCTGTGTTTTCCTCCAGCAGCTGAGCGGACTGAGATATTAACTCCGATAAGGCGTTTGCGTGTCTAGTGAGTACGCCTTTACGTGTTCGTAGCGTAGTTGCCATTTTCAAAACAGGTAGAGCACGGTTTCAACGAACTGGATACTCCCAAATTTTAAAATATGAGTCCAGCTCAATCAGTTCGAAAGTCCAAAGTCCTAATACAGTCCGACAACTATGCACCGTTAGGAGTCCAGAAAGGCAAAAAACCATGCAAGGACAGCGACGAAAGCGTTAACGGATGCAATATGAAAAATTCGAACCTTTCCTTTGGCGACTGATTTCTCCAGGTAGGCTCCCAAGCAGCTCGAGTATCGTCAATGCCGATGCACCATGTGAGAATTTTATGCTAGCAACGCCACGCGGATTTTCCACACACGTTTATCCCAATAATCGACAATCGACACCTCAAACTTGGGTAATTAAACCAATAAATATATGCTTATACAAAAATACATACTACGACAAGCGGCTACGAAATTAAGGCACTCGAAACTCTACTATGAACTAGACAGCTACTAGGCGATGAAACAAATATAAAGAGTGAAGTGGATGCCCCAGCCAACGTAGAAGATGCTCCCGGTCGTTGCAATGCACCAACGTGATGGAAACGTCCTCTAGCTGGTCGCGCGTCCTTTATATGCTTCATCTCTCCGCGGAATCTCCCCAGTGTTGTCGTTTACAGAAAGTTTTGTCTCGGCTCCCAGCGATAAGAGCCAGGGAAAGTAAATATATCCCTCAAGTTGCTGCACCAGGCTTCTGAAGATAAAAGTTTGAAAACATAACTAAATTCTTTAGCCAGATGAGTCACGTTCCAAGTTTCTAGAGATAAATTCCGAGAATGGAAGCAAGGTTCCATTACCTGTTTAATCACGTTCGTGATACTGGTCGCTTCCACTGTGTGACCTCACTCAACCTCTGCATTTTGTCAACGTAAATGTTCACAGTCACTGTGTTGCCAGGCTTAAAGAGCATTCCCTGGGGTTTCCACCACTAGTACAGCATTACCTTCTTCTGGTCGAGGTCGGACTCGATTGCTTCGAAGGTGGTTTTCGTTGAGGGAGATAATAGGCCTTCTGGGTATGGATGACGTGGAAGACCAAGACTCATTCGCTGTGACTACGTTCCGCAGAAGGATTTTAATGCGGAGGAGAAGTCGTACTCAGAGTTGTGCCAAGCATTAGCTCAGTACGCAATGCATGTTGAACTGCATGCAAAGTTGCTGGTTTCCTCGAGTTAATGAGCGGTGAAGTGTTTTTAATTTTTTTTGTATCTGATACTGACTTTTTACTATTGCTTCTGCTAACCAAGAAAGTCTCTCAAGCGTATGTCTAAACTGTGAAAACGAATACCACTGTGTGATTCTGCACCCTTCAATTAGTAGGAAGGGATGTTCTATTTTTGCAAAATCCTTGAATCCAAGGAAATAGGGGTCCCTGAACACCCAGAAATGTATTGCACCGTCAGAATCTAAGACGCACGTGCGTGTTGCAAGTGGAGATAAGAGAAATGGTGAAATACGTTTGGCTCAGTCGTTGGAGCAAGCAGCTCGGCGGCTCAGTGGGAGTAACGGTGCTTCATAGGCACAGGGTCGGATGTTCGATTCCTTGACTTCGAAGTATTCTGCCTTTTTAGTGTTCATTCCTTGTTTGGTATCATTCACCTTCCCAACTTTCCCTATGCATATATTCCACTATAGGATCAGGTGTACGAGCTCAATGAGAGATTTTATCAGCTGATTCCTCTATATGAGACACTTTGTATTTTCTGCTGATTTTTGATAGGACCCTTGGCTGCCTGGGGGAATGGACCTTCCCATTTAGACATAAATAAAGCAATTAGAAGAATGGCACCAGTCCGCATATGATGGCACAAGTCCACAAGGCGAGAATGGCTGTCCAGTCAATCAATCTCATCTCATCTAGCATGTGCCCCACATGATCAAAGTAGGGCAGCCGATCATTGTACAAGTCCAATTGTACCCTACTGCCCGTCGAAGGTGTACAACTAGACACACTAATGATGATGGGCTGGTAGCTACTGCAGTCCCGACAGGTCAGCGAGTATAGGTCACCGTCATATTTTAGCGTATCGTTAGACGGCGGCACATTGTTCTTGAAACTCGTCCGGTGAGCCGACCAATTAAAAATGCTCAGTATAGAGAAATTGTTTTATTGAAGATAGGGTGCACAGCAGGGGTGTGCGTAATTACGATTTACGATTTACGATTTTACGATTTACGGTGATTTTTGGCAAATTTTTTACGATTTACGATTTACGACATTTTGGGTCGTAAATCGTAAATTTTCGTAAATCTCATCTTCGGTGCAGAGATGGCAGCGTCCACATAACGTGATATAATTAGGGTTATAACGATGTACCCGCTTTTAAAGTCTTCTCCCATAGCTCATTGCTGTTTCCTATCTACTCTTCTATGTTCTGCTGTGGCACTGCAACAGAAAAACGCAGCTTCGTGTTTGGACCGCTCGAGCTGGACTCATCTGCTTACCCCTCTTTTCACCTCTTCAAGGGCTGCCGACTTAGTATCAGAGCTATACTTGAGAAGAAGCAATGACAATAAATGATTAGAATTATAAAATCCTGGCGATGAAACTGGGCTAGCCCTTTTTTGGTTGCACTTTTCAAATTGCAATTGCCTGAGAACACTACATTCCAGTCCACAGAAAAAGATGCAAATTCGCTTTGTACCGGAAGGAATATGATCGCCTTCTGAACCATATTCTGTGCTGCAACCACCGCCTACCCAACTTGTGACTTTTTCAGCATATTTTTAAACGGCTCTTTCCAATGCGAGTGGAACTGAAGCAAAGCCATCAAAGAATATTGGACTTGATTGCAGGCGTGTTGTGGAATAACAGCTAAGCTGCTGGAAAAATAAAACACTCATATTTCGATCTCATTATCACAGCACATTATGGTGCGGAATGTATTTGCATACAAGGTGCAACCTAAACAAAACTTTTGATTTTGTCAAGAAGAACTGAAGTGGTTTTGACACTTTTGATCTACTTTTTCAATGGTTTGATTTCACAAGGCTAATGGAGAGTAGGAATGGCGAATGCAAACAGTCATTGATTAGTGGTGCGATAATTTGGACTTTCCGAAATCTGACAAGCACAAGCAAACATGTGGGCGAAGTAAATACCGAAAGTAATTGCTAGGTATCGTGGAACGACGTTCTTTCATTCCAGAAGTTGTAAATGCCTTCAAAGAACGCTGAAGGGTAAAGCACTGCGTTAGTTTGCTTCCTGTTTGAGACCACTCATTCTACCTCTATGGGATATCGTGGAGTTCGTTTGAGTGTGGGTTAACCTATAGAATGACTTGCGGTGGCCAGCCGATGCAAAGGTCTGTTTTACCACATTTGCTCAAGCCTGGAGCGGCTGGTAGAGAGGATAAATGTTGTTACAGGATGTTTTGTTGCGATCAAAACTCTTGTGTCAGGCGGGACTTGAACCCGCATCCGCTGCTTTTCGAGCAGCGATGTTACGTGCGGTCAAACAGCGCCGGTGGTGTGAGGCGAATATCGCTGCCCGGAAAGCAGCGGATGCGGGTTCGAGTCTCGCCTGGCGCAAGAGTTTTGATCGCAACAAAACATCCGTAGCAACGTAAAGGTCAGTGTTTTATCCTTCCCAGGCAAGCCCGTACTAAGTCACCGACCGAGGAACTATGAAAAAGTTGGTTGGCCGTGGTAGGATCCGAATTAAGAACTTCTATTCTGAATCGCGCGACAGTCGTTCCTCCTCCGACTTCTCTACCATGGGTCTTCCATATGTCTAAAATGCACCTTGCACCTACGAATCAGTTGAACCCTTTTCAGTTCAAACAATACTCTTCTTCTCTACTCTACTTCTAAAGAATGTCGCATAGGATCCTCCTTTTTGTAATCTAAAGTTTAAAAATCAGACTATAATGAGTGTCTAAAAAGAAAAAGCGATCTTACTATTTTAATTGTCACACAATTCCTTCTCGTCTGCTACAAAAATGCCCTTTGGTACAGTTCAGAATGTGGAAAAGCTTAGAACTTCAGATGTGCCATACGATAGAAATGTGCCATGTGCTCACTCAGTAGGCGATGCTTGTTGAATTTCTTGTGTAAATGCTGTTGGTTAGTGATGAAATGATTTTCTGGTTTTGAACGGAACCATTCTTATTGGTTTTGACTCTGGCTTGTAGAGATTGTTTCTTCAAAGCCATACTTTTATATGCAAGCTAAAGGCTAGCCATTATGATGTACATTTTTTGGTCGTCCAAGCAGTGCAAGCTTTTTGTTTGTGCACCGTGCATAGGTGTCCTAGTAGATAGCGTTCTGAACAGGTAGTTTATTTTGATTGTCCTCACACTTGTCCAGCTCGATTTGAAATATGTTAATTGATTTTAATGGCTTCCAGTTTAATTAGAAGTGTGTTCAACTCGAACTGAAAACGATTCAATTAAAATATTTCCCTTCGATTAGCCTTAATATAATAAAAGCAAATCAGGTATTCAGATGCACTATGAGTCAGGCGCCTCTTACGATTTACGGTTTACGATTTACGATTTACGACGATTTTTTCGTAATTACGATTTACGATTTACGAAATTTCGGATTTCATTTACGCACACCCCTGGTGCACAGATACCTCGCAAAAAGTTCATCATGATGGTTCGCCGTGTCATGGGTGTACACTTCCCTGAGTATGCGATTGTCAAGGGTAAATCTGAAGCGGCACTATTGAACTTTCGCGACCCTTAGCCCCTTGGTCGAGGTCGAGAAGGGGTATAAAAAGTTTTTACCCAAACTTTGCCTAAGGAAGTTATCTGGGACGCTGATCACGAATTTGATATCCATTTTTAAATATTCGGCCGATTACGGTAGTTTTGCACGTGTGCAAGCGATCCCATAGTAAATTTTGAGGGTCCCTTGCACCTAATGCTTTAAGGACTTTGCAAAAATAGAATATCCCTTCCTACTATTTGAAGAGTGGAAATTCTCATAGTGGTATTCGTTTTCGCAGTTCAGACATACGCCTGAGAGGCCTCCCTGGTAAGTCCTAGATTTATACGTATCTAAGGAAGTGCTAAGAGGACGGAAATTTAATGTTCATTGGAACAATGAAAACTTTTGGTTCAAACACCATGCATAGGATAAGTTTTACGGTGGAACTTCTTAAGCAAGGTTTTTCTTACAGTAACTTTTTCGTCGATTTGAAAAAGTTGGCCTGAAAATGACTTGCTCGGGCTGAAAGTAACACGATAAATAAATCCTGGATCACGTTGTATTAACATTAGTAGAAAAACCTATGAAAACTGTATTGCACTGCACGTCAGGTGACTCCTACGATTTACGGTGTACCATTTATGACGGTCTTTTGGTAATTACGATTTACGATTTGCGAAATTTCGAATTTTATTGAAACACTCCTGATAGGGCGCATGGGTAGCGCAGTCAGCGGAGGCGCCGGCTGTCACATGCACCCCATCTTCCTGGCTCTTTGTCCGCTTATCCCGTCCAGCACTACTAAGCCTTCCATTCCTATGGGGTTTGTAAATTGGTACCGGTAATGGACTCATCTGGGGAGGATAAAACAATGACTTATCCATCGACTGGCCACTGGAGTGCATTGTATGGGCCATAAGCATTCAAATTTTCTCCACGACATTCGGGGTAAATATAATAGACTGCTTCACATCTTACAAAGCGGTTGACTGACGCTGAGACCGTCATCTTCTTATTCTTTGGTATAGCCTTGCATTATACAACGTTTGCATCAAGTCAGATTGGACGCCTCTAAACCACGTTAAGCACCTTCTAAATCGAAGCGGACCTCTTCTTAATTACAATAGTCACTTTTTATAAAGATAAAATTTAAGTCTTGTCAGTGCATTTATTTATTGCACAATTCCGTGCATAGTAAAAAATCGATTCTTTCGATTAGAATAATCCGATTTAAAGAAAATCCAAATTTGAGAATTCTCGATTTTGAAATATTTTATTGACATTCTTTTAAAATGTGTTATTAGCTTTCCGCAAAAAAGAGAATTCACTATTCAAATTTACACAATTTTGTAAATACGCAAGTTACAAGAGCGGTATCAGGTTTTTTTAAGAGCAGAAAAGGGGTAAATTTGTATGTGATAAAATTAATTACGCGGCATCGAGTGAGGCTCTATTCCAGCATGTCATTGTGTTTATTTGATTAGATGTATAAATCCTTTTCACAAAGAGAAGCACAAAGGAGATTTATTTATCATTAATTGATATTTTAATCAAATTCAGCAAATGGTTTTGCTGCAATGTATAATAATAGCTAAAATACTGTGGCGAAACTCTACGCTATGCACAGCAAAAAAATAGTTTTAACAAACTAAAATTCGCGATGCAGTTAGGACGAGCGCAGCGCAGTAGGCAGCATAAATGTAGGTCTTTTTAAATTCTTAATGAAATTTGAAAACGTGGCTCAAAAATAAAAATTTATTGAGAATCCATGAGTGCGTGAAAATTTTTTGGGGCTGAGTAGCCAAAACGAAATTTTTCCATAGAGATTTTAATAATTTGAATGTCCCATTAATTTTGAAGGGCGCCCATTCTGGGTTGGAGGGGTTTTGTTTGACGTAGAAACGACGCATACAAGCAGGAGTTCAAGTTCTCCAAGAAAATACTTACGTTGTTGTCCTATTGCACGCAAAGAAATTAAGGGAAAGCTCGTCGCATCCAATCACCAAGAAGAAACAACAGCACAGAAAAGCCGAAGAGATGGCCAGCGAAATAGAATTGCTGTTTCTAAATTATTTCTCTATTCCGAAAAATCAAATAGGAAAGACAAAAGGTAAGAGATACCGAGAATTCATCTTTACGGCTTTCCAAAACATGCAGACATGGAAAACTAGCATATCTTAGTGTTGATCTGGTTCGACATCATACTGTTCCATCTCGGTCATGCGGAAACTGTTAGAGATGCTTATCTTTGCAAGTTATGAAGGATTCGTTTGCTATGAGAAACGACCTTCAAGGCAGTGAGTAGCACAGTGAAATCACTAGTGCTATTAGGTTGGAAAAAAAGTCTTTTCATTTTTTTCAAAGATTTATTACTTCACAACTACAAGGTCAAATCAACTGAGATAAACTCCATTTTGTTCCACTACACTTCTCCAAAGACTGGTTAATTTTCCAATTCTTCTCGCTTAAAAGACTGCAGTTCTGGAGTCGAACCATTGCTGAATCCAATTTTTGACGTCTTCATCCTCTTCAAAATATTTCTTTCCAATTTCTTGCTTGAGAGCACGGAAGAAATGGCATTCGGTAAGGCGAGTTCAGGGCTATACGGTGGATGTGGCATACCTCCCAGCAAAGCTCCTATATTGTTTCTCTTGTGAGTCTTGCAACACGTGGCTTTGCATCGTCATGCAGGATCATCACCTTTGACGTCTCCGGCCTGTTTTCTTGGAGAGTTGCGACAACTTTGTGGAGTTGGCCGCAGTATGTGACAGCAGTAAGTGTCTCTCCACTTCTGAGAGTTTTCCAGTAAATCACTCCTCTGACATCCGACCAAACAGTCATGAGAATCTTCCTTTCGTGAACATTGGGCTTGAGATCAGACTTAGGGCTCTCTCCCTTTTGTACCCATTGCCTTTTCCTCGGAAGTTGGCACACAGAACCCAGGACTCTTCGCCTGTCACAATCCGCGGAAGAAACGATTTTCTTCCTTATCTGGACAGAGGAGAAGCAGCGATGGAGAGCCGTCGACCTTTCTGAGTGTCTGACAGGGCATGTGGAATCCAAGCTCCAAATTTCCATGAAAGCCAAGATTCTTCAGATGGATTCCCACTATCCTATGAGACACTTCGAGCTTCTCTGCCAGTTGACGTGTCGTCTGCCTACTATCGGTACGAAGAAGATGGAGTAGTTTAGTGCCGTCCAATTCAGTTGGCCCTCCTGACCTTCTTTGTCTTCGAGTGAATAATCTCCCTTTAAAAACTTTCCGAACCACTCGTAACAGGCGCGATGAGTAGTAGATCCCAAGCCATATATATGGTTAATTTGGTCTGCTGCCCGACGTGCTGTGGATTCTTTAATGAATTCATGAAGAATGCCGTGCTGAAAACGGCCATGAGGTAGACCTGGCATTGAGTTCGGAAGATTGGATGGATAACGAATTACAAGAAGAGTCTTAACCTGTGTCCGCGTGCGAACGGTAGACAAGTGTGATAGGATTACGAAATCAACAATCAACGTTGGCTAGTGCGTTTACAAGGGGAAGGGTAAAAAAAATTTCGAAGTGTGAAGAGACTTTTTTTCCAACCTAATAGTAGCAGTAAAGGGTAAGGATAAAAATCAAGGTTGGTCAATACATTTGAGGGCCGTCTAACAGAATCTTTATGAAACTTGGGCAAGGCAAACATTAGGGGCAATTCGCAATCAGAAGCGCTGTCAAGAAGACATTTTTTCTTCAAAAAATTGCGCAGGGGAATGACACTGAATTTATGTGTATTGGCAGGGAAATCGTGAGCATTCCCACAATAACCCCTTTGTGTAGGTATAGTAACAACACAAGATCCTGACGCTTACCTCAAGTAATCTATAAGATTGTTGCCTATGCTATGGCCGATTTGACCAAAAACTTTGATAGATCACAACATTGCTTGGAAGCAATTTTTTATTCGAAATGAGCACCATTACAACCATTACAATTTCTACATTTTTCCAGCGCGACTATAGCTCAGACATTCCTTATTTGTAAAAATCAGAACTACGAAAATTGATAACACATAAGAAATCATTTTCGACATCATCTTGGTTGCTGATTTTTTTATCCTTTAGATGACGTTCTAAATACTTGACAAAACGGTAATCGACAAGGGACAGATCTGGCGAATATGCTAGATGTTTCGAGGTTTCGTATTCCAAATCGTCCAGTTTCTGAACAAAAATTTTTGGAACGTGCGGAAGCGCGCTGTCATGTAGGAGGACTTCGCTCCTTCGTTTGACCAAAGCCGGCTGTTTTTCGATCAACTTCTGGTGCGTCACTTCAATTTCAGCAGAGCACTTCTTCGCTGTGCTAGTCTGTCCAGTCTTCAAGAACAGGGCTATAGCAGCCATTGCCCACCATGCCGTCACCATGGTCTTCTTTGGATGAAGACGTGACTTTTTTGCATCTCCTTGGGACTCTCATTCTTGTCCAGCCATTGCGCAAAGCGACGGCGATTGTCATGAAGAATACGCTCTTCTCACATGTCACGACCCTGTCCTGTTTCTATCCAGTACCCTTTTATATGATACTGAACGGCACTTTGATGTGGTTACTTCGAGCAGAAATTGGTGTCGAACAGTGTGGAAAAATAGGGGAAAAATTACGACACAAAAATAGCGAAAAATACCCAGACGTCTTCTACATACCAGGAAACTTCAGCCCTATGGTAGTCGCCGTCGGTGAACACGAATCTGAACTTCGTTTTCGAAGTATCGATCGCCATCAATCGATATTGATCAAATTACGGTGCGGGAAAATAGCGGGAAATACCCAGACGTGTTCTCCCTGCCTGGAAACTTCAGCCCTATGGCAGTCGCCGTCGCTGAACACGAATCTGAACTTCGTTTTCGAAGTATCGATCGCCACCAATCGATATTGATCAAACTATCGATTTTTTGTGGATGTCGTCCAGGCGGTCCGAAACTTTACCCCTGGGGTTGTCGAGGTCGCTGAACATGAATCTGAAGTTCGTCTTCGAAGTATCAATCGCCGTCAATCGATACTGATCAAACTACGTGGCGCGAAGATAGTGAAAACTACCCAGACGTCTTCTACTTGTCAGGGGATTCGGAAGACCTGCAAAATACCTCGCTTGACGTGCCTGGGACTCAGAAGACGTGCCAAAGACTCGTCCAATGTACCTGGGGAACCAGAAGGTGTGCCGAAGACGTTGTCCGCTAAGGTTAGATCATTTGAGGGGGACCAGTACCTGTAATGGGGACCGTTTCACTAAGGGAGGACCAGTAGTGAGGAACCAATAGATCGCCCTATCATACTATACACTGTACGTACTGCGAGCTTTTTGTACTACTAGGTAAGGAAAAAAGCTGTACAAGTAGAGCAGCTAGCTCGATTAGATTGTCCTTAGGTTAGTGGCAACGTCGCGAGAAGCGCGCAAGTGGAGGCACGCCGTGACGGAGCATTTGTAATGGTAATGAGCAAACAATAGCGGGAAATGTTCGACCATTAACGTTAGGATACCAACTGGTACTAGACAACAGGGGAAACTGGGGTGGGTATATGAACAGCCTCGAGAAGGGCTATATCTCTTGTTGCAAACCTATTGTTTTCAGGCTGGAATTTAGGAAAAATTTTGCCATTCGATGGGACGTACAATTTTTATACGCTGTGATTTCTCAGTTTTCAAAGTCAAACATATGAACTCTGGCTAACTACTAGAACACTGATATTCCATAACATCTCCTGAACGGACAATTTTCAGAAGCTAAAACTGTCAACCTTAGACTAAGAACCCTTTAATACTCTTGAGCGGTAAATTATTGCGCTCACGTTAAGCGCGAGTGCTCACAGTGAACTCACATCGCTCACACGATTGATTCTATCGACTCTATATCCATACACTATGCATGGTCCCAACCAAGGATACACCATCACAGTGGTCGTGACAGTAATCCTGCTCCAGATTTCGCGATTACGGTGAAATTTTTCAAAAGTCTTCGGATTACTTTTGAAGAATTCACTTCCTCGGATAAAAACGAAATGAAGATAGAAGCGCAGGAGACATGCTTTCGTCCACACGATTGATCCCATCGATTCTATATGCATTGTGCACAGCGCATTCTAGGAGCACTTCACGTCCTGGAACTGTAAGGGACTGATAAAGTGCGCCATGCATGAGAAACTTGGAAACAGGGACGTGCTGAATTTCCGTTTCCGCGTCCCGAATACCGATTTCGACCTATTTTTTGCCGTTTCCTTTCGTTCCGTGTTCTGCCTTTTTTGAGCAGGAAAACGGATGGAAAAAGGAGACTGATCACTCATGGTTCTGCACTGACTATTCACCCCTTGAACTTAAACAAAAGTTAGAGGAAAGAAATCAGCTATATGCATCACCTTTTCTGGTGTTGTGTTGCTTTCAATCGGTCTTGCGTCATTATCAGGGAACAGCGTGTTAGCCAAACGGGATTCTTTCTAGCAAACAGGGCCAAATATATTATTCAAAGAAATGCCTTGCACAGGTTTTCACGGGATGAGACAATAGCGAGTTCGGTTTTTATGGTATGTCGGAAGGCTTATCAAAAAGAATTTCATTAACTCTTAACAGCTGTGCAAGAAACGATAAAACAGCCGTAGCATTCAAGAGGAAATGTCTGAAATCAGGGGCTGTATTCATTGAAAACTTACAGCAATTTAACGGAGAAAACACAGACGAAATCCGTGCTAGCACGGCTTACCAAGCGATATGGTGAAGCATTTCAGACACGCTGTCGGAGATTACGGCTGTATTTTCTCCGTTAGATAGCTGTAAGCCGTTGATGAATCTGGTTCCAGGCGTTTCTGAATACTGGAAAACACTTTCTCAGGTAAGTAGAAAATCTTTATTATCAGGAGGAAAATCCGAGAGAAGCATCATATAACTATCGGATACATATCTCAGCCTTTCACATTAAATATCTGCCGCATTCTTCTACCACACTGAGCACCTATCCTGAGGATTCATTCGCGATCCTGGAGGACAGAAGAATGAGCTCGCAAATTCAGGAGTGTTCTGCACTACGTTGTTCACCCTAAACATTTTCAATGTTCAAGCGAAATGCAACGAGAAAATGACGAAATTGTCTGCAAAACGCGTCAAATCTCCTGCAATCACCGCTTGACTTAGCACTTCCTAGATGCTGACTCATGTCAACACCTACCGATAAGCAAAACTGAACCAGATAAAAGCAGATGCTGTAATCTTTTTGCATTTAATTTCAAATAGTATCTGATCGTTAGTTAGGAAGAACTAAAGACTGATGTGATAGATCGATATCTCTCATCATAAAAATTAAATAATTGTGAAGAAGTTGTCAAACTCTGCAGTTAAACGCTAGCAAAGTAAAAACTAAGGCCTGCTGACTGCTACCATTGCGATGTTCATGCTGGAGTCGTGCCTGTGACCTAGTGAACAATTCATAGTTTCATATTATCAACTTCCTCCAGCGCCTGTTACGAAGTAGAATCTCCTACCACCTGTATAGTCAAAAAACTATGCGAGAAATCTGAATAAAAAATTTGAACGCTGGTAGGTAAATAGTGTACCATAATTTCCTGGGCTATCATACCATTTTTATTGAGATTTCTTACAACAACATAATGACAAAGGGTAGTCAATCGATATGTTCCCCATTCTCCAATTGTGGCCACAACTTTTCTCCATCGGGCGGAGAGTTGACTGCATTCTCCCAGAAGGAAGCTGTCCTGCTGCCCATCTATTCGTCAATTGCTCTCTGAACTTCTTCGCGTTGCGACATCGTTTATTCGTGAAAAAGTGGGCAAGAATTCTGGGGTCGCATTCATCAACGACTTACGTAACTTTAACGGAGAAGCTTATCAAGCGATATGGTGAGCGAGAAGACGCGTTATCTGAGCTTTTAACGCAGCTTATCGCTCACCATATTGCTTGATAAGCTTACAATTCTCTGTTAAAGTTACGTAAGTCGTTGATGGATCCGGCCCCTGAAGGCGACATAGCCACAAGGGAATATCTGAGGAATACGAAGAATGTGCCGCAATTTCGACAGACTCATTCCTCATCGTCTCCTGCGCTCGCTTCGCTTGATGCGGTGCAATATCCATTAACTCTCGAATAGTACCGAATCTCGGATACTGCTCAAGCAGCTTGCGCTTCATTTCCAGCATATCTTCTATGACCACGTCTGCTGTAATCGTCTGTAAATCCGGTAAAAGCGAGTATTGCACGACTCCCCAACTCGTGAACCAAAATGAAAGCAAAATCTTCTTCCCATGTAAGGACGGCTTCCGGAAGCGATTGAAGCAAGTTTCACACGTTGACTTGCTGCAGGCGGCCGGACCTAGCAAAGAAACGATAGCTTTGTGAGCAGCGTACGCAGACAGTCCATAACAAAAGTGATGAAGAAGCAAGTCGGGATTTGGGCAGTCAGCAATTTCACTTTCAATAAATTGCTAAAGTCCGGCCGATAGAGGTAATTGAAATGCTATTGCAGAAATATTCTAATCGCTTTGTTGCAGGAAGGGAGCATCCCTTTCGGATCTGGTATAAAGAAGTTGTAACGCGTCAAACAGTCATGTATAAATAGACCAGAAAATCATGGGACACTCTAAAAATTGAACACCGAGCATTTGCAAAACTGTTTAATTTGAGAGGAAGGTCTATGATGTCCGGTGAAGTTTTTCAAAGTGACCTATTGACGGTTATAAAGGACTGTCTGAAAAGCAACACAACGATTTTCAAATTTCCAGCGGTCGACCATGTAGGTCAAAAATAGAGAGAAGCCTATAGGCCAATGCACACTTCTGCGGCACCACGGCGCAGAAGGTGAAGCGACGGTTACCTCCGCGAAATCCGGAGGTCGCGTTAGAGCATCGTTATAGGCAACGGGGCTTACGTCCTCATGCATGCCTCGCCGCCAGGAATGGTTTGAACCGCTCCAGCCTGCGGCACTCAGCGCGGCGTCGCCTGTGATGGCCGGCGCGACAGCCGCAAGAGTGTACATGTCCCCACCCTGCGGCACGTGTCGCAGTGTCGCGCCGCGGCCGTCGCGGCCCTATGCTTCATCATGGCCGCGCCGCGCTGTCACAGAAGTGTACAAGGGCCTTATCACTTCAGTGCAGGCTGGTGAGGCGAAAATGACGCCTGGAATAGTCTTGTCGGAGCTTGAATTGTAGTCATAGCAATCTGACAATCTGCCTAGAGAAACCGCAGGGTAACCGTTAGGTGGTTTATTCATAAACAAAGTGAATACTGACGACTGGGTGGTCGATGGGATAGGGAAGCGAACATGCGAGAAAGGGTAGTGGGTTCAATTCAAGAGTTGCTGACTGCGGAAGATCTTTGCAAACAAAAATAGAGTACATATTCACCTCGGTAATGTATCGTTTTCGCATTCTAATCCTGTTTTAACCCAAATCAGTTTCTTTAAGCTTCAAGTGGCAGGTATCGAGGTTGTAAGCTGTCACAACGGTGTTTTGTTGCGATCAAAACTTCTAGCGCCAGGCGGGAACCCGTACCTCCCTCTGACCGGGCGGGAATGCCTTTACACCATCGGCGCTGTTTGATCGGACGCAACATCCACACCAGGGATGGGCGGAAATTTTGAAAATTTTCCCAGAAAACAGAAAACAGAAAATCGCTTTCATCAGAAAACAGAAATCAGAAAACAGAAAAGCCAAAAACGCCAGAAAATCAGAAAACAGAAATCAGAAAACAGAAAATTTGGAAATTATCACACGATGTAATTATTTTACCCAAAGATTCATTTTTCCATTAGCAAATGCTTTTGTATGACTAGGAATGTAGTCGTAGACCAGCGTTTTATTTTGTAAGCGTTTATAAAAATTTCTACTACATTCCAGTCTACTGCAATCACCAAGTTGTACACCTGGACTGATAGATCCTAGGAATCTCGACACGTGAAGTACACAACATTACTCATCAGCCCCGTTTCACCGCGAACGCCTCAATCAGATAATGGCCCCACTAGTAACAAACTTTTAGAGCACCGAACACGATGAATCAGTGATCACTGTTTCCATATTTCAACTCAATTGCTTGAGTTTGTAGACCCACTCTCGCAACATACTCTAAAGCTGTGCAGAGATTCGTTGAGTATTACTGGCTCCGCTAGAATCTGTATTCCTAGTTCGTTTCGTTCTTGGTCATACCTTTCCTTGTAGTAGCCTAGTTTCCGCGTAACTGAAAGTTCTCAGGCCAACTTACCAATGCTCTTTACAGCACCTAGTTACTGCTTAGCCGACTAAAGATGATGTGCACTGGCTTGATGCCTTACAATGCAGTACGAGATTTTGACTGAAGGGGCTGTCAGCACAACAGATCTTAGGTGAAGGTGTTTTTTTTTGAATGCGTAGACACCATATAATGAAGACCGAGCATATACCCTCTTTATCACATTATTATTTCATCTCATATCTATATATCATATTAAATCTCAGTGGAAGACCAGCAGAACCGCCTTGCTGTACAGAGGAGTGCACGACATTAGCAACAATCGCCTGGTCTGCCTGATGTGTAGACTATAAGCTGTTAACTCGAGTCCTCCTGAATAGGATCGGCAGAACGCTAGATGAAGTACAGTGATGAGAACAAGCAGGATTTCAGAGAGGATTCAGTACGATCGACCACATACACATCATTACGAAGCTTATCGAAGTGTCGCGCGAGTACAAGCTGCCGCTGCACGTTCACCTGAAGAAGGCATTCGGCTCTGTCGAAACTGAAGCGGTCGTCGAAGTCCTGCTCGTTCAGGGCGTTCCTACTGTGTACATCAGAGTCCTTCGAGAGCTGCGGAGTGGATTCACGACAAAGATCTCGCCATTCTACAACAACGTCGTTGCCAAAGTGAACAGAGAGGTTCGATGAGAGGGTACTATATCCCCGGTTCTCTTCTGCGCCACCCTTCAAAACGTCATTCGATAACTAGAATGGGAAGACATGAGAGTGAAAGACGACAGACGTATCTACACCATCTAACACCGAGCGCTAGCCAGGCAGAGCAAATGCTTGCTGGCTTCGATCGTGTATGTGGAACATTGGACTGCAGTGCATCTTACGAAGACGATGTTCATGAGGAACGGACAAGTTTCTGACGCCCCACTCTGACTCAATGGAACGAACATCTTTGAGTGCTCCAGATACGTGTATCTGGGTCGTGAAGTCAACATGACCAACTAACTAGCGCCGGAGCTGGGAAGGAGGATGCGAGCGGCTTGAGGAGCTGTCAAGAGAGTCGTGGAGAAGACGCAGAACGTCGGGTTCCGTACCCACCTTTTCGACTTCACTGTTCTTCCTGCCCTAAAAGACGCATCAGAGACCTGGGCTCTACGAAAGCAGGATGAACAAGCGATCAGTGTCGCGTAGCGGGGAATCGAAAGGACAATGCTCGGAGTGATACGACTCACGCAAGTGAGAGAAGGCCTCGAGACTTCCGAGCTTCGCCGACGTTCGAAGTCCAGGGACGCTGTCGTATAGGCCAAGTCGTCGAAAATTAGGCGGGCCACGTAATGCGCTTCGCAGACACCGAGTGGACGAGAGCCATCACCGACTAGACTCCACGGGAGGTCAAGAGAACACCAGGATGCCCACCTACGCGTTGGTCGGACTTCGTCAAAGCCCTGAATAGACAATATGACGCTCTTCGTGTCCCTCGTGCGAAAAGGATTCTTTAGATACCCTGGCACGTGGCATGGACGTGTTGAGACGCTGCTGGTGCCCGCTTGAACAACTCGATGATCAATGGGACGACAGATGATATAAGTGATAAATGAGAAATTTCGTGTATCAGTACTGTATCATTACAGCAGCGAAATCGAAGGTAACTAAAACTTTTCTGTCTCTTACTAATTTGTGACACCAAGGGGGAATCTTCATAGTTAGAAAAGCAGCTTCGACGAAGGCTCCGCAGAAAGCGATATTGGGGATGACCGACTAACAGTGATCAATTTTTAAACCGGAGGTGGAGAATAACCCTACCCACAGTAACTCTAGGACAATTGGTTAGTTAGTACATAACTTAATGCCCTCAGAATACTAGTTTTCAAGTTTTAATATAAAATTTTTAGCGATAGTTCATGAGTATGCGGCGCAATTACTACACGAGCACATCCAAAAACGCCACATGCTTTCCATTTAAGATGCTCTAGAAATACTATTGTGGAATGAAGCTCACTATTCTATAATACTTTTTGGATTCCTTTCATTAGATTTCTGTGATAACATTTTGTTTGTAACTCTATTTTCTGTTTTCTGGCCAATTTTTGGCCATTTTCCCAGAAAACAGAAAACAGAAAAAATTTGTCAAAAATGGCCAGAAAATCAGAAAACAGAAAACAGAAATTCCGCCCATCCCTGATCCACACCTCGTGGGACCGATCAGCACTCACCCGTATCCGGGATGAAACTGATTTGGATTGCTTCTATCAAAACCACCAGCTTAACTGGTTCCATGCTGATATCAGCGGCCAGCTCATCCCGGATACGGGTGAGTGCTGATCGGTTCCACGAGGTGTGGATGTTGCGTTCGATCAAACGGCGGCGGTGGTGTACAGGCGAAGAGCGATCCCGCCCGGTCAGAGGGAGGTGCGGGTTCGAGTCCCACCTGGCGCTAGGAGATCGCTAGACCTTTAATCGCAACAAAACACCGTTGTGACCTGTTTTAACCTCTTGTCAGAAACGAAAGATAAGTAGAGTTAAGTCATACTCCCAATAAACCATACCTGTCTCAATGGGGAAGCTCTCACCAGATGCTATCCTATACTCCTTTTAATGTTCTCTATTCGTTTCGAAAACGCCTCTCATTGTAGCTCCATTTGTAACCGGCATCGACAGGTATTGGTTTGATCCATCACCAGGATGTGCCGACCGGCCTTCGGATTTCTATAGAGGACGGTCTTGTAACTTCAACTAATTCTATTAACTGCTATCGAATGTGGAATATTTTATCCACCATATGTGATTAGTAGTTTTGTCGTCTACATTTGTTCCGAACTTATAGGAGTGAAAGGAGGATTGAGTATAGAGGCACATAAACTCTCGGAGCTCTACATAGACGCCGAAAAACATTTTCGCCTAAAATGGTATTATTTGAGATGCTAATCACTACGTAATTCGATGAAACGATAGAAAACCTTAGGTTGGGGTGGATAATGGTGCTGTGATGAAACTGCGTCAGCATTGCCGTTTAATCTTCATTTGGTCCCATATACCATATACTACGTGCACAGCACCTCACCACCCCTCGCCCTGGGCCATGATTAGGCGAATTTTTTCGATTTCACCTCGGCGTCAATTTGGGCACCGACTATGCCCAAATTTCGTCGAAGGATTTCACTGGAGTGTTGATCACAAATATGACATTCTTTTCACCATATGATCCTTGAACGCTTTATTAACCAGGAAGTGAGTAGGATCTTGGTAACTAAGTTTAACCAGAGAAAGAAAACAGAAATACTGGTGCAGCTTCTCAACAGCATCCCAATCCACCGTAGGGCTCTGTGATCTATCGTTCAATCGTAGAAAGCTATCAGATTGGTGATCAGACTCTCAAATAACACTATAGATGAATCTTGAAAAAAAAATGAATTTCGACGTTGTGGGAGTAGTGCCGTGATCTGCAGAGCCTCCCTCCCCTTCCGTAAGTGTAGTGGAGATTGGTCGGAAAAATTCGAAGTATCATGATGATGGATTAAACCAGATTTCTCAAACGATTAGAAAACATTGAAAACGGGTCATATTTGGATAGCATCTAACGAGAGCTTCCTTAGCGAGAAAAGCAAGGTTTAGTGGGAGCACAACATAACTCTACGCAGAGGAAAGTAGAATTTCATTTTTAAGAGACCAAAACGAGGTTAGAAAGCGAAAACAGTACCATAGCGAGATCAGACTATACAAAAATACCGAACAATCCGTAACCCCACCTGCGAAATCGAATGCAGACCCCTCTACTGCAAGTCCGCTTCCTTATCCACAGTGCCTTCGCTGACGCTACTCTCGATGAATGAATCACTTAGAAGTATCCCTGCGGCTGCCTACAGGATATTTAGTCAATTATCCAAGAGCTCTGCTAAATATAATTAAAGCCAAAAACTTTTAAATGTCAATGTTTGAGCAGGATAAGGCTATCCCAGACGTCATTTTTGCCTTGTCAGACCTCACTGAAATGCTGCGGGTTTTCGCTTTTGATCTACCCAGAGGGCCTCAGAAAATTTAAAAACCGATTAAAATGCTTCCCAGACAGTGAACTACAACACTGAACAGGTCATTTTAAGAAACTCCACGAGAAGGACCACCTAGTTAGAAAAGTCTAGCGGTCCTGCGGTAGAAAAAGTCGAACTCAATTTTGATTTGCTTTTGGCCTTGGGCCTAGAATTTGATAAAAACACAATATTTTACAAAGCACTAACAAGGGAGGCGCATGAACTTCCCTCAAATATTCTCAACGTGACCTATATGGGCTTGTAGAGCATCGGACGAGGATCAGGGAACTGTGCTTTGTTTTTGCTAGGGGCCACTGGGTGGTCCGAAAATGGCAAAAAATGGTACTGCTTCAGGGCGGGCTGATAAGACAAAAGCGACACCTGGAATGGCCCTGAGCGAATAGCGAGGCCGACTTGCGGGAGGGTTCGATGGTTCGATTCCGGGGTGTCCACGCGGTTTGCTCTATAGAGTGCTCCCGTTTTGCAAACGAAGATTGCATCTTGGCTTCAGTAGGGTACCTTCTTCGCTTCCTAACCCCGCTTTCAACCTCTTGTCAGATGTGGAAGAAGCTGGTTTTGTCTTGTGGAGCGATATCGCGCGCCCATTAAACGATGCTTGTCCTCTGAGGAAGGTTCCGTTAGATGCTGCCCCCATAGGACCGTTTTCGAATTTTCTCAATTAGTTTTGGAAGTAATTCTCGCTGTCACCTTATTTGCGGACACGATCGACAAGTGTTGATTTGACCCATCATCAAGACACACTCATCGTTCTTTGGATTTCTTTACGGATTGTTTTTTTATTCTTCTCGCAGATTTCACTATTTTAGCTAACGGTTACCAAACACAGCATACTTTATCCACCTCGTGTGATTGGACGCCTTGCTGCGCATTTCTTCCTCATCACTCTCGTATACACTTACGGGAGACGGGTCGGAGGCATTGCAGATAGGAGCATTTGCATTCACTCCCTCGACTCTAGAGGTCGAAAAAAAAAATTCGTCCGAAATTCACCCCTAGGGTTCTTTGGATGCAGATCACCAATCTGGCAACCACTTCCGGTGAAGCGATGGAAAGTGGAAGGTTACGACGGGTATGTGTAAGTAAAGGGTTGTTTACAGTATAATCGGCACTGCTGCCTTTCATGACTCCAGAGGTCGAGGAAAGGACGAGAGAGAAAGAAAATTCGCCCAAACATCGCCCACGGTGGTTATTTGGGATGCTGATCACGGATATGATACTAATTTTAAAATTTCGGTCGATTACGGCAGATTACGGTAGATATGGGTGACTAAAGCTGTCTACATTAGTAGGAAAGTCGCTTTCTTCTCCAATGATATTTTCAAACTTTCGACTTCGACCTTCGATGGAAAGTAGTGCAAGCAAAGTAAAAATTTAGAAGAAGAGTTACAGATTCGTGGTCAGCAGCTTAATTAATTCCCATAGGCGAAGCATGGGCGAAATCGGAAGTCATGACTTCGTCACCCTTATTCACCACCAGTAGTCATGGCTTCGTCACCACTATTCACCATATATGATAACCTACCGTAGCCAAAATGTACTCTTTATTTGCAAAAATGTGAGCACTCCACAAAGCAAATCGCATGAACGCGCTCGGAATCGAACCCTCGATCCCTCTACCGCAAGTCCGCCTCGCTATCCACTCCGGCATCTAGTCGTTGCCAACACCGTTGCGAATGAATCACTTGAATGCACACTGCAGCTTCGTCTAGAAAACATAGGAAATTATCGTATTATTATAATCTAACTTTAGTTTGAGCTCCAATCCTTTTGTAAGTTAAGTTCAGAGCACGACAGGGCCATTCCAGGTGACACTTTGTGGTGTCATAAGGCAAACCTTATCAGTGCGCCCTGAAGTGATACCATTTTTTGCCATTTTTGGACCACCCAGTGACCCGTGGAAAACGAAACACAGTTCTGTGATCCTCGTCCGAAGCTCTAGAAGACCATATAGGTCTCGTTGAGAATCTTTGGGGGAGGTTCATGGGCTTCCCTTGCAAGCTCTATAAGACGTCTATATGATAGATAAGCCTAGTTGGGTACCTGTACTCTTTTTAAGACTGTAGTGAATCATAACAGTAGTCTCACGACTAAACCTACCGGTAGACGTTACTGGTATGAATTCTTTGTAGTTCATATAACAACGTCAGGTCCGAAGTCTTAGTACATAAGACCTAAAATGCGACGATGTGTATGCGTAATATAGAACAATATGAATTAAAAGCGCACCATGGCGAAGCTTATAAAAAATAGTTGATCGTTTGTAAAGTCTTCAACAAAATCTGTCCTGGCATCTTCTCCATACTTCCTCTGGTGCTTTTTGAATGCCTGTTAAAAGACACGGCTGAAAATTACTTAGGAACTGTGTCCTCTATGGTTCACGATGTCATCCTTATAGGCACTTTCTTTCAAGCTTCCCTAGTAAGAATATTCGAAATGAATTCATGTCATTTAGTCATCATCAATTGTGCAAGGCATAATTGCCATTGCAATATGGCTCCTATAAAGACAAACAAATTTCTACATAGGTACCACAGCAGCAAACCATATCATTTTTCTTTAGTAATCTGCAACGGTTCTCTTAAATACAACCAAATTCCTATATGGGTAGTGCAACATCAGACTATATCCTTCTTCATCAATAAACTGCAACACTGTATAAGTAGGTCCGTTCCATAATATTTAGCGCAGCCAATAAAAGACCAATCAAAAACATCAAGGATAGCGTGAAAAGATATATGTTTGAGAAAGTAATGACTGTAGGGATAACAGCATCGTCTATATCAGCGGTTGGTTCAAAGCTTATAAAAAATGACTTCTAGTCAACTACAAAGGATTAGATGTTGCTTTTTGGCACCTTTTTGAACCATAAAATGAGTTACCATAAAAAAAGTAATCATAAAAAAGTCGCTACGTCGGAGCAATGTTGGTCTATCATTCACTGCTCCACATTTTCAGAGGATTTCAATAAGTGAAACTCTTCTGCATATCTATTATAACCTACTACATCGAAAGGTCACGGTATTCTGCTGTTTCGTGACATCTTGCTAAATAACTGGCGGGCAGCTCGCCTCATCGTCTATATGTTAGTCGTCTGACGCACAATGGACGATGCATGGAGAGATTGTGACAGCGACAAAAAACAGAAGACCTTTACTACAAGTCGTACAAAATGTATCCTATTGGAGGTGTACATCACCCTTCTTCATTTTGAATAATGACAGCAAAATTGAAGGCAAACGATTAAAATTAAATTAAAACTATTTACTAAATATTTCACAAGAGAAGTCACTGAACTGGGTCTTACTTAAACCTAGGGCCGGATTCATCAACGACTAACCCGCGGGTATAAGGGGTAGAGATACCCACAATGAAGGCTGCGTCTCTGACTCTTGCGTTATCTCTGCCTGACTCTTATCTTATCTCTACCCCTTATCACCCACATACCCACGGGTTAATTGTTGATGAATCCGGCCTCTAATCACTTTCTGCCGGTGCATTCCATATGGAGTCGCGGGTTGATGTGCAGGTTTGCTCATCAACCCGCAATACTTTAGCGTGTGGCTGCTGCTGTTGCGTCGCGGTTCGCCTCGGCATCCACGTTGGGCATTCGTTCGATGTCTTGTATGCCCGTGATGGCAAGACAGGCAAGTGGATCGTGGAATGACGTTGCTTCATACGGATCGGGGGTTCGGTTCTCCTGCGTCGCCGCATTTTTGCATCACACCCTAGAGTCCCTTCCCTAGCCTCAAAGAGTGCAGAACCCAGCTGCGGACCCCCCCCCCCCCCCTCCCTGGGCGACGAAAGCAGTTTCCACACGAGCAGCTTGAATCGCACACACACACTGGAGTCACTTCCCTAGCCTGGTTGTGCGCTCGAAGGGCACTGGCACATTGCCACAGCAGAAAATTAGGTCTAAAGGCTATCACTGAATTGCCCTATGAGAGGTGTTCTCCTATTACTTTTCCAGCTACTAAGCGGGCTGGTGCCCGCTGTACACCGTCAAGATATCCTAAAACGGGCAAGTTAGATCAGCCACACCCCGAAGTTCCTTCCCTCGCCTAGTTCTGCGCATCCCTCCGCTGGCACGGGCAGCACAGAAACCGTGTTTGTTGGAGTGTCCCAATCATGGTCTCATAATGGAGTGGGCACCAGCCCGCTTAGGAAGGGAACGACCTCCCATGGATCTTCAAGTTGAGACCAGAATCATTAGAAAGAGCTCGGAATGCTGATTGAGACTATTGGTGTCAAAATTGCAAAATGGAATTCCTGAGCGAGTTATGGCCTGCCGAAATCTGGGGCCTCACCACAGTCTGGTTGTATGACACACGTGGAGCGAGAGTGGTGAGTCATCGAGACTCTGTAGGAGGAGTCGGTGGCTGCGACGGTTGCGCAAGGGTAGTGCTCCAGCCTGTCAGATGTGACGTTGTTGGTTCGGTGCCCGTTGCTGCCGATTTTTTTGCAAATCAAAATTTATCTTCGAAATGAGCTTTTGCTCTGAACTATGACACGTGTTTGATTAAATAGTCGGGAAAACTACCATACACTTTGTAGAAATGTTTGAAGGCAAAAAACTGCATGGTGACATTTTTATTTACTATTTTGCGCGAATAAAGTCCAAATTATACATTGAACAACAGAGGTGTTTCTAGCAACCTTGGCATTCATAGAACAAAGAAAAAAATGTGTAAAGCAAAAAGGTAAGTTGAATGTGTAATGAGGAAGCCCAAAATGTCATTGATCTACTGCTTTTTCTTTACTCACTATGTCATTTTCACCAGCAAAGGTTGTGCCCGTCCTTCCCGCTGAATTTGGGGTGCCAGACGACAACGGTGAACCAACTCGTGAGGAGAAGAAGATTGCTAGAAGGTTCGCAGCTATTCTACGTGATGGTGCTGCAGCTTGATGTCGAAACGTATCAAAATTTGGGATCAGATGTGTGTCTACTGATGGCGAATCCGATTGGGACCACTGCGATGGCGAGGGCGTAGAAAACTCGAGCAGCATCCATGGGAACGTTATCCACTTTGACACTAGGTTTTCAAACTTTTGAAATACTCATGGCATAAGGCAGGTTACACAGATGATCTTTGTTACTCCTAAGGCCGGATTCATAATTGGTAAGGTTAAGGATGAAAAAGTTTACTCAGTGAAGATAGTGGGTGGAGGGTAAGTTTGGTATTTATGAACAGCTTATCAGCGTAGTCATTTCGTGCGAAAAAATTCGTCAAGCGGTTCATCCAGTGAAGAGCATTTCGACTCAGTTCGAAGTTTATTTGTAGACATGTTTTTTAACCAATAGATTAGATAGTTAGTGGAGTCCTCGAAGAATAGTCAATACTTAGACGCTTATGTGTGGTGGGGCGTGTGAACATTTAGCGAAACAGCGTTTCTTAGCCAAAAAAATATTAGCAAACCACAGAAAATTTTCGCGCGCTTATGAAAAAGAGAAAAGAATTTCGTTTATCACTGTGGTTCACAATGACACGAAGATAATGCAATATACTTACCAGGGAATGCCGTCAGCTTCCATGGAACTTCGGATTGAGACCTATATCACGTGAAAGAGCTCGAGAGGCTCATCACAGATATGTAGACCAAATTTGCTAAATGGATCTCCTAAGTGAGCTATGGCGGTGGAAGCCGCGATGTCTTCCACGTGTTAGGCGCGCTCAATCAGCGTTGGGCGCAGTATTGCGCGGAAATCAGCGGTTCGGCTATCAAGGTCGTCAGCAGCGGCGGCGGCGCAGTTGTGGAGTGTTTGCTCCAAAGGATTGTGTTCAGTTGGTTGGTTCGGTTCCCGCCGCCGACGGGCTTTTTGCATTCTGTGATCTATCTTCGACGAGGACCTACAATCTCATTTTTAGCACATTTTTGAGCGGACGGCTAATGGCGACTTGCATTTACGTCTATTTGAAGACGGAAACGTGTTTCAGGTGGAATGCTTTATTCATGACGTGAAGCAAGTCAGAAATTCAAATCAAAACAAAATAAAAAGTAAAAAAATCAACAAAATTTAATAAACAATAAATTAAAAGTAAAGGCACTAGTTAAAAGTTACGACTCCACCGACACGACTTTCAGTCAGAAAATTGTTTTCGCTGAAACTTTGTCTAGGGAGGTTATTTGGGGTGATGATCACGAATCTGACATCCGTTTTCCACGATTCGGTCGGAGACCACCCATACCGTTGCAACAACCGTTCGGCCGAAGTCGTGTCGGTGGAGTCGGAACTTTTAACTAGTGCCAAGCGAAATCGGTGGCTCTGCCCGGACCACCCTAGTTAAAGGTATGGGTGGTCTCCGACCAAATCGTAAAAAAACGGATGTCGGATTCGTGATCAGCACCCCAAATAGCCCCCTTAGACGAAGTTTCAGCGAAAAATTTTTTTCGACCGAAGTCGTGTCGGTGGAGTCGGAACTTTTAACTAGTGCCTTTATTTTTTATTTATTATGTTTATTTGGTTTTGTTGATTTTTGGTTTTATTTTTACTTTTTATTTTATTTTGATTTTAATTTCTGACTTGCTTCACGTCATGAATAAAACATTCTACCTGAAACACGTTTCCGTCTTCAAATAGACGTAAATGCAAGTCGCCAATAGCCGTTCGCTCAAAAATGTGTTAAATATGAGATTATAGGTCCTGTCGAAGATAGACCATAAAATGCAAAAAACCCGTCGGCGGCGGGAACCTAACCAATGAACCCAATCCTTTGGAGCGAACACTCTACCACTGCGCCGCCGCCGCTGCTGACGGCGTTGATAGCCGAACCGCTGATTTCCGCGCAATACTGCGCCCAACGCTGATTGAGTGCGCCTAACACATGGAAGACATCGCGGCTTCTCCCGGCCATAACTCGCTTAGGAGATCCATTTAGCAAATTTGGTCTACATATCTGTGATGAGCATCTCGAGCTCTTTCACGTGATATAGGTCTCAATCCGAAGATCCATGGGAAGCTGACGGCATTCCCTGGTTAGAGTATGTTAATTCTCTAGCTAGAGTATATATTTTGATCTCTAAACTAGAGTGTTTTCAACACACCACGCTTTGACCAAGGCGTTTGTTTGGGGTTGTTTATTGTTGTTTTGTTGCTTCAAAACCGAAGACAAAGGAATTTTGTGTGGAATAGGATCCTTGACGATTGCATGAAGAACTGCTCACGAATGAACCTTACTGGATAAAACTTACCCACTGATAAGCTTGCATAGTGAGGATGATGGGTGTAGGGTAGATTTGGTATTCATAAGAGTGGGTAGCGCTATCACTGGATATCACTGGATACTGCCTACATTTCGAACTGAACATATCAATGTCGAAGGGCTAATGAAGATCTTGAAATATTTGAATAAGTTTCGCTTCATATTTTTCATATTTTAGTGGTTGTAGCAGCTCCCAATTACTACGGACATATCGGAACTTCTCTAGTCGGAGGAGTGCACGGCTAGAAAAGCGAAACAAACACAAACACGGTGTCCCGCCAAGCCAGAAAATTGAAAACAAAGGGAAGAGACCTCTCGTAGATTTGTTTTTTCAGTGTATAGTCTCTGTAAAATAGTGTCCTTTCTATTTTACCCTCCTTGTCAAATAAGTGTCCACCAGGACAGACCCAACATTTAGGCCTATGTGTGGCTTCATTTCAACATTCGTGCTTATCTGATGCTGGTAGCTTCATGTGCCGGACCAGACAGAAGAAAGGACCCTACACTGTGCAGGTTAGTGAAGGACAATTCCCCGTAGTCGTAGTCGCGGATTTTTTCAATGTACAGCCCAAGGTAGGATCAGCTAGATTATGAATCTATAGCAAGAAAAAGAAGTATGAAAAGGTGTCACCACGACAGTGCACTTCTCCCACCCCTCGTTATTGAACGACATCCTGCATAATATTTTTGAATTGCAGTAAGGGTGTGCGTAAAAATAGAATTTGCTTAGCATTTAGGGCTTATTAGCAATTGTTGAGTCGTAGCGTTTTCTTCCCTTTGCTCGATAATTATGTAAAATTTATGTTTGTATATATAATAGAATATATAGTAGTATATATAGTATTATATGTATATATAATAGAGTATATAGTAGTATATCTACTATATATATATAATAGATATAATTAGATAGCTTAAAGAACTGCTTTGAGGAAAATGAAGCGATCGGGCAGGCTTATGCTAAAGCTGGTGACGTTATTCTAGCGGTTCAGGTCGAGGAAGATAGGAAGAAACAAAACTCTTTAAGAGTTTATTATTGGACGATTATTTTTCGCATAATATTGTTGAATTGCTAATTATAAACACTTGTTCCTAGGCGTTGATTCAAATATAATGGTGTTGGGTCTAAAGACGAAATCATGAAAAAGAAAGGAATTAAAAGCAAAATTGGCAACGCTATTCTGTTTGGTAAAGGCTCTACCCCATCTCTAGAGTCGGGTAGAGTTTTTCACTACCCTTTACTCTAAATCGGTGTTCATGAATGCTGAGCAGCGCATGGAATTTTACCCCTCACCCTCGTCGACCTCTGAGTATTTGCTTATCAATTTGGAATCGACGGTGATAATAGCTATCAATCGCAGAATGATAAAATTCTACCCTGCCCTTCACCCATCGCTTCACTTTTGTGAATCACGACTTGCAAGAAACCGGCAGCAACGAGAACCGAATCAACGATGTCGCACCCGACGAGCGGGAACGCTTCCCCTGCGCCACCGCCGCAGCTGTCGCCTCTCTCTTAGGCCGGCAGCAGAGTCTTGCGGCTGCCGCGGACCCGCCATGTCAACGACCGGTGTTGCCGCGCCGCAGTTTTTTGCCTTCAAGCATTTTCACAAACGTGTATGGTAGTTTTCCCGGCTATTTAATCAAACACGTGTCATAATTTAGAACAAAGGGTCATTTCGAAGATAAATTATGATTTGCAAGAAACCGGCAGCAACGAGAACCGAATCAATAATGTCGCACCCGACGAGCGGGAGCGCTTCCCCTCGCCACCGCCGCGCTGTCGCCTTTAGGCCGGCAGCAGAGTCTTGCAGCTGCCGCGGACCCGCCATGTCAACGACCGGTGGTGCAGCGCCGCGAGGGTTACTGTACGCAATACTGTATACTTTTGCCCGCAGTTCCGAGAATGTCAGAGATGTAGTAAGCAAAACGCTTTCTCTTTTGTGAAGAAGCGTTTTCTAAGCCAAGATAGAATTCTTGAATGTAAGTCCCGAAATCTAATACAACACTCCTAATAACTGTACAATTCTGTACCATTTTGCACTTGCTCTCACTTTTTCGTTCTACCATCACTAAAAGTTTCTCGGTTGACAAGCAGCTCGAAGATAATGTGGTAGCCCCTGTGATGACAGCATTCCCTTCGATGCCTTGTTGAGTCCGGGAGGTCTGTCCGATGCAGTTATAGCTTATATTAGAAACAACGGTCTGCTTTGTTGTTGCATTTGGGAAGGGTTTTCCCTAAACCTCGCACGGCTAACTTGTGGTTGGAAGGCCACGAAGATTTGCAGTGCAACTAAGGTTACCTAAGATCATATTAAGGTTTTTTTTGCGTTACGTTTTGAGTGCAGGATTCCGTACGCCTCCACTTGTCGACACTAACGGTATATTATATTGTTAGTTGTCAAGCTCCTTTATGAACAGAAATTATGCACCAATCTATTATATTCCTAGCATGGAGATTGGGTTTCCAAATAGAATAACCATAATCGACACTTATCTATCACGCCCCGGCGGGTCTCACCCACAGCTCCTGGGGGTGAAAGCCGCCGTGAACTGCGGGTGAAAGCCGCCGTGAACTACGGCAGCCCTCGGGGACCTTTGCGACCAGTGGCTCCAAGAGACAACTCGTCCGTGCGGCGGTCTTAATTACAGTGGCAGCGTGGGTCCCCAATGCGACGGAACCGATACGGACGAGTTCTCCGGGTGCTGCCGCGAAACTCTGCAGAGGCCCTCACGTAGCCCCGATGACTCACCACTCTCGCGCCAGGTGTGTCGCACAGCCAACCTGTGATGAGGCCTCCCATTTCGGCAAGCCATAACTCACTCAGGAGCTTCATTTTGCAATTTTGACACCCATATTCGTAGTCAGC
This sequence comes from Heligmosomoides polygyrus polygyrus, assembly GCA_947396885.1. Taxonomy (NCBI): domain Eukaryota; kingdom Metazoa; phylum Nematoda; class Chromadorea; order Rhabditida; family Heligmosomidae; genus Heligmosomoides; species Heligmosomoides polygyrus. Next base: position 82,129,978 of record OX377204.1, on the reverse strand, counting down.
ATTCCGAGCTCTTTCTAACGATCCTGGTCTCAACCTGATGTTCCATGGAAGGTCGAAACCCTTCCCTAGTTAGTACACTTTCCCACCCCGCAGAGGCCATATTTTTGCGTTTGTTTCGCCTTTCTGGCGTGACACTGCGCTGACTATGATAGATCCGCCGTGGACTACCGTATATAGCATGCAGGAAACGCATCTGTGCTTACATTTTGTATATGCTGGTCCTCCTATTGTAGAGCAAATGGTACTGCTCGGCTGACCAGTATTGATTGATTCTATCGGTTTTTGCAGACGAGACGCTTTGAAATTGCAAGTATTGCAGAAAAAAGGTATACTGTGGAAGAGATTCACATAAATCGTTTCAGCGGAGCTTGTAAGTCCTTGCTCGTCTATCTGTCCGAACATAAAGGGGTATTAAGATGAAGAAAAGAGGGAATCACTGCCACAGGAATTGCGCTGAAAGGTGCTGGTTTGTTACATGACTACAACTCTATCCTATCCTATTATATATTAAGATGTGCAAAATCAGTGTTTACTCTAAAGGAGAAACAAGTAGTAGTTGCGAGATCTATTGTGAGGACATGGGAAACGTTTGGCAATCTACAAGAGCAACTACGTCCATAAGCTTTATCAAAACATACCATGTAAGCTACCTTCATTCCTTCGTTGTCAGCCATGTTTTCTGACAAGGTTGATCTACCATTAAGCTGTGCGTCGAATATTGGAATCTGAATTCTACTTTATCAGTAGATAGGTTGCAAATGCTTGTTTTTTAAATACATGGCACATTGGTTAAATCGATATTTTTCAATGCATTCTGGGAAAAAGCAGTTATGGCATAGGGGCAAACATTAGAATACCCGCTTTGTGGCTAGTTTAAGAACTTGGACGGCTGTGCCCCATTATAACTGTCATTCCTCATTTAGCCCCCTACCTTCCAGTCAAAGTGGACAAATCTGGATCCAAGCTGGACAACTATGAAATCAAATTGAGCATCTTGCAAATAAAAACGAGCGTGTTCCAGATCAAGGTAAACGCCTCAACAAATAAATATCAGAATGTCGAAATAAATTTCTGTCTTAGGAGAATTTACTATTACTTTCTTAGGAGATCTATGCTTTACTTGCCCTAAAGAGGTGTATGTGTATGGATGTGTATTAAGAAAAGAGGTCCAGCTATACACTCGTCCAGCAGGTCGTAGTCGGTCATGTTTCATTTGAGTGAAACCCCATTTCATTGTTTTGCTGAAAAACTAAAACTTTCTAAACGTTTTAATGGATTGCGATATTAGGTTACTTTTGGGGCAAAAAAAAAAAACAAAATTTCATCGATTGACTTTTTCAGAGAGTGCATGCTTAATCTGGAGGACCTTATTTTTGATTTTCAAGATGTTCAGCGTGGTTTCAGAAATGGCCAGTGGTTTGAAATATGTCCATTTTGACATGAAGGTGGTATATTTCAGTGGCCATCAAAACACGTCTTTTTTCTATTCTTTTTATTAGAGGATATTATAGCCTAACTATAGAACTTTTCTTTACGGCATTCAATCCTTAAAGTTTTAAAAGAGTTCTTCAGTTTCAGATTAGCAGACTGGTCTCAAAAATAAGTACGGTTACTCTTCTCTAGAGTGGTTTTCTAAGCGCCGTTAGATATAATAGAGATTTTGAATACGCTGCGCTGAGAAAAAGGAAAATTCAGAAAAGCTGCGAAGGATTGTCTCTTACTGTTTTGTTGTCATACTGTTTGACATAGCACGCTATTTTTTCGTTAAACGTTTTAAGCCACTTTTTCGTATACCACTTTGTTTGCATTCCGGAGTGATCAAGACGTATTCCTGAAAGCGCAAGCTTTTCAACAAGCAACTTGTTGCCCTAAGTATATAAAGATGACGACAAGCTGCTTCTTCTTTCGAGAAGCTATACGTCACACGAGTATATCTTCCTGTGCCAGGCAAAGTATTAGTTTTAAATACTGGTCGTAAGATGTCTAATTCTAAAGGTTTAACAGCAATCAACAGTAGTAATTTGGCGAGAAAAAATGCTACAAGTTTTTAGCGCTCACAGCATTCTCAAAACTAAATGTGCCTTTAGCACGGTTCTTTTTCGGACAAAACAAAAACATATAATACCGCTCGCGCCGCGCGGTCAAAAGTGGGCGAAAAAACGCAAAAATAGCGTCGCATGATCATAACTCCTTCAGTTTTAGGTTTTTTGAAAAAAGTAAGCACCATTCGATTCGCCTCTTCGAGATCTACACAAATATGTGTAAAACTTTACCGGAACTCCCATATTTTCGCCGTGGTTGGTCCAAAATTAACTGGACGGGCGATTAGAGCAGCTTATTTCCCAGGATATGCGTGCTTTCGGAGTATCTCAAAGATGGCGTACGTCGCCAGTGCTCTGCCATGCCAGAAATGCCCCGAGGGTGCGCCGTGCACAACGCACACAGAACCTAACCTATCAATCGAGTGGGCGAGCGCATGTCCCCTGCGCTTCTATCTTCTCTTACTGGGAAATGCGAAATTCTCAAGACTATTTCGAACCGTTTGGAGAAGGTTCTGAGAAATTTCTAGTCACCACACTCGGGATTAGCTCCAATCTGTCCCACCGAAATTTTGGTGTGCACCGTGTACAATGCGAACGAAGAAGAACCTTTCAATCGAGGGGGGGGGGGGCAGCTTGTAAACTGAGCGTTTGGAGAGTTTTGTCAGAAATTTGCAGCCGCCCTAGCCAAGAGTTGCTCTAAGGCTGTCCAGCGAGCCTTTGGAGTGCGCCGTGAACAATACATACAGATTCGCACCTTTTAATCGAGGGGGCGACCGCTCTCAAATTGCACGCGCGGGCTTGTTCGGAGCGCAATAGCTCTGTCAAGTTCGAATCGTTTCGGCTGCAACTTGTGGGTCTTGTAGGCAGCAGAACGTTCTACTATTACATTAAAGAAGAATGGCCTAGCATTGTTAGAGCGGTGCGAAAATGCAGGTGAGGCTTGCGTGACGCATTTTTTCCGATTTCGGTGGACCACTGCGAGAAGACGCGGGGAGCTAACGGCTTTAGAATGCGTATGCGAACAGAGCACTTAAGGTACTTTACGGTGACGTGCTCAGAAGTTCTAACCTGCCTAAACTGCCTTAGCCCCATCTGCCGATTTAGGACAGCGGACTTAGCGGTTGAAGTTTCCTGCCCTCTTACTCGCCCATATTTGGGGTTTCGACACTCCCAATAACACCTTTCTGTTCTGCTTGAACATCTCTATCGAATGCTATCAATTTCGACCGATTTTGGCAATATCGATTTTTTGACAATATCCCATCGAGGACGTAGGTGCGCTAGGCCGAGCTGCGCGGATGATGACGTCATCGAAACCGATATTTTCGAAATTGGCCAAATTTCCTCGTGCAAACTGCGTCCAAAATCGTCTAGGGGTTCTTTGGGGAGCTGGTTACGAATCCGACGTCCGTTTTTGAAAATTCCGTCGACTTCGGTAGGTTTTGGATTTTTTCTGGATAACTGATGGTGCTCGGGTCAGGATCATCGATTTTGCTCGAAATTCGAATAGGGTCGGGGACTTATTCGGCGTACCGAACACGATGCCGTAGTAATTTGGACGATTACGGGAGGGGACCGCTCATACCGATAACTGAGGGTGATCGATGATCCTGACTCGACCACCCTCAAACAGGAAGTAACCTACTCAAGTTCGCGGAAATTTCAAAAACGAACGTCGGATTCGTAATCAGTGCCCCAAATGACCCCTAGATTTTGGACGAAGTTTGCACGAGGAAATTCGGCCAATTTCGAAAATACCGGTTTTCGATGACGTCATCGTCCGCGCAGCTCGGCCTAAAGCACCCACGTCCTCGATATTGTCGAAAAATCGATTTTTTTCTGAAATTAATCGAGAGTGAGACCATTCGATAGAGCTTTTCGTTATGAATAAAACGGTGTTACCGGGAGTGTTCGAAATCCAAATATGGGCGAGTAAGAGGGCAGGAAACTTCAACCGCTGAGTCCGCCACCCTAAAACGGCAGATGGGGCTAAGGCAGTTTAGGCAGCTGAGAAGTTCTGATCCCGGCGCCGTAAAGTACCTCAAGCGCTCTGTTAGCATACGCATTCTGATGCCGTTAGCTCCCCGCGTCTTCTCGCAGTGGTCCACCAAAATCGGGAAAAAAAGTGTCACGCAAGCCTCACCTGCATTTTCGCACCCCTATAACATTGCCCCCTCCTAAGCTAAACCGTACTGCATTGGCGTACTAACAGAGCGCACGACTGCCTACGAAACCTACGAGCTGCAACCTGAAAGGTTCCAAATTGACAGAGCTATTGCGCTCCGAACACGCCTGCGCGTGCAATTTAGCGCAACAACGGCAGACGCTCTCCGCGCTGTTACTCGGTCAGATTACAGTTTTTCCAACTCCAAGTGACACCATTCAACTCAGCATGCAAAGCTCTATCGAATAGTATCAAGCATGGCCCAACTCGAAGACATCGATTTTTCGATGACGTCATCGTCTTTCCGCCGCGGCCCCGTCGATGCAAAACAGCCAAAAAATTGATGTTGCCAAAATCGCTCGAAATTAACACTGTTCGATAGCGCTTTTTACGCTGAACAGAGCAGTTCCATTGCGAGTGTCGAAAACTCAAATCTGGGCGTACAAGAACTCAAGAAACTCTAACCGCTATCTTGCGCCACTGTAAATTGGTAGATGCGGCTAAGGCACTTCAGGAAGCTAGGGAGTTGTGAGCATGTCATCGTAAAGTACATTAATTGTACTGCTCGCCTACACGTTTGTAGGCCGTTAGGTCTCTGCGTCTTCCTGCAGAGGTGTACTGAAATCCGAAAAAATCGTGTCACACAAGGCTAACCTGCATATTCGCGCCCCTGTAACTTTACCTAATCATAAGCTACACCGTTCCATTTTAGAGTGCTAATACAACGTTTCTCTGATTACAAGACCCACGAGTCGCAGCCTAAACGATTCGGAATTGACAGAGTTATCGCGCTCCGAACACGGCCACGCGTGCAATTTAGCGCAACAACGGCTGACGGTCTCCGCGCTATTACTCGCCCAGGTTACCATTTTTCCCACTCTAAATGAAACCATTCAATTCAGCATGAAAAACTCTATCGAATGGTACCAAGCATGGCCCAACTAGAAGACATCGATTTTTCGATGACGTCATCGTCCCTCCGCCGCGGCCTCGTCCTCGATGCGAAACAGTAAAAAAATTGATGTTTCCAAAATCGGTCGATATTGATACCGCTCGATAGCGCTTTCCACGCTGAACGGAACGGTGCCATTGCGAGTGTCGAAGACTCAAATCTGGGCGAGTAGAAGCGCAAGAAACTCTAACCGCTAGCCTTCGCCACTCTAAAACGGCAGCTGAGGCTAAGGCAGTTTAGGCAGCTGGGGAGCTATGAGCACGTCATCAGTAGTAAAGTACCTTAGGCTCTCTGTTCTCGTACGCATTTTAAGGCCATTAGCTCGCCGCGTCTTCTCGCAGTGGTCCACGGAAGTCGGAAAAAATGCTTCACACAAACCTCATCTGCATTTTCGCACCCCTATAACATTGCCCACTCCCACGCTAAACCATTCTACTTTAGCGAACTAACAGACCGCTCGACTGCCTACAAAACCGACTAGCTGCAACCTGAAAGGTTCCAACTTAACAGAGCTATTGTGCTCCGAACACGCCCGTGAGTGCAATTTGAGAGCGGTTGCCCCCTCGATTGAAAGGTTCGAATCTGTATGCATTGTTCAAGGCGCACTCCAAAGGCTCGCTGGACAGCCTTAGAGCAAGTCCTGACTAGGGCGGCTTCAAATTTCTGACAAAACTCTCCAAACGCTCAGTTTACAAGCTGCCCCATCCCCCTCGATTGAAAGCTTCTTCTTTGTCCGCATTGTACACGGCGCACACCAAAATTTCGCTGGTACAGATTGGAGCTAATCCTGAGTGTGGTGACTAGAAATTTCTGATAACCTTCTCTAGTCTTGAGAATTTCGCATTTCCCAGTAAGAGAAGATAGAAGCGCAGGGGAGATGCGCTCGCCCACTCGATTGATAGGTTAGGTTCTGTGTGCATTGTGCATGGCGCACTCTTGGGGCATTCCTGGCATGACAGAGCACTGGCGACGTACGCCATCTTTGAGATACTCCGAAAGCACGCATATCCTGGGAAATAAGCTGCTCTAATCGCCCGTCCAGTCAATTTTGGACCACCCACGGCGAAAATATGGGTGTTCCGGTAAAAGTTTACACATATTTGTGTAGATCTCGAAGAGGCGAATCGAATCGTGCCAACCATTTCTCAAAAATCCTAAAACTGAATGAGTTATGAGCATGCGACGCTTTGCGACGCTATTTTTGCGTTTTTTCGCCCACTTTTGACCGTGCGGCGCGGTATTGTATCACAAACTCTTACAGATTATATATAAAAATACCTTCATTATCAAAGGCATGTGATATTTCATGAGCGGTTATAAATCCGATGGAGCCATAATTGAAGACCCTATAACAGGTGGAAGAAGGTTTTATTAGAGCATAGCTAAAAAGGTGCAATCATGAGTCGAAAATAGTCTTTTTTGTGCAGCAGTAGAGATATTCGAGAGGAACTAGGAGTTCAAAAATTCTACCGCTGAAAACGGTGTATTCCAGCATCGGACCAAAATTTGTTCCTATCGTGGAGGAACCCATGCCCTCCCTGTGGTAAGAAGAGTTATCGTAATGACGCATGCCTACTTCATGTGTCCCCGCATGTCTCCTCGGCAAGCTCCCGCTTACAATTGGGGGCATTTTCGACGACTCGTTATTCCTGCAATAGACTTTTGCAGCATATTGCCTTACCGTCCTTTTCGAGGTCTTCCACACTCTTCAGAATGAGCATGTCACACTGCAATGCACTGGGATGGACAGCCACCACTGATGGTACTATGCGTTATCGATTCGATTATAACACGTTATACAGTTCGTATCAGCATTTGGAAATGAGCAGAATGCCGCCGAGAACTGCGGCTCCATTTGCGAAAAGCGGAATCGACAGTTGTTCCTAAGCGCGCCTCATACGTCAGTGGGGAGTGTGTCTCACCACGATAGGAGCAGATCGGTGTTTGATGCCGCAAAGCTCTGCTGCAGGCTTAAGCCATACGGACGGCAGCAGTGCGAAAATACAAAGATTTAAAGCTCTGGAAGGCTCGGCGAGACTTATAAACAGAATGCTCATGAAGTGCCAACCCGACGAAATTGGCACGTTTAGTCATGGTCATTGACGTCGTAGGCACAAGACTTGCGTGACAAGTATAAAACACTGGTTTCTCCATTGGCTTGCCACGTCAGGGTGTAGATCAAGTCCATAGGCTTCCATGAGATCTTGTAGAAGCGTAGTGCGTGATGCATCACGCAAAGGAGTTGACTACCGCTAAACTCTCTCCTTTACCCTTTAATGAAGCAAGGCACATCTGCGGAAACCACTCGGTAACGACTCTCGTCCAGCGGGTGTCTGCGAAGCGCATTACGTGGCCGGCCCACCTAATTTTCGACAACTTGGCCCACGTGACATCTTCTCTGACCTTCGAACATCGGCGAAGCTCCGAACTCCGGAGGCCTTCTCTCACTTGCGTGAATCATGTCATTCCGAGCATCGTCCTCTCGAATCCACGCTGCGCCACGCTGATCGCGTGTTCATCCTGCTTTCGTACAGCCCAGGTCTCTGAGACGTATGTTAGGGCAGGAAGAACGGTGGAGTCGATTAGCTGGGCACGGAGCCGGACGTTCATGGTCTTCTTCACGACTTCTTCGACACTCTTGAAAACTCCCCAAGCTGCTCGTTTCCTCCTGCTCAGCTCTGGCGCTACGTCGTTGGCGATATTGACTTTACGACCCATATACACGTGCTGGAGCATTCGGTGATGTTTGTTCCGTTGAACGAGAATGAGGCATCAGAAATTTGTCCGTTCCTCATGAACATCGTCTTCGTAAAATTCAGCTGCAGTCCAACGTTCCCACATACACGATCGAAGTCGGTCAGCATTCGCTCCGCCTGGCTGATGCTCGGTGTTATGAGCACGATGCACGACGTCAGCTAAGCAAAGGTGGTGCAGTTGCCGGACTTCTATGTCTTCCCATTATAGTTCTAACATGACGTTTTCGAGGGTGGCACTGAAGAACTTCGAGGATGTTGTATCCCCTTGCCGAACCCCACACTTCACGTTGATGACGATGTTGTTGTAGAATGACGTGATCTTGGTCGTCACTGTGCAGCTCACGAAATACCCTGATGTACTGAGTAGGAACGCCGCCCTGAGTTAGCAGGACTTCTGCGACCCTTCAATTTCTATAGTTTGCAGCTTGTACTCTCGCGATACTTTGATGAGCTTCATAATGGTGTGTATTTGGTCGGTCGTGCTGAATCCTCCCTGTGGTTGTCGTTCGCATGACTGTCCTTCGTTCAGCCCTCGGTTGATCCTATTCAGAATTATCGAGCGAACCGCTTGTAGACCAGGAACAGCAGGGAGATCGGGCGTAATTGACAATGTTTTGCACGTCTCCCTTCTCAGACAGCAATTCGGTCCCGCTGGTGTTCCACTGAGAAGGAATCTTGCCCTCCGACAGGTGGCGTGTGAAGAACTGCGCCAGGGTGTGGATTAGACATAGGATTCGAATCATGCATTTTTGGATGGGAATCGCACGATCCTGTAATGAGTGGGAGCGTGTGTGTGTTCTTCTCCACACAGAGCCGGGCACACTTGGGAGTATAAGTTGCATAAGGATGGTTGAGGGTGAGCAGTTGTCATATCAGTTTTCAGTTTTCAATCCGTTTTGAGAACAGCATCGTATCAAATCCTACTGTCCTGTTCTCCAGTATATTTCAGAACACTTCATGCCGAAGTAAAACAAAGAAGGATGAAAGTTGAAAAGAATAAAAGCTGGAGTCAAGATGCTGTACTATCGGGGTTTGGTGGCAGTGCTCCCAACCAGACGTTTAACTGCAGGTAGGCCGCTTTACGTCTGGTAAAAAATATATACGAAAACGTGAGTGAAAAATGTGTGCCATTTCAGAACCTAAAAGATGTACTCCCAGTCCACCGAGTGCAAGATACAGTATAATTAGAACCTTCGACACTGCCAAAACCTAAATAATAACAAAACGGCTTCCTTTTAGAAAATGCCACTAACTAGCCGGCCACTTAATGCGTTTTGTAAGCGCGCACTGGAGGGGGTGAGCGACTGGATTCGTTGGGGGGGGGGGGGGGGGCGGAAGGTCAGAGGAACGCCACGACAATCGGATTTCTTCGTAAATTCCCTAAAGGAACGAATTCATTGTTCAAACGGTGATGCACTGAAGCACCTTGGCACTCGATGATCAATGGGCGATAGAAGAATAGGTGAAGATTGAGTGCCATGCAAACCTGTTGTTTGCCTGCTCTACTGTCAACGCATGCACCCTCGCATGAACATGAGGTTGACGAGAATGCAGAAGACGTACTCCACACAGGATCCAAACCACGACCTGTTGTTCGTGAGCTTGTTACGCTATCCGCTCAGCCATCTGGCCAGCACACGACTCCGAGGAAACAATGAACTCGAGAGTGGTGAGATACAAGCCTTCTTTCTTTCTTCACCACTCCGATCAATGGTGCAGCTTTCATGGGCCGTAACTCTGCTCAAAGGTATACTCGGGTTGAGATACTTCCAGTTCATTACTTCCGAGAGAGACGCTTTTCACACTATGCATCGCATCGCTGGTTCAGACCTACAATTTAAGTGTTTGCTGTTTTTGTGCATGGTGTTTGTGATGTAAGGTTCTTGAGCAGTACTGTGCTCTGATCATCATTTCGAAGTTTCTTAGAATTGACCACAAAAAGTTTTTAATGGGCTCGAGAGCATTTCGCTCCTATTTCTGCTGTAGACCCTCGTTCCCCTTTTTTTTGCAGAAGTACTTGTTTTGCCAGTTTTTCAAGGTAGCGGATCCAATGAGATGATGAGGTTACCACTTTTAGAAAAACCAATGCCTTTTCACATATGCTAGAGTAGTGAAAGGGGAAAATTTCACTGCTGTGTATCGACTAAAATTTGTAGCGATTCGGGTAGAATTCGGGCAAGATGTGACAAAAAACCCTGTTTATAACCAGGTGACGTTGGAGGGAGGGGCAGCATTTGGGATTCTGAAGCCGAGAGTGACCCAATAAGTAGGATACTTTCATTACTGACCTACAGTTTTAGAAGAATAAACTGTAAAAAGCTAAACAAAACCTCTGGAAAGCCTATGACCTCAAAGCACTCAGAACGAAGACAGAAACAACGCACCCTGAGTGTTAGGATTAGCGACAGAAATTTTAAAATGGAAGCTGAAAGCTAGGCGCAAGACAAGTTAGGGGTGTGGACTTTTCTTTTTTCATACTAGAGTCCTCTATTCTAGCACAATTCCTGTATGGTGGTAGGCATCCGGTAGGAATACGAAATATTCTATTCTCTTACGGGCTGTACGTCGAAAGTAACCAATCCTATCAGGCTCCACTCACCCTCCCCCTCCTTCAATCCGTTGCGCCGAAATCTATCCAAGAAACAAAACTTTGAATGTGCCATAGAAGACAGTGCTGGTTGAGACGCTAAGGACATGACGGCTTCATATTTGCGGTAAATGAATGGTGAGCGTTGACGGTAGTTTGCTTAAGAATGCACCTAATAATGTCCACAACAAATGGTCCAGGAAGTGCAACATGTTTATCTTAATGTTCTCATAGCTAAAGCAACTCACCTTGGAAAGGTGGGATCGAAGAAAGGATGTTGAACAATGCCGAGTGGAATAACTAAAATTTTAGGAATTGGAACAAATTTCATTCATTTGTACGTTACGCAGTCTATCTTAAATTTTCACAAATTCAAAATACCTATGTCCTTATTATTGGTATACAACTGAAAACACTATTTGGCGTCTGCTACAAATGTCTTGCAATTAGTTCAATAAAAATTTAAAGCACATTTTATGGCATCACTCTAGGCAGGAAAAATTATTGACGATCGTTGATAGGTATGCCATAGTCTAGAAAGTAAAAAACTTTCCAGACCAAAATTTTTGATTCACTGTCCACCTTAAAATTAACAAGGAAGGGCAACAAGGTGACCGTGGAGACTTTCAAAGCGACCTATATATTATTATAGGGCGCTGTCGGGAAGCACCGCAGAGGTTTCCAAATTTCCTGCGAACCTCTGAGTAGGTCCAAAACGGCAGAAAACTGAAGCGCTTTAGCGCGGGTCGAAACACAAAACTGACGCCTGGAATACCCTTTTCGTGCCCAGAAATAATCCTGCAAGAGGTTTGGAGCTCCAATCATTGCTAAAACGTGGGATTAGATGAATTCTTATTAGAAGCGAGAAGACACATTCACGGGAGGCATCCGCTAGTAATGCAGCACCGACTGGATAGCGTGATGGTATTGCAGGAGGTCGAGGAGGAGGAGCGTGATGGTCAAGGGATTGGTTCTGGGGTGAAGTTTATGAATTGTTAGTGGCGTCTTGCATTTTCGTCGATGAAGAATGCGTTTTGGCCTCTACATTGTTCAGTGTTCGAATTTCTACCTCTTTTAAACCTCTTGTAGGATGTGAGCCATGGTAGCCACGTCGATTAGAGATACACCACTGGCTAATAAATCATGATTGTTTTGTTTGGTCCCTCGCTAGATGCTATTCGTGTGTAATCCCTTTATAACATTTTGTATTAGTTTAGGAAGTGTGTCTCGTTGTAACCTTGAGGTGAGCATGATCGACTTCTTCTTCTTCTTTAGCGTTTGTCCCGCTTCGTCGCGGGGTCCGCTCTTCTGGTGTCGTGACGCCACCATTCCCGATCCTGCGCTTGATCAGGGAAGACACCAGTTTTTTTATGTCCGTGTGTAAGGTATCGGACCAACGCTGCTTCGGGCGTCCTCTAGGCCGCTTTCCTAACACTTCCAACTCAAGGCCTATCTTGCGGACGCTGTCTTCTTTCCCACGAAGAAAATGGCCGTACCATCGTAAGCGAGCTTCGCGCATCATGACAGCAATCGGCACTACACCGAACTTCTACGGAATAGCATAATTTCGAATGCGGTCCATGAGCGTGACTCCAGCCGTCCAGTGTAGCATTTTCGTCTCCATGACGCTGAGGTTTCAACCTCCTTAGTCATGGGCCAACACTCAGCGCCCTACATCGTTACTGGCCGGACGACTGCTTTGTAGATCTCCAACTTCAGGTGCTCTGTTACCTTGGACCAAGCTGCACTCACGCGTGAGTTCACTTCAACCACCAGACCGCCGTCACACGGTATTGCTGATCTCAGGTATTTAAACACCGAAGTGCGTGCAAGTTCAGTACCGTCAATCTTAATGGAGCCGGACTCGTTCACGTCAGTCGTTAGGTACTCCGTCTTCTTGACGTTCAATTTGAGTCAGAACATTGCCAGGTGATCGCTCCTAGCTTGAGTCTGCCGCTCGAGATCATCTTTACCTTCGCAAGCGAGCATCACCTCATCAGCATAGAGGAGCATTCATGGGACAGGCTTCTGAAGATCTCTATAATGGATCCACGACGACAACAAAGGGGAGTGGAGAAAGCGGAGAACCTTGATGCTCACCAACAGAGATAGGAAACTCCATTGAGGTTTCAGCTGCAGCTTGCACTCTACTCTTTGGACAAGAGTAGAGCATTTGTATCCATTCTATGAGTTCCTCAGGTACGTTGTTTTAGCAAAGTGTACCATATAACTTCACGCGATACGCTGTCGAAGGCCTTCTCCAGGTCGAGAAAGGCGATATGCACCGGCTTCTGTTTCTCGTGACGCTTCTCCACCAGGAGGCGGGCGGCTTGTATAGCATCAATGTTCCCACAACCAGACACAAAACCGCACTGGTTGTCAGAGGGATTGACGATTTCGCGGATTCGTCTATCGAGGATTCGCTCGAAGACCTTCATGCTGTGCGAAAGAAAGCGAATCGTACGGTAATTGGAGCAGTCTGCAGGACTTCCCTTCTTCTTCCAAATCGGAATCGTGCGAACACTCCGGTACTTTCCTCTCCTTTACTACCTGGTTGAAGAACTCATCCAACCACTCAGCAGGATACCAGAGCTTCGACATCTAAACATCGGCTGCCAGATCATCCGGTCCTGTCGCCTTCATTTTTTTCAGAGCCACTTCTTTTCCTCCACAGTGATTTGGTTAACGGAACCGTGAACAGAACCCACAGAAGGGAAGGGCGGGTGAGGGAATTCCATAGTGGAAATTTCCTCGAAGTAATCACGCCATCACTTCAGCGCCTTCTTGCAGGTCTGTTAGAAGGTGGCCGCTCTCCTCATAGATGCCAAAGAACTTTTTATTATCCTCGGTTTGGCGATGGCGGGTCTTAGCAAGTCGGTACAAACACTGCTCACCATCGCGCGACTCAAGCGTTCGGTACACATCACCATAATGAGTGGCTTTCGCGACAGCCACGGCTTTCTTTGCAGCCTTCTTTGCCTTCTGATAGTTCTGCCAGTTGTCAGCTGTTTTGAGCATGATCGACTATCACTTTGACACATCACTGAGATATGCTGATCGCCTTCCAGAATACTATGGAGAGCGCGTTTCTTGGGACTTTTAATAATTTTACCAACTGTGAGCAAAACTAGAATGTTTCATCCATCTCGCGTTATTGGTAGTATTTCTACCCAGTTTTGTACCTACCACTCTTTCCTACTCTAGGGGGAGGATTCCGTCACAGGTATTAACGCAAGAACTCTCACAACTGCAGAGTCGAAAAATTTTTTCGTCAAGGTTCGTTTAGAAGGAGGGCATTTGGGATACTGATCACGAGTCTGGAATCGTTTTTGATACAATAGATTACAGTAGGCTACGATGTGAGTAGAGTGCAGCTGAGTGAATGAAGTGGAGACAGGTTACACGCACGCACTCCATCCGTGTAGGGATGTTACTGCAGCGACGATCACAAATTTGGCATACGTTTTTGGCTTTTAAACTTTTTGAGAGCTATTTTCAGTTCAAGATCCGACCTTGGAAACGAAGCGCGGCCAAATGAAGAAAACCGCGGCGCGGATGCCGTTTTTTCACAGTATCCATATCTCCTCTAACCTGTTGTAATCCGCTGTTATATCGAAAACAGATTCCAGATTCGTGATAAACCCGCCAAATAACCCTTTCAGCGAGGTTGAACGAAGGAATTTTTTAGCCTTCGGAGTGTCGAAAGTCCGAGTGTTCGTACCCGCAACGTCCTCCCATATCCAAACATATGCGAAAAACTATGGCAGAACCTGGTCATCGTTTAGGATTTGGAGTACGCTCCAAGATGGCGATTAAGTTACTGATGTTCAGAAGTTCAGTCTACTATGAGGCCGTTGCATATCAAATGACCGAACTAGACTGAAACTTTTGACAGATTACAACTTTGCATGGAAACAAATTTGTTAAATAAAATAAGCACCATTACAAATAATGCGAACGCGGAAATGTCATGTTGAGTCATAAATTTTGCAACATTTTCGTTTTTTCCTAGAAATTAAAGTAAATCCGCTGAAGTATTGTATTGCACTTAAAAGCCTGTTTACTATTGATCTTTGAGATATGAGTCGTTAATTTTCCTTGCGCTGTTGAAAACTTTTCTTCACCAGAACGATGACCACTCAAAGTGAAAAAGTGTGTGATTTCATCTTCAATTAGTTCAAGCTCGGCAGCAACCCAGCGACGGGGGCTAAGCACAATGAGGAAGTCACCGACAAGTTCACACCTAGCCGAATAAATTGTTGGAGATGGTTCAAGAAGTTCCGTTCCTCCTAGAAGAGCCACAAAGACAAACCACTCCGGGGAAGATCAACTGCTGTAAACAAAGGGCGCCTACGCCAATCCATCAAGTAAAATTCATCTCAAACCACACTGGGACTGACCGCTGATCTCCACTCCCGCCAGAGAACCACCGATCGTCGGCTGTAGAGGATTGGGAGGTCGCTAAATTCGCCTGCTTCAGTGCCTCATGCGGTGACGGAAGCCCGAGGAAATCGCTGTGCTTCCGACAGTCGAGAGCACCTGCACCGGTTCAGGCGAGGGGCCTGGATCAAATCCTTACCAGCGTTGAATAGGGGATGCTTCACTACAACTGTATAGCCGGAAAGCAATAGCTGGAGCGCAACGAGCTGGGTGTTCTGACGACAAAACCGGAGCTCCACCGAAAGAAGGTCATGCTGTGAGTTTGGTGAATATTTATTAGTCCAATACACCGGGAGCTGCTACGCGTAGTCAAACCATCCTCGACGCTTACTTTCGCAAGCAACTCGACTAGATCCAGCAAAAATTAGTGGAGAAAGAAGTCGATACGAGCCAGCGCTTCATCTACCAGGACAACAGCCGACCGCTTGCGGCACTTCAGACGTTGGAAAACATCTAGGAACTGGGCTGGACCAAAATCAAACAACCACCATACACCCCGGATATTGCGCCATCTGGCTGCAGTCTGCTTCGGTCGATGGATCACTTCCTCCATGGCAGGCGCTTCGTCGAAGTTGATGAGATCACGGCGACGGTACACAACTTTTGCAGGTCGAAACCGACCGAATTCTATATAGGTGTAATCCACTCAGTTCATGGAAAGCGGAAGAATTTCCTAGAGAATAACAGCAATTACTTCGTTTAAGTCAATCATTTTTTTGTGGTATAGTCTTATTTTTGCTGGAAGACAGATTTCGCTGCAAAATTTATGAATCCACCTAATAGCATGGACATTCCATCTTTGTAAAAATCAGAACCACGAAAAGTAATAAAACATGAAAAGTCATTTTCGACATAATCTTGGCTGCTGAATTTTTATCCTTCACATGACGATCTACTTGGTTCACAACGGTAGAACGGTAATCGGTAGGGGGCAGATCTGGTGAATATGTGGATGTGGCAGAGTTTCGTATCCCAATCCATCTAGTTTCTGAACAACAATTTTTGAAACGTAAGGACGCGCGTTGTCATGCAGTCTCTTTGATTGACCAAAGCCGGCTGTTTTTAAATAAACTTCTGGTGGGCCACTTCAATTTCGGCACAGTGCTTCTTTAAGAATCTTTAGTGGACTATACCAGCCACTGTCCACCACCACGGTCACTATGTCTTCTTTGGATGGAAACCTGGCTAAGGCATCGTTGTCAAAAAGAATCCATTTTTCGTCACAAGTCAGTGTACAAAAAAGGCTCCCTTAGATTGCGCTGCCTAAGAAACACAGGGGTCGTGGCGCTTCAGCATCTGCTCAACGGTCCATTACCTTACTCTTCCGATCGCATTTAACTGGCGACTGATAGTGCTGCCGTGAGCGTCGAAGTGCTATGCTCTCTCACAGTTTGACGCGGATCCGCTTCCACAATGGCTTTTGAGGTGGTCGTCGTTAAGCAGTGATGGCGGCCTACCTCGATCTTCATCTGTGAGACTTCCAACACCAGATCAAAACCTTCCAAACCTTATTTTTGCAAAGCCGTTGAACATAACGAGCTAGGGGCACTGATAGTTTAACATGGGTTGGCACGGTCAGCACTGACACGCTAGGTGGGGAGAAGAGAGGCAGTGAAAGATGCTGGAGCAACCACCTCAGCGGCTTAATGGCGAGTGACGATGTTTTATACACATAAGGTTAGTGTTAGGAAACAGTGCCCTACCGAATTTTTAAATTTTTCTTGATGATCATCTCTTTTTGATATTTAACTTCCCAACTTAAGCATGTATTTCAAACAACTAGAAATAATATATTCCATTATAGGCACCCAAATACGTATTCAGCACGAGCTTATCATCAGTTATCCCTCCCTATGTACACCGTATTTTCCCGAGTTCAATAGGAAACATCACAAGCGGATTAATTGGAATGCCGATCTCGAATCTGACATCTGCTTACGGAATTTCGGCAGAGTGCGGTGGATGCTGGAAGCATAGCTATTAGGTTGTAACGAATTAAATGGCACTGGCTCGCGCCATATTTTGGCGCGTCTTTACGCGTTTGATGAGGAACAAACCGTAACATGTGGCATACCATTTAGAAGCGCTAACTTTGCTCTATCGGAGAGTACCAAATTTTCTATGTAAAAGTGGGAAAACTTTAGAGTTTTATTGACTTTTTTGCAGATGGACAAAAGGGTAATCCGAGGCATTTACTTGTATGAATTCAAGCTGGGCACTACAGCTAAGGAGGCGGACGAGAAGATCAACGCCGCATTCGGTCAAGGATGTTCCACAATTCGGACGGCGTATCGTTGGTATCAGAAGTTCCGGAATGGAGATGAGAGCTTGGAAGAACATGAAGGTCGTGGGAGGCATAGTGGTGTTGATGAGGACAAGCTGAGAGATGTGGTAGAGGAGGATCCACACAAAGGTACCAGGGAGATAGCGAATGTTCTTGGCGTCAGTCACCACACAGCTGCCCGGCATCTGAAAGAAATTGGAAAGACCAAAAAGCTGGAAAGATGGCTGCCTCACGAGCTGTCTGAGGAGCAAAGAAACCGACGATATGAGATCTCGTCCGCACTGCTTCTACGGAACGAAACGGACTCATTCCTTGATCGCATCGTAACCTGTGACGAGAAATGAATAATGTACGACAACAGGCGACGATCGGCACAGTGGGTGGACAGCGATGAGAGCCCCAAGGTTTTTGCGAAGCCGGAATTGCACCAAAAGAAAGTAAAGGTGATAGTATGGTGGTGTTCGCTGGGAATTATTCACCACAGCTTCCTCCCTCCCGGTGAATCCATCACGGCAGAGAAGTACTGCATTGAAATTGAAGAAATGACGAAAAAGTTGAAGGATATCCGGCCGGCCTTGGTAAACCGAAGGCGAGTTCTCCTTCTGCACGACAATGCTCGGCCCCATGTAGCACCAATGACGTTGCAGAAATTGAATGAGCTGAGCATTGAAACTCTACCACATCCTCCGTTTTCTCCCGACCTCTCCCCAACAGACTGCCATTTCTTCAAGCATCTTGGCGACTTCTTGGTAAAGAAAATATGCAAATACCAACAGGATGCCGAAAGTGCCTTCGAAGATTTCGTCAATTCCAGAACTTCTGATTTTTGTGCTACTGGGATAAAAAGGCATGTGTCACGTTGGCAGAGATGTGTAGAATCAGAAGGTTTTTATTTCGTTTAATAAACTTGCCTACAAGCCGAGATATTAACTGTTTAAATTTACAGTGGTTCAGTGCCATTTATTTCGTTACAACCTAATATCTCGCCGTGATCCTTCCATCCACAAGTACTCACCCGTATCTACCGCGTCCTACGATAATCCACCGTGATACTGAAAACGGATGTCAGATTCGTAATCGGTGCCTAAAATAACCCCCTTGGACTGAGCGACAAATCTCGAAATCTTCCCGGCCTCCAGAATACTAAAGGCGCAATAGTGTTGCTCATGATTACCTTTGATAATCTCGTAGAAAGGAGAACATACATTCAAGTCTCATTGTGGTCAACGTTGTGGTAGGTATCTCCCCATCTTCAACAAAAGATCGATCATATCTTTAGCAATTTTTAAAAAGTCGACTCATGTTGCATGTTTCAAAATCAACGTTTCGCCCAGCCTTACGCAAGAAGTGGATGGTGAATTATAATGGGGACCTGCTGGGACTGCAGCGCTACCTGCCTGCCATCACCAATGTGACCAGTTGTATACCTTCGAGGTGCAGCAGACAACCACTGGACTTGTGCAGCAATCGGCTGTCCTTCCTCGAGCATGTGTAGCGCACGTAAGGATACGACGACAGGACACCCATTCCCGATTTGTGTGCTGGGACTATGACATGCTCATAGTAATTGCTTATCTTATCTATGCCGGTGGTTGTGAAGATTCACACCATATCATCATCCATACCTAATTTAATGAAGTGTTCTGCCAGAAATCTGCTGGGAAATCCAGTGTCGCACATAGGAAGGGCAACTGATGGAAGTCTTTTGTTGATCCCGCACTATGGTGGAATAGTGACCCACGAAAAGTTGGGGGGTCATAGATACCAAACAAGGGATTATTATGAAAGATTCCAAAAAAGCGCAGAGGCACAAGAATCGAGAACTAGCACGATGTCTATGAGGCATCGTCACTCTCCACTAAGCCAGCGAGCTGGTCGCTCAAGAAACTTTCACCGCCTCTCTTATCCCACGTAGAAAACACGCAGAAACGTGTGAGGAGCTATATGCTATCCCATATCAAATTTTGGTAAGCCTAGCTGGGTTCAAGGAATTCGCAAAAACAAAACTCACCTTTCTACTAAAAAGTTGAAGACTGGAGGTTCTCACAGTGATACTCGTTTTTGCTGTTCACACGTGCACTATGCCTGAGGCAGTTTCCTGGTAATAACAGCCGCTTCTACAGCTCTATCATCAAGCAGGATGAGAAGTAGGAAGAATACGACAACACAATAAGAAGCTGGCAATGCTTGGACCCCGGTGAGGTTTCGAGAACAACGGCGAAACTTTACATTCGCGGAAAAAAGCTATGCTTTATGTTTGACGAAGCTGTAACGAAGTTCTTCAAGAAACGCATACACTCTTTCCGAAAACGTTGGCGACAGTCATTGATAATAATGAAGATTATCTCTTTAATTATGGTCTTGTTATTCTGTTCGCACAACAATGTTTCTTTTTGAACAAAAACTTTTTTCTGGAAGGAAATATCCACTTACTTATAGTGTTGGCACTTGGCATGTAGAGTGCATCGATCGTAACATCAGAGACAGCAGCAATGGTTGTGAGTATCTTCTTAGCGTCAAACTTTTGAATAAGTTTGTAAAAAAGCATCTTCTTCTCCGCATACTTAACCTCATCCAGCAACATGAAAAAAGGAAGCTCCTTGTCCATAATCTTTAGGTGCTGCAAGAAACTTTCCTTATGAATCGATAAACCACTATAAAAGGAGATCTGCATTCACTTCGAAATACAAATTGTCCAAGGCCGTGTCATTAGCGGATGTTTCGTCGTACAGCAGCGTCCATTTCATATAATCCAATTTTTTAAACATATCCTAAACGCGGTAAAAGTTAGCTAAATGCAGCATAAAAAATACTGTAGCATTTACATATTGCTGTTACATGTGCTTTCGGATTAATAGCTGTATATGAAATAACTGAAACAATAAATCTTCAACTCTTGAATTAATGAGACCTCTTGTACTGGTATATAACTGAGTTCGTCCATTGCTACAGAGTAAGATAAGGAATCTACCTCCCCTCCAAACAATAGGCTGGCGTGCTTGGTTTAGCGCCACAGTACTGCACATTTTAGTTCATCAAAACCTCACGACTTGGCATTGTTCAGCGCCTACAGCGTATTTCAGTCTTGATTTGAAGAGGCTTATCTTGGAGAGCTTCCAGCGTATTGTATAGGCGATGCTTTCGGCTTAATAACTTGAAGAATGAGTCTTTCGCATCTTAAAAGACTCCCCTTTATGTTAACGCTACTTGCTGATGCATGAGTACATCTGATAGGGGCATTTAGGCTGTGGAGACATGGGACAGTCGTTAGCAACTTCAAGTAATCCATACTCTTTCCTTGATCGAATCATCCAGCTTTTTAAAATTTGCCGCCTATCTGGAGGCGAAGAATCACTGCCACCTCATATACGCAGAACAGGAAACTATAAACTCCCTATCTCGGACACAGGCACACTCTTGGAGAGACACAGTTCAAGTTAGCTTTGTTTGGAGCAACTCGGTGACCTAAGAACCGCACAAGCACCACCTACGCTGTGTCAGGCAGAACAATGAGAGCAGGAAGTACAGCTAAGTGCTAACGCCTAAGGTGTACTCCCGCGGACACTCCTGCGGCATTTCTGTGGTGCAGTGCCCCGCGGTAGGTTTGTGCTCGCAACGTCGGTATGGCTGTCTGCAAAGATTGGAATGTGCGGGGTCCTGGCGCGACTACTTCCACGGGTGTGGGCGGGGGGGGGGGTAATCCTTAGGCCGAAGATGTGCCTTCAAAAGTTCTGATACGATTGAGTGACAAAGAGATTCTTGCAGGAAGGTTGCCAACCCTTTATTTAGTTGCAATAAACTGATTAAATTAAAAGGTGCTGCAAAACTTTAACGACAAGAGCTGACGCGAACAATTTGAGGACATTAATATATTCAACATTGTGAGTTACATTATTGAACGCTCTAAGGCATGCAAGCGTTTTGAACTCAAGCTGTAAGCCTGAGTAACCTAATGAAGATGAGTAACAAAATCATGCTAAAATGGTATTGCATTTAAAGAAGGAAGGCATGAGTCGCTTTTCGTCGGAAGCCTGTTCAAAGCCCGCCACGACACCTGGAGTTTATGCTGACACCGCGGGAACTGGACGTGCACGTTGATCCAACCCTACTGCGCCGCAGCTTGGCTCAGAACAGGAGTTGCAGTGGAAGACATCTACGCGTCCCACCATTTGCTTCTGTTCCCTTGCTAGGTCTTACTCTTCTTTATGTGCTCTTGCCTCTTGTTTGCGCACTTCTTCCTTCAGCTCTCTGCCCACTTTTAGAGACTGGTCTGTTGGTTACTGCATTTTTACACTCCCACTCTGCCTCGATGATGATGGCAGCAGACTTTTTCCTTTTTGGATCGCTTCCCCGTTTAGCTGTCTACGTGTTCCATGCAAGGAGACCGGACTTCCTTTTTCCGGACTTCCGAGTAATGTTCTCACGATTGCGGCTTTCTATTTTTCAAAAATTTCATTTTCGTTCTTTGGTGCGGAACCTGGGTAGGATTCGGCAGCCTTTTCAGCCACTTCAGGTGCCCTCCATACCCCTCCACGGCATTCGCTTACGCCAATGGTTCGACACAATTCGATATAAACCCATTTTTAGGTCACGTTCCACGTAGTGCTTCGGTGAATTTTCCCTCACGATCTGTTCTAGGTCCCACCAAGAACAACGGTAGGGCATAGAGGGAGGAGTCTCGATAGGTGGTTAATATCGATCGACATCCTTGCGCTTCTGAACGGTGCTATCGGATGACTCTCAGGTTAACCGATCGGGTGGGTGATTATGGTTGCACACGGAAGGGTTTCACAGCAGATCAAGTTTCGATAAGACAATCAATCAGCGTGGAACTGTTCCGATCTGGCTTTTTCACGCGCAGGGTCACTACGCTTTTTTATCTATCTAGATTCACGAAGTTTCAGTACTGAACTAGGAAAGGCCGGCGAAGAAACCTGGTGATACCAGCGTTGGATTCGGAGATGTTTTCAACCACGTCCTGCTTCTGGGTCTCTGATAGAGCCCTAGACAAAGCAGGACTGCTGACGGCCAGATCCCTGAGAGCCATGCTTGGATGTGAATGATACTCAGCTAGACATCAATCTGTAGTAGAAGCCGACGGACGAGCCAGCATCCCTAGCTGGGTTACCGCTACGTTTCTAGCGTGGTCCATGCATACCATTGGGCGTCGTTCGGGTGAGTGGTGGTATAACAAGGCCTTAATATCTGATCATAGCGAAGCTGGCTAGTGTGGCGTACGGCCAGCGCCAGGAGCCCACAATGGTGTTAAATAGCATGAAAGTATAGCGGCACCGCACAGCCTTAAAGGAGCGGTGTAATACAAAGTGAGCTAGGCCGGATGGAGAAAATTCTCCCTGCTAGACGCCAATTTCGTCAATGTACAGCACACTGTAGTACAGAATGCTGCTCTTTCTTTGATGTAGTCCACCCCTTCCTCCCCTCCCCCTCCCTCAGCTCGAAACTTTCGATGGAATATGAAGCCTAGCTAGAGAAATAGAGAATTTGCTACCACAAGAGTGCACCTCCCATTCATTAATCTGGCCTTGTGACACAAGAGCGAAGACCGAGGCACATGGATAATAAAAGTATCGCAAATCTTGCATAATAATGAAAGTATCTAAATGTTGCCTATGGTCATGCAAATATTACCTGCTAGCATTGTGTAAAAAATATTTAGAAAATGACAATAGAAAATAGGTTTCTAATCTCATCCGTCGAGTAGAAGCTTCTATGACATACTTTTCTTACATTACTTCAAAATATTTCGAATATGAATTTTGAACAAAGCGCATTCACAACTCCAAATTAAATGACCACAAACTGCTGCTCGCTGTTGCGATAAATGAAACTAAGCCTACGAAAGTTTTGCTCATGAAAACCGGTAGCAGTTCTTCAAATTGTTAAGAAACATTATCTGCAGGTTGTTATGCAATATCCAGGATTTGGAAGTTCCCGAAAACATTTCGCTCCTAAACCGCGTTTTTCTCTGTACTAACCTTTCTAAGTTGGTCCTCCATCCATTCGTTTTCGTTTAGCTGATCTTTATACGAGGCAACGATTTCACCTATCATTTCTTCAATGACTGGTTTTGCACCCTATAATGCATTTTTTGAAACGAGACAATCTAGTTTACAGTTGTCCGGTTGGTATAATACTTTTTTTTCACCAACATAAAACGATCTGTTAAACGATCCACTGTTTATTTCACTCTCCAATTGAAAAATTCTGTACAAATACGTTCATTCTGACGGAATCGAGAAGCAACTGGGCCGAGAGAACAGCATTCCTCAGTTAAAAGAAAAGCAAGAAACAAAAACGATGAAAAGAAAACCATTTCTAATAATTCTCGTCTCACATTTCCATATTTTCTCGATCTTGCGTACAGTGCGAGAAGAGCATCTCGGTAGCTATCGCTTATCAAATCGTAACAGACTTCACTTCTTTTTTGAAGAATTTTGGAGTCCACATTAGTGGCAAACGTCTGGAAGAAAAATTATTCGTAATTCTGTTCCGGACTCGTATCAAGCGCTCAAATCATTACATGAATAAGCTTGCGATACTTCGCTTCTAACACTTCAATCCAGGAAAGTATATAGTTAGTGATGACGAAATTCGTAAGAGTCCTAGGACTAGCGCTTCGAAGAACCTCAGCGATACTGTAAAGAAAGGAACGAAGCGATGAATATATGCGATATATGATATTTGATGTACAGTCCTCTCTCGTTTTAGCGCATTTGAAGGGACCGGAGAAAATCCGCGTTATAACGACCTTTTTTAGACTCTCTTACACGTTGATTTATTTAGAAGGCATATATTTGCTAAACATGGCTATAGTAGTGAAATATGTGACTATAAGGAGTGTGTGAAGGCAAAGAACATCTTTAGACTATTAACGAAGTCCTGTTCACGGAGATACTCTCGCTATATGCATAAGTTTCACAGGTATGTATGATGAATACCGAGTACCAGAGGAACTACCGGAGGAAGGGTAGAAGTGATCAACAACAAAACTGTGTAACCTGATGTTACAGTATCCTTCGACGCCATCAAAGCTCTCGCACCAGGCGGGACATGGATCACTCTCTCTCACTCCTTCAAAGCAGGACGTTAGTATATTACACTATCAGCGCTTATAAATCGCTCGCCACATCCGTGATGGGGATGTTGTGTGTGACCAAATAGCGCTGTTTCTTTAATCCTGCCCGGAAAGCGGAAGGAGCAGGTAGAAGTCCTGCACGGCGGAAGAGTTGTAATCGCAATAAAATATCATGTGACAGCATTCAGCCTTTATGCCAGCTGCACTAAAAGTGTCGTAACAAATGCGAAGGATGTTGTTTTGGAAAATCTGTGCTTTAATCCACATCTTCGTGGTTTCTGATAGAGGACACCCTCCAATTTACGGCAGCTTCTAACAGCTATTGGGAGTCTTATATTGTGATCGCATATTGCTGACTATGAACACTTTTGTGGGTCACGCACACATGAAAAACCTCTTCAATACATGTCACACTTGAGCTCGTCATAACTGTGAAGGAGGCAGTAGAAGTTTAGGTCTGATCACAGACGCGTTCAGCATCTTGCTTTTCTTCATTTTCTGTGTGGGGCCGAAAGATGAACCCTGGTTGCTTTATAATGGGCGTTATTTTGAACGCAGAGTTTCCTTTAGAATCGCGCTATAACGGGAGTAGCGTCGTATCCGACGCGATTTGCATTGGCGTAAAGGTAAGCTGACCGGGGCTAGAATAAATCTACGTTATATCGCAGGTCGTGTTTTATCCGTTGGCGTTATAACGCGGGAGGACTGTATGATATATGGTATATGATATAAGATATATGTATACGTATATATTATATATATTATATTATATATATATATACATCTATACCGCAATGTCGATAGCCGAACCTCTTCACGTAGCCAGCGCCGGTAATTATCTCGGGATTCGATAAAATATAACGATGAACTTCAACAGGTGCAATGATAAGGAGGTATTCTGTCCAGTTGACCTAGAACTTTCGAATAACTTTTGCTACCTAGTGAACGATCTTTTCCTTTTAAGGCAGCAATCCTCTGTCATTTGACATCGAACAGTTTGCTGTCTAGCAAGTAACACCTCATAAGTACCACCTAAAGCCACACCCTCTAACTTTTTTGCTCTACAACTGAAGGAAGAATAACGCAGTAGATGAAGTGGTTGCCTATAATGGCTAAAACGAAAAAACCTAGAAAGTACGATAAAATAGAAATGGGATTAACTTAAATGAAACAATAAGACATTTGCTCAAATTCATGTTTTCGTTCACGAAACCACTGAGTTCCTTTTGCTCCGCCCCCCCCCCCTTAGGGTAGTATGAACACTTACACATGGTAAACCCATAGTGTTAACCTTCCTTCAAAACACGCATTAAATTAACTGAGCATCACATCGCTGTAAGCCTATTAATTAGTAGTATTTTTTCAGAAACTTTGAATTTTTTAAAATAGTGCAAACAAGCGGTGCGTGCACACTATAGAAGGATTTTAGTTTCAATTCTTTCCAAAAAAGTCCCGCTATACTGATTACGAAAACATGGCATAAAAATTCATGGCAGAGCTTTCCAACAATTTGGCGGCTTCAATAGATGCACCAGAAACGAAGCCTCAGAAATATTTCCTCCTTTCGTTCAATAATTAAGGCCGCCCAACACTTAACATCACTCCTGTTAGTTTATTTGTTTATTTTATTAATTCCTTGGAAAGAAAATTTCTTTTTTTCATATTATCTTTCTTGAAAAATATTGTTGTGGATACCCAACTAGGGACTACATTTATGAATGTATATTGTAGTATAATAGAGGCCAAATAGGAATGAATGATAAGACTTAGCATACTTAAGTGAGCACTATAAGATAAGTACCATTGAATAACATCCACAGGCATAACTTAGGGGTACCGCAAGTAGGTAATAGAGATAGCGCTCAAGTTGTCCACTCTAGGCGCGGTTCCCCCTTTCAAGACCAGAGGTAGTTGGCCCCATTGGCTAACTATTGGAGATATTTGCAGCTCCGCCTCCGCATATTGTCTATATAACCTGCTGTGATGTGATATTCGTGTTGTGCTCTGAGAGTTATAAAGTAATAAATCACTTATTACAATTGACTACAGACGCATCCGTTGGTGAACCACCAAATTGGTGCATCAGCCGTGGATTCAAACCCACGCAAAAGTTTCTGCGCTAGCTCTCCCCAGTGAGAGACAGAAACTAAAGTTACTCCAGTAAGCGTTCCTCGGGGAACCAGGAGAACTTTAAGAAAGCCTTCCTACCGTGTTCTCTCAGGAGAGCCCTGGAAGCATCGAAACTTCTTTCCTCCGCTTGGGAAAGAAGCTTTCAAAAGTTTTCCATTAAGCGTTCCTCAGGGGACCAGGAAAACTTAAAGCCTTCCTACCGTGTTCTCTCAGGAGAGCCCTGGAAGCACCTGAAACTTCTTTCCACCGCTAGGGAAAGAAGCTTTCAAAAGTTTTCCATTAAGCGTTCCTCAGGGGACCAGGAAAACTCAAAGACTTCCTGCCGTGTTCTCTCAGGAGAGCCCTGGAAGCACCTGAAACTTCTTTCCACTGCTAGGGAAAGAAGCTTTCAAAAGTTTTCCATTAAGCGTTCCTCAGAGGACCAGGAAGACTTAAAGCCTTCCTACCGTGTTCTCTCAGGAGAGCCCTGGAAGCACCTGAAACTTCTTCCCACCGCTAGGGAAAGAAGCTTTCAAAAGTTTTCCATTAAGCGTTCCTCAGGGGACCAGGAAAACTCAAAGACTTGCTACCGTGTTCTCTCAGGAGAGCCCTGGAAGCACCTGAAACTTCTTTCCGCCACCAGGGAAAGACGCTTTCAAAAGTTTTCCATTAAGCGTTCCTCAGGGGACCAGGAAAACTCAGACTTCCTGCCGTGTTCTCTCAGGAGAGCCCTGGAAGCAACTGAAACTTCTTTCCATCGCTAGGAAAAGAAGAATTCAAAAAAGCACTCTATTAAGCGTTCCCCGGGGAACCAAGAGTTCTTTCAAAGCGTTCCTTTACCAGGAAGCAAAAAGTTTCTTTCCAATTCATTGGAAAGAGATTAAATCAGCAGTTCTTTCTGGTTAAACCTCAACAGAGGGGCCAATAGAAATCGCTGAAAAAGCTCGCTCATTGTGCAAATTCTCATCTGAGAAAGCCAGAAGAGCAGCGAAAAGTCCCGCGTGGCAGGAAGAGACTTCTACTTCGGACCTAACGAAGTAAAATTCAAAGTTTACTGATAAACTTTGGTAAAACGCGCCGGAAGCAACAAAGATGGCAGAAATTCAGGTGTACAAGACAAAAATGACGAATGCTTGCGGACTTATTAAGGCAAGCGAGGCAGAAGTCAACCGCCTGGACCAGCCATTCGCGTTCCCGGAAGAAAGGAAGGATTGTGAGGAGTACATCAGAGAAAAGACAGCACAGCTAAACCACCTGATGAGAACGGTAATGAGCAACAAGCAGTACCACGACAACTGCTTAAAGGAAGCAATTGAGACAATAAACTCACGACCTACCAAAAAAGAGCGTGAAAATCTTATGACGGATTTGGACGACTACCTACAAGCAGAGTCATACGAGCTTGACATCACGGTCATGCGTTGCCAGAACAAAGTGGATTTCAAGAAGGATGAACTGTCTCAACAAGCCATCCTAATAGCCAGCTGTCAGGAAACCGCCAGCTGTGAACAGCCGGCTACTGGCAATAGTGGAAATAATTTCGAATCAGCAGGTGAGGTAGCGCCTTCACAAGCACGCAATGTCGCGCACAGACGACCTCTTCTCGAGGTTCCATCCTTCTCAGGGGACTTCAGAGATTTCAACGCCTTCTGGTCCGTATTCCAGGCACTTATACACAATGATGCCAGTTTAACTGACCAAGAAAAGTTCCTGTTCTTGAAGCAGGCTCTCAAAGGCGAAGCTGCAGCATCCATCACCTACGTACCCGTGATAGGGGACAAGTACTATGGGGCCGTCAACATCCTCAAGAAGCAGTACGACAGGTCGGCAAGTATAGCTGATATTCTCATAAACGAGATCGAAAAAATTCCGCGTGCTCACGATACACCCAGGAGTTATCGTGACATCCTATCCGCCATTACCTCACGGATCATACACCTGGAACAAACAGGTTTATCACTCAATGCGGACCGAGTATGGCGCCGCATGATCCTCTCAAAGTTTACGGAACACATACCACTGTGATAAGGAAAGAAACCGTTGCCGGTATATCCTTCGAAGTTAAAGATATTACGGAAGCCATTGACGAGATCATCACTCTCCAAGAAACAACGGAGCTCACAACGGCGACTTTATTCGGAACGTATCCCCACGATACTGACAACGACCGGTTTTCAAGACAAAACGAGTCACGACAGATCGAGCTGCGCTCGCATCGGAGGACATTGCCTCTATGCCTTTGTGGTGAAGTCCACCCGCCACAGTACTGTACTGCGTTCTCAACTCCTGAGGAACGCAGAAACGAAGTCAGCCAACGCTTTGCTGGAAATGCTTTAGGGAAGGGCACAACTCAAAATCCTGCAAAATCCTTGGTCCCTGTCCAAGATGTCGAGAGGACCACCATTCTTCTCTCTGCTACTCAAGCGCACCCGGAGCAGAAAACCGTTCATGCGGACAAAGGCATAGGCAAAACCAACCACCAACAGTAGCCCATCAAGGAGCAGTAAAGGTGGTACTGCGGCCAAAAAATAGCCGCACCATGCGACACAAAAATGGCACTGAAAGATTGAACCGGTGTGGAGCAGCTCATTTCAAAGTTTCACCTGGAAGCCTCATTGGTTCAAAAAACCGATTGTCAATCAATGCGTGCTACAAATGGCCTCCGCATTGATATTCAACGAGTCAGAGGTGGACTATCAACCGGTATCTGTCCTTCTCGACTCTGGAGCTCAAAGAAGTTTTATAAAGAAGAAACTTCGAGAAGAGCTGCAACTTCCAAGTAAGGACTCAAATTCATTCACAACGACAGGAATGGGAGAGCTCCAAGAAACTTTGGAATCCACGGAAGTTCACATTACTCTGAAGAACATTCGCTCAGGCATGAAGCTAAAGCGAGTGCCAGTCTTCACCAAAGAAAAGCTGACCGCGTCGACAAGTACCGCAAAGCTATCATCAGAAGACAAGGCGTTCATCAGGAAGGAGAAGCTTTCTATTGCCCAGAGAAGTCTTGCTCCAACGACGTCTTCTCCAGACGTAATAGTTGGATAGGATCTCTTGAATCAGATCATCCTTCACGACACTCCTATATTGAAGCTGCCATCTGGTTTGGTTCTCACGCCTACCATTTTTGGCTACACAATATCCGGTGTCAGTGGCAGAGACAGCTCTGCAAAGAAAAGTACAAGAACTCAATGCAGCGTATTTCTCGCAGTAGAAGCAAGAATATCTTCAGAAGGCAAATACATTGGCTCAGAGCAACATTTGAGACCAAAGTTTCGAGAAGCCGATAGCTTCAAACTTCACAACGAACGGAGACGAAGCATCCGATTTCAGCATGACAGTGTTCCCAATTCAAAACTGCAGATCGTCACTGAAAATGGACACGATTTACTTGCGATTCAACGTCCACGCAATTTCGTAAAGCAGAACACCGAAGGGGCGAAGAAACCAAGCACCAAGGA
The DNA here is from genome assembly GCA_947396885.1 of Heligmosomoides polygyrus polygyrus. Classification (NCBI taxonomy): domain Eukaryota; kingdom Metazoa; phylum Nematoda; class Chromadorea; order Rhabditida; family Heligmosomidae; genus Heligmosomoides; species Heligmosomoides polygyrus. The sequence goes on along the minus strand of OX377204.1, from coordinate 82,100,087 downwards.
GACTATGAATCTGAATTCCATAAATTGCAACACTAACGCACTACCGAAAACCAAGAAGCGAACGAAGATTTCGACGAGTGGTAATCATGAACTCATCAGCTGTCCACATGTTACTGAAGTCGTCGGGTTAGAGCAGCTTCGCCGAGGTGATCATATAAGAATCGCCACGTCACCATGCGTTAACGAAAACCATGGCTCAATCATTTGGATAAACGAGCAACGAATACGAAGTTCCTCAAGGAAACGACGTGCCAGAAGGAAAACTAGCAACTTCAAATGCTGCACATCAACTTCACACAAGGACGTCGGAAAGAGGGAGATTCAGTAAAATTTCTACCTAATTCGCATAATTGTCGCCCTCTATTGTTGTATCGTCTATCTGTTCTATCATGTCTGCCAATCTCTGTTCGGTATTACAATGTTGTATTTCTAGCGCTACCGCTACTTGCCCCTCGCCCCAGTGTTGTGGATACCCAACTAGGGACTACATTTATGAATGTATATTGTAGTATAATAGAGGCCAAATAGGAATGAATGATAAGACTTAGCATACTTAAGTGAGCACTATAAGATAAGTACCATTGAATAACATCCACAGGCATAACTTAGGGGTACCGCAAGTAGGTAATAGAGATAGCGCTCAAGTTGTCCACTCTAGGCGCGGTTCCCCCTTTCAAGACCAGAGGTAGTTGGCCCCATTGGCTAACTATTGGAGATATTTGCAGCTCCGCCTCCGCATATTGTCTATATAACCTGCTGTGATGTGATATTCGTGTTGTGCTCTGAGAGTTATAAAGTAATAAATCACTTATTACAATTGACTACAGACGCATCCGTTGGTGAACCACCAAAAATATTGAAATGTTTAGAGAATTTTGTTGCGATGCGAAGCAGGGAAGCTACGTTTATGTGAAGCACGATCTCAGCACATAGTTAGTATGAACATTTTATATCTCTCAAACAGATTTTCTTAACGTTGTATACTGAAAAACTTTGCAAGTACTTAAAGTTTGAGTTCAAAAGTTTTGATAAAAAATTGCATGTGATCTTCAGCTTCGCCGTTGTTGCTGGGTCATGAAAATGCAACAACGCCGAGGCAAACAGCCTACTTGAAATCCTGACTCTTCACGCAAACATCACTAACATTGTGAAACCACTAGAATCAATCGTTTGTTGCAGAAACTACGAGCACATCGTTTGTCTAACAGAACGCTTTCAATAAACATCGCCTAGATGGAGCACTTCGTATTTTCCTATGTTAAGGAAAATGAAGGAACTATTTTGAGCCTCTGAACGTTCTTATAAAGTGAACGCATTTGGGCTATGCACTGAACACACAAACTAACAAGCAGTCTTGAAAAGGAAGTATGGAAAAAATGAACACCTCATGAAGGGTATCATTATCCGCTCGTAAGAGACGGATTTTTCTTTGATAGCTGAGAGAGTGACCTTGCTCCATCAAGTTTTCAAGGTCGGGAACAGGAATAGCGTAGAGCTTTTCCATAAAGTCCACCATGTCCGTTATATCTTTTGGAGCAGTGGTTTTCTCGTAGTCGACTCCTACGTCAGCAGCAACAGTTTCTATCTAAAATTTTAATGTTAGCAGAAGTAAGTTTGATAAAGAAGTACACGACTGAATAGAGGAACGTATCACTATCTCTATTACTTGTTGTCCGTGTTATGGATCGCAGGGCTACTCGGGCGGAATTCAGAAACATTTATTTTCGTCCGTGTCGCGTGTCAGAGTTTTATGACAGATCGCACTCGCTCAAGTAGAAGCGTAATAACATTTGTTCATAGATTTCACTAAGAAGCTCGTTGGCGAGCATCCTGCCAGGGAACTACTTCAAGTGTAGGTCTGAACCAAGAGTGCGATGTACAGGGTGCGCCAAAATTATTGCGCCAAGGCATTCAAACCGGCGTAGCGAAAACGCAGCACTTTCGAGAAAAAAGCGGTGCGATAATGTTTATTAGATTATTGTAAATATGGGGGGATATAAACTATAACAATATTTAGATTCGAATATATCTCCATCGGCGTCGACACAGGCTTTGAGGCGCTTCTGGAAGGCATCGACGACGGCACGCAAGTATAGCGGGTCATGCTCACCCCACGCCTTCTGGAGAGCTTCCTTCAGAGAATGTATTAAGAGGTAAGTTTCCTGCGACCTTCGGTTTCTGGAACTAACCAGACGGTGTAATCCATAGGATTCAAATCGAGAGAGTTGGCTGGCCACTAGTGGAAGCTGATGATGTCCGGGAAGTTACCTTTGCACCGGTCCTGCACCATTCTTGCTCTCTGAGCTGGAGATAGCCCTGCCCAAAGATCCAGAAGCGGTTTTAGGCCTAAGACCCAGCTTACCGAAGATTTCTCTCCACGAGGTTTCCTTGATGTCCACTTCTCGCGACATCTGACGGACCGAATTCCTGATTCCTGCGAATTCGCTCAAGTACCTTCCTGATATTGACTATTGTTGTCACAGATAAGTGTCTTTCTGGACCGGAACAATCATTCTCAGGTCTCCGTAGAGTCTGATGGATCTATATATAACACTTCGACAAACCACAAGCCGGTGCTGAATATCGCGTGGCGGTAAAACTCAATGACTGAAGCACAGTGGCACAGAAGCTTCGCCATGTTGGAAAAACATTCTTTTTATGCTTGATTGGGATAATCATAAACAAATCGACGCAATAAAAACAGTACAAGTACAGAAAAAGAAGACCTTCCGAATATGAGGTCAAATTGTTCGTGCATTTGCTGTCGCCATAATTTAGGCGCACCCTGTATATGGAATGCGATGAACAGTACCACCTCCCTCTCTGTAGTAATGAACTGGAAGTACCTCGACCCGAGTTCGAACTTTGAGAAGAGTTATGCCATTAACGTGGAGTGGTGAAGCAAGCAGGAAGGCTGGTATCTTATACCTCTCGAGTTCATTATTCTCTCGAGGTTGTGTGTCGAACGGGCGACCGAGTGGATAGCGTGGCGAACTCATGAGTGAAAGGTCAAGGAGTTACGCTCCTGTGTGGGTCGTGTGTTTTTGAATTTACGCTTAATGCGAGAAGTGCACCGAATGACAGGAGAGCAGGTAAACAACAGGTTTACATGTTGCTGTCCCTCACGAAGGATAAAGGTAAGCGTTACTATATCTCAGTTTGGGATTCGTCGTGTATTGTGATCTTACAGGATACTACTAATGCAGTTTCGATGCAAATATAGCCTCTACGATGGTTTGCGGTAGCCAAACGAAGGAATAGTCAGAGTCAGAAATTTACCTTCCGAGACAAGTGTGGTACAAAATCGCTTTTCCAAATTCCAAATCGGATTGAATGAATGTTGTCTTGGCGAGACCAGATCCAAAAGCCTTGAATTCTGGGTAATTTCTCAAAAAATTTTTCATTCTTATTTTTTAAAATTTATTCTTGGTTTCAAATGTTGACACTGATACGGAGAACAACTTTGGCTTGTTAAAAACCATTCTTTCATGTTTACTTAGAAGTAAGGGAGAGGACCAGGAACCCCGGCTTCCAGGAAACACCTCGAATTCAGAGTTCCTGGTTCGGGTTTTGCCAAACAAAAAAATTCTGGTCCTGCGGAATAAGGATGGTCACGATGTCAATAACACCAAGCTTAAGTCATGAGAGCGAATGCTAGCCGACTTTCTGCATGTGAGAGCGTTAGACGCGTTGTCTTTGAACAGGTGCTCTCATGAAGACGATTCCCTTGAAAAAGGATGAAAAAAGTAGGATGCTATCAGGAGAGTCGAAGAAGTCACGAAGAAGACGAAGAACGTCCGGCTCCGTGCCCACCTATTAGAGTTCACTGCCCTTTCCGCACTAACCTATGTGCTTCGCAGACACTCGCTGGTCGAAGATCATGACCGACTGGATTTGGGGCGGGAAGGGAATTTTCAATTAAACACCAAGACACTCGGACTTCTTTGTAAAAGTATTATTATATAATATTTCCGCGTTTGATTGGACATATTAGGAATGCCCAGCAGTTTCATAAACTGATCAATTCAATCGTTATAATAATAGTCTATTGGAATATAATTAAGCGCAATACTGTGGAATTTTAAAACAATGATCTATTGTGGAGCAGCTAAAAGCGAAGCAATCTAAGAAGATTCGAGGAAAACAGAAAATATGAGTCCGACAAACAAAGTACTCACCAGATTAAACATGAATTCAATGAAATGCTCTTTTACACCTGCTTTCACCTTGGTTCGCAGAAGGGTGAAGATGTTGTTACGAGGATATAACTAAATTATTAGCTTTTTGTAGAACCCTGTTATGATTTTACCAGTAATAATAGGATCTGATAACTTTTCGTTGCAAACGTTGCTCATTCTTTCCACTTTTGACATCGATTATGCGGATCTATAGGTTTCAAAGAGACACACCAACCACCCAATCGTTCCTAGAAAAGCCGGTACCAATTGCCAATTATGCACTTCAAGAGCGGATGTGTCGTGCGCCAGGCTCAAGTTCAGCATGCATAGGTGGAAGTAGAACTTGATCCTTCGGCTTGTTCTGGTGCACTTACAAGAAGTGACTCGGTCGCCATGGAAATATTGCCTGCGGTCTAGGCTACCCGCTGGCTAAAAACAAAAGTAGTCGGACTTGCGAACATATAAGCCTAGACTACTGCGGTCCGTTACGGATGAAAGCGTTCTCTAAAAGGGCTATGGGTGCATAATGACGGGCTCTACGACGAGTATCATCCACTCAGAAGCTGTTAATAATACTACCACGTCGTCATTAAAAAGCGCTATAAGAAAATTAATTCACGACCAGAGAAACAGTGCCAAAGTGAATTACTTGTGATAACGGTTCTATCTTCCAATTAAATCAGAATCTGAGTGAAATATGGGACTGCCACCGCAAAGTAGCTATTTGGCCTTCCAAAGAAATCATGGGCTTTGAATCAGATGAAGAGATTGAGTGGGAAAACATCATTGCCTCCTTGGTAAGGTGAAGTCTAGCAACTCTTAATACAGTTCGTGAAGAGCTCGCTACACAAGATGTAAAGAAGGGTGACACTAGAGGAAGAAGAGCTATGAACGTTGTTAACAGAGATGAAGCATATCTGAACTCACGACTGTTAAAATGTCAAGAGTGCGAACTGAATAGTTTCGCAATATTTGCGCAATGTTGCCCAATAAATTTCATTACTCATTATTTTTCGTATTTATTCAGTAGGATATGGTTATCTCCAATCACTCGGTTCAGAAGAACATCGATTGCCAAACAACGCATAAACCTTTCAAAGCGACTATGTGAACAGAGTCTCAGACTGCTGAGGCCTTATAGGGAAATAGGTGACAAATTCTCGACTACATATCAGGACCACTCACATAAATACGCGAATTTCACAAAAGAATCTGTAGGAAGGAGGAACGTCAAACAAAATTCTAATTTCAAAAAAGAATCTGTAGGAAGGAAGAACGTCAAACAAAATTCTATTTCTCGGGAGGTCGTATTAAAATCGATACTCTTTTGAAACTCGGAAGCTGGTAGGAATTTTAAATCCTGTTACGTCGAAGGACGGTCAAATGTAAGAAGTATTTCGAGTCGTAAGAGATGAACTGTGAGAGGGCCACCGAAACTATTAGTGCTCTCGAGGTTCAATAAGAGGCAGGACAACAGCTAAAACAGCAACAGCAACTACATCTAAAGGAGAAACACTTAAGGGAGAAGTGTTTGAATGCCAGGATCAATAATATAATCTGAGATCTCAAAGAAGACCTAGATATTTCTTTGACGAAACCGAATACGAAGTTACAAGTTATGAAGAAATGATGAAAACTAAATTACAACGTTGTTGGAGTTGCCATTGCTTTGAAATTCATAAATTATAGTGCTATCCTTGATGAAAGGCAACGCTGTGCTATTTGCAGAATGGCTGAAGAACCGAAAAATCTTGAGCCGGTTTCCAACGACGAAAACAGCGTTTAGACTTAGAGGAAGATCAAGTAGGGGAAATAGAAGGAAGTCACAGAAAAAAGCTTCTGCCTCGGAAAGAACTGAGAGGTCCCAGAGCATCAGATCAGACTTCTCAATACAATCTGTGGCGGTCGGGATCGACTAGGAAGCAAAATACCAAGCCAACGTTAAGCAGTTTGACAAAATCAAAATACGGAACTGGTGAACCCGACCTGCGACCCGAAAGGAGGCGACCTAAGATCATCCTCTCTAGCAGCAACAGTTTTAAATGAGTGGGTTTAAAAAGACAGTGAGGAGCGATTAAACAGAATGGAGTATATGATCGTGGTACTACCAAAGTACGACAAGCTTCCTGCCTTAGTGGATCGATACTACCCAGGAGCACTCGAGCCATATCCGGCGATGAAGAGGCAACCAACCTCACCAAGGATGAGGAGACCGTCTACTAGACTCCTAGACCGTGGGGAAGCGACATCTCCAAAGCGAAAATCGGTGAATTTCGCGTAGCTACATCGCAGCTCTTGCCATTGGACGTGTATGGAAAAGGAAAATTGGTAACGCACCCACGATCCTCTACACTGAAACAAGTCCCAAGCCGGTACTATCAGGCGCGAGAGCCTAGGGGACGCCTGCTCCATATACCGGAAGTCGAGGACAGACGGCCCACAGTGGATAAGAGAAGGTACACTAACAAGAGCCTAGATCGATGTCCTCGTAAGAGGTGTCGTGCCCCGCCTAGGAAATGCTCGTATTGAGGCGTCACATCGCATTACCATGCCCTGTGCGCGCTTCCGGAAGAGCGAGACCGTCACGACCCGTCACTCAAATCTCATGAGGAACAGTGACCGTTTACTTTTCCTGCCGCAAAACGGAACGAAACAGCTTGGAACGGTCGGTGAACGACACTCGAAATAAATGCCGCACAGAACTGTCTGGGAGCCAACATGTAAGGGAGCTGACACTCATGTTAACTGCACTGCGTGCAAGTTCTCGCAGCAAATGCCAGTGTGTTGTTAAAAAATCTTCAAGGCCGTCGTCTAATGAGGTCTTGTTGAGCCACGAAGGAAAGAAAATCACCGGCAAGCTAAATTCCTATCACCTGTTCATGATACAAGAATTCTCTCCTTAGCCTTGATATGTTATTCTGCCTTGGCAACAAGCCATCGACATAAGAACAGGTCCAAACACCGCGTTCACATCCATGGCTGAGGCTATCCTGAAGCTATGACGGCGAAGGCGTTCTCCCATGTAGAGTGGTCGTTCTGGACGACGATGAAGCCGGAGACTTACAAGATGGCTTGCTCGCGTCGTATACGTCTGGGCGCATAGACTGTGACAGTCAAGCGTCGTGACGAAAGCCACGACAGAATATTTGGGCGGTGATTACACCTACTGTGGTGGTTTGTAATAGTTTACTTTCGTTATTCTAAGGGCTTCTGCTTACGGATTTTAAGTAAACAAATAAACGCAAATATAGCTCTGCGTGGGTATCCTCTTGAGAGATACGGTCCATTTTGTGCCGCAGCGACCAAATGTTTCGCTATCGTCATGTGAAGGTTAATTTTTTAGCAGTAAGAAGACTAAAGAACATGAAGCAAAAACGGAGCACTTAATTGTCGCCTAATATTGTTGTGTTTTTAATGCCAACTAGAAACAATTATTGACTCACAGTGAGAACAGCAGAGGACATTTCTTCATCGTATATGACCCTTGGAACAAGTGAATGGAGGACAGTCTTGTTACGATTGAAAAAAGCAAGTAAACGCGTGAAGTCAAATTTTTTACTGATCTCCGCGTCATTCATTGTTTTCTCGCTGAGCATTGGGAAATCTCCATACTCCTGAAACAGATAGCTAAAAGCTAAGCTTGAGCTCACAAAGTTCTCTTGGCTCTTACTGTCGGTTGCTTTCACCAATAATCTAATCTGTTCGCTTTTAAATCGATTGCCGACAATATTCTGCCCAACTACGAAGCGGGATAAATATGCTGCGTAGCGTTTTTCTAACTAAATAAAAGATTGCATATTAAACGATGCGTAATTACATGCACAGTACTGACGAATACTGGTGAATGAAAATGATTGTGTAACTACTATTAGCATAACAGCGGCACAAAGTAAAGATCTGTTAGCATAAAAGGCTTGAGTTACATTTAAGTATCCTAGATCATCAGTCGAAAAAAACGGCAGCCTAAAGTGGAATTAATGCACGCGAGAGTGCAGCCTTGTCCAAATGACGTTTGGTGACAAGGGTGCTCTGTGAGAACACAAAGCCTAATCAAATCAGATCGAATCAGATTGTTAGTAGAGTCGTCGTCCCCCAAGCGCTAGATTCATCACCCGCTTACTGGCCGGTAACGGTGATAAGTACCGCCAATCCTGATGCTGATGAATGTCAAATCAGGAGGTTTGGCAGTACTTTTCACCGTTAGGGGGCGGTAGGCGGTTGATGAATCTGGCTCCAGTAGTGATTTTCGGCGCTAAGCGCTGGCTCTGATCAAGGAAATAGGAAACACTCACAGTGTAACAAATGAAATGCTACAGTGAATGGTCACAGTTACGCGGACGACACCGCCGGTAACAACGACACGCTACGACAGAGAGTGTTGTTGTTACCGGCGGTGTCGTCCGCGTCCCGGCGGTGTATGCTACGACAGAGGTCCGGTGTCGCATCGAGCATCGATAGCCGTCAACTTTCGCGAAGCTCGTCTTCGATAGTACTTGCACGTATTCGCTCTAACGATGAAACCTTGGTCCATCAGAATAAGAATGGGAGCCCTAGAAAACGGCACAAAGGGCGGACATCCGGCCTCTCAACCAATCATCATGAGCCTACTAGTTCGTTATGTTACTTACCATTAGCTTTCAGAAGATTACATGAGAAACAAGGCACTACGATAAGCACAGTTGTGCTAGGTTGTTCTACTATATATAAAAGAGGTAGCGTCTGTCCTTTTATCCGTCTGTGCATCTGTCCATTTTTCCCAAGCATTTCAAACTCGCCGTGTCACGAGTGCCAGCGAGGCCAACGTCGTGCCGTGTGTCATGATTCAGGAGACTTGTGACCAGACATTTCCTGTTTAATGAGTACCACCCTGGCGCTTTCGAGAAAATAGAGGTGAGTAATGAAATATAAAATGCTTTTATGACATTGGGTTGATCTCGTCGAGGGAATCACGATGGTATTTGAATCTTTTAAAAAGGATGAAGATGAGGACAGCCACAGCGAAAAAACAAAAGGGACGCGGATCACCCGCCCGTTTTTCCAATACTATGGTCGGTATTGAACGAGCGTCAGGATTCAGAAGGCGTGTTAAAGACGTCATCCAGCCTTCATCAGAATTCGAAACAACTATTGCAGTCGTCGTGCCAACGCCGTGCACGTGGGCCAGGATTCAGAGAACCTGCCGAAGATTCTCGACGATGGTTGAGATTCAGAACCTATGTCATAGACGTCGTTCCAATTGCATCCGTATTCAGAGGACGTTTCACCAATACTATTTGGTTCCTGAAGATATGTCATCAACTCCGCGTCACGAGGTTTGGGATCCAAAAGGCGCCCCAAAGACGTCGCATCAACGTCTTGCCAGGCTTGTAAGGATCCAGACGTCACAAACCTTGTCCAACCTAAGCCGGGTTTTAAAACAGCTAGAGGTTTAAAACAGCTCTGTTTGAAGCAGAAGAGAATAGTTTAAGGGCAACTGTGCAGGTGTTACTGTGCCGTATCAGCAAACTAATGGAATAAGGTTGCCTTTTCAGTTTAGGTTATAACATTTTTATTTTGGAGAAGAATGGCTCCCCCTCTTCGTAGTAAAAGCGTATGAAGGCCATTGTAGTCTTATTCAGTCATATTTTCCCTCTTTATATCACCGACAAAGTTGGAGAACACGCGCGATTCAAAAGGATGGATGAGCTGCTTTCCATGTATGAGACACTCTCATACAGCCCTTAAGACGCTTATAAGCACTTCATTACATGGCATTCACCACTTTACAAGACGCTCTATCATGTAAACTCTGCGAACTCATCACAGGAATAGCAAGGATTTAACTTCGAAGTATGCGGAACTCTCTAAGATTTTCAGATCCGTGTAAATGACAAATACGTGGAGGGAGCGAAGAGTGTAGTACAAAGTGGAAGTTAAGTTGATAGGCGTTTGCATTTTACCAGGATAATCGTCGAACGTTGGATTAGATTTAAAACAGGCTAGCATAACTAAACATAGTAGAAAAAACTTTTGAACAATTCTACCAGCTCGTCCATATGCTATGCTAAAAACATAAAACAAACTTTAATTTTCCTCCACAAGAGATTTATCATTGAAACTCCACTGTGCTTCCACTCTTCCTCTGCTGCCATACACTTATCGTATAAGGTCGCAGCTTGGGTAATCGCTTTCGATGATGAATTCTCGACCAACCGGAGAGCCTCTTAAATAGATGCTGAACTGTAAAGCATAACGATTAAAGGATGACGTTCATAATTTCCTTTGTGGGGTCCCCCACTGTTTGTTGTTAAACGGAACAGGGTACAGGAAAAATGAACGCTTACTAAGCCTAAAAACGGCTCAAGGTAGGGAGATGGTGTTTTATCCTTTCCTAACACTAGTCTGTCAGCAGCACACCAAATGATTGAAGGCTTGTGCAACCTGCGCTGCATCTCAGCCATGGACTTCAACCCAAGAATGACCCAGGAAAAGGCGACTCCCATTGCGCTACCACCAGCTCTACAGAACAAAAACAACTAGGTTTTTTAGCTTGTGTAAAGCTTGACAATTACATGCAAGCTTTACATTTAAAGGAACAGTCTTAGAATTTTTAAAACATTTTACTTGGTCGAGATCGCAAATGGTATGTGAATTTTTGTTCGTATATTTTCAACCACTTCATCGTTGAATCGTACTCATCAGCACTGCAACCAGGTTGTCTACTAATGCAATCATGAACTGTATTTTTGTTTTAGAAAAGTACAAGTACGATGCAGAAACATCGAAACGAAATTTCAATTCAATATTTTACACTGAAGAAGCGATTTATAATATTTTTCGATCGGCTATGCAAAGTGACTCATCGAACTGACTGCGTGCCTTGCTGCAGCGCTTGGATTTGTTATACAGTGTTTGTCAACGTAAGACATTGACATAATGAATTTTTTAAACAGCATCCACAACCTTTATACAAAGTAAAATATTAAGGGCCTAAAGCATGGGCTTTTTTCGAACAATCGTTGTTAAGAACTGTAACATTAGAGAATACACAAATAATGGACGGCGTTGATCAATCCCTCGTGGATGTGACACGAATCTTCTTAAACTGGATGTCGCGGGGGAATTTTTAAGGCGAATTTGGCCTGTGCAATGCAGCCGGCGGCCAACCGAAGTACGAGTCAGTATTTTATCCTTTCCAAACAAGTCTAGTACCGATTAAACAACCTCTGAGGGATGGGGTTTTGCTGGCCGGAAAATTCGAGGCAAGAACCATGAATCGGGAGAGGGGGGTGTTCCCAACTGTTGAAGGCTCCTTCGACAGCGCTACCACTACCGTGTGCAGTGCAGAAAACCTGATTTGTTTGTTGGTCCACGCAGAATCAATGACCGTTGGACATTGGTCAGAAACCGATAGGCTGGCAGCAGAGTCTTGCGTGTGCCGCGGAGCCGCCATAACTACGGCGGGTGGTGCCGCGCCGCGAGGCAATACTGCATACTTTTGCCGGCAGGAGCGAGAAAGCCGAAACACAAGAAAACCGGGTATGCAATGAAAACGAAGAAGGAAATACAAACGCAACCAAAGCAGCAATGAAAACGATCAAACAAACACCATCAAATGTGCGGTGAGCATTGACAAGTCAAACGCGTCGGTTATTAATGGTGATGCGCCGCAATCAATAATGGCTCACTTGTTTGAACGGTTGCTTCGAATATGGTTTGTTGTTTCCCGCGCTCCTTCACTCATTTTCCCGAGCACGCTCTCCGCTCTTCTGACTCATTCCTGTGTGCGCATGTGCGGCGTGTGCCTGCTCTTGTCCTGCCAATAAACCTTTGTGTCGGACGATCCATTGCTTGGGAGGAGGCGATTAGTCGTGTCAAGTCTTTGAACTCGTCGTCGACCGGAAACGTCAGGGACCACCTCTGGTACACAAACCGGAAGCAGAAATGAAAACCAGCAAGTTAACACGAATAAAAACAAAGGAACAACGAAAACGAACACGGAAACACGAATAAAAATATCGAATCAGTATGAGCGATTAAGGAAACAGAAAAAATTAAGGAAACGATAAACGAGTTTACAACAAAACCAAACAAAAATCGTATACAATTTCACGTCAAATTGGGCAGCTTTCAAACCAAATTGGACAATTTTCTTAGCAGCATAGATTGAACTGTGTACAATTTGGTTTGCAAAGTGTCTAACTTGACGTGAAAGTTGCATAAATTTTATAAAACGCGAAGTCGGTTGAGAAGCAGCTCAAAACGTAGGCCTCCAAACCTAAATTTTAGACTGCTGCTATCCCAATATGAAGCATAAATAGGCTTTCGACTCAGAGCGTAAATGCCTTCCAGGCTCTGAGACGAAAGCCTACTTCCCTGAAGATGTTTCGGCTATGGAAAACGGGTGATCCTATCCCTCTCCCAAGCTCCGAATCCGATCACTCCACCCGGCGTGAACTACGGCAGCTCTCGGCGACCTTCGCGATCAGCGGCTCCGCGACAACTTGTCCGCGCTGCGGCTTCCACCACAGTGGCAGCGTGGGTTCTCACTGAGGCGAGAACGATATGGACGAGTTCTCCGGGTGGTGCCGCGAGACTCTGTAGAGGCCCCTAAGAGTATTTATTACCCAACGATATTTTCCCATTCGATATTATTTTACGTATCGTCGGCGACGACGATGCCTCTACCGGAAGAGGCCTCAGCCGTCCACTGTACGTGGGCGGAACAGGTCACCATGGCCGGAAGATAGCGGCGCACGCCAGACTTGTCCTATGCGGTTGTGACGAGCAGTCCTATCTCTTTTCCTGCTCTTATATATAAATGATTAACCATTGAACCATCCTGAGTTGTGTACAGAAGTAGAATCGCGTTACACCTCTAACATTTCGCTATCTCTACCGCTTCCGATATCCGTACACCGGGTATATTTTTGTATAGAACTGATTGCAATGGCCATTCAAGGAAGTAGGAGCAGTAATAAAACTTGGCGCTACGTTCCAGAATAACCATTTGAACACAATTTTGATAAAAACTGTTATAGCTCAGGTGCAGCGCGGTCGGAGTAGGCGTCGGGAATAGCATACATCCAATTCTAGGTTTGTAAACACATGCCAGCAAATTTTGCTATTATCCAAAGGAAATAGCGTAGTTCTAGACGAGTGCATGATTTGTTTTAAGACCAAAAGGCTACTCCTTCCTGAAGTGAACTTTAAAGTCATTTCTTCATTATGAAAAAAATGAAAAAAATAACTTTTAAAACAGTGCGTTCACTTTTTCAGCAGATGAGTTGAAAACTTGTAGTCATGTGAATTTTTCTTTAAAAATTTCTCTAACCTTTTCAGAGCCTCGAGTATGATCATAAAAACGTTCGTTTTTAGCAGAAAGATTTCGGCTTGATTTAAAAAACGTCAAGCTTTCAGTTAGGCCTATGTTATACTTCGGCGACAGTGTTGAGTGGGCGCTACGGGTGCGTCACTTTGCGCAAATTCCGTTGAGGCTATTTTACGGGAAATTTCCGCGTCAAATTAAGCTAAAAAACTGAAATGCCGGTGAATAGAGAGAATCGATAAACCGTTATTCCTTAAATGCACACCACCTTTTCATCACATGCCTGCTGCTTTTCAACCTCAGAATTTTTGTGAAACATCCCTATACTACACAGGACCCCGTAACTGCAAACCACACCCTAATCGTGGTACAAGCCATAATTTGGTATCTCAACTCAGCGTTAGGTTATTGGGTCTCCAAAAGCTGAGAAGTTATCAGTAATGTAGCACAGAAAATGTACCTCTTATGTCCTCATTGTAATATTCTCTCAGTTTGTCAAAAGTCCAGTATCGCTCCCAAGGCTCAGGTTTATAACGGGTATTTCTTATCCAATTTCCGCAAGCAAACTGATAGAAATTTTCACAAGGGTCCATCTTAACTGAAGGTTCTTTACTATGGATGAAACTATTGCTAATGAAAAACAGAACCTTAAAGTCGACGGAAAATTTGATGAGATCACTTAGGCTCCTTTCTCTTTCGTTCTGATTTGGAAGCGCTTCATTCTCACGATAGCTCGTTTTGACTCCGTAACGACAAGGATCATCAAATGTCCCATTTTCAGAATATACGTGTGGAAGCATAAGCACTCCGTGTAGGGTCCTATAATATTATTAGCTTTAGACATAAAGTTCAAGACTAACGGTTGTCAAATGATTATATGTCTAGGCAATTGATGTCGGAAAGCTTCATATCCTAATGTGTGAGCATTTGGTAAAATGTGGGCGACTATTTTTTAGATAAATAAGGAGTTTCCTTGTTCATTGTACTGTATTTCAAAGCATAAATTATTCAAATGGTAGCAAACAAGAGACAAACAATGCTTTAAAAGTATGCAACTCGGACTCCTTCGTAAAAGTCGTAAACAAAGGAAATCACTTTATTCTCTTCAAGAAATTGTCAGGGTCACGAAATTGGGACGTCTTGTGTTTGTTCTATTTGACCGCAAGTCAATTCAGTGCCACTAAATTCTTTCCCTAATTACGGAGCCCTCTAATAACATCACAAAATATCTGGTTGAAAAAGCGTAAGCATTGTCTTTGACAATTTGCCGTTCTATCAAGAGAGGGATTCATCAACGACTTACGGCAATTTAGCGGAGAAAATGCAGGTTTCACCAAATCTCTTTATAAGCCGCGGCAATGGTTTCGGCGGTATTTTCTTAGTTAAATATCTGTATGTCGTTTATGAATCCGGCCTCAGATCTTTTGACAGATAGCGTACTGCTGCGGTTGCCAAATTTCACGCAATACTATGATCTTCCTCCAATAATCGCTCTAGAAAGCTTACACTACTAATAGATTGTGTTTCTTTTCCACCGATGTTCCGTTCGCTACGAGCACACTATTATGCCGGCTCGGGCTTATAATATAAGCATTCCATAAAATGTCCTTTCCCTTACACGCATAGCCCATTTTTGCATATTTTTCCTTTTATATTTTTACGGTTTTGAAGAGCACGAATAGATTTTCCTTTCTCCTTCAATAAGTAAATAGACGCAAGAATAGAAAACTTTCCCAGAGTTTCTTAGAACTCAGGGAAAGTTTCTAGGTCAGCTAGGCTGCAGGATTTGAACGAGGATCTACTTTTATCTCTCATTAAATTGCCGTTATAGCAAACAGGACGCACAAAGAGTAGCATACCCTAAATAGGAGCCATTGCGTTCTATTGCAGGTTTAGTGACGTATTGTACAATAGTTTCTGATTTGTAATTTTTTAAATGAGCTAAAACTTCAAAAATACCTGTAGTAAAAATTTTCCTTAAACACATAATTACCTTATGCTGTTCGGAAAATCTAGCAGTGCAGAAGGAGGGAAATTCCACCCACGTCACCATATCCGAACGCTACGCTCAAGGCAGTCAATGCTCATGGGCTGCCAAATTCCCACTCCCCCTCCCCCCGCTCATTGCGTCCACGTTTATATTTCCATCGTCGGGCAACTCGATTAAACGGAGCGATGCGTCCCATCGCGTTGCGCCATTTCGGACGACGATGAGCACTCCGAACAGCCGACGACGAGGTCATGCGATTTCGCACGATTGCATACTTTACGCACGATTACGTATTACGGACAAGTGCGAGTCCACACTGCGAAGATCAGATGGAATAGCAGTACCGCGCCACAGCTATGATCAATCGCATCGCGCTTTTGGACGCGATCCGACACTGAGTGGTGCAATTGGTGGCGGGTTTACGCGATTCATTCCGGCCGGTTGGTTTCGATGCTGAGCAACGCGGTCAATCAATTCGACCTCAATAATAGCCATCACTTCTCAGAGAAACGATTTCGCATTACGGCCACAATTTCTACACCGTAATGCCTTGCTGTCTGCGCCTCCTAGCTTAGAGATCGCGCGTCGGCGTCGGCATTGGAATTCGATCGATGTCTTGTGTGCACGCGATGGCTCTCTGTATGCAAGTGGGTCGTGGTGGAGTGGCTAAGGCGGTCGCTTCTTGCGAGGAAAGTCGGGGGTTCGGTTCTTCTGTGTTGTGGCCTACTTGCATTCCAGGTGACTACACGGGATTTAGGGTTCTCGACGAGCACGTGGTCTTGGTACGTTTTTTTGCGCATTTTCCAGCCGTATGCCCATCGCCGCACGAAGAGTGCAGAATCCAGCCGCCGACGCCCCCTGAGCGACGAAAGCAGTCTCCACACCGGCAGCTTGGAGGGCACCCACCCTGGAGTCCCTTCCCTAGCTTGATTCTACGCTTGAAAAGCGCAGAACCCAGCCACCGACTCCCCCTGAGCGACGAAAGCAGTCTCCACACCGGCACCTTGGAGGGCACCCACCCTGGAGTCCCTTCCCTAGGTTGATTCTACGCTCGAAAAGCGCAGAATTCAGCCGTCGACTCTTCCTGAGTGGCGAAAGCAGTCTCCACACCGGCACCTTGGATTGCACACGCCCTGGAGTCCCTTCCCTGGCCTGGTTCTGCGATTGCACAAAGCACACCTCACCCGACGTCTAAAGTTACGGTGTAGATTTTGTGACCGTATGGCGGAATCGTGCTTGTTCACTTCTCTCGGCGGCGAAGTATAATCAAGTCCTTTGACCAGCTCCCGAAATCTATCGTGTATGTACGCTTCAGGTTTTGAACATGGGGAGAAATGATACATCAGCGCTTTCGGCGGCCTACGCTCAGGTGGAACACCCACCGTCTGCCCCCCCCCCTAAAGGGCATTACATCTTTTTTAGAATTAAAGTCTATCAAATATCTTATCTTACCCACCGTTGACGTCCTGTGGTCGGATTCTTGTTGGACTTTAGGGTTGTAAGTTTGACTTCTGCTACCAAGAATCTAACCTACGCCCTCAGAGCGTTGTGGCTTTTATCCATCCAGCTCTCCACTTACGAAGACGGTACGATATAGGGGAAAAACCAACCACACCAGCCAGGCAAAGCGAGCCATTCTTATTAATGAAAGCATACCAATGTGAACCAGCTATCATTTCTTGTTTATCAAGCTGGGTCGCATCACCGCTGTTTGGGGTTCAGAGGCCGGATTCATCAACAACTAAACCCGTGGGTATGCCGGTGATAAGGGTAGAGATAAGATAAGAGTCAGGCAGAGATAACGCAAGAGTCAGAGACGCAGGCTTCATTGTGGGTATCTCTACCCCTTATACCCGCGGGTTAGTCGTTGATGAATCCGGCCCCAGAACTTAAAATGAGGTCTCAGTCCCTTTAGACACCAGGGCCCGTATGCATATCTCGGGGCGGCGGGGTGCCCCACTCGGGGCGCCCCAACTGCATGTCGTACCCAGCAGGTTTGGGGCCCCCAACCCGCGATGCATATGGCTCCCACCACGGTCGGGGAACTTCCGAGCCGTATGTGATATGCGTAGTACGTAGGCATGGATTAGGTTTTGGATTTCTCGGCGAAAATGTGAGCTGTTCGCTGTCGCGCATTCATGCGCGTTTGAAGAAAAAAGGGAGTAAAGGAGGTTAGGGAGGCACAATGAGCTGGGAATTATGTTGTGGCGTTAAGAGTATTTTTATTGTCTATTAACATGCTGTTTTACTTGTGTTTAACTATTCGCGTGTTTGTCTGTTTGCGAGTTTTAGTTTATCCGTTTATTTCTTTTTATTTTATAAGGAACAGTGCCGCAAGCTACTCAGTCTGCTATTTCGTTTTAAAGAAAATATAATTTGACACGAGCAAATGTGAAAAGTTAGATTTTTCGGGAGTTCTTGAAAGCTCTGTCTCCTTTTATGCAGGACTGCTTTTAGACGCTCTCATTTCTGAACACAAGCTTCATTAAAACTCGTCTTCCCTGATTTTTTCGAAGAAATTTCATATCATAAACCTATCCAGCCTTATTCCACTGGCTGTTATTCCAAACAAGTGCTCCGACATGCCTGTCGGCGTGTCTCGCACTTGCGCGCTTCGCGCGACCTTAGAGAGTCACTAAGCCAAGATCACTCACTTCAAGCACCTGCTCTGTTGTGTAGCCTTCTCGGCACCTTAGTAGTAAAATAAGGTGTTTGAAAACCTTAATAATTTTGAACCTTGGTCTACCTTCTTTAAGATCAGGTGAGTAGTTCTTCGATATGACGCCGTCCAGCTCTCCCTCCCTCCATCCTCAACATCTCTTCAACGTTGGCACTATCTTCAGACAGTTCAGAAACGTAATTCATTTGCGTTAATCAGTGCTTTCGTCCTCAGACTTTTGTGGAGCACTCCTTCGGCCATAGTACCCGCGTGTCTCCCACTCCCCCTCCCCCCCCCCCCCCTCCACCCCGATCGGTTAAATTTGGGAGAAAGCCACCGGTCAGCACCTCGATTAGCCCCAGGGCTGAAGTTTCGGACCGCTTGGAGGACATTCATAAAAAGTCGATAATTTGATCGATATCGATTGATAGTGATCTACGCTTCAAAAACCAACTTCATAATCGTGTTCAGCGACCTCGATTACCCCTAGCGATGAAGTTTCGGACCGCTTGGAGGAATTTCATGAAAAATCGATAATTTGATCGATATCGATCGATAGTGATCTACACTTTAAAAACGACCTTCATAATCATGTTCAGCGACCTCGATTACCCCCAGGGCTGAAGTAGGCGACGTGTTCGGCGCGTCTACGGCTCGCCATGCATGGTCGCCGACGTGTTCGGTACATCTACGGCTCGCCATGCACGCTCGCCGACGTTTTCAGCGCGTCTACTGCATAGCCTGACGCGGTTGCCGACGTGTTCGGCACGTCTATCGAGTCTCCAGGCACGTAGAAGGCGTCTTGGTATTTTCCGCTATTTTCTTGTCTTAATTTGTGCCCCGTAACTCCCGTAATTTCCCCTATTTTATGACTCATCGCGTCGATCGATAGTGTGACTCATCGCTTAGCGGATTATTATATAGTATGATAGTCTGACTAGAAAAGTTACATGTTGAGAGCACATAATCGCTTAGTTAAATGCACCCGGCAGCGCAATACAATGGGCCACTTTACTGTTCCCTACTGCGTGATGAACATAATTTGTCATGATGAATTGGTTTTGCAATAGAATAACAAATGCTTTTAAAACCTAGAAAAATCGAGAACTCAGGCAGCAAATATTCCTCTCTGAAACTAACATTTCTGTGGTGCGCAATAAAGTAAGAATAATGAAAATCAAGCCCTGAATTGAAGAAAAATACACCCAACTACCTCTTTTTCTCACTTCACCGGCAAAATTCTGCGCGAATCATATGTTTTCCTTCGCTGTTCGCAGCATTCCCCTTACGTCGGAGTAGGTGGCGCCCCGACCCCGAGGGGGCTGGGGAATACGGTATCTCCCCGGAGGTGTACATCGCGGGATTCCGCCGCCCTTCAAATTATTCCCCGAGGCCCCGAGCGAGATGTGCATACCGGCCCAGGTCCATTCTGGGGAATCGTCCCTCATTCATGCTCGACGTGACTCACACGTTATTGCACGCAAATACGATAACGACAGTTAAATGGCGCTGGTGTAATACACGTCTTCCACACGCCCTTACACGTAAATTCCAGCCCATCAGTGATGATTGTCAGCTGAAGAGCGCCGTGGAAAACCATTTCTTTCTCAAATTCAACCGGCCCATCGGCGTTCTGTACACATTCCCGTGAGGAGGTAGATCGAGTGACGCTGAGCCGTCAATCGCGAGCGAGATTACCGCGTGCACCAAAATTTGCAGCCACAGTATGTTCGATAGGCAGGCGTCTTGTCCTTTAAACCCTCTCGATCTTACGACGGGTCATGGCGTATTTGGGAATAGACGATGAAACAGCAGAGGTTGAATAGGGTAATATGTACTTATTAGGTTTTATGTGTTGTTTTATGTGGGGGAAGTTAATGTAGGCCTAAACTCCAGAGGTTTATTCAACCTCCTTCTAAATAGCTTCGAGTTTTCTACGCAAATCTGGCTAAGTAGTTGGGTGTCTTAACGAATTTCGAAGTCTAGGTTGCGGCCTACTACCGTCTTTCTCGCTCACTATAATCGTAAACGTAAAGAGCACCGATATCGCGCCGCAGATGCCTTGAGGTCTATGTGTAAAAACGAGTGGAGGACGTGGATTACACCAGTCCAGCATAAGTGACGTCATGCTTTTCGGTTTCAATGACGCGTACCGTACGTGTAGCAAACCTGTCGGAGATTCCCCAAAATTCACTTGGTGTCTAAACAGATCAAGGCTGAAATGAGATACCTTAATACACCACTAACTTAATACCATTCAGTTAGTTCAGCCTCCGCACAGCTTTTTAGCAACGCTGCAGCCCCATCCTTAACCACAGTATGAGAAACGCTCGTTTTGTCCTTACCCTATCCCTCTGCAGAATGTTTCAAGCATTTATCTCCTGGGATGTCGTGAAAGGTATGCGTGTTTAGCCTTTACAAAGAATTGCGGTGGTCAAACGAAAAACTAACCAGTGTTCAATACTTCGGTAGGCGACGGAGTATTTCCAAAAGAGGACAGGAAATGAACAGCTCTCATGCGAGCGGAAGCAGAGGAGCTATTTACGATGAAAACATTCGTAGTATTCTAACCGAGCAAGGCTATCGCTGCATGGTTTACCTCGCAGCGAAACTTTGGCTAGCAGAGCGCGTCGATAAATTCCGAAACACAGTCGCCGTGTTTGGAAATCGGAATTTATCATGTTCATGACGCTAAACGTTAACGCTAAATTCTAGTAATGCTGTTTAGAACTTTCATGAAGAACTACGGTGAGCAAATGTGTTTGTGGGCTGGCGTTCTATTATTGAGATTATTCCGCTCCAGCTATTTGCAGTACCTGCCTCACCATGCGGTTCGTAAAAGGAACTATATGAGAACACGATGTTCCCTGCTTCGTAAAGATTGAAATGTCGTATTTTTTAAAATACTGTTTTGGCTCAGTAGTTTAAATATGTTGAAGAAAAATTTTGAGGCAGAGCCTAGGGTTTTCAATGACACTCACCCATTCATAGGACATGTCGACAACGTCGACTAAATTGATACAGTGGCGTGTAAAAGTTTGTGAACGCTTCAGTTTTCGTCATAACAACCGCATTAATGTCCAAGCGGAGTGCAATTCGAATATGTGGTAGCAAAATAGATCGCAATAATAGCGATAATAATTTGATCTACGTTCGCTTCGAAGTCTCGACTCCAGTTTGCCAAGGAGAATTCGAGCTGGAGGGTAGCCGATTGGAAAAAATGCTTTTCGGCGACTAGAGCAAGTCCAGTCTGTTTTGATCTGATGCACCACACTGCGAAAGACGTCTAAAAGGCGCGAGGTACGAAGGAATGTATCAACTGCCAACTACGTACCGAACATGGCGGAGAGTACTAATGCTAACATATTATGGTCTGGGGATGCTTCGGCGCTCAAGGAGCAGGCTCTATTTAGCACATTCAAGTAGTTATGGACTCCAAACGCTACCAAGAGATTTTAAAAAAAGTTGTTCTTCCACATACCAGAAGAAGGAGGACAAATGAAGAAGAATGTGCTTCCACATGCCGAAGATAACTCCAACGCCGCGGGAACTTTTCTGGCGTCGCGTTCGGTGCGCGACGAAATTGGGCGAGCTCTCGCGGTCCGACTGCTTCCCACAGGAACGGCTAATAACGCTTCCGACAGGGACGGCTGTTGACTATGCGCTAGAGTGCGAGAGCGTGTGTTGGCGGCTGTCGACCGTGTTTCTCGAGGGAGAAAATAGTTGGGTGAGACACGTTTGGTGACTCCAAGAGAATTCTATGCCCAATTCTATGCGTACCTCGCTCGTGCTAGTGTTGTGTTAACTAGTGACAAATTAGAGTGCATAGAATCCTAGCGAAGTTAGCTGTTATATCTCCATACATCTCTATTGCGCGTGAACTTGCGAGTATTGCCTATTACTCGTAACTTCACGATCTTGCAGCTTCCTCCTTAAAATGGGAGCTTTGGTTAACAATATGTGGATGGAGTGAGACTCAATCAATATCAAATGAGTGAAGGGAAACGACCAAGGACCTGGTGAAGAAACTTCGGGACCAGAATGGGCCGGGATCATTAAATATAAATTTCGGATTCAAGTGCTCGTAAGTTCCCGAAAATTTTCCCAAATCTCATGCGACCAGTTGTTCTTTTTATCAAACGTTTGAAGTTTTCATGGATTGTTGAGTCGTGAGAATTTACAAGGATTCAAAGACAGGTCATGGCGCACTAATCCATAGCTTTTCTGTTAATTCTACCTTTGTTCCACACTTGGCCGTCACCTTTCTCCAAGATTTGTCATAGTTCAATTGCCGCTTTAACACTGGCAAAATTTCGTGTTCCGCGGGTAACCGAGCATCACCGAGCGCAGGTACGTGTGTCAGCGCCGTGACATCGCGTTGAAGTTACGTCCTGGAGCCCAGAAGAACTTTGCAAACGCCGTGAATTTTCGAACAGGGTAACTATCCGAAATATGCTTCGAAGGCGTTGTGGAGTAGCTGAATAAAAATGGAATTTATCTTATGTCGTGGCCTTCTCAGTCACCGGGTCTGAACGGAGTCGATCACCTCTCGGAACGCCGTGCTAGAAGCTTAGCAGGTTTCACAGCAAGGAACAAGGCAGAAAAGTTGGAACGACTGAGGCAGAAATGGGAAGACATCGGACCCGACGTGCTCAACAAACTTCTAGAGTCCATGCCGAGGAGATGTAAAGTTGTAATTGAAACAATTTGAAACTCGCTATTAGCAAAGCAGCATTGTTTCAGTAACTATAACTTTCTGAATTTGGCAATAAAGGAGGCTCTGAAGTGCTGCAATCTTCATGGCAGATTTCACGGTGTGACACGGGACTCATAAGGTTAAATGGAGTCGCTCTATAACAGGTCGACTCCTACGTCTATCTGGGAAGAGAGCTGAACATGGATAACGACCTCGCTCCTGAAATCGCCCGCAGGAGACGCGCAGCATGGGCAGCCTTCAGTTCGATTCGCGAAGTCACCGATCAGGTCAAGGATGCCGGCCTCAGGGCCTCGATATTCAACGCCTCGGTACTGCCTGCGATGTGTTACGCGACGGAAACCTGGCCCTACAACAAGACAATCGCCAGAGCATTGCAAACTACGCATCGTGCACTGGATAGATGTCTTCTGAGGACAAGCCTTCGTCAGCAATGGCAAGAAGGTCTACGAAGCTCGGAACTACGGGAGAAGTCGCATTTAGCAGAGCCGCTGCAGTACATTAAGAAGTCCAAATATCGCTGGGCCGGACACCTGCTTTGACGAAAGAACGATAGATGGAGTCTCCGTGTCACAGAATGGCTCCCGAGAGACCATAAGAGACCACTGGGACGACCGCCAACGCGATGAGCAGACTCATTCTCAAGATCTTTCAGAGAGCGGAGTCTGCCTCACTGGATGCAAGCAGCCAGAGATCGAGCGGTCTGGAAGAGTTGTGGTCTCCACTGAGAAGACCTCCAGCCGACAAAAGGACCATCAAAGTATCAAAGTAAGTAAGGGTATTAAAACCTCCTATGAAATCGTGGAGTAAAGAGCTGAAGCAGTAGCGGGACTATTCAAGGCACTAAAACACCGTGAACTTTCCCTACATCCTAATAGTATCGAAGCAAACATTGCTAATCCACCGTTGTGCATTAAAGAAAGAATGAAGTTCACATAATCTGTGCCCTATGATCTGATGCCTCGTCAGAGACGATGTAGATGTAAGCCTGTGGTTTCATTATTTATTGCAAAGGAACCAATTCTTTTAAACCAAAACAAACCAGAACAGCATTCTGAAGCGGAGGTTATATTGCGACAATATAAAAAAGCTGCCGAGGAATATGGACACGAATTGGCTTCCTCCAAGCAAACATGAAGGCTTCCCTCGAATGATATCTGATCAGTATTCGGTGGTCTATTATTGACGCGGCTTATCATTCTACTCGCGAAGTAAGCTCTTTGATCGCTACAGAGCATTCGCAGAGGATTTAATCAGCAAATAGCAGCAATCTGTGATAAAGGTGTCCTCCACTGGTGAATAAGGCTGTTGCTTCGCTCACGCGGAACAAAGGCTGACCAGCACATCGACAAGTTGACCACGAAGAATGGCAGCATCTGATACCTGAACTTCTTCCTCACCGTGAAGAAATCTCCAGGCATATCATTACCCACTACTATTTCCTTCAAACTTCTGGGAACGCTTACATGGAAGGAATTCAACCATGCCCTAGATCTTCTTCTTCTTCTTCTTCTTCTTCTTCTTCTTCTTCAGCGTCTGTCCCGCTTCGTAGCGGGGTCCGCTATTCTGGTGTCATGACGCCACCTCTCCCGATCCAGCGCTAGATCAGGGTGGACACCAGCAACCTTCAAGTCCATATGTAACGTGTCAGACCAGCGCTGCTTCGGACGCCCTCTAGGCCGCTTTCCTACCACCTCGAACTTAAGGCCTATCTTGCGGACGCTGTCTTCTTCTCCGGCAGAACGTGGCCGTACCATCGTAAGCGAGCTTCGCGCATCTTGTCCGCTATCGGCGCGACACCGAACTTCTGCCGAATGACATCGTGTCGGATGCGGTCCAGGCGCGTTACTCCAGCCGTCCAGCGCAGCATCTTCGTCTCCACGACGCTGAGGCGCGTTTCAACCTCCTTGGTCGCAGGCCAACACTGAGCACCGTACATCGCTACCGGCCGGACGGCAGTTCTATATATTTTTGACTTCAAGCGCTCTGGTATCTTCTTGTCGCAGAGCACGCCAGTCAACGAGCGTCACTTGAACCAAGCTGCACTTACGCGTGAATTCACTTCGACCGTCAGTTTGCCGTCAGATGCGACTGCTGATCCCAGGTACTTAAAAACCGAAGTGCGTGGGAGCTCGATGCCGTTAAACTTGATGGAGCTGGACTCATTAACGTCAGTCGTTAGATACTCGGTCTTCTTCACGTTCAATCTGAGTCCAAAACACTCCAAGCGATCACACCAAGCTTGCACCTCTCGCTCGAGTTCACCTTTATTTTCGCTAGCGAGCATTACGTCATCAGCATAAAGCAGTGTCCAGGGGACTGGCTTCTGAAGATCTCGTGTAATGGCGTCTATCACGACAACAAAAAGGAGTGGGAAAAGCACAGAACCCTGGTGCACCCCGACAGAGATGGGGAACTTCATCGAGGTTCCGGCTGCAATTTGAACTCTACTTTTCGGGGAAGAGTAGAGGATTCGCACCCACTCTATGAGCTATTCAGGAACTCCATGTCGTCGCAGGGCGTGCCATATCACTTCACACGGTACGCGGTCAAAGGCCTTCTCCAAGTCGAGAAAGGCGATATGCACTGGTTTCTGTTTCTCGCGGTGCTTCTCTATCAGGAGGCGGGCGGCATGAATGGCATCAACACTGCCACAGCTAGCCACGAAGCCGCATTGATTGCTGGAAAGCTGAACAATGTCACGAATTCTTCCGTCGACAATTCGCTCAAAGATCTTCATGCTGTGCGAAAGGAAGCGAATCGGATGGTAATTGGAGCAGTTTGCAGGACTGCCATTCTTCTTCCAAATCGGAATCGTGCCAACGCTCCGAAATTTTCCTTTCCTTTACTACCTGCTTTAAGAATTCAGCCAACACTCTGGAGGATACCAGAGCTTCGACTTCCAAACATTGGCTGCCAGATCATCCGGTCCTGTCGCCTTCATTTTTTTCAGAGCCACTTCTTTTTCCTCCACGGTGATTTGGTAAACGGGACCGTGAACAGAACCCACAGAAAGGATAGCCGGGTGAGAAAGTTCCATAGTGGAAATTTCCTCGAAGTAGTCACGCTATCTCTTCAGCGCCGCGAAAGCAAGCGAATATGACGATAATTGGAGAGGTCCGCAGGACTGCCTTTCTTGTTCCAAATCGGAATCATCGTGCTTTGGCGCCAACACTCAGGCACTTTCTTCTCCGCCACAACCTGGTTGAAGAACTTCGCCAACCACTCAGCAGGGTACCATAGCTTTGACTTTCACAGATCAGCTGCCACGTCGACGGGCCCAGTCGCTTTGCCTGACCTCATCTTCTTCAAAGCCACTTCAATCTCCTTCACGGTGATCTTCTGAATAGAGCCGTGGGTTGGAGCCGTTGAAGGGATGGCTGGATGAGGATATTCTACCTTAGAGATTTCCTCGAAATAATCGCGCCATCGCTTCAATGCTTTCTTGTGGTCCATAAGAAGACGGACATTCTCATCATTGATGCCGAAAGACTTTTCAATGTCCTCGGTCTGCCGATGGCGATTCTTATCAAGCCGGTAGAGACACCGCTCGCCATCGCGTGACTCGAGTTTCTCGTTGACATTTCCATAGTGAGTAGCTTTTCAACAGCCACGGCCTTCTTTGCAGCTTTCTTCGCTTCAAGGTACTTCCGCCAGTTATCGGCGGTCTTGTCGCTGAGAAACGCATGATAGAGCGACTTCTTCTCTCGCACTTTTGCTTTCACGTCATCTGTCCACAGCCATGCCTGCTTGTCGACCTTCCGTCGCCCAGGCTTCGTAATGCCGAGTTCCGACTGTGCAGCTTGATGAATCGCGTCGGTCGTTTTCTTCCAAGTTTCGTCGACAGTCGTGACTGTCGGTAACCGCACGCGAGAAATCACAGCTGCTTTCTTCTCTCTTATTCGCCACTACTTGATTATTGCAGCACCGCATCGCTCGACCTTCTTCAGCCTCGAAGGAACAATCTTCAGAGTGCAGATCAGCGGTCGTTGCTGTGGGGCGACCGTCTCATATGCCACGATCTTCGCGTCTGTGACAAGACTTCGGTCGCGATCTCTCACAAGGACAAAGTCTATCTGAGACTTGGAGCTCCCACTGTAGTATGAGATAAGGTGCGAGTCGCGTTTTCGAAAGACGGCGTTCACAATGGTGAGGCTATGCGATTCCGCATACTGAAGAATGCGCTCACCATCGGCGTTACGTGATCCGTATACGAAACCACTGTTACAGCTGTACCCGTCTTTCTAGCACCTACGTACCCATTAAGGTCACCAGCGACTATGATGACCTCTTTCGACGGTACCTCTGCTGTGTTCTTATCAAGCGGGCTCCAAAACTCATCCTTGGCTTGCACTGAGCAGCCGGTCTGCGGAGCATGCGCAGAGAAGAAGTGATAGAGTCGCGACTTAGCGGCGACAATGATCTTCATCAACCGATCGTCAAAGCGTTCGACGATTACAATCGAGTCACGAAATCGTACGGAGACGATCACACCGACACCACTGGTGGTCCTGGGACTTCCAGATAGGACGGCCTTGAAGCCACGTCCTATGTCTCTTGACTTGCATCAGGACCTTCTCGTCTCGTGCACCGCACAGAAATCAACTCTTCTACGCTTCAGTGCTTCAACCAACTCGGCCCGTCAACGTACCCACATTCAGCGTTGCCAGGGGTTCTGATTACGTTACGGGATTTTCGGACTAGCTCAGTTGCTCCTGATGCCGTCCTCGCATACTTCTCACGCTCGCCGGGCTCTCAAGTGCGCGTCAGCTCCCGCGGACGCCCTAGCACTATCTTGGAATACTTTAACTGTCACACACTATGTGATGTGACATAGGTCTTCGTGGGCCGGCCTGCCATAAGGGCCTGTCGCCTGCAATCGAGTGTCTGTGTTCGGCTCGCCTCCCCAAAGCGGGCAGTTTTCAATGGCACCACGTGGAGGAACGGACACCGCCACCGAGGATTGTAAACACTCGCTCTTGGTATTTCTAAAAATTCAACTCTACCGTTGCTTCTGCAAGTTTTCTATTCATGCTCTCTCTTTCAATTAAACATTTTTCAAACCCTCTCACAAAATACATTTAAACGTCACTCCTTTTTTTATGGAGCAGCATGGGAAACATCTCGGAAACCACAAGTGCATCCTCACCTACACGGCAAAATCGGATAGGTCGTAGAAGGCTCAAAACAAACAAACTAGAATCCTTCTTTTCAGAAGTAGAAGGCGATCTAGTGGAAGAAAGGACAGCATATGCAGAACGAAGGAAGCACTTGGGCTGTCGAAGGAGCAACATAAATGAAACAGCAATTCCTTCAAGAATACCTCACAGAAGTAAGAACTTGACAAGATGCTCCACCCAATGAGGATGCGGACTCCGAGAGGTGTAGCTCAAAAGCAGGGAGTTCTCCTACTCTAGCCTTGGGGCATCTTCTTCCTTCTCCAAGTTCGATTTCGTTTTTCACTTTCAGTTCCCTTGATAGAATTTCATTAGTATCACGTGTTCACACTTACATGGATTAGCAACCAAAGTTGGTTTCTCTTCCTATTCCCACCCTTAGAGGAAAGGAAATGAGAGTTTTGGGAGCTATTCAAAAGCAGTGTGCATTCGCAATATTTATCCGTGTACTGCAATCCGGATGAACATATTTTTCGTCTGATTGACAGAATCAAGCACACTCTTTTCTAGTACCAGTTATGCGACATCAGAAACACTATTTGAGCAGATACAAGTTATCATATGACATCTGAAACAGAAACATGAACTTGTAGACAGAGAGTGGCTTCGTCGCAGCTCTTCTTTGGTGTCATGACGCTAGCTTTCTCGACCCAGCGCCAGGTGAGGTGAACACCATCTGCTTTCAAGCCATATGTAACCCATCACTAGCGCTGGTCGCGCGTCCTCTAGGCAACTTCAATTACCTCGAGGGTAAAGCCTATCATGCGGACGCTGCCCAACGCAGGAAAGTTTGGCGCACCTTTTCAGCTATTGGCACACCGAACTTCTGCCGAATAGCATAATTTCGGATGCGGTGAATATCATGTATTATAATATGGATATTATATTACTACCACGATCAACGGCCTACTGGCCGCCAAACGTCTGGTTGGGAATAGAATACTCCAATGAACCGACAGTCTTCCTGTCCTCTTTAGGCCTTTTCTCATTCATTAGAGTAAAGAAATTGGTTTTGCTATATAGAATAGTATAGCGGGATACGATAGGACAGAATCTTCAAAACTGCTCCTATGGGGCCATCTCACCCTCTATCGCACGTCCGAAGTGCTTTTTCTGCGGAAACACAAATGAAATCAATTGGTATTGGTAGACCGCTCGATGCAGTTCACAGTCCGACGGGAATAACATTACTCCCATTCCTTTACTCATTTCTCCTACTCCCTCTCCTCCCCCCTCACCCCACTAACTCCACCAATATCCCCTTACCCATGTGCCGGTAGAAAACGGAACTGAGAATCACGTATGCGCTCATCATCGTTGCTCGAATCCTTTAAAAAGTCATCTGAAAATCTCACGGATGCTGTGCTAAGTCTTATCTGTGGCACGTCTTCTGGATCCGGATGCGCATTGGATAACTATTGCGACACATTTGCTGAGTCCGGAGGCATATGTCACGACACGTCTTTTGCACCCGACACACGTGGTACGACGTCTGTAGCACGTCTTCTGACGCCGCGTTGGACGACACTGAGAAAAAATACTGGTCCCCATAAAGGTCTCGTTCACTGATCTCCTCTAATGGTCTCTTTAATGGTTCTACTACTGGACCCTTTACTGAACCCCCTTAACTGGAGCCGACGCGCACTCGCAGAGCCCGGCGAGTGTGAGAAGTATGCGAGGGTCCCTGATGCGAGGACGGCATCGGGGCGCAGCTTAGCTAGTCCGAAAGTCCCGTAACGTGAGCAGGACCCGCGTCGCAGCGCTGAATGTGGGTACGTTGACGGGCCGCTCGTGCGAGTTGGTTGAAGCACTGGAGCGTAGAGGAGTTGATTTCTGTGCGGTGCAGAAGACGTGGTGGTCCTGCCGCAAGTCAAGAGACATAGGACGTGGCTTCAAGGCCATCCTATGTGGAAGTCCCAAGACCACCAGTGGTGTCGGTGTGATCGTCTCCGAACGATTTCGTGACTCGATTGTAATCGTCGAACGCTTTGACGATCGGTTGATGAAGATCATTCTCGCCGCTAAGAAGCGACTCTATCACTTCTTCTCTGCGCATGCTCCGCAGACCGGCTGCTCAGTGCAAGCCAAGGATGAGTTTTGGAGCCTGCTTGATGAGAACACAGCAGAGGTACCGTCGAAAGAGGTCATCATAGTCGCTGGTGACCTTAATGGGTACGTAGGTGCTAGAAAGATGGGTACAGCTGTCACGGTGGTTTCGGATACGGATACGTAACGCCGATGGTGAGCGCATTCTTCAGTATGCGGAATCGCATAGCCTCACCATTGTGAACACCGTCTTTCGAAAACGCGACTCGCACCTTATCTCATACTACAGTGGGAGCTCCAAGTCTCAGACAGACTTTGTCCTTGTGAGAGATTGCGACCGGAGTCTTGTCACAGACGCGAAGATCGTGCCATATGAGACGGTCGCTCCACAGCAACGACCGCTGATCTGCACTCTGAAGATTGTTCCTTCGAGGCTGAAGCAGGTCGAGCGATGCGGTGCTGCAAGAATCAAGTAGTGGCGAATAAGAGAGAAGGAAGCAGCTGTGATTTCTCGCGTGCGGTTACCGACAGTCACGACTGTCGACGGAACTTGGAAGAAAACGACCGACGCGATTCATCAAACTGCACAGTCGGAACTCGGCATTAGGAAGCCTGGGCGACGGAAGGTCGACAAGCAGGCATGGCTGTAGACAGATGACGTGAAAGCAAAAGTGCGAGAGAAGAAGTCGCTCTATTACGTGTTTCTCAGCGACAAGACCGCCGATAACTGGCGGAAGTACCTAGAAGCGAAGAAAGCTGCAAAGAAGGCCGTGGCTGTTGCAAAAGCTACTCACTATGGAAATGTCAACGAGAAGCTCGAGTCACGCGATGGCGAGCGGTATGTGTACCGGCTTGCTAAGAATCGCCATCGGCAGACCGAGGATATTGAGAAGTTTTTCGGCATCAATGATGAGAACGGCCATCTTCTTACGGACCGCAAGAAGGCATGAAGCAATGGCGCGACTACTTTGAGGAAATCTCCACAGTAAAATTTCCTTATCCAGCCATCCCTTCTACGGCTCCAACCCACGGCCCCATTCAGAAGATCACAGTGGAGGAGATTGAAGTGGCTTTGAAGAAGATGAGGTCAGGCAAAGCGACTGGGCCCGACGACGTGGCAGCTGATCTGTGGAAGTCAAAGCTATGGTACCCTGCTGAGTGGTTGGCGAAGTTCTTCAACCAGGTTGTGGCGGAGAAGAAAGTGCCTGAGTGTTGGCGCCAAAGCACGATGATTCCGATTTGGAACAAGAAAGGCAGTCCTGCGGACCTCTCCAATTATCGTCATATTCGCTTACTTTCGCGGCGCTGAAGAGATAGCGTGACTACTTCGAGGAAATTTCCACTATGGAACTTTCTCACCCAGCTATCCTTTCTGTGGGTTCTGTTCACGGTCCGTTTACCAAATCACCGTGGAGGAAAAAGAAGTGGCTCTGAAAAAAATGAAGGCGACAGGACCGGATGATCGGGCAGCCGGTGTTTGGAAGTCGAAGCTCTGGTATCCTCCAGAGTGTTGGCTGAATTCTTCAAGCAGGTAGTAAAGGAAAGGAAAATTTCGGAGCGTTGGCACGATTCCGATTTGGAAGAAGAATGGCAGTCCTGCAAACTGCTCCAATTACCATCCGATTCGCTTGCTTTCGCACAGCATGAAATTCTTTGAGCGAGTTGTCGATGGACGAATTCGGGACATCGTTCAGCTTTCCAGCAATCAGTGCGGCTTCGTGGCTGGCTGTGGCACCGTTGATGCCATACATGCCGCTAGCCTCCTGTTAGAGAAGCATCACGAGAAACAGAAGCCGGTGCATATCGCCTGTCTCGACTTGGAGAAGGCCTTTGACCGCGTACCGCGTGAAGCGGTATGGTACGCCTTGCGACATCATGGGGTTCCTGAAGAGCTCATGAAGTGGGTGCGAATTCTCTACTCTTGTCCAAAGACTCGAGTTCAAGCTGCACCTGGGACCTCGATGGAGTTTCCCATCTCTGTCGGAATACACCAGGGTTCTGCGCTTTCCCCACTCCTCTTTGTTGTCTCGTGGATGCCATCACACGAGATCTTCAGAAGCCCGTCCCCTGAACGTTGATTTATGCCGATGACGTGATGCTCGCTAGCGAAGATAAAGGTGAACTAGAACGAGAGCTGCAAGCTTGGTTTGATCGCTTGGAGCGATTTGGACTCAAACTGAACGTGAAGAAGACCGAATACCTAACGACGGACGTTACTGAGTCCAGCTCCATCAAGGTTAACGGCATCGAGCTCCTACGCACTTCGGTTTTTAAGTACCTGGGATCAGCAGTCGCATCTGACGGCAAACTGACGGTCGAAGTGAATTCACGCGTAAGTGCAGCTTGGTTCAAGTGACGCTCGTTGACTGGTGTGCTCTGCGACAAGAAGATACCAGAGCGCTTTAAGTCGAAGATATAAAGAGCAGTCGTCCGGCCAGTAGCCATGTACGGTCCTCCCTTCACTGGTCAACCTTCTACCGGCCCCTTCTTTACTAGACCTTCCCCCCCCCCCCTTCACCAGTCCCCATTACTGGTCCCTTCTTCACCGGTCCCCCTTCACCTGGTCCCCTCTTCAATGGTCAACCTTCTGCCGGTCCCCCTTCACTGGACCCCTCCCCCTCTTTCACCGGTCACCTCTTCATTGGACCCTTCCCACTTCACCGGTCCCCCTTCGCCTGGTCCCTGCTTCACCGATTAACCTTCTACCGGTCCCCCCTTCACTGGATACCTCCCCCCTTTCATTGGTTCCTCCTTCATTGGACACCTCCCCCCTCTTTCACAGGTCCCTCCTTCATTGGACCCTCCCCCCCCCCCTTCTCCGGTCCTCATTACTGGTCCCTTCCTCACCGGTACACCTTCACCGCGTCCCCTCTTCAGTGGTCAACCTTCTGCCGATCCCCCTTCACTGGACCCTTCCCACTTCACCGGTCCCCCTTCGCCTGGTCCCTTCTTCACTGACTAACCTTCTACCGGTTCCCCTTTCACTGGGCACCTCCCCCCCCCCCTTTCACAGGTCCCTCTTTCATTGGACCCTTCCCCCCTTCACCGATCCTCATTACTGGTCTCTTCCTCACCGGTACACCTTCACCTGGTCCCCTCTTCACTGATTAACCTTCTACCGGTCCCCCCTTCACTGGATACCTCCCCCCCCATTCAATGGTCCCTCCTTGATTGTACACCTCCCCCTTTCACCGGTCCCCCCCCCTCACCTGGTCCCCTCTTCACTGGTCAACCTTTTTCCGATCTCCCCTTCACTGGACACCTTCCCCTTTCACCGGTCTCTCCTTTACTGGACCCTCCCCTCTCACTGGTCCACATTGCTGGCCCACCTTCACTGGTAACATCTCACATTCCTTCTGAACCCAAGCACCTGATGAACGACGTCGGTGACATGTATTCTCACGCCGGACATGTTTGGCGCGACATCGTTGACACGTCGTGTGAATTTGGAACCCCTAGCGCGACATCGGTGAGACGTCCTCTGAATCCGGACAGGCCTTTCGCAGCATTGGTGACATGTGCTCTGAACCCAGACGCCTGTTGAACGACGTTGGTTACACCTCTCTAACTCGGACGCTCGCCTCCACGACGTTGATGACTATGTTCGTGACTCGGACGCCCTTTGCGTGACATCTTCTAACCCATCTCAATACGACGTAGGTGACACCTCGCCTGAACCCGGATCGCTACTACTCAACGCTTACGAAAGGCCGGATGGAAAGATGGACGGACAGACGAAAGACGGAGGGACAGATAGAACCCCTTATTCTTTTATATACCATTTTCAGTTCGAATTGGACACCTTTCAAATCAAATTGGACACTTTTCACGTCAAATTGGACACTCTTCTAAGCTTGCCTAAAACTTTTTAAATGAAAGAGAACTTTCCGAATTGCAACAACCTTTACACAGGTTGAACTACAGACTCAATAAAATGGTTAGAAAAAATTTTTGTTCAAGGAAAATTTATAATAACTTTTTTTTTTAATTTTTTTTACTTTAGCTGCCCGAATAAGTGTAATAATTTTATGAAATTTTTACTTTTGGGGAAAAAATAACAATTTGCATTTTGTGACAATGCAACAATTACAAATTACCTGACAATGCAACAATTGCAATTGTGAAGAACGCGCATATCCCCACCTTGTTGTTTCATGTAAGCAGCATTTACACTATCAATCAACCGTCTTGGACGAGTGCGAGGCGTAATCTTATCTCTTGGCACTAAGAATTTCCGGACTTCTGTTTTATAAAACATGCTATCAAGCATTGTACTTCCACGAAGAACTAGAATTTTATAAAATTTCAAATAAAGTGCTCACTTATTCGGTAAGTGAAGTAAAGGTTTAAAGAAAACATACTGAAATTTTCCTCTAACAAAACAACTGTAGACAATGCAACAAGTACAATTGTTAAGAACGCACACCTCGTAATTCATGTAAACAGCATTTACACTCTCAATCAAATAAAAATCGCGACCAGCTTTTCGAGTGCATGGCGTAATCCGGTCTTCCAGTACACTTTATGGTTGCTGCTTTGCTGCGTTTTCAAACAAAATACAAATTTTTGTTTTTTCTCTAAAAGTAAAAATTTCCTAAAATTGTTACACTCATTCGGGTAGCTAAAGTAAAAAAAAATCAAAAAAATGTTCTAAATTTTCCTTGAACAAAAATTTTTTCTAACCATTTTATTGAGTCTGTAGTTCAGCCTATGTAAAGGTTGTTGCAATTCGGAAAGTTCTCTTTGATTTGAAAAGTCTTAGGCGAGCTGCCAGTGTCCAATTTGACGTGAAAAGTGTCCAATTTGAGGTGAAAAGTGTCCAATTTGATTTGAAAAATGTCCAATTTGATATGAAAAGTGTCCAGTTTAGTTTGAAAAGTGTCCAATTCAACCTGAAAATGGTATATATAGTAGGATATGGATGCTTCTATACAGCCTGCACCCCTTCGTAGCAGCTCTTCTTTGGTGTCATGACGCTAGCTTCCTCGACACAGCGCCAGGAGAGAATGAACACCATCTGCTTTCAAGCCATATGCAACGTGACACCAGTATTTTTGCCTCGATAACACTGAGGACGCGTTCCAATATACTCTGTCATAGGCTAACATTCAGCAAATTTCTAGTTTTTGATTCCAGGTGCTCTCCCTATCACAGGAAACACCAGCGCCACTTGGAACACGAGCATCGGAAAAGCTGATCTCAGGCAGACAAAAACCGAAGTGCGTGACACTTGATGCCGTTAATCTCGACGGATCTGAAATAGGATCTACTCGTCCTTATTGACGTTTATTTTGAGTCCAAACTGCTCCGAGCGGTCACAGCAAGCTAGCAGCTCTCGCACGAGTTCACTTTTGTCTCCGATGCAGGGTCAACCGTTTTGTGTTTAAATTCCTTCGCGTTTGCTGGGATTTAATAAGCTGGGATTTAGTTTTCAAAGCTTGCTACAGTAAGATTGCAATGAGCACGTGTGAAAGGTCGTAGTCAGACAGAATCGTCATCAAATTTCAGATCTCTCATTCACTTTAAGGTCAACTCTTAAACTGAATAAGAGATCTGCGAAAATAGATAAGCACTCGCAAAAATCTTTCAATCATGCTTCTAATTCCTTGTGGCAGTCGAAATCAAGCAATTATTATCGCGTTGTATCCTTCGAGTTTCACTTTTTTGCTATGCCAAACAGCGACTTTAGCAGATGTTTTATCGGTGAGCTCTTATCGACTTTAGCAAACGAACAGTGGAGAAACACTTTTTCTCCAGAAGCAGATGTGTTGTTAATTAACCGAGTTCAATACTTTGGTACTGCTACGTACTTCGCCCGCCAAATTCTTCATCGAGGTAAACATCAGCTACCTTTAGAGGCCATAAGGAAATCGTTGCTTCAGGTAGCATTTCAAGCATTCAACATTTTTGCATTAATATTCCACCGTCGCCTTACAAGGCATAACCCAAGTGCTTCTGCGCAATGTGGTTCTGTGCTGTTTTTGTTGTGGTTGGATGATTTTTAGGCGGAAAAACATCAGTTATCTTTAGAGGCCTACGGAATCCATAAGACAATCGTTGCTTCAGCAGTGTTTTAGGTAGCATTTTAAGCATTCAACATTTTTGCTGTAATATTTCACCATCGCCTTATAAAGCATAACCCAAGTATCAACACTGATTTTGCGAAATGTGGTTCTGTTCTGTTTTTGCTGTGGTTGGATGATTTTTAGACGAAAAACTTGCCGTAGATCTAATCTATTAGCATTTTACAGATTCACGGAACAAAGTCTGGTTCAATGCCTTAATTTCAAACATGGAAGGATTACGAAGCTCAAATCATGTTAGGGCTTTCAATTATAACAAGCTGTTGAACGTAACATGCCCACAATAAAATTCTTGCCTAACAAATCGCTGCTTGCTCACAGCTTGGGTGCTCTTAATTTGGTGTGAAAATTGAGTTTCAGAACAACTTTTCATTCTGCTTACACTTCTTCTTCGATACATCTTGGTTATAAATCATGGATCATTTGAATATAGTTGATGAACAGCTGAAGGGGCGCAGGTTTTTATGTGCCATTCAAACCAGATTCGGGTACAGTCTCGGCGGAATGACTACTCAGACTCAAGTTTTGGGTGAAACTGGTGAAACTGATTATGTTGCTTTTTGTAACTGATGGTGAGATGTTAGCATGTAACACGTGACCATACCCCTCAATCAGTCCTGCGGGATAAGACGATAGCTAATGTACTTTTTATGGCATGTCGGAAGATTTATCAAAACGAAGCA
This sequence comes from Heligmosomoides polygyrus polygyrus, assembly GCA_947396885.1. Taxonomy (NCBI): domain Eukaryota; kingdom Metazoa; phylum Nematoda; class Chromadorea; order Rhabditida; family Heligmosomidae; genus Heligmosomoides; species Heligmosomoides polygyrus. Next base: position 82,063,250 of record OX377204.1, on the reverse strand, counting down.
AATCAACTTATAACAGCTATACAGGTAATCAGAAAATGTCCTTAACATTTCAAAGAAAACTTGCTGAAACCAGGTTCCCTTGAAAGCCTGTAAATGCGTTATCAATTAGATAAAAACGTTTATTATCAAGGAAAAATGCGTGAGAAACATCTTATAGCTATTTGATATATATCATCCTTTTACACTACATATCTGTCGCAGTCTTCTACCACACTGAACACCTATCATGAGGATTCATTCGCGATCCAGGAGGGCAGAAGAATGAACTAGCAAATGCAGGAGTGTTCAGCGCTACGTTGTTCACCCTAAACATTTGAATGTACAAGCGAGATGCATTGAAGAAAATGGAGAGATTGTCTGCAATATGAATAAAGTCCTTCTGTGATTACTGCTGGTCTAAGCTTTTTCAGGTACTAACCCATGTCAACACCTGTCGTTGAGATAAAGCTGAATTTTGTTTGTGGTCTATTTTTATTTGCAATCTCGAACAATTGTCTAACAACTAGACTGTTCTCCTTATAGAAAAGTTAACTCAAGTCACAGTGTGTTAAGAATAAAAATTTACTTTTAGCTTAAAGCTATAGTTTTAGCCTAAACTATATATAAATATATATATTAGGTCGGTCCAGAAGTTCCCGCCGTTTTTTTAACAATTCATTGCCGGTTTAGCGGAGGTCCCTTGCGTAGAGCTCTACAGCGTTCTAAGAATAATTTGCTCTATCAGAATATGTATTTAATTTCTTTTTTATTCTGAATTTTGTTAATTTTTAGGCCGTTAAAGTGAAAATCGAAAACGTGAAAAGTGGCCATCGCCAACAGTTCCTTCTCTCAGCGTAGATTTAAAAATTTTTGCGTTATAAAAATAGATGTTTTGTACTACAAGAATTCTTGCTGGGCTTATTTGCTCATTTCTCTTTTATTGAGTTTTAGTCCATCAAATTGGGACGTCCGAGGAAGAAGATCTATTTGTCCGACACCTTCTGTTCTGTTGCAGGACTTTTTTGCTTGGTGTTATACGTCGTTCGGAAGAGAATATCTTGCTTTATGCTATAAGAGTTTGTGTGCGTTTATTGACTGATTTCAAGCTGATTTCTGTCGAATATCAACAAAATGCCAAAAGGAGAAAAATCATCCTCACCAGCAACTCCTTCTCCTCGTTCAGTTCCCTGTATTGAACAAAAATCAGTATGAACCAATAAGCGCGACACAAAATGGCAATGGTTCCAGCGTCAGGCCATGTCAGCCGGCTGATGGAGAAACCCGTCACAAATCATTATCAAGAGTCGTAATGGAATCAGTATAAAGGCTAGGACGCCACCAGGAAGAGACGCGCAGAACCCCAGCCCGAGTTCTTTGGCCATGAGAGGGTTACCTGGGGCAGAACGAACTCAGCCAAAGAAGCTAGTTCGAATGGAGACTCTGAATGTGGGAACAATGTCCGTAAGATCTAAGGAAGTGGCTGACCTTATGAGGCGCAGAAGGATTGAAGTCCTGTGCCTGCAGAAAACAACATGGAAAAGGGTGAAGGCCAAGGAGATTGAACAAGGGATCAAGCTGTTTTACAACGAAGAGGACACGAAATAGAACGGTGTTGGAACACCTGCCACCTCATGGATGCGAACGGGCACAAGGCCAGTTGCATAAAAGGCGTGGAAAGGGTTCATGGAGTAAAAGGGTCGAGTTGATAAACCCAGATGGAGAAAGAATTCTCGATCTGATTGTCGCCCACGTCGTGGTTATCTGTAGCACCTTCTTCGCGAGAAGGGAGAGCAAGGACGTGACCTATGCTAGCGGAGCAAGAAGGACATATGTCGACCACATCCTGGTGCGAAGGCCTGACCTGAAAACCGTCTGGGATCTAAACGTCCTTCCGGGAGAAGATGTAGCATCACAACATAGGCCCTTCGTAGCGGACCTTAACATTGCTGTACTCAGTGATTTCAAAGTAAGAACATAACTCAGATAACGATGGTGAAGGCTGCAGAGCAAACGAGCTACGATGGGCAATGCTCGAAGGAGGTCTTTTCAATCGAACTGACGAGACCGGCCTGGAGGAGGGTGACCCAAACGATCTTACGATGTGCCAAGGAAACGTCGGCGAAACAAAGGAAGAAGTCAGGAGGATAAGGCTGCATGGTTGTAGAGTGAGGAGGTTCAGGTTGCGGTAAGGAGAAAGAGGGAGGCCCATAAACAGTGGCAGAAGACAAGGGCACTTGAGCATCTTACAGTTGTGGAGACGGCAAAAGCAGCTGTGGCAAAAGCAAGGATAGATGGCGCAGAGATAGATGGCCTGTACCAGAAGGTGGAAGGGCCACAGGTCATCCAAGGCACAGCATAGAGCTTGCGTCGACATTCGTGTGGTCAAGACGTTCAAGAGTGCTGAAGGCGTGTTCCGCGGAAGCCAGTCAAGGTCTGAAAAAGATGAGAGGAGTACTTCAAGGAAATCCTGAAAGAGGAATTCCCTTGTCGGATAGTTTAAGAAGAACAACCAAAGTAAGGACTCACCCCCGTCCTGGACGCAGGAAGAGGTGCTCAACGCCATAGAGAGGCTGAAGCTCGGGAAGGTAGCTAGGCCTAATGGGGTGCCGGTAGAGTCTTGGAGGTGCTCGTAGACTGTGGAGTGAACTGGTTGACACAGTTCTTCAACAGAATCATAATAGAGTCGCAATAGAGGTCAAGATGCCGGATTACTGGAGAGACAGCCATAGTTCTCACTTTCAAACAGAAGGGGGTCGCGTTCGAGTGGTCCAGCTACGGAGGGATCAAACTAATCGCACACACGATGAAGGTGTACGAGCGACCGGTTGACTCGAGGCTGAGGAAGATGGTCGCCATCTTCCGGACGCAGTAGGACTCATATCTGCGAAGTTCACCACAGACGCCTTCTTTATCGCTTGTTAAGTCATGGAGAAATATCGAGAGAAACGAAAGCCCTGCAACTTTCTGGCATTGCTCGACCTAACTAAAGCATATGACAGCTACCCCGTGACGTGAATTCCTTCGAGGTGGGGTGTCCTGAAGCGTCCGATCAGATCATAAAGGAGATGTATAAAGGCTCGAAAGCGGCGGTACGAACTCCACCTGGGTTGACAAAGAAGATGCATATCACAGTGGGGGTACATCAAGGGTCGGCTCTGAGCCCGTTCCTTTTCATGCTGACGCTTGACTGCATAGTAAATCACCTTGAGAAAGGCCCTCTCATAACCATCCTCTATGCAGTCGATATCGCCCTTGTAGCCGACAACCGAGAGGAGCTGGAGGAACAGGTACAGCTGTGGCAAGGAGTAGTCGCAGGCAATGGCCTGCGGCTGACCGTGACGAAGACGAAGTTCATCAGCTCTGAGCAGTGCAACCTAGCAGTGGACCGATCCTAGACTGCCAATGGGCAGTGATCGAGAAGGCGGTAGAACTCCGCTATTTCGGAATTGACCAAGGAAGAAAGTGTAGACTTGGCGGTCAGGGGACGAATAAATGCAGCGTGGCTGAAATGGAAAGAGTCCAGTCCAGGAATCTTCCGCGATCGTAGGTGCTCTAGGACACTCAAAGGCAAGCTTTATAGTTGAAGAAGTGGTTCTTCAATAGCAAAAACAATGTTCCCACCTTCCCCTCCCCAATATTTCGACTACACCAGGCTCTCGAGTATAATTCTTCCCGTACGTCTCCTCAAAATTAGCGGTCAATGTCATAATCTGGAAGGCGCTCTTTTTGATTTAGAAATTGTTCACTTTGATGCATACTAACTTCGCGGGCTGGGTTACTAAGCTATTTATACCTGCCCAGGTTCTCGAATTTTATGCGGTGGACCAGGACAGCTCAGCGAAGGAAGTTCGTCGGACTCACGCATGGTTCGTCTACGCTTTCAACCAAATCTTGCCGCTAAGTCCCAAATTTCTGCAGTGCATTGACCAATTTCCATTACCACTGTATGCAGAGGAGGACAGTATTTTTGTCCGAAGTCACCTGTTCCGAAGATCGTCACACGTCGTCGCATAAGGCACGGCGGCTGGACGAAAACGGTCAGGCGTTCGATTAGGCCTGACGAGCTGCAATAGGTTGTGAACACGACTCCAGACAAAGCAGGAGTGCTGTGGGCGTTTTCTTGAATGCTATACAGGATGTGAGTGGTGCACAGCAAGGCATCAATCTGTAGCAGGCGTGCGTTTCTACGTGTTCGACTTCCTCACCCAGCGTTGGTTGCCGGCGAAGCCGGCGACCAGCGCTGGGTGAGGAATCATCCCTAGCTAGGTTTGGGCTCCGTTCTCAGCGCGGCCCACCATACCCGAAGCCGGCGAAGCCGGCAAGCCTGGCGTGGCCCGCACATCCAGCGTCAGTCGCCGGCGAAGCCCCGCGACGGACGCTGGTTGAAGATAAGGGGCAACACGGTGGTACGAGCATATCCTCAGAAGGGCAAAGAGTCACCCTATAAGTTTGCCACTAGATTTGGGGCACCTGCAATGCGTCCGAGAGGAACCCCAAACAATAGGTGGAAGGACGTAATGGAGAGAGACCACACCGAAATCAGCGCCACGAAAGAGTGCCCTTTGTCTCTTTCATTGTTTTCTTGAATAGGGTTTAGTGGTGTTGAATCGTTGTGAACATATTAATATAAAGTCAGCGATGTAAGTGAAAGCATCGGTTCCGGACGTCAGTTAGTCATCTCCTTGGCTTATAGTAGCGTGCTGCTGCCGCACTCGATTACGGTAGTGGTTGTTGAGCCCGCACCGGACGAAGCTTATCGGATGAGGGGGGTAGACTACTCGCTGTGGGGCCTACCATGTAGTTGGATTTGTAGAATTTTTTGAGTTGCTTTTTTAAATTGCCATGCATTTTAAGGTACTGAGTGACTCAGGGTGGTGGTGCCTTGTAATACGTTTTAACGAAAGGAATAATGATCGTGTTAACCTCATCCACACACTAGTGAATGTCACACATACTAGCAAGCGATACAATAAGCAAAAGAAAACAAATAGGAAAAGCAGGAACGGGAACCTGGGCTGAGCACAGCCCATGAAGCTGTCGAAGACTGAGTAATGTTAAAACAGAAAAAACTTACAGCCTTTTGCTGCTTCTTGTTTTCAAACTCCAAGATAGCATCTGGGGCCGAATTCACCAACGACTTGCAGCAATTTAACAAAGAAAATTGCAGCCGAAATCCTTGATAGCGCGGCTTATAAAGCGATATAATAGGCGATTAGCCGCGATATCTGAGTTTCCACTCTGATTTCTCTGTTAGGCCCCTGTTATACTCCCGCGGGAGCTTCCGCGGATGGGCGGAAATCGCGTTGGGACCCCGCGCCGGGCCACTTGTCGCGGCCCGCCACGCCCGCCGTCCGCGGATCGCCGCCGACAGACGACGAGAGGGGTGTTATATTTCCCGCTCGCGGGAGAGCAGCCGTCCGCGGTGCACTGCACCGCGGAAGGCTGTCTTCCCGCGGACTTCGGCGCGGGAAACGCGCTCCGATGCGACGCTAGCCGCCCCGGGACAACGACGACCGTCCGCGGTGCACCGTCCGTCCGCGGACGTCCCGCGGAGGCTCCCGCGGGAGTATAACAGGGGCCTTAGAGGTCGTTCAGAGCGTTCGCGTGGCGATGCGAAGCCCACTGTCGGAGCGACGCGATCATCGCGTCGCTCCCTCATCTAAAAATCGCTGCGCTATGAACGGCACGCGATTAACATCTGAACATAATCTCCAACATCTTATCGTAATCCACCCCATATCGTATGAACGCTTCGCGTCGCCCCGTCGCGAGGTGTTCGCACCTGTTCTGCAGCGAACATTATCGCACGCAATTATCAGCATCGCCACCCGATGAAAATATCGTCACTTTTCAAGCAGCGATGAAGTCATCGCGTGGCGATGCAATTCTTTCTCTCATCACCTATACCTTACATCACATGTCTATCCGAGCGTGAACCTGGTCTACGACTTCTATGAAGTCATTTTTTTAACTTCAGGAATCTTCTGAAGAGATCGAGGGAACACATAAAACCGGCAATAACTGTTATTTCTGGTAAGTTTTTCAAGGTTTTGTATTGTCTCTGTTTAGAAGTTATCTAATTGGCACTAAGATTGTTCGACGCAAATAGTGTCCTGGGGGTCACAATCAGGGGTGGGCGAAATATCTGTTTTCTGTTCTCGATTTCCTGGCAATTTTAGGCGATTCTTTTCTGTTTTCTGGGAAAATGGACAAAAATGTGTCAAAAAATTGTGTGTGCTCCGAGATTGCACATGGTCGTTTACACTCACATAAACGCGGTTTCCATGTTTTCCCCCGCTGACGGAGAGGATCTAGATCTAGGCAGGACTAGGCAACGTGATGAACTGCGAGGTCTGGAAGATCTAACTTACTCATTTTAAGATATCTTGCAGGTGTGCAGCGGGTACTAGCCCGCTTATATCGCCTCTGCTTTTTTCGCATTGACATTTTCGGCTCATGTTACTATTACGATGATGATCCATCGTTAATGGTAGTATCTCTTATACTGACTACAGCTTTTTTAATTTTTAGTTCTATAGTGAATTCACCATCTAGTTTCATATTTCGTCTGCAGTGTTAGAACTTCCAAATGTGAAACTCGAGTAGGGCAATTTCATAAGAGAAGTGGTTATTACAACTTGAGATGCTACTTGATAGTCAAAAGAATACAAAACCAAATTATGAAAGTCGAGAAATGTTCTATGAAGGAAACTCAGCAGCAGTTATATAATCATTCAAACAAGCAAAGCTCATGAGTGTATGGCACAATTACTACACGAACAAATACAAAAGCGTCACATGCTTGCAATTTAAAATACTCTAGAAACATTGGAATCAAGCTCGTAATTCTATAGTGCTTCTTGGATTCCTTTTATTGGATTTTCATTATATAATTCCGTTCACAACTACGTGTTCTGTTTTTTACCCTTTTGTCCATTTTCCCAGAAAACAAAATAAAATCGCCCAAAATGGCTAGAAAATTAGAAAACAGAAATTCCGCCCATCACTGATTGTGATCCCACTCCCCCCCCCGACCCTATCTGCGTCAAACAATCTTAGTACCTGTTGTTACAGGATGTTTTGTTGCGATCAAAACTCTTGCGCCAGGCGGGACTCGAACCCGCATCTTCTGCTTTCCGGGCAGCGATGTTCGCCTTACACCACCGGCGCTGTTTGACCGCACGTAACATCCGCGATATCCTCCAGGTCTGTCAGCACCCACCCGTGATACGGGATGGTAAATCTTAGTACCAATTAGGTAATTTCTAAACCGAGATAGTAGAAAACCTTAAAAAGCTCACCGGAAATAACAGGTATTTCCGGTTTTATGTGCCTTGGTTTTCTCAGAAGATTCCTGAAATTAAACAATTACTTTATAGAAGTTGCGGACCTGGTTCACGCTCGGATAGAGGTATGAGGCAGGCTATAGATGGAGAGAGAAAAAATTGCATACACGCGATGACTTTATAGGTGGTTGAAATGAGGCGATATCTTCATCGCCTGACGATGATGATATCGTCGACCGATAAGCTGTTCGCTGCAGAACAGCTATGAACACCTCGCGACGGGGCGAGGCGCAGGCGCTCGATCGATATGTAAGATTATCATAACGTTGCGTCGCGCCGCGATGATGCTCGGAACGACCCGTTAAAGTTATATAAGTCGTTGATGAATCCGACCGCTGGTCGTCATTTTTTTCGAGCTGCTCAATTTCCCTTACCTTCGTGAAATCTTCTCCACGGCAGCAACACTCTCTCCGCTCGACCCGCATCATCTCAATTGTGAAATCTCGTCCGAGGAGGGGGGGGGGAGACGCGGAACGCAAACACCCTAAGGTAGCCGTGCGCATCGCTCCGCGCAATTCCTAATTTCCTATTTTGTTAGATAACAGCATAATGTTGTTAGCGATAGATCTTGGAAAAATATTAACTACCTCTTATTGTAAGAATTAAATTAGTAAAGTGATTAAATGTGACATTGTTGGACCTGCAGTGGTTCGTCTGCAACGGTCACATACGAAAATGAAGCCCAGTACAGTTGGCTGATATCAGTTTGATGTTTAATACTTATATAGTCAAAAAATACTAGAAATATGAGTAGAAAATTTGAACACTGTTGGCGAGTAACAATTAACATCGAACACATTCAAAACCAGTCAATTAAAAATTTCAGGCCGTGCTGCGGTAGAATAAGTTGTCCTTATTTTTGGTTTCCTTTTGATCTACGGTTCAGAATTTTTCGGAAAGACCGACATTTCACAGAGTGGTAGGCTATAAACTACTATATATAAACGGCCTAGGAGATGAGTGGCTGGATATCTTCATTATTTCTAAGACAGTAGAGAGTCAAAACGATAGTCTCAAGCTTAACCCACCGGTAAACATTACTGGCATGATCACTAAGTAGTTCTTGATGCAATGTCAGGTCCGATGTCTTAGTGCATAAGGCCTAAAATGCGGCGATGGGTGTTCATTCTATAGAACAATGTCAATGAAAAGCACACCATGGCGAAGCTCAGAAAAAACAGTTGATCGTTTGTAAACTCTTCAACAAAATCTGTCCTGGCGTCCTCTCCATACTTCTCCTGATGCTTTTTGAATGCCTGTTGAGAGAAATCGCACATCAGAAACTATATTCTCTGTTCGTGTTGTCATTCTTAGGTGCATTTTGTTTCTAGTCTTTCAGCTGAGTCTATTCTGTTAGTCCATTGCATTGATGCTATGTCAGTTATATCAATTGTGCAAGGCATTGGTTCTTTTAGAGACAAACCAATTTCTGCGTGGCTACCACAGCAGCAAACGCATTAGAAATCTGCAACAGTACACAAGTAGATGCGTCTTATTTAGCTCCGCCAATAAAAGATCGCTTAAAAATAACAAGGATAGCGTGAAAAAGCGTTAAACGTTTAAGAAAGAAATGATTGTTGGGATAACATAATCGCCTATATCAGCCGTTGGTTCGAGTTTTATAAAGACTTTTAATCAACTACAACGGATTAGTTTTCAATTTTATTTTTGAACCGTATTTGATAATCAGGACTTAAGAAAGAAAGGACATGCTGCCTACTTGATAGGAGGAATTCTGCTCTACCACTCCACAAGGTCAGAGGATTACAATAAATACAATTCTACTACATATCCCACATAACCTACTATATCGGTAGGTCGGCAGACCGTAGGTGAGGTTGGTTATGCTTCGCGACATCTTGCTAAATAATAGGCGGGCAGTGAGGGCGTCTGAATGTCTGCAGTCACTCGCTTCGAGCACTGCGAGCGGGGCATGGAGTGATTGTGTCGGCAACCAAAAACAAACACCTTTATCACAGCTCGTGCAAAATTTATTCTATTGAAGGTGTATATCACCCTGTCTTCCGTATTTTAATCTATGTCAGCAAGATTGGAAGCGAGCTATTTCACAGCAGAAGAGACTGAACTACCTTACGAGAGGACTCTTCCAGCATTTCTCGACCCAGCAGAGGTCACCCTGCCCGTGTTTTTTCCTTTCCAGCGGAGCACTTCTCCGAATGTAATAGACCTGCCCTGCACTACCCTATATAGCATGCAGGGAACGCATCTATGTTTACGGTTGTTGGTATGTTGGTCGGCACATAGAGAAGGGGAGCAGAGGGGAGGGGGGGGGGAAGTAATGTTAAAATAAAATAAGGAAAAGCACAGACAAATATCACTGCCGTTGCACGGAAAAAAGTAATAATCGGCTTTGGAATAGCAAGTATTGAACGAATGCGGTATAGGGTGGAAACGATTCACAGAAATCGTCTCAGCGAAGCTTGTCTCTCTTTATCCGTCTGTCTATCGAAACACTGTGAAGGGGTATCGAGAAGAAAAGGTAGCATTGCTGTCATAGGAATTGCAATAGCGCGACGTAAGGTGGACAGGCTTCATATGACTGGTTGGAAAACTATCATATCCTATTATATACTAAGATATGCAAAATCAGTTATTACTGTCAAAAAGTATAAAGTTCTAGAGAAGAAACGAAGAATAGCTGTGCCCAAGGAGTCCTACTATGAGGATATATGGAGCAGTCTTTAGCCAAGCGTTTGTGACACGACAGCAATAACTACGTCCACAGTAGGTATGAGCGGATTAACCGTTATCCGTTATCCGTTATCCGGTTTCCGGGGGTTTTGGCCTATCCGTTTTGTTGTTCGTTATCCGGCAATTTTGGACCGGATAACGAACAATCAACTAGCTGAATCTGAATCTTAGCTTTGGACGTGTTGGAGGGCTATGTACAGGATCCTTCACGATCGTAAGAGTGGTCGTCAGAAACAACAGAAGTTTTCAAATCTAGAAGGGTTAATTGAAGTTTCCTCACTTGGAAACTGGCTACACAGTTTTAAAAATATCTAATTTCCAGCCTTACAGAAGGCCCGCTAAGCCTGCACCATACTTATATGAGGCCTACTTAGCACAGCATTGTTCATTCATCTCAAGTCATGTGCTGACCAAGAAGACATGCAAACTGCTACTAGTAATCGTCAAAAGTGGAGAGCCGCATCCAGAAAAGTTTTTTACCGACGATCTTTCCATCGTATCATTTGTAGTTACAGGATTGCAGTATGTTCGATTTGATTGCAGAAGATAATGGCACCTTTTTTAAAATTACTAAAAAATACTGCAGTACAGCAATGAATACTAGCAAAAGAAATAGGATTAATCCAAATACATAGAGTAAGCAACTTCTTCATTAAAAATTTTAGGGGAGCAATAGACTACTAAACAAACTTATCATCTGGGTGCTGAAGACATGTAGATTTGTTTTAGTTTGTGAGCTTTTTGTGAAACTTATCTGCAACATAGGGAACACCTCCGTTTTGGAGCTGGGTCGGATATTCTTTATAAGATCCAGAAGGTCTGGATGTCATAACTCCTTGAGTGTGTGTTTGCCGTACACAATTGCTTGCAGTTACCATCCAAAAGTTAGTATTTTATCCATCCCAAATAATTCCACGTTCAACTACCTTGAATCTTGTCATGCTATCGAGCAGCAACAACAGTAATGGTTCATAGCATGCATAGGACAAGATAGTTATGTGAAGTTTGTTTCGCTGGATGTCTTCTGCCTTCTTCTTCTTTCCAGAGACATCGGAGGAATTGCTCTTCCAATGACTATTCTATTTTTGAACTGCTCTAATCGAGAAAAAAAGAGTTAAGCGCAGAGTAAGGCTGATAAATACGACAATCCAACCGACCCCTTAGAAAAAGGTGAAAGGCGGGTATATTGCTGTGCGTTTGTCCTCCTATGGATGGGCAGAAAACCCCATAGAGCGCCGTTAATGGGGCGACTGCAAAACGTTTAAAAACACTACTAAAATGTCTAGAAATGGCTTATAAATTAACCGTGCTTTAAGCCCTCATCTGTTGTTGAAATTAGCGCAATTTAAAACGAGTTTTAATTTTTGACGTTTGTTCGTTATCCGTTTTTCCGTCCGGCCATTTTCGGGCAAAATTATACGTTATCCGTTATCCGGTTTTCAAAATTTCATCATCCGCTCATCCCTGGTCCACAGGCTTTGTCAAAACGTACCAAGTAATCTATTCTCATTCCTTCGTTGTCAGCCACATTTTCTCCCAAAGTCAGAGTACCATTAATCGCTTCGTCGAATATTGGAATCTGAATGCCACTTTATCAGAACATAGACTACAGGTCAACTTGGCTTCGCAAATGTCCAGCTTTGTTTGAAAGGTGTCCAATTTGACATGTTAATAGCATATTTCAGTGACGATCGAAACTCATTCTTTTATTCCGTAACGTGTATCGACTGCAACTTTCAACTACAAAGTCGAAGTTTTTCACGGGAAGTATTTTTAAAGATTTTTTCCGCAGTTTCAGAGTAGCAGACTGACCGGGAAGTAAGAGCGTTTTTTTCTATTGAAGGAACACTTCAAAGGCGTTGTAGGTTCCGATAGACATTACGTTGCGCAGACCGAAGCAAAGCACATTTTTAAAAATATTGAATTATGTCTGTTACCGTCTTTTCGTTATATTGCTTGATGTAACACGCGGCTTTTTTGTAAAACTTTCTAATCCACTCTTCCTTATACCACTTTTTCAGCTCGCCAGTGTAATCAAATTGTATTCCTGAAAATGCCACTTCTTAGCAAGCCTGCTTGTGATTGTCTTTACTAAGCAGAGATGAGGAGAAATTGCCTTCTCCGAGAACACGACAAGACTGCTTGCGACGAGAAAGGCACTATTTTTAGGAGCCAGAATGTCTGATAGTTACGTTTTGGCAGCATGCAATGTTCGCCATTAGAATTTGATAGAAAGAAATTTGCGACGAAGTCTTCCGAGAGCGCAGCATTGTGCCTTTAAAATGGTTCTACTCGCGAAAAAAGAAACAACGTCAATTCCTACAGAAAGCAAATACAAATACCTCTAGGATCAAAACCATGCGATATTTCATGGGCGAGAATAAATCCGATGGTGCCATAATTAAATGCCCTATAACAGGAGGTAAAACGTTTCATTAATTTGCTAACAAATCACATCCAGGTTCGAAAACTGTTTTTTTTATTCAGGTGTTTGTAAGAATAGGGTAGACAATCGAGAGAAATTAAAGCTCACGAAGCATAAGGCTGGAAACAGGGTTTTGCGGCCCCGAACCGCGATTTCCTCCTGTCATGGTGGGACCCACGTATCATTGCGGTAGGAGCCGTGCAAAGGAACAGTCACATCGTGTGGGTGTATCTCAGCTCATAATTTTCGAGACAGTGCTACGGCTCCGCGGTAGCAGACGCGCACTCGCGAGTGTGAGAAGTTTGCGAGGGCCCTGATTTCTGTGCGCTGCGAAAGTCGTGGTAGTCCTGCTTCCGACAAGGGACATAGGACTTTAGGACCGTTCTATGTGGGAGTCGCAGGACCACCAGTGATGTTGGAATGATCGAAATTCGTGACCCGATCGCAAGCCATCATCGCCATCAGGCAGTACTTTCGGCCGGGGCTAGGCGCAACTATCATTAAAGAAGACAAAGAAAACTGCTCTCTTATGGAAAATCTTAACAAGATGTTGAGGACCAGTTATTCAAAGAGGAGACTATATTGTGGCACTACACTTGCTGTTGAGAGCTGGTACTTGCACGAGTAGCTCATAGCATATGAACAACAACCCCACACAACGCGTTCTGGCTGCTGAAGAATCTCTAACGTTGTTTCTTTGCTGGATATAACACTTGAGGCTCATCTAGTGAACAAAGCAAAGGCCGAAATACAAATCTATATCCATCCTTTCTCTACCTATTAAGTGAAAAACTATTCCGCGGGAGTGGTAATCTGACATACATATTTCTAATAGCTGAGCGTTGTCAAACGATTCTATACGAATTTCGTAGACAGTTATTGAGATAAGTGGAGGTCCGAAGGAAAATTGACCCCAGATACTTGTCTAACAAAGAAAGACCACCCCGGAGCGTTAGGCAAAAAAAAAACAGTTCTGTGATCCTCGTCCGGTACCTATAAGACCATACAAGTCTCGTTCAGGATCTCCGCACTGAGCTCACTGACCTCCATTGTAAGAGAGATTTTTCCTTTATGGGATAAGATCTTGTCACAAATTTATGTAAAATCCCTTTCGTAGACTTAATCAAATTAAGTTTCTGGACACTTCCACGGGCACCCTTGCCTCGATGAGATTATGACGTGACCATCTTTAGAAAAACCAGTGCCTAGTCACATGTCTTACGATTAGTGTGTACAGTGATCGAGGAAAAGTTCACCGATATGTATCCACTAGCATTTGCAGCAATTGGGTCAAATTCCGGGCAAGATATAGTGAAAGACGCCTGTTTACAAGCCTATGGCCGCTTGTTTATTTGAGGGAGACGGCGAAGCAGCATTTAAATTCCAAAGACGGGGTGACCTAGCAAATGTCACACCTTCACTGTTGATCCACAGAATGAGAATTAAACTGTACAAGAAGGAGCAAAAACCCCTGAAAAGCCTAGAGCGCTCATAGCACTCCAATCAAAGACAGACATTACGCACGCTGAGTGTCAGGAATAGTTCCAAGAACTGAAACTGAAATCTGGGCGCAACACGGGCTGAGAGAAGGAGTGAAGTAGGACGATGAACTTTTCTTGCCTTCTTCATACCAGAGTTTACTAATCTGTAGTTCTTGTGGGTGAGCCTCTGGTATGAATGCAAAATACTCGTTCCTACTTAAGGCTTATATCGAAAATATCCAAGCCTACCGGCGTTCTCCCCCTATCTCCAACCCGTATTGCGCTTAAAGCTGTCCAATAAACAAACTCTGAAAATGGAAGACAGCAATGATTTAGACGCAACGGACATGCACGACTTCATATTTGCGGCGTTTAATTGGAAAGTATTGACAGTTTGCTTTAGAAGGTAGTTATTAATATGCACAAATCCATACTCCAGAAGGCGCAACAGGTATATCTTGATCCAGAAGACGAAACAGGTATATCTTGATGTTCTTTTAGGAAAGTAACTCACTTTGGAAACGTAGGATCGAAGATAGGATATTGAACAATACCGAGGGGAACCACTAAAAGTTTTAGGATTAGAACAAATTGTATTGCTTTTGTACATTGTTGTATAATATTAGGTTGGAAACAAAGTCCCTTTGGTCTTTTTACACTTTACTGTGAATTTTTCTAAAAGTTTCTCGCATACTATTATACATCGTTCAAAATAAAATTTGTTACATAACAATGTATGTGCCGGCTTTTCTCTTTTCAATTCGTTCAATTTTCATACCAATAAAATGGAGATTCAAAAAAAATCAAAATGACCTTCGCCGACAGCTCCTACTCTCTGTTTGCTTTTAAGTTTTTTTTTGTTCATTTTAATTTTCAAAGTCCTAGGCTAGAGTATCCAGAACACATTAATTCTTTTTTTTTCATTTTAAGGGAATTTTTCTTTTAACAGTTAGCTAAAAGTGTCATAACAAAAAGTAGCAACACACAGTCTGTTATAGCAAAACGTTCTCTTTCGAATCACATATAACATTGCCAAACAATTTGCCAAAGTGTAGGAGCTGTTGATAAAAATAATTTATGTTTTCTGGACACCCCACTATTAAAGTGAAAGTAAACAAAGATCAAAACAAACAAAACAACCAACACATGTTTCGCAGAAGAAATCGTCGCCTTCCAAATGGTGTCAACGTGGTGAAAGTTCAAACGTAGGCAGAAAGAAGGAGATGTCGGTCAAGGTCTTTTTTTACTTTCCCCTTTAAAACCTTTATTGATAAAAACCTAAACGAAAGAGAGCGAAACATAATTTCTGATATAGCAAATTATTCTCTTTCAAACGGTGTATAAAATTTTTCTTCAAAATTCAGATGGGACTTAGTTGCCAACCCAATATCTTTCAAAGAACAAAATGACCGATTTATTACATAACAAGTGTTGGTGTGCAGAACATGTCGGTAAGAAAGTTACTAAATCAAATTACAGTTAACCATAAACTCTTACAGCTTAAAAAATACCGTCGTCCTCATTAGTGACAAAACCTATTGAGTAAAAGTTGTTGATGGATATACTATGGTCAGGATATTTCAGACCGAAAATTTTTCATTAACTGTCTGGATTGGCTAAAACGAACTTAGAAATTGCAGCAAAACGCAAAAAAACATCGTGATCCAGCATATAAAACGACTAGTTCAAAGTAAAGTATAGCGGAAGTAACTATTTCAAGGACTGCCAATCAGCTGCGAGTTTCGGCTATTCTGCATGACTGTGTCAAAAGCACCTTGTTTCATGATCGATCCAATGCGTCATTGTTATCAGGCTCAACATAGATCTCAGGCCAAACATATTTTAGATGCCATCTCCTTCCATCGCATCACTGCCTGTATCCCCACGTTTCCATAAGTAAGCGAAATTGTCGCATTCCTTTATCTAATCATGGGGGATTGTTTAGAATTCTAGTAGTCTCCAATATAAATGCCCTGGCATTAATCATGTTCAAAAATTCAATCTTATATCCACTTACCTAGAGAGTTGGAGTTTGGTAGGTAGAACGCATTGATCGGGTCATCAAAATGAGCAGCAATGGATGAGTATGTCTTTTTTGTATCAAACACCTGATTGAGCTTGTAAAAAAGCATCTTTTTTCCCGCATACATAACCTCGTCCAGCATACGAAGGAAAGACAGCTCCTTATACTTAATCTTAAGGTGCTGTAACAAACTGTGGTTACGAACTTATAAACCATTATAGAGGAAAACCTGCACTAACTTCGAAATACACATTGTCCAAGGCGGTGTCATTGGCAGATAACTCGTCGTACAACAGTGTCGCTTTCATATGATCCAATTTTTTCAATACATTCTAAACGAGATAAAATCACAATCAGCTAAAGTAGCTCTTAGAAAAGTTACTGAAGCATCTATTGCAAAATATCGGTGCTTTTAGAACGTTAGCTACACATGAAGTAGTTGAAACAATAAATCTTCAATTCTTGAATTCTCAAGCTCTTTTGTACCGGTATACAACTGAGTTCCTCCGTTGCTATAGCATAATATAAGAATTTTATCCTAGCTCTTCGTAGAAGCGCTCGGATATGTGCCACACCACTGCATAATTCAGTTTATTTGTGTTTGATGAGGAGGTAGTCTGTAGGAGACACGTCCGTGTGATAAAGTGGCTAGGCCAGAACATGCCTTCCGAAATAATGGAGTTTTCTAAACTTTTTCCTTTACGCGTGGAGGCACTGTGTCGTGAAGGAAGAAAAATGCCTTGTTTTCTACGAAGAGCTGCTTTGACGCAACCCAATTTCATGTAAAAGAGAGCAGGTAGGTTTGCAGAATGCCGCTCAATATGAACGCCTCCTTTGCAGTTCCACCAAACACTCTGCATTACCTTCTTTGGATGAAGCTCCGGTTTTGGCGTGGGAATTCCTACCTCGATGATTTCGCGTGGGATTAACGAAGACTGCCCACTTTTTGTCGCCAGGAGTCAACTTCTCGACTCACCTTGTGTCGCGAATGCGATAGCTCGCTCCCTTTCATATCATACTCCCGCGGACTACCGTATCCGCTCTGGACCCCGATGAGGCGCTCCCGAGACTCCAGCCTGCCCGCGCACGCTATCGATCGGCGGGCCGGCTATGCGCCCCCCCCCCCCGCCGACTCCATTCCTAACTTCCATCGACACTTCGAGCGGCTGCGCGGGCGCGGCTCTGGGGCGCCGCCATTGTGAGCCCGCTTCGGCAACATCCCAGGGATCTTCCGAGCGGAGCCTTGCCGCTCCTGACATCGCACTACAGCCGGCTGCAGTACAGGGAGGACGGCGAGCCTGGATGGGGCTCGCCTAGCCTCGGATAGCCACTACAGTTCTACAGGCCGGAGCGGCCTCTCCTATTCCCTATATTCTGGTCTAGTATCTAGCTGCTATATTTATTATGGTCGTGTGGTGCTGGTCTTGGAATAAACCGTGGCTATATCTATATTGTCCTGCAAGAGACGAGGAAGGTGGTGAGTCCTCCTATATTGTGTTACTGGTATTGGTATTGTGTTCGTTTGCTGTTGGGTCGTATTGGGGTATCATTGTTGTTGTATTGGGTCACATCATGTTGGGGCGCTCTTGCTATTGGGATGTATGGGGTTCTATTAGTTGCAGGGTAAGCAGGGGGACAAGTGTGCTCACTACAGTCGGGGTGTACAGCACGTCCGTAAGGTGCGGTCGTGCGTCAATCCAGGCGCTGCTTAGCGCGAGGGGGTAGAAGTCACCACGCAGGGCCCCCGTCTGCCAGGGAGGGGGCGTGGCTTGTTAACATCATGGGGTCCCCCGTGTGTCCCTCCTTGGGTCCTGGGTTCTTGGGTACCTCGTAGCAACACGGGACGAGTGGGGGACTCCACTCAACAGAGACATGTTCCCTCGCGAGTGGGGCCACCGATTCGCAACACCTTGGAACTGTCTCAACATCAGGCGCATGTCTGAACTGCGAAAATGAGTATCACTGTGGGAATCTTCACCCTTCATACAGTAGGTAGGAATATTCCAATTTGCAAAGAGCTTGAACGCCAGATGCTAGGAGTCCTAAAAGTTCAGCACTCGATTGCACATCTAACACGTTCGTGCGGGTTGCACGTGGGGATAAGACAGGTGGTGAAAGACGTCGAGGAAAGCAGCTTGGTGGCTCAGTGGGGAGCTACGGTACTTCGTAGGCGCAGGGTCAGGTGTTTGTCTCCTTTACCACTAAGGGACTTTGAATTTTTTCTGCACGCTCGAAGTTTTGAAAGTAGGCTTCAACTCGTTATCTATGCGTTTACTACATCAGAGCCTCTAATGCTCATGTTTCCTTTAGTTCTCTTTCTAAACAAATTCTCCATTTCATTAGCAGTTTGCGTTGCAATCTGCAAACATTGGCCTCTAAAAACAGTTTTACTTAATCCTTAGCACCAATGATAAGCAGCATAAAGCACTATGAGCGGTTACAAAAAGCGCATCGGGAAAATGCGCCATCCGTATCTTTGCTCGGATCAGCATGAGATGTGTCGAAAAATATACCATATTTTGCTTGATCTACCTATCGATCGATTTCCATGTACGAAACCACTACACCCCCCGTGCGTCCGAATCTTGAGTGAAGGGCTAGATGCGCTTTGCTGGACTTGCCAGTCGACGAATGGCCTGGTTTTATCAAAAGAAAGCCTTCGTGGACTATGACAGGCCTAAACAATCTGTTCAAAAGTTTTTGATGAAGATTCGCCATGAAATGAGAACGCGTCCCGCTGAGTATTTTGTTAACGTTGATCGATCCGAATTCGCCAGAGAGATGAGGGTGAGCTACAGCCTATTAGCCTCCCTCACTTGTAGCGGTTGCAACCGTCACGGTTATTTCTATATAATGAGGTTTCCTTGTTTGACGAAGAGAAGAGCATCGAGCGAGCTGTGCAGTCACCATCGTCTGTAACTGACATTCTGACCATAATGTCGCTCATTTTTGCTTTGAGAGGCTTGGAGAATTGCTATTCGTGCAGCTTCAGGAGCACAATGGTCAGTTGATGCAGAGCGGTATCTTTAAGACCAAGAATCTGAACGTTGTCCTCGGCTTTCAGCACATCATGACGATACAGACAACGTTCCTCTTCTTTAAACATGTGCTCATTCCGGAGATGCCCACAACTGCAAAACAAACATTCGAACGATATCATAGGGTGCCACCAGCCTGGTCCAGCCAGCTGACGCGGGATTCTTTTGTTATATGGAATCCCTTATAAAGCGGACTCATGTCCACGCTGTCGTGCACGACCTCACCATTTAGCTGCAGAAAGGGACAGCATCCCAGAGGTAAGACTCGTGATTGTAGGAAGCCTAAAGAAAGACCATCTGTAGTTTTTAGTCGTGTCGTTGGTTCATCACTTGATGTGCCACACCACATAAAGAATCTGCCACTATATAATTGAGTTAGCGGTCGATAACATTTGAGTGATCTGGTCTGCTCGAGATACGCCTCATCATATACAGCGCAAGCAAAATTTGCCACTCAGCGTGGGATGTTGCTGCATCAGAGGAAGCGCAGGTCTTTCCTGCTTTACACAGCGTCAACTGCACGCGTTTCTGAGCGTCCGAATTCATAATCCGTGAGACTGGCTTCATGCAATGAACATGGGAGAACCAGGAGGGAGGAACCTGGAAGAGTGATCAGGATGTGGGGAGGGGGTTAACAAGGGAAACAATGAAGCAGGCCAGAAGGTGTCACCAAGAAGAGGAGAGGCAAAAAGGTGGAGAGGGAAGCAGTAGGGGGTGACCAATATGGGCGAGCAGTAAGGAGGCGCAGTAATGGAGACCAAGCGTGCGGAGTTAGAAGATATGACACCCGTGTCGCGCAACGGACATCCAGACGTCGTCATCCCATGACCGTGGGAGGACCGCTAAAGTGGGGAGAGTAGTAAGGAGACCTCGAGGAAGGGGACGCACTAGAGGAGCGAGAAGTGTCTCACGGGGAACAAAGAATCTTCCAACTGCGCAGCCTCTTCCTACTTGACGCGGCGGCAACAGCACGCGTTTCTGAGCGTCTGAATTCAAAAGACATGTTCAGCATGGAATGTTACTGTTCCAGGAAAAGCGCAGGCTGTTCCCGTTCAACATAACGGCAACTGCGCGCGTTTGTGAGCGTGCCGTGAGCTTGGGAGGACTACTAACACACAGAACACAGGACACACAGAAGAACGTGTGCCGTGAGCTTGGGAGGACCACTAACAGTGGAAGGGTCTGAAGCGTATGTCTGAACGGGAGAAGGGAGTCATATAGAGAGAAACCTCTTCTCTCAGTATAAAAGTGTGTTTATTTTTTGCCAAGTTGTTGAGCCCGAGGAGTAGGAGTTCTTGAAGTCACAATGGAGTCCTGCGCATCACGAGTTTGGGGGTAGTACGCCCGCAATGCCTCTGCCGGCAAGCGGCTCGGAGCACTGTGGAAGTGTGGTTGCTTCGTGCGAGGAAGGTCGTGGTTTGGTTCTTGTGCGATACTGCATATTTGCATTTTGACTGACTGGTTGATATTTGGGTGACTCTGACGTCTATACCATTTTCAGACGTTTTCTGCCCATTTTCTAGCTATACGCTGTGAAGAGTACCTTTTTTGTAACTTGTTTATTACTGACCGGATTTTTAACCACAACGTTTTCATACGCTTCAAGCTGATGTGCTTCGAAGTCCTTTGGTATGGTGGCTGTCCGTTCGGCCAGCTTGATTCCTTTCATCGAAGGTTCCTTGTCTAAAGGTGGACCACACTTCAGCGTGAGCAGGTGGATCACCACTCGATCATCTTCAAACATTGTTGGTGTTAGGCTTCAGAAAATCTTCAGCAGACCTCTGATTTACAGGCGCAGGCAAAGATGAGGGAAAGAGTGCCGTTTAGGTTAATTTGCTGGATCCACAGATCGCGTTTCTCACTTGAACCATCTCCGACGTCACATCCTGGTCTCCTTTGAAAATCCGAGAAGAATGGCTTTTCACGAGGTCATTGGTCCGTGTATGGAAACAGACTGTGAGGAGCCTGTAGCCTTTATACGTTGCCCGTATTGTGCCCAGTCTGCTTCATGCACTTTGCAGATGTGTATGTTGAATACCACAGCACTCAGCTGGAAAATTAGGCACAAAAACGTCTGAAAATAGCATAGACGTCAGAATCCCCAAATCTCAACCAGCCAACTAAAATGAAAAAATGTAGCAGCGCACAAGAACCAAACCCGCGACTTTCCTCGCATGAAGCACACTTCCACTGCGCTCCGAGCCGCTAGCCGGCAGAGGCATCGCGGGCTTAGAAGACCCCCGAACTCGTGATGCGCCGTGTCCCATTGTGACTTCAAGCACCCCCTCCCTACTCCTTGGGTTTAAGGTCTTGGCAAAAATAAACACATTTTTATACTGAGGGATAAGTTTTCTCCCTATATGACTCGCTCCCCTCGTTCAGACATACGATTCAGAGTCTCCCATTGTTAGGGAGGAGAGCGAGGAGAAAGGCTGTAAGGGTGACCTTTAAGGTGGTGGACCAGGAGAGCGACCTGGAAGAAAGGACCTGGAGGTGGGAACCGGGGAAACGGCAAGAAGAGACCATTATGGAGGTCAGTAGAAGAAGTAGGTGGATCAGGGGGGAATAAAAGGGACCAGTAAAGGCGGACCAGCAAGGAAAAACTAGTAATAAGAAACGAGTGAGGGGAACCAGCCGTCAGAATTCGGAAGGTGTGTGCGTGTGCATTAGAAGACCTGTCACCGACTTCGTGGATTGATCGTCCGAACTCAGAAGACCTGTCAACCTGGTCGTGCAACAAACGTCTGATTCAGATGACGTGCCACAGACGTCGTACTGTTGAGCATAAGAACGGTTGCGGAGGAGCAACATGAGGTGCGCCAGTACTTCTTCTTCTTCTTCTGCAGAGTCTGTCCCGCTTTGCAGCGCTGCTATGCTGGTTCCTTAACGCCACCTTTCCCAATCCAGCGCTAGATCAGGGTGGCCACCAGCAACCATCAAGTCCATATGTAACGTGTCAGACCAGCGCTGCTTCGGACGCCCTCTAGGCCGTTTTCCTACCACCTCGAACTTAAGGCCTATCTTGCGGACGCTATCTTCTTTCACCGCAAAACCTGACGGTACCATCGCAAGCGAGCTTCTCTCATCTTGTCAGCTATCGGCGCGACGTCGAACTTCTGCCCAATGACATCGTTTGGGATGCGGTCCAAGCCGCCCAGAGCAGTATCTTCGTCTCCATTACGCGGAGGCGCGTTTCAACTTTTTCGTTTTAACGAATACTCAGCACCGTACATTGCTACAGGCCAGACGACGATTCTATAGATTTTTGACTTCAAGCGCTCTGGAACCTTCCTGTCGCAGAGCAGGCCAGTCAACGAGCGCCACTTGGACCAAGCTGCACTCACGCGTGAGTTCACTTCAATCATCAGATTGCCATCAGATGTTACTGCTGATCCCAGGTGTTTAACGACCGAAGCGCGTGGAAGCTCGATGTCGTTAACCTTGATGAAGTCGGATTCGGTAACGTCCGTCGTTAGCTACTCGGTCGATGCAATCTTAGTTGGTGGTGGCCTCTTAAACGATTTTCTGATGTAACGAAACATAGCAACATGTAGAAATAAACAAACTACGCCAACATGGTTAGGCACAGTTGCAAGTAAGGAGAGGGGAAGCTAAAAAGGGTCGGTGCAAATCTAGCACGGGAGGATCCTCTTACTATATTTGAGGATCAATTTCAAGGAGCTAAAACAGATGACATCTGCAAGATAAAATAAAATTGGGCGAAGACACCATCAACCCTACGTTTTGGACACTGACGGCAATGTACTTCACATTCCAATCAATTGCAAACATCCCGACCAAGCTTGCAAACCTCATATATTCTCATGTTTTTAGTGTTATTTATCCTGATTTCTTTAGTGCAGTTATTTTCTAAGGAGTGATAGGCTCAATATGCTTCAATACTGAACACATTCAGGTTTTTATGAAATCGCTTAAGAGTGGCCACCACCAACTAGGATTGCACCACTCTAGTCTTCTTCACGTTCAATCGGAGTCCAAACGGCTCCAAGCGATCACACCAAGCATGCACCTCTCGCTCGAGTTCGCCTTTGTCTTTGCATGCGAACATTACGTCATCAGCATAAAGCAACGTCCAGGGGGCGGGCTTTTAAAGATCTCGCCTGATGGCATCCATTACGACAACAAAAATGAGTGGCGAAAGCGCAGAGGCCTGGTGCACTTCGACAGAGATGGGAAACTCCGTCGAGGTTCCAGCTGCCGCGTCAACACTATTCGTTGGACAAGAATAGGGATATCGCACTCACTCTGTGAGCTCTTTAGGAACTCCATGATCTCGTAGGGATACCATATCACCTCACGCGGTACGCGGTCAAAGGCCTTCTTCAAGTCGTGGAAGGCGATATGCATTGGCTTTTGTTTCTCGCGATGCTTTTCTAACAAGAGGCGGGCGGCGTGTATGGCGTCAATGGTGCCACAGCCTGCTACGAACCCACACTGATTGCTGGAAAGGTGGACGATGACACGATTCGTTCATCAACCATTCGCTCAAACATCTTTATGGTGTGCGAAAGTAAGCGAATCGGACGGTAGCTGGAGCAGTCTTCAGGACTGTCCTTCATCTTCCAAATCGGAATCGTCGTACTTTGGCGCCAACACTCAGGCACCTTCTTCTCCGCCACAACCTGGTTAAAGAACTTCGCCAACCATTCACCAGAGTGTCAAAACTTTGACTTCTATAAATCACCCGCCACGTCGTCGGGCCCAGTTGCCTTGCCTGGCCTCATATTCTTTGAAGCCGCCTCAGTCTCCTCCACGGTGATCTTCTGGACAGGGCCGTGGGTTAGAGCTGTTGTAGGAATGGTTGGACGAAGAAATTTTACTGTAGAGTTTTCCTCAAAGTAATAACGCCACCGCTTCAATGCCTTCTTGCGGTCCTTAAGCCTATGTCATACCATCGCTCACCCCTAGCGAAGCCTAATGATAGGCTCTGATATCGACTCATCGCTTCGCGTGATCGATATGGGAGCTTATCATTAAGCTTCGCTCGGCTCGGTGTGAGCGGTGATATGACATAGGCCTAAAGCCCTCCGCACACTTTTGCGGCAGCCGCGTACGCGGCAGAGGCCAGAACAGCCGCGTACGCCTTTTCCCCTGCCGCGTGCTAGAGTTCACGCGGCACTCCTCCCGCTCGCTCAATCACCAACGCGGCAATGCGGCAACAATGCCTTGAAGGATTACTGCCGCTGCCACCGCGTCTGCCGCGTCTGCCGCGTAGGCGGCACATCAGCGGCAGGCCGCGCGAGGCTAGTTTTCTCGGCTCTGCCCTATGCTTAAAGATAGGGCTGCCGCGTTGCAGCAAAAGTGTGCGGAGGGCTTAAGAAGATGGCCGTCCTTATCATTGATGCCAAAAAAGCTTCCCAACATACTCTGCCTGTAGATGGCGATTCTCGGCAAGTCGGTACAGCACTATCGCGTGACTCGAGTTTCTCGTTGACATCCTCATAATGAGTGGCAATTGCAACAGCCACGGCCTTCTTTGCAGCTTTTCTCGCTTCTTGGTACTTCCGCCAGTTATCGGCGGTCTTTTCGCCGAGAAACACGTGATAGAGCGACTTCTTCTCTCGAACCTTTGCCTTCACGTCGTTTGTCCACAACCATGCCTGCTTGTCGACCTTTCGTTGCCGAGGCTTCGTAATGCCGAGTTCCGACTGTGCAGCTTGACGTATCGCGTCGGTCGCCATCTTCCAGGTTTCGTGGACAGTTGTGACCGTCGGTATCCCACGCGAGAAATCGCAGCTGCTTCCTTCTCTCTCAGTCGCCACCACTTTATTCTCGGTGCACTGCATCGCTCGACCTGCTTCTGCCTTGGAGGGCGATCTTTAGGGATCAGCGGTCGATGCTGTGGGGCGATCGTCTCATACGGCACGATCTTCGCATCTGTGACAAGACCTGGGTCGCGATCTTTCACAAGGACAACGTCTATCTGAGTTTTGGTGCCCCCACTATAATATGAGATGAGGTGGGAGTCGCGTTTTCGGAAGACGGTGTTCACTATGGTGAGGTTATGCGATTCCGCATAATCAAGAATACGCTCACCATCGGCGTTCATCATCGTATCCGAAACCACCGTGACAGCTGTAACCGTTCTTGGTAGCGCCTACGTACCCATTTAGTTCACCAGCGACTATGATGCATCTTTCGACGGTACCTCTGCTGTCTTCTCATCAAGCAGGCTCCAGAACTCATCCTTGGCTTGCTCTGAGCAGCTGGTCTGCGGAGCATGCGCAGAGAAGAAGTGATAGAGTCGCTCCTTAGCGGCGACAACGATCTTCATCAACCGATCGTCATAGCGTTCGACGCTTACAATCGAGTCACGAAATCGTTCGGAGACGATTACACCGACACCACTAGTGGTCTTGGGACTTCCACATAGAACGGCCTTGAAGCCACGTCCTATGTCCCTTGACTTGCGGCAGGACCACCTCTTCTCCTTCACCACATAGAAATCAACTCTTCTACGCTCCAGTGCTTCGACTAACTCGCACGAGCGGCCCGGCAACGTACCCACATTCAGCGTTGCCACGCGGGTCCTGCTTACGTTATGGGACTTTTGGACTAGCTCAGTTGCTCCCCGATGCCGTCCTTGCGTCAGGGACCCTCGCATACTTCTCACACTCGCCGGGCTCTACGAGTGCGCATCAGCTCGCGCGGAAAGCCGTAGTATTATTCGATATACGTGAGCTGACATGCACCATGTGATGTGACATGGGTCTTCGTAGGCCAGCCTATCACCAGGGCCTGTCGCCTGTAATCGAGTGCCCGTGCTTAGCTTAGCTCGCAGAGCAAGCAGTTTCCAGTGGCATCACGTGGAAGGACGCCAGTACTGCGCAGCACAAAACAATGACATCGCTGGACAGTCGATAGAATGCCTGTGGTATCTTACGGAAGTGGTGAACGGCTTCATGCCTAGATGTTAGCGAATTTTAAGTTTTACAAAAATTGCTTTCCAGAGGTCAGTGATGCTGCAAAGTCGCGAGAAACGCGAAAGTGCGAAACACGCCGATAGGCGTGTCAAAGCACTTGTCTATAATAGGAGAGTACGGATGGCTACACAACGGAGCACCTTGGCTGTTTTAGATTCAAAACCAAGTGCATTTTCCGGAAGAACTTATTCCTACAAGGAAACGGGCGGCGAAGATTTCATGGTATTTGCCTCCCTGCGGCTAAAGGCAAAGTAAAAAAGTTTTTCAGAAGTCAGTGTTTTCAAATTGGAGTGAAGTACGAAACGCGAAAGAAAGGGAGAATTTTTCAAGTAGAGCCCAAAGGAAACATGAGTTTTACAGGCTGTGGTGTAGTAAACGCATTGGTGTAATCGCGATAATCTAATGTAATTGAGTTGAACCATGCTTTAGAATTTCCGAGCAAACAGAAAAATGCAACGTTACTTCAATGTCAAGAAGTCGAACACCTGACCCTACGCCTACAAAGCACCGTAACTCCCCACTGATGTACCAAGCTCCCTTCTTCGACGTCTTTCACCACCTGTCTTATACCCACGTGCAACACACGTACGTGTAAGATGCTAACAGTGCAATCCAGTACTGAATTTCATGACCTTTGCACCTTGTTTTCAAGGACTTTACAAAAATGGAATACTCCTTCCTACTATATAAAGGGTGCAGGTTCTCACAATAGTAATCATTCACGCAAGCCAGACGTACATCTGAGACTGTTTCCATAAAACTTTCACCGAAAGATTAAGAAGTTTTCCACCCCTGCGCAGCTGTAGCTGGTGGTTACTAAGATGATGCGGTAGCCATGCGCCGTGCCTCCATGCCTTCCAAAGGCCACGAAGGTGGCAGCTATGACGGTGTGACGGCACTCGAGTTCCTCCCCACTGACGGGTGCTACGCCTAAAATCCTGAAGGCGCTCTCTCTGGTCCTCGAGGTCAAAGTTCTCATTTTGGACTTCCAGATTTAAATTGTTGATGTGTCATTGAACACAGAGAAGGGACCCATGGCATCACAAGTGTTCCTTGCCTTGACGTGTTTTTTAAATTCCTACTACCAGAGCAGTCGAAGTTGCTGGTGTTGAAGTCGATATTATCAGCTATGTTCTTGTTCATTATCGCGAGAACGATGAGTGGTATATGAAGCCCATGAGTCAGCCTATAGAAGTATTGTACCGATAGAAGTTTCCAGAAAACTTTTCAAAAATTTGATGAGATGCACTGAGTGGCGGGAAACGTTTTGAACATGAAAGTGGCTGTGTTATATGTAGAGTCGATGACCTAACTACCAAGCCAGCACCTCACTGTCACTGTCAAGAAAGTGTCGGATGCGTGCGCCTGAGTGACAAGAAGATTCTTGCAGGAAGGTTTCTCCCTGCACCTTTTATGCAATAGCAACGGACTCATAAAATGAAAACGGTCCTGTACAAACTTTTAGAACAAGATCTGACGAGAGTAATTTGAACGTTGTGCATCTCATCACTAAAACATTTAAGAGGAGGCACATTTGTTGAGTAAAGGTAGTGGGATGACTGAGCAGGAAGCCCGATGAAACTAGGGCAGATGAGCAAGAAAAGACATGGAGTTATTATATAAGAGATGCTAAATAAAATGAAAGTGTGACAGTAGAATATAGCTTGAAGTGGTAGTGTGATACCGTATAAGAAAGGCAGAACTGTTCATTGTCTTGTGACCCAAGAAGAGCCATGTGCGAGGCGCACGGGTAATAGCAGCATAGTATAGCTTGTTTATAATGGACCAGTCGTACGTCGGCCTAGCGGCAGCCTACAACTGGTTGGGAAACCCCGAGAATAGGACGCCATGGCCGCTACCAGGGGTGCACACAAAATTCTGTGCGTTAAATTTTTTTAACGAAATCTTTAACGGAAAATTTTCGTTAAATTTCCGGTAAATCGTTAAATTTTGTTAAAAAATACAATTAGCTTTAAACCATTATTTCAGTTGAAAAGATCAAGAAAAACTTTATACGTTTCAGCTTCAAGAGGTCAACAGCAAGTTCAAGGATGGAGAGAAAACTGTAATGTAAAATAAGCAATTCAGCATCAACAAACACAGAAAAATAAACAGGCGTTCAGCAAAAAATTATCTACATGGTGTGGAATAAGAATAGATATAGAATAGTCATTCAAGATGATCACCGACAAGACATTCCAAAATATGCGATCAGGTAGGTACCCGGAGTTTTCCCCTCCCCCCTTCCCAGTTCTTTTGTCTGACTGTTTTGCGAGTATTTGCAATCTCGATACAGGAACCAGCTCATCAAGTACAGAAAGAATTAATAAAAATACAATTAAAAGTTCATCAGTGGAATGTTAACACCTTGTCGAACGCACGATTTTCGAGTGCCTGGGACCGCTCCATTTTTGCAACGTCGGGACCGTGTCATACGGTCCCTCACTGCCGAAAAGGTGTGACTCGTCGTCAACGTGTTAGCGATCAGGAAAAGTGCCTCTTGTATTAGCGTTTTTCTAAAATCGTTCAAAAAACGTCCAGCGACCAAAAACATTCTCTCCCACTCAACTGTTTCGGGTGGCGAGCAAAAGTATTCAAAAGAGCAAAAGCAAAAGATAAGCAACGCGAGGTGGGGATAGGCATACCATACAGGGAGATTAGGGGAGTATCTATGAGGATTCCTTGACGTGCTGAGGGCTCGGCGAAAAAATTTCTAGCATGCAATGCATTAATGGATTAAAGAGCGGCGTTACTCAATCGCTTTTATGGAATGTGCCGCATATTCTGCTTCAACGGGATATCGTGGAGACGACTTGAACGCGTTTGGAGATACAATGACTTGCTGTGGCCAGCTGATGGAGAAGTCAGCGCTCTATCCATTCCAGACAAGTCTGGTACCAATTCACCGACCCCAGAAGGATCGAAGGCTTGATTAACTTGGATGGGAAATCCCGAAAAAAGGCCCAGAAACCTGGTAAAGGGTGCACGCTACAGCCGGCACGGCCTCCGACAGCGCAACACGCGCCCCCAAGATGCTTTATTTCCAAAAATTCAAAACAAATTCATGAAAATATTGAATTATTCTTGCTGATTTTGATAGTGTTTTTGAGGAACAGTCCTAATCGAGAGGATGAGACCTGCAATCTTAGAGAATACTAAGGATAAATGGGATAAAGACACTGGGAAAGAAGACCGTTAAAAATTCCGTTAAATTTCTAATAATTTCCGTTAAGTCGTTAAGCCAGATTTTAACGGAAAATGCCGTTAATTCGTTAAATTCGTTAAATCGTTAACCGTTAAATGTGCACCCCTGGCCGCTACGGGTTTCCTATTCTTCCCTAGACCTTCTGACCTTCATGTTAATCGAGATGGATCGATTGATCCGACATCAGATTCGTGTTCGTGTGCGACCTCGGTTACCCCAGGGCCGAAGTTTCGCGCCACTTGAGTGCCATCCTCAAAAAATCGATAATATCGAGCGATATCGATTGGTCGACTTCAGATTCGTGTTCACCGACCTCGATAACCCCCCAAGGCCGAAGTTTCGTGCCGCCGACGTGTTCGGCACGTCTACGGCTCGCCATGCACGGTTGCCGACGTGTTCCGCACGTCTACGGCTCGCCATGCACGGTTGCCGACGTGTTCGGCTGCCGCGCCCCAACTCAGGTGTGACGGACGGACAGACACACGCACACACGCACGCACACACACGCTTGCTGCTTTATTTATAGTAGGATACTACGTGTGAGTGTACAAAATAGAAGGCGACTATACGAAACAGATGTATAATTTCATGCATAGCTGAAAAGCATCTTCAACATCGCCTTCTTTACATTGTTACAAACGCTTCTACTAGAAATGTTGGTCAAACTGCGTTTGCTACTTTGACCAAAATCTTGAAGAACTGCTGCACACAGTTCAGGCAAGTGTAGCATGAAAATCTATGAAATTTTGTTGGTGAGAACGATACCACTTCTTCAAATTGTTTAGTCACATTATTTCCAGATCGTTATGTAATATCCAGGAATCAGTATTTGAAATAAACGTTCCATTTCTAAAGCACATTTTCCTTGTATACTAACCTTTTTGAACTCGTGTCCCATCCATCGGTTTTTGTTCAGTTCATCTTTAAACGAGGCAACGATCTCATGTATCATTTTATCAATGATCGGCTTTGCACCCTAGAATGCATTTTTAGGTAGAAATACTTGTAGGAATTCTTTCCTTCATCAAAGATCTGTTGACCTTGAGCCTGGAGTTTGTTTCACATAAGAATTGAGAAGTACATATGAGTTAGTTCCGACGTAACCGAAAAACTTCTAGTACCTTTAACTTAAAGCAGTATTTACGAAATTGATGGCAAGCCCAAGGTTTTCAAAATATTAGTCTTTTCAAAACTATAATGCATGACCTTCAATTGGATGTTTTTATCTTCTTTTGCAGAACAACTGTGGTCACCTTGCCATGTCGTGCACCACTAATGGGAAGTCTCACATTTTTCAAAGTTTGTTGAACAGGACTGTGGTCTTAGCGCCAACAAAATTTGATAAATCGAACAGCGGGAGTTGAATAGCCATCTGCCTATCCTTTTTTTAAAAAATGTTATGTAGATATCATTGAAATCTTGTTTATTGTTGGTTTTAGGCGTGTTACCTTTATCAACAGGTTCGGGTTCGGTCGTTACCAAGCAGGTTTGGTAATGACGGCGGAGATGAAAATGTTGGATGGCTTGGGTGTGTAGCGTAAATATGAGCGCCGTGTTTGGTCATGAGATCAGACTTCCTGTCGAATGCCACAAGCTGCATCTTTCGAAGTGTTTTTGCCATTATTACATCAGTTTCATTGCAGAAGGCTTAAGGGAAAATTTTCCAAACGTTTTGGAATAAGAGATGATCGGATATTAAAGAGCGGAGCCGGCATGGTGTAACACTGTGAAATACGGCAGTCTTGACATCATTTTTTGACGAAAAATTTGTTTCATTGACTTGCGTTCTGCTGCCTTTAAATACTTACTAGAATCTTTTTAACAAACAGCTGAACGTTTTCTGATTATTTTGGGAGCATTTTTCGGTGATGATAAAAAACACGTTTTTATTAATATTCATCTCACGTTTCCATAATTCTTCGATCGCGCATAGATTGCGAGGAGCGCATGACGGTAGCTATAACTTATCAAATCGAAACAGACTTCACTCCTTTTTTGAGGAATCGTTGCGCCTAGGTTAGAGGCAAACGTCTGAAAAAGCGTTTGCGTGATTCAATTCCAGACTCGTTTCAAGCATTCAAAACATTACATCAATAAGTTTGCGGTACTTCGCTTCCAGCACTGGAAGCCAGGAAAATATATAGTGAGTGATAACAAAATTTGTTAGAGTCCTAGGAGTAGCGCTTTGGAGAACCGAATCGATCCTGTCAAGGACGGAATTGGCTGATGCGATAAATATATATGGCATACATATATTCTGGCGCAATACCAAAAACCGAACTTCTTCACGTAGGGTGTGTCGACAGCTATCTCGGGATTTGATAAAATATAGGGATGAACTTCAACTGGTGCAGCGAGAAGGAGATATTCTGTCCAGTTCACCTGGAATTTTCGAACAATTTTTCTTCATAGCGAGCGATCTTTTTTTCGTTTAAAGCAGCAATAATACAGTACCGGACGCGTCTTTTGAATAGACGCCGAAAAAACCGCACTTTTGCGGTTTTTGCGTCTTTTTGTTATAACTCGCATCCATTTCAAAAAGCAAGAGTATATTTGAGAGAACGAGCTCTATCGTTTGGTATATAAATTTCATGTGAAAGATCAAAAACGGCCAAAGTTGAAAACTTGCGCTCCATTGAGAAGGGCGGCAGCGGACGAGTTGTCGGCCGCAAGGCGTCGAAAACCGTTGCAGGCTCACAATTCCTCTAGTTTGAGGTTTTTTGGGAAACGGTAGGTACCGTTCGATTCGTCTCCTCGAGATGTACACAATCTTATATAAAACTTCGCCAACATTTCCGCAGTGGGTGGTCAAAAATGTCTGGAGCTGACTTTTTGCTGTTGGAGAAGCTTATATTCCAGGACTTGCATGTTCTCGGAGCATCTCAAGCATGGCATCAAGTGTTTTGTCATGCCAGCAATCCCCTCAGTGTGCGCCGTGAACAATGCATATAGGACCGAACCTATCAATCGAGGGGGTGGGGGACAGTTTGTAGAGTGAGCATTTAGGGAGTTTTATGGGAAATTCTCAGCCGCTCTACTCAGGAATTGCTGCACTTTGTCCCGGCAAGACTTTGGAGTGCGCTGTGTAGCACAACAATGTATATAGGATCGAACCTATCAATCGACTCGGCACGACAGCTCGCAAATTGCACCGCGGGCGTGCTCGGAGCGCGATAACTCTGTCAGCTTCCAATCTTTCTGGCTGCAACGTGTGTATTCCGTAGGCAGTAATATGCTCTAGTAAAGCGCCGAAGCACAGCAAATTATCTTACGAATTGGCAAGGTCACGGCGGTGCGAAAATGCAGGTTGGTCATGTGTGACACGATTTTTTCAGAATTCGGTCGACCGCTACGGGTACACTAGGCGAGCTAACTGCGTGCAAACTCGCGGACGAGTAAAGCACCGAAGGCACTTTACGATGATCTGCTCCTAACTCTGCAACTGCCTAAACTGCCTTAGTCCCATCTGCCATTTTAGAGCGGCGGACGGCAGCGGTGAAGCTTCTTCCGCCCTAACTCGCCCATGTTCGAGTTCTCGAGCCCCATCCAGGGTACCATTCTGTTCAGTTCGAAAAGCCCTATCGAACGGTATCAATCTCGCCCAATTTTGAAAACATCGATTGTTTGACCGGTTCTCATCGAAGACGGCTTCTAGGCCGCGCCAGACGGACGATGACGTCATCGAAAACCGATGTTTCCGAAACTGGCCGACTTTGGAACCGTTTCATGGAGCTTTTCGTGGTGAATTGAACGGTGTTACTGCGAGCAGCAAGAACTGTAATCTGGGCGAGTAAGAGCGCGGAGAACATCGTCCGTTGTTGTGCTAAATTGCACGCGCGAGCGTGTTCGGAGCGCGATAATTCTGTCAGCTTACAATCTTTCTGGCCGAAACGTGTGGTTTCCGTACGCAGTAATATGCTCTAGTAAATAGCCAAAGCATAGCAAATTATTTTACGAAAGGGCAAGGTTACGGCGGTGTGAATATGCAGGTTG